>OU343049.1:49429117-50629117 GCA_910593695.2 Ocypus olens
CCTTGGAAATTTGTTAAAAAATGCAACTTTCTTAATAATCATCGTAGACTATTGAATTTTACCTTGTTTTCATCAGAAAAACGAGTCAAATTGATTGCCGTTAAAAAATTTCAGCTATCTTCAATAACAAAAAAATTAGTCAGTCACAGTGAACATTTTAGAAAATTTACGAAAATAATTGATTTTTCAGACTTTGATCGGCCGTAGCGGCCAAACGAAAACTCCAAATTGAACGCGGTTTGCAAATCTGAGCTCCTCGTACGTCAATTAGTCGGATTACAGATTTTTAATTTTTGACGAAAACACGAAAAAAAGACATGAGTAAACCCCTTGGAAATTTGTTAAAAAATGCAACTTTCTTAATAATCATCGTAGACTATTGAATTTTACCTTGTTTTCATCAGAAAAACGAGAGAAATTGATTGCCGTTAAAAAATTTCAGCCATCTTCAATAGCAAAAAAATTAGTCAGTCACAGTGAACATTTTAGAAAATTTACGAAAATAATTGATTTTTCAGACTTTGATCGGCCGTAGCGGCCAAACGAAAACTCCAAATTGAACGCGGTTTGCAAATCTGAGCTCCTCGTATGTCAATTAGTCGGATTAGAGATTTTGAATTTTTGACGAAAACACGAAAAAAAGACATGATTAAACCCCTTGGAAATTTGTTAAAAAATGCAACTTTCTTAATAATCATCGTAGACTATTGAATTTTACCTTGTTTTCATCAGAAAAACGAGAGAAATTGATTGCCGTTAAAAAATTTCAGCTATCTTCAATAGCAAAAAAATTAGTCAGTCACTGTGAACATTTTAGAAAATTAAAAGAAATAATTGATTTTTCAGACTTTGATCGGCCGTAGCGGCCAAACGAAAACTCCAAATTGAACGCGGTTTGCAAATCTGAGCTCCTCGTATGTCAATTAGTCGGATTACAGATTTTTAATTTTTGACGAAAACACGAAAAAAAGACATGAGTAAACCCCTTGGAAATTTGTTAAAAATGCAACTTCTTAATAATCATCGTAGACTATTGAATTTTACCTTGTTTTCATCAGAAAAACGAGAGAAATTGATTGCCGTTAAAAAATTTCAGCTATCTTCAATAGCAAAAAAATTAGTCAGTCACTGTGAACATTTTAGAAAATTAAAAGAAATAATTGATTTTTCAGACTTTGATCGGCCGTAGCGGCCAAACGAAAACTCCAAAATGAACGCGGTTTGCAAATCTGAGCTCCTCGTACGTCAATTAGTCGGATTACAGATTTTTAATTTTTGACGAAAACACGAAAAAAAGACATGAGTAAACCCCTTGGAAATTTGTTAAAAAATGCAACTTTCTTAATAATCATCGTAGACTATTGAATTTTACCTTGTTTTCATCAGAAAAACGAGAGAAATTGATTGCCGTTGAAAAATTTCAGCTATCTTCAATAGCAAAAAAATTAGTCAGTCACTGTGAACATTTTAGAAAATTAAAAGAAATAATTGATTTTTCAGACTTTGATCGGCCGTAGCGGCCAAACGAAAACTCCAAATTGAACGCGGTTTGCAAATCTGAGCTCCTCGTATGTCAATTAGTCGGATTAGAAATTTTGAATTTTTGACGAAAACACGAAAAAAAGACATGAGTAAACCCCTTGGAAATTTGTTAAAAAATGCAACTTTCTTAATAATCATCGTAGACTATTGAATTTTACCTTGTTTTCATCAGAAAAACGAGAGAAATTGATTGCCGTTGAAAAATTTCAGCTATCTTCAATAGCAAAAAAATTAGTCAGTCACTGTGAACATTTTAGAAAATTAAAAGAAATAATTGATTTTTCAGACTTTGATCGGCCGTAGCGGCCAAACGAAAACTCCAAATTGAACGCGGTTTGCAAATCTGAGCTCCTCGTATGTCAATTAGTCGGATTAGAGATTTGAATTTTTGACGAAAACACGAAAAAAAGACATGTGTAAACACCTTGGAAATTTGTTAAAAAATGCAACTTTCTTAATAATCATCGTAGACTATTGAATTTTACCTTGTTTTCATCAGAAAAACGAGAGAAATTGATTGCCGTTAAAAAATTTCAGCTATCTTCAATAGCAAAAAAATTAGTCAGTCACAGTGAACATTTTAGAAAATTTACGAAAATAATTGATTTTTCAGACTTTGATCGGCCGTAGCGGCCAAACGAAAACTCCAAATTGAACGCGGTTTGCAAATCTGAGCTCCTCGTGCGTCAATTAGTCGGATTAGAGATTTTTTATTTTTGACGAAAACACGAAAAAAAGACATGAGTAAACCCCCTTGGAAATTTGTTAAAAAATGCAACTTTCTTAATAATCATCGTAGACTATTGAATTTTACCTTGTTTTCATCAGAAAAACGAGAGAAATTGATTACCGTTAAAAAATTTCAGCTATCTTCAATAGCAAAAAAATTAGTCAGTCACTGTGAACATTTTAGAAAATTAAAAGAAATAATTGATTTTTCAGACTTTGATCGGCCGTAGCGGCCAAACGAAAACTCCAAAATGAACGCGGTTTGCAAATCTGAGCTCCTCGTATGTCAATTAGTCGGATTAGAGATTTTGAATTTTTGACGAAAACACGAAAAAAAGACATGTGTAAACACCTTGGAAATTTGTTAAAAAATGCAACTTTCTTAATAATCATCGTAGACTATTGAATTTTACCTTGTTTTCATCAGAAAAACGAGAGAAATTGATTGCCGTTAAAAAATTTCAGCTATCTTCAATAGCAAAAAAATTAGTCAGTCACAGTGAACATTTTAGAAAATTTACGAAAATAATTGATTTTTCAGACTTTGATCGGCCGTAGCGGCCAAACGAAAACTCCAAATTGAACGCGGTTTGCAAATCTGAGCTCCTCGTGCGTCAATTAGTCGGATTAGAGATTTTTTATTTTTGACGAAAACACGAAAAAAAGACATGAGTAAACCCCTTGGAAATTTGTTAAAAAATGCAACTTTCTTAATAATCATCGTAGACTATTGAATTTTACCTTGTTTTCATCAGAAAAACGAGAGAAATTGATTACCGTTAAAAAATTTCAGCTATCTTCAATAGCAAAAAAATTAGTCAGTCACTGTGAACATTTTAGAAAATTAAAAGAAATAATTGATTTTTCAGACTTTGATCGGCCGTAGCGGCCAAACGAAAACTCCAAAATGAACGCGGTTTGCAAATCTGAGCTCCACGTACGTCAATTAGTCGGATTACAGATTTTTAATTTTTGACGAAAACACGAAAAAAAGACATGAGTAAACCCTTGGAAATTTGTTAAAAAATGCAACTTTCTTAATAATCATCGTAGACTATTGAATTTTACCTTGTTTTCATCAGAAAAACGAGAGAAATTGATTGCCGTTAAAAAATTTCAGCTATCTTCAATAGCAAAAAAATTAGTCAGTCACAGTGAACATTTTAGAAAATTTACGAAAATAATTGATTTTTCAGACTTTGATCGGCCGTAGCAGCCAAACGAAAACTCCAAATTGAACGCGGTTTGCAAATTTGAGCTCCTCGTATGTCAATTAGTCGGATCAGAGATTTTGATTTTTGTACGAAAACACGAAAAAAAGACATGAGTAAACCCCTTGGAAATTTGTTCAAAAATGCAACTTACTTAATAATCATCGAAGACTATTGAATTTTACCTTGTTTTCATCAGAAAAACGAGATAAATTGATTGCCGTTAAAAAATTTCAGCTATCTTCAATAGCAAAAAAATTAGTCAGTCACAGTGAACATTTTAGAAAATTTACGAAAATAATTGATTTTTCAGACTTTAATCGGCCGTAGTGGCCAAACGAAAACTCCAAATTGAACGCGGTTTGCAAATCTGAGCTCCTCGTATGTCAATTAGTCGGATTAGAGATTTTTAATTTTTGACGAAAACACGAAAAAAAGACATGAGTAAACCCCTTGGAAATTTGTTAAAAAATGCAACTTTCTTTATAATCATCGTAGACTATTGAATTTTACCTTGTTTTCATCAGAAAAACGAGAGAAATTGATTGCCGTTAAAAAATTTCAGCTATCTTCAATAGCAAAAAAATTAGTCAGTCACTGTGAACATTTTAGAAAATTTACGAAAATAATTGATTTTTCAGACTTTGATCGGCCGTAGCGGCCAAACGAAAACTCCAAATTGAACGCGGTTTGCAAATCTGAGCTCCTCGTATGTCAATTAGTCGGATTAGAGATTTTGAATTTTTGACGAAAACACGAAAAAAAGACATGAGTAAACCCCTTGGAAATTTGTTAAAAACTGCAACTTTCTTAATAATCATCGTAGACTATTGAATTTTACCTTGTTTTCATCAGAAAAACGAGAGAAATTGATTGCCGTTAAAAAATTTCAGCTATCTTCAATAGCAAAAAAATTAGTCAGTCACTGTGAACATTTTAGAAAATTTACGAAAATAATTGATTTTTCAGACTTTGATCGGCCGTAGCGGCCAAACGAAAACTCCAAATTGAACGCGGTTTGCAAATCTGAGCTCCTCGTATGTCAATTAGTCGGATTAGAGATTTTGAATTTTTGACGAAAACACGAAAAAAAGACATGAGTAAACCCCTTGGAAATTTGTTAAAAAATGCAACTTTCTTAATAATCATCGTAGACTATTGAATTTTACCTTGTTTTCATCAGAAAAACGAGAGAAATTGATTGCCGTTAAAAAATTTCAGCTATCTTCAATAACAAAAAAATTAGTCAGTCACAGTGAACATTTTAGAAAATTTACGAAAATAATTGATTTTTCAGACTTTGATCGGCCGTAGCGGCCAAACGAAAACTCCAAATTGAACGCGGTTTGCAAATCTGAGCTCCTCGTATGTCAATTAGTCGGATTAGAGATTTTGAATTTTTGACGAAAACACGAAAAAAAGACATGAGTAAACCCCTTGGAAATTTGTTAAAAAATGCAACTTTCTTAATAATCATCGTAGACTATTGAATTTTACCTTGTTTTCATCAGAAAAACGAGAGAAATTGATTGCCGTTAAAAAATTTCAGCTATCTTCAATGGCAAAAAAATTAGTCAGTCACAGTGAACATTTTAGAAAATTTACGAAAATAATTGATTTTTCAGACTTTGATCGGCCGTAGCGGCCAAACGAAAACTCCAAATTGAACGCGGTTTGCAAATCTGAGCTCCTCGTATGTCAATTAGTCGGATTAGAGATTTTGAATTTTTGACGAAAACACGAAAAAAAGACATGAGTAAACCCCTTGGAAATTTGTTAAAAAATGCAACTTTCTTAATAATCATCGTAGACTATTGAATTTTACCTTGTTTTCATCAGAAAAACGAGAGAAATTGATTGCCGTTAAAAAATTTCAGCTATCTTCAATAGCAAAAAAATTAGTCAGTCACTGTGAACATTTTAGAAAATTTACGAAAATAATTGATTTTTCAGACTTTGATCGGCCGTAGCGGCCAAACGAAAACTCCAAATTGAACGCGGTTTGCAAATCTGAGCTCCTCGTATGTCAATTAGTCGGATTAGAGATTTTGAATTTTTGACGAAAACACGAAAAAAAGACATGAGTAAACCCCTTGGAAATTTGTTAAAAAATGCAACTTTCTTAATAATCATCGTAGACTATTGAATTTTACCTTGTTTTCATCAGAAAAACGAGAGAAATTGATTGCTGTTAAAAAATTTCAGCTATCTTCAATAACAAAAAAATTAGTCAGTCACAGTGAACATTTTAGAAAATTTACGAAAATAATTGATTTTTCAGACTTTGATCGGCCGTAGCGGCCAAACGAAAACTCCAAATTGAACGCGGTTTGCAAATCTGAGCTCCTCGTATGTCAATTAGTCGGATTAGAGATTTTGAATTTTTGACGAAAACACGAAAAAAAGACATGAGTAAACCCCTTGGAAATTTGTTAAAAAATGCAACTTTCTTAATAATCATCGTAGACTATTGAATTTTACCTTGTTTTCATCAGAAAAACGAGAGAAATTGATTGCCGTTAAAAAATTTCAGCTATCTTCAATAGCAAAAAAATTAGTCAGTCACTGTGAACATTTTAGAAAATTTACGAAAATAATTGATTTTTCAGATTTTGATCGGCCGTAGCGGCCAAACGAAAACTCCAAATTGAACGCGGTTTGCAAATCTGAGCTCCTCGTATGTCAATTAGTCGGATTAGAGATTTTGAATTTTTGACGAAAACACGAAAAAAAGACATGAGTAAACTCCTTGGAAATTTGTTAAAAAATGCAACTTTCTTAATAATCATCGTAGACTATTGAATTTTACCTTGTTTTCATCAGAAAAACGAGAGAAATTGATTGCCGTTAAAAAATTTCAGCTATCTTCAATAACAAAAAAATTAGTCAGTCACAGTGAACATTTTAGAAAATTTACGAAAATAATTGATTTTTCAGACTTTGATCGGCCGTAGCGGCCAAACGAAAACTCCAAATTGAACGCGGTTTGCAAATCTGAGCTCCTCGTATGTCAATTAGCCGGATTAGAGATTTTGAATTTTTGACGAAAACACGAAAAAAAGACATGAGTAAACCCCTTGGAAATTTGTTAAAAAATGCAACTTTTTTAATAATCATCGTAGACTATTGAATTTTACCTTGTTTTCATCAGAAAAACGAGAGAAATTGATTGCCGTTAAAAAATTTTAGCTATCTTCAATAGCAAAAAAATTAGTCAGTCACTGTGAACATTTTAGAAAATTAAAAGAAATAATTGATTTTTCAGACTTTGATCGGCCGTAGCGGCCAAACGAAAACTCCAAATTGAACGCGGTTTGCAAATCTGAGCTCCTCGTGCGTCAATTAGTCGGATTAGAGATTTTTAATTTTTGACGAAAACACGAAAAAAAGACATGAGTAAACCCCTTGGAAATTTGTTAAAAAATGCAACTTTCTTAATAATCATCGTAGACTATTGAATTTTACCTTGTTTTCATCAGAAAAACGAGAGAAATTGATTGCCGTTAAAAAATTTCAGCTAACTTCAATGGCAAAGATATTAGTCAGTCACAGTGAACATTTTAGAAAATTTACGAAAATAATTGATTTTTCAGACTTTGATCGGCCGTAGCGGCCAAACGAAAACTCCAAATTGAACGCGGTTTGCAAATCTGAGCTCCTCGTATGTCAATTAGTCGGATTAGAGATTTTGAATTTTTGACGAAAACACGAAAAAAAGACAAACCCCTTGGAAATTTGTTAAAAAATGCAACTTTCTTAATAATCATCGTAGACTATTGAATTTTACCTTGTTTTCATCAGAAAAACGAGAGAAATTGATTGCCGTTAAAAAATTTCAGCCATCTGCAATAACAAAAAAATTAGTCAGTCACAGTGAACATTTTAGAAAATTTACGAAAATAATTGATTTTTCAGACTTTGATCGGCCGTAGCGGCCAAACGAAAACTCCAAATTGAACGCGGTTTGCAAATCTGAGCTCCTCGTATGTCAATTAGTCGGATTAGAGCTTTTAAATTTTTGACGAAAACACGAAAAAAAGACATGAGTAAACCCCTTGGAAATTTGTTAAAAAATGCAACTTTCTTAATAATCATCGTAGACTATTGAATTTTACCTTGTTTTCATCAGAAAAACGAGAGAAATTGATTGCCGTTAAAAAATTTCAGCTATCTTCAATAGCAAAAAAATTAGTCAGTCACAGTGAACATTTTAGAAAATTTACGAAAATAATTGATTTTTCAGACTTTGATCGGCCGTAGCGGCCAAACGAAAACTCCAAATTGAACGCGGTTTGCAAATCTGAGCTCCTCGTATGTCAATTAGTCGGATTAGAGATTTTGAATTTTTGACGAAAACACGAAAAAAAGACATGAGTAAACCCCTTGGAAATTTGTTAAAAAATGCAACTTTCTTAATAATCATCGTAGACTATTGAATTTTACCTTGTTTTCATCAGAAAAACGAGTCAAATTGATTGCCGTTAAAAAATTTCAGCTATCTTCAATAACAAAAAAATTAGTCAGTCACAGTGAACATTTTAGAAAATTTACGAAAATAATTGATTTTCAGACTTTGATCGGCCGTAGCGGCCAAACGAAAACTCCAAATTGAACGCGGTTTGCAAATCTGAGCTCCTCGTACGTCAATTAGTCGGATTACAGATTTTTAATTTTTGACGAAAACACGAAAAAAAGACATGAGTAAACCCCTTGGAAATTTGTTAAAAAATGCAACTTTCTTAATAATCATCGTAGACTATTGAATTTTACCTTGTTTTCATCAGAAAAACGAGAGAAATTGATTGCCGTTAAAAAATTTCAGCTATCTTCAATAGCAAAAAAATTAGTCAGTCACTGTGAACATTTTAGAAAATTAAAAGAAATAATTGATTTTTCAGACTTTGATCGGCCGTAGCGGCCAAACGAAAACTCCAAATTGAACGCGGTTTGCAAATCTGAGCTCCTCGTATGTCAATTAGTCGGATTAGAGATTTTGAATTTTTGACGAAAACACGAAAAAAAGACATGATTAAACCCCTTGGAAATTTGTTAAAAAATGCAACTTTCTTAATAATCATCGTAGACTATTGAATTTTACCTTGTTTTCATCAGAAAAACGAGAGAAATTGATTGCCGTTAAAAAATTTCAGCTATCTTCAATAGCAAAAAAATTAGTCAGTCACTGTGAACATTTTAGAAAATTAAAAGAAATAATTGATTTTTCAGACTTTGATCGGCCGTAGCGGCCAAACGAAAACTCCAAATTGAACGCGGTTTGCAAATCTGAGCTCCTCGTATGTCAATTAGTCGGATTAGAAATTTTGAATTTTTGACGAAAACACGAAAAAAAGACATGAGTAAACCCCTTGGAAATTTGTTAAAAAATGCAACTTTCTTAATAATCATCGTAGACTATTGAATTTTACCTTGTTTTCATCAGAAAAACGAGAGAAATTGATTGCCGTTGAAAAATTTCAGCTATCTTCAATAGCAAAAAAATTAGTCAGTCACTGTGAACATTTTAGAAAATTAAAAGAAATAATTGATTTTTCAGACTTTGATCGGCCGTAGCGGCCAAACGAAAACTCCAAATTGAACGCGGTTTGCAAATCTGAGCTCCTCGTATGTCAATTAGTCGGATTAGAGATTTTGAATTTTTGACGAAAACACGAAAAAAAGACATGAGTAAACACCTTGGAAATTTGTTAAAAAATGCAACTTTCTTAATAATCATCGTAGACTATTGAATTTTACCTTGTTTTCATCAGAAAAACGAGAGAAATTGATTGCCGTTAAAAAATTTCAGCTATCTTCAATAGCAAAAAAATTAGTCAGTCACAGTGAACATTTTAGAAAATTTACGAAAATAATTGATTTTTCAGACTTTGATCGGCCGTAGCGGCCAAACGAAAACTCCAAATTGAACGCGGTTTGCAAATCTGAGCTCCTCGTGCGTCAATTAGTCGGATTAGAGATTTTTTATTTTTGACGAAAACACGAAAAAAAGACATGAGTAAACCCCTTGGAAATTTGTTAAAAAATGCAACTTTCTTAATAATCATCGTAGACTATTGAATTTTACCTTGTTTTCATCAGAAAAACGAGAGAAATTGATTACCGTTAAAAAATTTCAGCTATCTTCAATAGCAAAAAAATTAGTCAGTCACTGTGAACATTTTAGAAAATTAAAAGAAATAATTGATTTTTCAGACTTTGATCGGCCGTAGCGGCCAAACGAAAACTCCAAAATGAACGCGGTTTGCAAATCTGAGCTCCACGTACGTCAATTAGTCGGATTACAGATTTTTAATTTTTGACGAAAACACGAAAAAAAGACATGAGTAAACCCTTGGAAATTTGTTAAAAAATGCAACTTTCTTAATAATCATCGTAGACTATTCAAGTGTGCCTTTTTTTCATCAGAAAGACGAGAGAAATTGATTGCCGTTAAAAAATTTCAGCTATCTTCAATGGCAAAAAAAAAATAGCCAGTCACCATAAGCATTAGAAAGGGTCCATGGTGATCAGCTTGCTTTAATTATTAATTTTCTCTGATGGTCTTTTATAGATTCCCTCTTAAGAAAAGACGATCCATAGTGATCAGCTTGCCTTAATTATTAAACGGCTACCCTTTCACAAAAAAAAAATTCTTCCACAGTTTAACTTAACAAATAAAACCTGCAATTAGAATCTATGATAAAAACATAAATAATAAATATCAATCTTAAAATGTATAAAAAACGCTTTTCACTGTTGTTGCAAACATGGTAAACGTTATTCTGAAAAAGTCCAATTCTGAATGGTACCTATTAACAATTTGGATATTTTGTTTCAAAAGTTTAATTAATTTGCATCTTTTCCTCCTTTATCAGACTTGCGCAATATTCGGGAAATGTTAAATAAAATAAGTTGAATAACTGAAATTTATTTCGAATCAAAATACATTCTATGTACAGTAATAGTAATAATAATAAAGGGGTAGGTTTGCCAAAAATTTTCTGGGGTATAAGTCTTGGCACAAAATTTGAAAGCTATTTTAGGTATGTAATTCACGGGTGGCACAGTACTCGAATACGTTCCTAAACAACACTAGCTTTTTTGGCAAACATACACTAGACGAAATGGTAAAAACCGGTGATATTACAATAAATAACAAAAGGGTATTGCACTAGTAAATGCATCGAAATAACAACCATCCATTTTGGAGTAGACACGCATCGAAAAAACAAGTGGCGATTGTTGTATCATTTATTTAGAATATGCAAATTGATGACTTGGCAGTGGTCACACCTAAATTTCAAAAATGTAGTTTTTTTTTCTTGTCGTTAGTAATATATCTAATAATGAATTAACAAGTAATTTATTTAAATACTAATTATTATCCCTAGTTACTTAGAATCTAAATCAACAATTAGCAATGGTAGCTAATGAATAATGTAGGCAACTTTTTTTGTTTCGCGATTACCCTTTTTTCAATTTCACGTTATTAACAAGCAAAAAATACTCTATATATTTAGATTTTTCAATACGTGGGAAATGTCGAGTTATTTTTTAATATAAGAATAAATATATTGAATGTAAAAAAAGGAGAATACTGATTTATCCCTTGTTTTAGCGCACTCTTGATGAAAACATTCTCGAGCGCACGCCTGCGTGTGGTTATTGTAAAAATTAAGCGTCGCGCCTTTTTATTTAAATTTTTTTATAAGCTCACTCTCAACTCGTTTGATTGTGCTGTTCCTATACAATACGCCAAATTAACAACTCATTTGTACATGTATATAAATTAACCATTTTTTTTGTAAGGGTTTGTTGGTGGGTATAAAACTACTGCACCCAGGATGCGGGCACCCAAAGCGGCTCCGTTTCGACCCTGTTCGCGGCCGACATCAGTTGACTGAACGCGATCGCTAGGTCGGCGTTCAGGATTTGCTCGTCGAAGAGGTGTTCGTATAAAAATTCTATCCGATTCGACGATTTGATCATATCGTTAAACTCTTCGTCCTGAAAAAAGAATAAAACAACACCAAATCGTAATTTTTAATAATCTGAGGAAAAAAATAGCTTACTGTAAATCCTCTACTATTATCCACATCGAAAGTAGATCTAGCGTGTACGGCGTATCTAGTCTCTTTCAGTATATCTAAAGGCGGTGGTTTTATATAAATTATGTAAGGTTTCAGTTGTGGTGTCCTCAGCATTTTTAAAGCTTGATAATGGGGATTTAGAATGCACACGTATCCATTGGAGACCAAAGATTTCACGCTTTCGCACGACGTACCGTAGAGATTGCCTTTGTATTCTCCAAATTCTAGAAACTTGCCGGTGTCTATGTCTTCCTCCATCTTCTCCCTGGGGACGAAGTAGTATTCTTTTCCGTTGACTTCGCCAGGTTTCATCGGTCTACTCGTATCTGTAAGAACAATACAATTAATAGTCATAAACTTTATTCTTCCTTTAAAGTGCACTTAAGAATAATTTGAACAAAAAAATCCAAAGGCGGGATTTAGCTTTGGATGATATGATGTCTCATCCTGCATTGAATGTATACTTCAAAAATATGATTTGGTTACAAATGAGAGTTAAAAGGTGGTTTGATTCGTTTCGGGAATTATAAAACTGCTGAAGTATTCGATGCTATCGAAAATCTAAATTGATACACCTTATTTGGGATTGTCATTAGCGGCGGCTCGTGGAGTGGTTGTTCGGCGAGGAGGCAAAGGAAAAAAAAATACTAAAACAGCAGCAGAATATTTGCTTCCGTTATAAGAGTGAATATAGTGCATCTATATCTTAGCCTCCTCTACGAAGATCCACGAGCTGCCCCTGATTGTAACACTGATTATATCAATAAAAAAATAATCTGTTTAACTTATAACCGTAAAGATCATGTACTAAACGCTAGCTTCTTTTAGTATTTATTGAGCACGGGTGCTCTGCTCAGCTTTAATCCTTCTTGTAGGATTTTTTAGAGACATAATTTTGTCAGTCTGGCGTTGGTTGTATATAATAAAGAAAAAATAAGACAATTAGAAATTAAACGGAAAATCAGAAAAAGGCAAGAGTACACAGCCTGGGGGAAATAAAAATTAGAGCTCTATAAATTTTAAAAGGGAGAGAAAAGAACCCGGGATTTCCCCGAAGCTACGCGGCAAAAGAAATTAATTGAAAAATATTTGTTACCTTCTGAAGTAACTTGAAATAGATGCTACTACGCGATTCCATCAAAAATCAAAAATATCCCCTCCCTCAATTACTTGATAATCTTACTTCAACGCCATCATTTTCATTCCGAATATATTGTTTTTTTAATTCCGTTAAAATAATAAAAACAATGGCAACAAACATGAAACTTTCCAAAATTACTTAGAATAGATGTTACTACGTGGTTTCATGAAAACCCCAATTAATTCCACTCGAACATCCATGTGTTAATTTCAAAGTTGCATTTTTGCAATTCCGCTGAAGAAATTGAAAAACGTTTGCTACAAAAATAGGACTTAGAGATCCTAAAATATCTCCTTCACCAATTACTAGACAATCCTACTTAAACGCCGGTGTTCATTTCGAAGTAACTTTTTTTTATTCGGTTAAAGACAATTGAAAAACAATTACAACGAGCAAAAAACTTTCTAAAATTACTGAAATATCCCCTCCCACAATTACTGCATAATCCTACTTAAAAACCATAGTGTTAATTCTCAAGTTACATTTCTTAAATTCGGTTAAAAACAATTGAAATACCATGACAAAAAGGATGAAACTTTCTAAAATTACTTAGAATAGACGTTACTACGTGGTCTCATAAAAACCCCAAAATATCTCCTCCCTTGACTACAAGATAATCCCAATGGAACATTTATTAAAATCCGGCAAAAAAAATGAAAAACATTTGCTATAGGCATAAAACTTTCTAAAATTATTTAAATAGATGCTACTACATAATTCCATAAAAATCCCAAAACAGCCAATTCTCAAATTATAAGATAATCCCACTTGAATGTCCTTTTGATCATTCTAAAAATTATTTTTTTTAAATTCGTCTAATAAAATTGAAAAACATTTGCTACAAGAATAAAACTTTCTGAGGTTACCTTAAATATATGCTATTACGTGATTTCATAAAAATCTCAGACCATCCCATCCCCAAATTGAAAGATATTCCCATTTGAACGTCCTTGCGTTCATTCTAAAGTTATAATTTTTGAAATTCGGGTAAAATAAATTGAAGACCAATAGCCACAATCATGAAACTTTCTAAAATTACTCAGAATAGATGCTAGCACGTGGTTTCATATGAACTACAAAACTACACAATATTCGTTGCCATAATTACAAGATAATCCCACTGGAACACCCATGTATTAATTTCAAAGTTAACTTTTTTTTAAATTCGGTTAAAAATTAAAAAAATATTGCTACAAGAATACAGCTTTCTGAAATTACTTCAAATAGATACTACTGCGTGATTCCATAAAAATCCTCAAATACCCCCTCCGTCAATTACAAGACAATCCCACTTAAACGTCATAGTGTTCATTACGAAATTACATTTTTTAAATTCGGCTAAAAAAAATTAAAAACAATGGCTACAATCCTGAATTTTTCTAACATTATTTAAAATAGATGCTACTACGTGATTTAATAAACACTTCAAAAAATACAAGATAATCCTACTGGAACGTATTTCCGTTAATTGCATTTTTTGGTACATTAAAACATTTGCTACAAGAATGTAACTTTCTGAAGTTAGTTTAAGTTTAAATAGATTGTACTACGCGATTTCATAAAAATCCCAAAATACCCCTTCCCTTAATTACACGATAATTCTACTTTAACATTCTTGTGTTCACTTCAAAATTATATTTTTTGAAATGGGTCTAAAAAAAATTGAAAAATATTAGCTACAAGAATGAAACTGATGCTACTACGGGATTTCATAAAAATCCCAAAATACCCCTTCACTTAATTACAAGATAATCCTACTGGAACATTCTTGTGTTCATTTCAAAATTATATTTTTTTGAAATCCGTCTAAAAAAATTGAAAAATATGAGCTACAAGAATGAAACTTTCTGAAATTATTTCAAATAGATGCTACTGCAAGATTCCGAAAATCTTCCAAAATACCCCCTTTCTCAATTACAAAATAATCTCACTTAAACGTCTGAGTGTTTATTCCGAAGTAACATGTTTTAATTTCCGTTAAAAAAAATTGAAAAACAATAGCAACAACCTCAAAACTTTCTTTAATTAGTTAGAATAGATGCTAGTATGAGATTTCATAAAAATTACAAAACATCCCCTTCCCTTAATTAGAAGATAATCCTACTGTAACATCCTTGTGTTAATTTTTAAGTTACATTTTTTAAATTCGACTAAAAAATTGAAAAATATTTGCTGCAAGAATAAAACTTTCTGAAGTTACTTTAAATAGATGCTACTATGCGATTTCAAAAAAATCCCAAAATACCTCCTTCCTCAATTACAAGAATATCCCACATAAACCCCCTAGTATTTTTTTTCATAGTTACATTTTTTAAATTCGGTTAAAAAATATTAAAAGCATGAAACTTTGTAACATTACTTAGAATAGATGCTACTACGCGATTTCATAAAAATCCCAAAATACCCCTTCCTTAATTACAAGATAATCCTATTGGAACATCCTTGTGTTAATTTCAAAATTATATTTTTTTAAATCCGTCTAAAAAAATTGAAAAATATTTGCTACAAGAATAAAACTTTCTGAAGTTACTTTAAATAGATGCTACTACGTGATTCCATAAATATCTCAAAATATTCCCTTCTTCAATTACACGAAAACCCATAACCCAGCCATAGTGTTCATTCCAAAATTACATTTTGTAAATTCCGATAAAAGAAAAAATTGAAAAACAGTGGCAACAAGCATGATTTCTTTTATAATGACTTAAAGTAGATGCTACTATGTAATTTATAATTCTAAATAAAAATACAAAAAAAATTACATGCTTCAAAAATGTTTAACATTAAGAACAAATAAACACGTATGCGATGTATGGTTTGATCAATGGATCTTTGCGTGTGCGTCTTTATCGAAGACCGAGTTTTCTCGCCTCGGACGACATACGTACGCACATGATTGCGCCTAATACAACTTACCATAGAGAGAGTAAACGCATGAAAATGTTGTCGGAGCTAAGTTCAGTTATCTATGACAAGCACGCAAAGATGTTGTGTGTTCTTTGCAAATTTATTTTGAGTATTTTTTGCACATGTTTTTAGTTCTTCTATTTTTCATCCACGAGCAGATGTACAGGACGGCAAATGTAAGTTGGCCAGACGCGCAGAGAGCAAGCGAAAGCTCTCTCTCACTCTCTCTCTCTCTCTCTCTCTCTCTCTCTCTCTCTCTCTCTACAGCCGGCCGAGTACAGTCTCTGTAATAAGCAAGCACATTCGCGTGCGCTATTCATTTACAACTCTATCGGGCGCTCTCCTCCACATAATTAATACACTGTCAATTTTGAAAATGAATGTACCAGGCGCGCGAACGAGATAGTTATGTAGACTATTGTCTACATAACTATCAACAAATCTGTCTATTGTTATGTTTCTAATCGGTGCAAGTTTGTTGACTGCTTTTCTAGTAATCCGTCATGGATGTTGTAAAACCGTAGCCTACGTAATAAAATTTGAAATCTATTCAATCCCATTGATAATCTAAAATATTCTACACTTGTGCCATCTTATTGCCAGAAATCTCTAATATTTTGATACGATTAATGTAAAACACCAGCTAAAGCATGCCCGTATTTCCGTTGCATCTGTGTCTTTAGCATCTTTATTTCTTTAAAAAAATCGTGATGTGGCCATCATGTTATTTTCTCCGACTTGATGGTAATATTTATATTTACGCTTTCATGGCTTATTTTCAATTAAAATCATATTTTAAATGTACATCGAGCGTTTTGTAGACTCGGATGAAACTGACGTTTAAAACGTCAAAATTACGAAAGATGGAAAAATGATACTTCAAATTTAAAAACACGTAACGGAGAAAGTAAAAATATCTTTCTTACTCTGTATGTAAATATTCGTACATGCTACAAATACATTTATAACGTGATCAGGAAGAAATAACTGCCAAGCTTCTAAAATGGTTTTGGCTTCTTTTGCTACCCGACGAACTCCTTGTACAATCCACTACTCCGCGGTCTGTGGTCTAATTTCCCTTACAATCTCTGGAATTTCTTTTTCGGATTGTTCAGAATCACTATTATGATTACTGACCTCATCTTCGTGGTCGCTATGTTCTTCATCAAATAATGCTCTCTTCTTCTTTCCGGCACAAATCTAGAACACGCTTCTGTTCTTCTTCATATGAACACATTTTGTTGTGGTGAATAAACTCACACTTGATATACTTGATACCAGTGACGGTTCGCGGGTTTTTTTCTGGTACGGCCGAGGAACAAGAGGTGGTAATACAGATAGGTAGGGTCAGTTGCAGAGACGGCTAGCTGCGTGACCGCACCTATCTGTATTACCACCTCTTGTTCCTCGGCCGTACCAGAAAAAACCTCGCAAAACGTCACTGCTTGATACAGTATAAACTTCTTCGATGTAACCTTAGCAAAATCTTAAAGCCAACAAAAACTTCAAATAGATGCTACTACTTTTTTTCTTTTACTATCAGTTTCCCACATAAACTACGATGTGTGTCTGTTTAACGGAGGCACTTTAAAAATTGCCAAGAACGGTAAAAACCAATATTAGAAAATTATTTATTTCGTTTTTATTGCCTTTTTCGTTCTTGTAAATATTTCGGTTGATTTCGTATTCCGTTTACGTTCCGTTTCCTAATCGAAGGTACTTTTCTCCTTTTTCAGTCGATCTCTTTCCATAATCCTTGTACAGACTAAATTTTAATTAGCACCAATCGATCGATTTCCGGCGTAGAATATTAATTTTCAGGCGCTGAACGGCAACAGGAAATTTATGAGCACCGACGTCCAGTTTAATAGCGGCAACATGCATGCACGTGTAATTTTTGTAATTGTCGCGTTATGTAATTAAATCTAAATAATTTACGGTTTCATGCGTATTAGTTTTCATTATAGATGCCGCATTTCATCGAACATTCCACCCACACAACGACATATTCAATTATTCCGTACGGACAAGCACCGAGGCATGTAATTAATTTATCAAGAATTGTGAGTATTCCAGTGGAAGCGGAAGGGTATGAAATTGTCATATGCGGTAAAATAAACGCCGCAGGTTTGAATTATCTAGCAATGGTGAAGAAAAAAGAAACGCCAAAATAAAGAGTAATGGTCAAATTTTTAGAATTGTACGAAAATGTGCATGAAATAATTTGTTCCGGTAAGCCTGACTGTCAGCCAACAATTGTATATCGTCGACGTACCTAACTGCCATTTGGACTAAAATTGGGATTTCAGAACATAATCTTTTCACAGAAAGCTATAAATCAGTTTTTTACTTTCTCTGTTACGAATTAAGAGAAAGTATTGTGTTCGTGATTTTTTTTCAATTTTTTTCACGGAAATATCCGTTTTGGGGTCCCTAGATACCATTTCAACAATTTCTGGAAAAAAAAATTGTGTCTGTATGTGTGTGTGTCTGTCTGTGCGCGCTGTATCTCAAAAACTAATAGAGCAATTGATATGAAACTTTGAACATCCGTCTCATTTGATAATCTGAAGAACTGAAAAGGTTTTGGTAAAATTTCGTACACCGGAAGTGGGCGTTTACAATATTTTCTTAAATATGAAAAATATCACAAAAGCATTTAAATAAACTTTGAAGACAACAAAGAAATGAACATCTTTTGCTTGAAAATATTTTTCATAAAATTATTTTTATTGGAGAAAATTAATATAATTTTTCCATCTTTCATCATTTTGACGTTTTAAACGTCAGTTTTATGCGAGTCTACAAAACGCTCGATGTACATTTAAAATATAATTTAAATTTAGAATAAACCATGAAAGCGTATATATAAATGATACCATCAAGTCGGAGAAAGTAACATGATGGCCACATCACCATTTTTTGTCTTTCCTGTCAAATTTGGTAACTGTGAGATAGGCGGTATTGTCGTTTCATGGACGATATTGAAGTTTGGAAAAAAGGCCATCCGAAAGAAGGGTACAGGAAAGAGCCCATGCAAAAAAATCTGATATGGAAAGAAGCCCACATTACGTTGCGGCGAATTTCCTCGTGGTCCTTCTTCTGTTGATAGTAGAGATAGGTAACTCATGAGTCAATTTTTTCCAGACATATTTTTTAATTTTTCAAAAGAGTCGACTTCAAAAATAGGCGCTTTTTAGACCAATCTTCACGATGAGCAGACTCACAAAAATAGTCATTTCGCCCATCTCTGGTTGATTGTAATTAGCCACTAATAACGTTACCCCACTTAAAATATTCAAGAAATTTAAGATTCATCGGAAGATGTGCAGCAGCGGCGGCTCGGGGATGTTCGGCGAGAAGGCTTCGAAAAAAAATTTGATCAAGCAGCAGCAAAATATTTGCTTCCTCTTAAAGAGGAAGTAGTGTAGCACGAGCGGCATGTCTATCTTAGCCTCTTCTACGGAAATCCACGAGCGCCGCTGATGTGCAGAATAGCGAACCAGAGGTGCTTCACTATATTGGACCTAATTCGATCAACCAAAAGGAAGCATAAGCTAAATCCGCAACCCTTTTGATGTCATATCCTATGCTCCGAAATTAAAGAGTTGTTTTGCGCTTCAAAAATCGATCGAAAATTTACTGTTCTGAATGTCTACAATAAATTAATTTCGACATTCTGACTTATTTGACTTACATGGAATTGGTGTTTTGTACTTCTCCGGGTCGGTGTCGATCAGTCTCCTTCGCAGCTCGTTCCTACCGATCCCCGGGGCCCCGATGAGCACCAGGGGCCGGTAAATGCCCGGCCTCGGGTACAGTTTGGCGACCTCTTCGTAGGTGGCGATTTGCTCCCTGTCGAAGTCGTCGTTCTCTGCGGTTTCATACATAATCTTTTTAGTTTTAAGTTTGGAAGCACAGCGGGGGGATTTCGGGAACTGGCTGCAGGAAAGCACGGGTAAAGCTGAAACAGAGCACAGCCCTACGGCCAAGATGACTTCATGTTAGTGTGTCAGTGTTATGAAATGATATGAACACAATACGAAATTAGCAATAAAATCAAACAAGTACAATAAGAGGAGGTAAACAATCATCAATTCGGGTTTATTTTAAATACAATTTTGTTTGGTTTCGTGTTATAATATTCATGTAATCTCCTTTGAGAATGTTTGTAGTAAACCGAAACACGTGTCAATCAGTGACGGTTCGCGGTTTTTTTTTCTGGTACGGCCGAGGAACAAGAGGTGGTAATACAGATAGGTGCGGTCACGCAGCCAGCCGTCTCTGCAACTGACCCTACCTATCTTTATTACTACCTCTTCCTAGGTTCCCCGCGAACCGTCACTGGTGTCAATAAACACTATAAAGTATTGTTCCAAAATTGAATCATTAAAGAGTTCTTTCAATAAACATTAATAATATAAAGTATTATTCTAAAATTGAATCATTGAAGAGTTAAGCCATGAGATATTTTGACGTGTCTCCTTTATGTTAAGAGATTGGAGCTTCTTAGTAAACTCCATCTACTCATAGATTGGACTTTTTTGACATCTTCAGTGCCAAACACTGGACAATGAAAAGTACCAACCCGGCTATGAGAAAAATGTAATTTTGCAGCAAGTTAGGTTGGTACCGATATACTTCCAATATATTTCCAATATATTCATACGCGACGTCACCGATAGATACATTATTAACAGTTTGTTATTGTTATTGTTATTGTTGTTGATTTCTGCCATGGAAAACGTTCTAAATGATACGACGAGCCAATTACACACCTACACGGTAATATTCTTGAGTGCGATTTTCGTAATAAATTAAGTTTCGCAAGTACTACTTTTTCTGGCGAGAGTTATTGGGCAACCTCAAGATGTCAAAAAAGTCTAATGTATTTGTGACTAGCGGGGTGACTTTGTGACATTCAGTTAATATTCCGTCTTTCAAATCTCGCTGTACGATTATTAACGTCGTTGCATGTAATACCGACGGGATAGTCGGCTCTCTCGCGCCATCAAGCGGCCGTTTAAAGAAACTCCTGCGCCTCGCGTATTGTCTTTATCAATTTAATTGTTTTATATGGATAAACTTTGTTGGTAAATTCATCCGATAAATTTCATCAGTGAAGAACGAGACGGTAAAGAATAACTTAAGGAAGATATTTGTTTTTTGAGATTCATGTATTGCGAACAAAATGATGTAAAGTTATGTGTGATTAAACGTATTTTGTAAGAGATATGAATGTGTTTAGAAAATTTCGTAGGTTTGCGGGGTGACTTTATGACAGATTTAGTCTAATAATAATACCGACGATGAAAGCGACGGCAGTGAAATGTTTTGCCTCAAAGATTATGACGACAGTATAGGTATTAACTGGTATGAAGTAGTGATGAACGTTATTTTCACTAACTGCTACTTTGTAACCGTTACTGTGAAATAATAACAGTAACCGTTATTGAAAATTCTCACTAACGGTGATTTTCTTAAACGGTTATTTAATAATTTTATTACTTAACTGAATTTAAGTTAAGCATTAATACATGACAGGGTCAGATTGATGGTGATATACGAACTGTATAAAATTATTCATCATCATGTGGGCAATAGTACACTTTAAAACTTGATTAATTTTACAATACCACGTTTAAGTTTAATCGATAGAAATAATTCAACATTTAATTACAACACACCACGTACGACCCACCATTTATTTTCACCTTTGCTTATGATGATAAAAAGATATCACGAAGTACAATATGGAATTGTTATATTCTGTAATAATAAAAATTAATGTCTTAAAAATTTAAAGTCATCTTTTTACTTTCTCCGTTACGAAGTACGAGAAAGTATTGTGATCGTGATTTTTTTTTCAAAAAATTTTTTTACGGAAATATCCGTTTTGGGGTCCCTAGATGCCATTTCAGCAATTTCTGGAAAAAAAAAATTGTGTGTGTGTGTGTGTGTGTGTGTGTCTGTCTGTCTGCTGTGTGTGTGTGTTGTGTGTGTGTGTCTGTCTGTCTGCTGTGTGTGTGTGTTGTGTGTGTGTGTCTGTCTGTGTGCGCTGTATCTCAAAAAATAATAGAGCAATTGATATGAAACTTTCAACATACGTCTTATTTGATAATCTGAAGAACTGAAAAGCTTTTGGTAAAATTTCGTACACCGGAAGTGAGTGTTTACCTTAACTGTTTTTTGTTTTTTGCCAATATTTTCTTAAATATGAAAAATATCACAAAAACATTTAAACAAACATTGAAGACAACAAAGAAATGAACATCTTTTGCTTGAAAATATTTTTCATAAAATCATTGCTATTCGAGAAAAAAATTTATTATTTTTTTTTAACTTTTGGTTTATAATTATGAAACGATGATAGTTACAGCAAATTTGTGTGAATAATAATTGTAGAGAATAGCAAAATAAACAACTTCTAAAGAATAAGTTTTTTTCAAAATCTCGTTAGTTTTTGAGTAAACCGAGTTTTTGAATTTGAAGTATATTTTTTCCGTTTCATAATTTTAACGTTTTAAACGTCAGTTTCATCCAAGTTTACGCAACGCTCGATGTACATTTAAAATATGATTTCAATTGAAAATGAACCTGAAAACGTAAATATAAATGATACCATCAAGTCGGAGAAAGTAACATGATGGCCACATCACCATTTTTTATTTTATAAATGTATTTTTACTAATTTTAAGGAGTTTTCTTGCTTTTTACTGTTAGTTGTTAATACTGTATTTTTTGGTTTATATAGAATAATTCTCAATAATTCTACTTTATATTTTTTCTTTATAATTATGCTTCGGCCTGTCAAGGAAATAAAGCCTATTATTTTCAATAAAGAATCACTTCTTAGTAACTTTTAACTGATTCAATAACAAATCACTTCTTAATAACATATAACTTATTCAATAACGAATCACCTTTCAGTAACTTATAACCGATTAAATAACGAATCACTTAATAACGTATAACTGTTTCAATAACGAATCACTTCTTAGTAACTTTTAACCGATTAAATAACGAATCACTTCTTAATAAAATTAACTCTTTTAGAAAATAACGAGTAGAAAATAACATGTGGCGCATCGGAACCGTTGCTTTAATAACACGATTACTGAAATGTAAACGCGGCGCGGTCGTGATTTGATGAAATGAAAGCATTAATATTTGTTATGTAGGAAGCTTCTACTTCGTTATACATGCTTTTTATATAGAATAAAACACTTTTTTTTTTACTTTGTTTGTATAACACTTATTTATTTGACACTTTAGTTTTGATAATGGCAAGCTGAGTTGCCGAAACTGCAGTCAAACAAAATAAATAAATAAGTGTTATACAAACAAAGTAAAAAAAAGTGTTTTATTCTATATGAAAACATTAAAATAATGGTGCGTCAGACGTTCTGATTCGAACGCATATTCGATGTCGGGGTGACCCGTCATATTTTATATTGGTACTGGCATGATTTATGTCCTAGCTTGCAAAACCAAGAAGAACCCTGAAATTGCAAGCTCTTATTCAGAGAGAGAGAGATTCAGAGATTTATCGATGAGGACATTTTATCTTAGCTAGTGGTATCCGTTAAAATGGTGCAGAGAAAATACACAAATATTGTATGTATCACATTTGGCAAGAAATAAACCATGTATTCTAGGTTCTTTTCTAAAGCGGGTCAATTATTATCAGAGAGATGATCTCGTTTAAAGAAGAATTTTTAAATATTAATTATAAAAAATTAAAATTTAACATATTCAAATTTGTTACTTGGATAATAAAAATATTTCTTAAAATATATACAAAAATGTACATCAAGTTTTCCGAGGTTACTTTAAAAAACGGTTACTAAATAACTTTTAAAATAACTACTTATTTTATAGTAACAGTAACTGTTATAACCGTTACTGGAGAATAACCATTTATCTCATCACTAGTCTGAAGGTGATGGATTTGACACTGGAGTTCTTTTGCCCCTTATAACTCAACATAGCTTGAAATCAGGTAACTTTGTGGTCATTAATTTTGAAGGCAAACTCAATCCTGGCCCCATAACGGAGAAAACCACTAATGGTTTCAAAATCATCGCCATGGAGAGGAGCGGTGGACGACGCCACCGGATACCAATTTGTAAGAAACTTTGAAGACGTAAAATGTTTTTTTTTTAAATAAAAATTCATTGTAAAAACAAAAACCTACCTTTAAATTAAATTTATGTGGAGTTGCTTTGTATTATTTTCTGTTTCCAAAACGTCTTTGAAATGTTCCACGTTCCTAGGACTTAAGGGGAACGACCCTGGAACTTTTTGTTCTGACTGAGATATGGATTTAATACTGTCCCAAAGCCACCCCACATTGCGGGGTAACTTCTTAACGGATATAAACATACATTTTTTTGTTATTATTAAGGTCACCGACATTAATAAACACACTGTTTTGTAGAGGAAGAATGTGGCTACTAAAATAAATATTTGATAGTCGATTTTGATCAAGAAGTTTCTGTTGAGGCCCAAAAAACCTCAAAAACTGTCACAAAGTCACCCCCGCTTACGGTAGTTAAAATTATGAGAAGTGCCCCAAAATTACTTGACTAAAGTTGTTTTTCCAGTTTTAAAAAAGTTTGGTAAAATGTTGTTGACAGGCTCACATGAGCAAAAAAAATGTTGTTGGAGCAAATGGAAAATTATTTCATTCACTTTTAAACATCGCCATCAATGTCTTCTTGTTTTTTGGCCTATTTTGTTTATTTTCCCAGGAATAATATTTTCTTGATTTATTCAGACTGCCAATAATCTGTTTCACATCTGAAGCACTTCAAGGTAATAATAAAAGGACCCTGCAGATCGATACTGTCGAACATGGGCTTATTCGATTAGCTACAGGGTCCTCATAAAAGGTTAGGAAAAAGAGAAATGTATTCTGTAAGAATGTAGCTAACCAACCATGTGGGTCATGTCACACGGGCCAAAAAAAATCCCAAAGACGACTAAAATTTTGACTCACTTTTCATATGCCGAAAAAACCTGGCTTCTAATAATTAAAAAAAAATAAAGAACCTTTATTGGCATATACTACATTCTCTATTTCTTCACTTCCTCTCCCTTCTCTTCTCTTTTTCCCACCCCAATCTCGCCAGAGTCTTCATCCCGGCTCCGTCCTCTCTCATCCATTCATTCACTCTTTTTCCCCCTCCCTCACATTCCTCACACACTCCCTCGCATTCCTCTGCCAAATGTCTCCATGTATCCCTCCATTCACACATTACACATTTCCCATACTCTACACCCATCCATCTTTTCCTCCCTCTCTCTCCTGATCCACACCTGGCTCTTGCCAGCGTCACCATTTCCTCCCTGCTCATTTCTTTCTCACTCAAATACCTCGGCAGCCTCCCATGCACCTGCCACCTCTCATAAAGTATGTTCATTAAAAAAAACCTCAAGTGTGCCATGATTTTTATTTTTTTTAAATTTAAGTTGGTAACACATATGGAGCTTATGTTACTTGTGGCATGTTCCTACCGATAAATTCATTTGATGTGACAAATGACGCAGAAAAGTCATAGGAAATTAAGAAAAAATAACTTTCAACTAGAAACGTTTTTGGAATAATTGTGACTTTTAGAAAGATCTGACATTTTGTATGTCAATGACATTTTGTATGTCAATTTCTAAGATGTGTGCCAACTTAAATTATTAAGGTAGCTTAACCCTAACCTAAGTATAAGCGCCAACAGTTGGAAATTATTGTAAACGAAATTGACTGAAAACATTGTAAACGTGTAAACGAAATTGACTGAAAACATCATCCCGATTCAAATAAGGAGATGTGACAATATACCATATCGCATAATTTTCGCATATGCGTATTGTTTAGTATCATGAACAGGAAAATTACCAAAAATTGATACGCAAAATTCCTGAGAGGCATTTTAGCTTTCTTCATCTTCAAGAGCTATTTTTCATATTTTATTTGACGGTCATAGAAAAAAATCCCCGAATATTTGCCTCTATTCTGCGCCGTTCCGCTGTGAACGGGGAACCCCAAGAATTGGTCCATGAATGGTGTGGACGAAGGTTCGCTATCTGCGCAGGGCCTGGCAGTGACGCGGCGATGCTCGTAAATATTAAATTTAATGGGTCTGCTGACAGTTTTATTGCTGTTTGCCGTGAGCGGCATTGCCCTTGTTCGGGATTTTTAGAGGTTTAGGGCAGGCCCTATTTTGCGTAGCACATAATTAATTGCTAACTTCAGGCGATATTACTTATAAACTACATGTGTGAAATGAAAATGTCCATAATGTACGAAACAGAGCGCGCATGCTCGTGATAAGCAAGCCGCGACACTTAAAGCTCTCTGGTGATTCACTTAAATACCTGACTCGATATTCTCCGCGGATTGCGTCCTCTCGTGGATGATCCTTCTTTCCTGCAACGCCCTGCTGGGTATCAGACCGGCCCTCATGTTCCTGTCGCCTTCCCTTCTCGCCTGCCACCTGAAATTCGCAAATATCTTCAAAAATTCTTAAAGAGTGTTCGAAATCGGTGTACCAGTACGCGTCGTCTTGCGAGACGATGTGCAAGACGTCGCCCTTTTCGAAGTCCAGTCCCGCCTCCTTGCAAGGGATGTAGGGATCCGTGGTGGCGTTGTAGTTGAAGTGCGCCCTAACGCGAACTTTACTTTCGCGAATGCTTGCCTTGCCGTCGGCCGGCACTAGTTTGAATGTTATCGTTCCTTCGGAATTTTGCTGGAAAAGTTGAAATTGTATTCGATTCTAAGTGCCTTCAACCAAAAAATAATTCACAATATAGTTATACTTTTAATTCCAAACAGGAATCGTCAGCTAAGCAATTCGTATTTACGATGACCAAATTTTGGTAATAACTGGCATTGATCTAAATAATTATATCGCGATGTGTAATTAAAGTTCCAACTCTTTGTACAATTTTTTTTTAATGCTGGATGCTATTACTTTGTGACAAAACAGAATCCAGTGAGGGTTCTCGGAGTTTCTTTGGCACGGCCGAGGTAGCAGAGGTGACAATACAGATAGGTAGGGTCGGTTGCAGAGACGCACGTATCTACCGCACCTATCTGTATTACCACCTCTAACGTACAAAAAAAACAACGAGCCGTCACTGACAAAATTGTTTGTTTGGTGACTATATTTAAAAAATTGTCCTAATATAATATAGAATGAAATACATACATTTGCAAATGTGTGATTTATGTCTTTTACGCCCGGTATTATCAACTTTTTTCAAACAGACATTCAGTTAAATGATGTTTAGGGTGAAGATCAGGGGGTGTTCACTCATACGATTTTTTGGTGCCATATCTCAGTACTACGATCAAACGTATGATGGCGCTGTCTTCAGTTTTTTAACAGTTTGCCTAAAAACCGTGCCTGCATTTTATGGTTTGCATATTGGCTTTGTTTTGTAAACATAACAACATAATTATTCAATACACGTGTTTCGTTCGTTCTACTGTTCTGTGAAGTTTTGTGTTTAATTAAAGACAACATTGATTTCGTTGAATTTAGTGATTGTATTATTTAATTGGTAAGCACAAGTAGATTTTTTAAAATTTATATAAATTCTCAAATCAACTTATTGTAGGTACATTACTGTCACTCATAAAATAGAATTGTTGTTGTGTGCCTGGATGTGACGAGAGGATGTTGTGCAGAATGGAGTTTTGCTTCAAGATAAGGAAAGATTTAAGTTATGGGTCACTAATATTTCAAATCCAAAGTTAAAATTAAAATATCACAAAGACATTTATAGAACACATCAAGTATAATATTTTAATGTTGTTTATACTGGAAGCTTCTACTTCTTTATACATTTTATATAATAAATGAAATTAGTTGTGGTCTGAATATTTCATTTTTCAATACAGTTTAAATAAAATATCATTACTTTGTAAAACTTAAAATTTTTATTTTCGTGACCATAGTTTGGGTAATTTCAACTTGCTTTATCGAAGAAATAGTAAATTAGAATTACGAAGCTGCTGAAACTATAGTCATGAAAATGAAAATAAAATCTCGAACTTTTACAAAATAGTGTTACAAAAATATTTTAAAATTAGAGCCATTTTATCCCAACCAATAAAAACCACGATCAAATAGTAGGTGGCGCTAAATTTGGTACTAACACTTTTCCCCAATTCTATTGCTTGAGTTGGCAATCTTAATTAATAGTTTATCTATGGTGAAGATACATTTACAATTGTCATGGGTATTAAGAATCTTTTTAAAGGAGTTTTAAGTAAATGTCATTTTAAGATCTGTTGGCAATAGATTGTATACGGATTTTTTGGTGAATTTTATATTTACAGGTAGCCAACACTGAATTTTAACCTTTAGAAGCCGTTGATCCGCTAGCGCGACCGATCCGCCGGAAAAGCTGACCATTGACTACACTCAATTCCTTTGACTTGTATTTTCTCCTGTGACGGAACATTTTTATCATTGTGCGTAATAGCGATAGTTATTGCGCCAATCCGCTCTTCTGTGCCTCACATCCCTTTGTGGTGTAGCAATTGGCTTCTCGATGCCGACTCCATGCGCTAGCTGGAGGTCAATGAGGTGAGGCTTGCCCCTTTCTTTTGAAACTCCCCCGTGTTAACTGTTATGAATATTTTCGTCTATTACTTACGCACTTAATTGAATATTTCTTCATCAGAAGAGTCGCCAGTGAAATTTGACGAACTCGAATTCATGAAATGACTGTAATATCTAACCTCAAAACTAGGAACGTCAAGTTAAATAGCCATTAAAATTATTAAAGGGCAAAATTTTGACATTTAACTTTAACGGGCATTTATCGGCTAAAGGACATTTAAACTAGTTGGTAATACTGCATATTCACTCTTAAATCTCGTTTAGACTTAAGTCCCATTTAAAATGTGTTGATCTTTGACTATATACTAATGGACTGCTATTCCCCCTCCATTTCCCATATGATCACTTGTCCACGAGCTGGAGCCCGATATAAGTCCCGCCTCGAAGCCGAAAACGGAGCGTAATTTAAAAACCGGAAAGCAAAAAATATATTTCTCGATGTATTCATCAGCAACGTGGAGAATGCAAATGCGAGCATATTTCGGCAACTCGGGTCCACTTTCCTACCTGTTCTTTACAAGCAAAGCATCAACCCATAATTTGCGAAGTTCCGGATTTGATGGAAATCTAATTCTGAATTTTAGGTTATAAGTCAAAAGTCAACTGACGTATACATCAGCTGACGAGTATTATAACCGCGTTGGCATATATACGTGGACTTATTGCAGCCTTTTGCATAGCAATATTTTGATATAGTGTGAATATTTGACAATATAATGTTTATATATTCAAAGGTGTGAATAAATTACAGGGTATCACAATATGCAATGCTGGCTCATAGAGTCATATGTCATAGACACAAAATAGCTACCAATTTAGTAACATACCGCAACCATTTAGGGTCCCGCCGCGCCACCGTTGCTTGGAGACACACATGAAGCGGCGCTAGCAGTCCAATAGTATATAGTCAAAGGTGTTGATAATACCGGGCGTAAGAGATTACACAAAAGGCTTGATTGGAGCCTTATTTATTATTATTATCTGTGAAAATCAATTTATAGTGAATATTTCGTTCAAAACGAATCAATCAAACCAACATTGTTAATGAGGTAAGCGTTTAAAAATAAAGACCCTTGTGCCAATGAAGGGTTAGTTCTCTACTCAGAAATTTGGTAAAAGTTTACAATATGGCCTTGATTAAGGAAAATATTTCACACCAGAGGGCTACAACGACAATGCAATGAGCAGTGGCAACCAAACATAAATGAAAATAAGCTACTGCCGGTAAAACTACTAAACGGTCCAACGGAGGAGAGGGGGGCTTAGCTTAACCCTAACATAACATCATAAACCATAAAACGGTAAACAGTTTGACTTTTATTATAGCCTGTTCAGTGGAATCTGGCGGCTAGTCGTAAAACGGTCGGTCCGCCCTAAGGGTCGACGCACCCTCGACGAAAAGGTATTGGTGGTTCGTCTAAGTGCATCCCATACATTTATTACTGTCCTTCGCTCCTATTGGTATGCGCACTTTTACACCAGTACTTCTCAACAAAGATTGGTTTGAGGTAAAAAATATGTCCCCTACTTACCGAGCTCCGACCCTCTTTTACCAGCCGCCAGATTTCGGAGAACGGGCTATAGTTCGAAATTCGTCCGCAGAGGACGCCTCGGTGAACAAGCCAGATTGTACACTTGAGTCAGAAATTTTAACGCACGAGTACTTACAAGTATACTGAGTACATCAGTTGGTGTTTTCCCTTCGACGTTAATATTATTCACCTCGACGACTTCGTCCCCGACGTGAATCAGCCCCGAGCGATCGGCGGCGCCGCCGTGCATCACCCTCGCTATCACGATCTTCCCCGTGCCCTCGTCCGTTTTGATGGTGGCCCCCTAGAGAACCACACGGAGAAATTAGCAAAAACCGCCAAGGGCCGATAATGATGTGGTCGGAAAGCTCTGCATCCTCTCGTACAAAGAAACTGTGGGAAGTGTGTGTGCGCTCAGACAAACAAGAATGTACATAAAAAAAATATTGGTGCTAACAGATTGAGAAGCGGAAGTACTGAAGTAATGAAGAGTTAAAGCTTCTACGTCTCGATAGTGGGGATACTTACAACGATTGGCTCAGCACTCTGAGCGCCCGACTTCGAAAGCAAGGAAAAAATGTCTATAAGTACCGCATATTTTACATGTTTAGCCGTGTACTGTAGTTTAATTGGTTTCCCTTTAGCACTAATGCTGGTGTGGTTATAAATTGGTCACGCAAGGGCGGGGCAATGGACTTACCAGTGGTTCGTTGCTCTTCACCAGTTGGACTATTTTTATGGTCTCCTCGTCTTCGTCCGATTCAACTGGCACTTCTGGTAGGTGCGGGTAATAATCTTTTTGAGCTACAGCATCGTGTGCGCACAATACACCCTGAAAACAAAAAGCAACGATGCCTTTTTATCTAATACTCGCATCCTGTCAGTGACTGTTCGCGGGTTTTTTTCTGGTACGGCCGAGGTAACAAGGGTGGCAATACAGATAGGTAGGGTCAGTTGCAGAGACGGCTGGCTGCGTGACCGCACGTATCTGTATTACCACCACTTGTTCCTCGGCCGTACCAGAAAAAAACCCGCGAACCGTCACTGCATCCTATAGAAGGCTATGTAGGTACTAAAAGAAACGTGACATCGGTATATACATGTGACTGGTTAAGGTTACATTTCTGTTGAATACATTTTAATAGTGGTATTCTTCTTAAGCCGGGCCCACACGATGCTACGAACGTTTGCCTGAAATGTTTGCTTCCAAGTGATGAGTCAAACGTTGGACGAACGTCTTGACACATGCGCTCCCACACAATAGACAAACGTTGGATCCAAATGCAGTTGGTTCCAACGTTTATCTGAAGGAGGTTCACCCCCTTATTAGTTCTCAGAGTCACCGCTAGGGGCACAGTACATATAGTAGAGGTTATTATTCATTTATGTTATGATAGTTACTTAATTGTTTTTACTTTTTTTAATCATTTAATTAAGTATTAAACCCTTAAGTTCAGTTAAAACATATTAAAAAGACCGTTACTTATGATACACGGTTGTCATTCGTACAAATGTTTGTGCATGTCGTGTGGGAATGTATCCAATGCCACCAAGTATGTCAACCAATGACAGAGAAAACCCTTTGAAGCAGACTAAAAGAACGACAGCCGGCCGAACACCTTCCAACACGAACGTTTGACGCTGGAAGCTGGCCACTCGTAGTTCGTGGATCTCCCACATGATGCGCCCAACCATCCAGCGTCCAACGTTGGAAGGTGTTCGTAGCATCGTGTGGGCCCGTTTTAACACAGTCACTCCACTTTTATTGGTCGCGTTCATCAGAATTTCCAACTGTCAACATGTTTATTTTGACAAGAGAGTTGTTCCTCCGCGATTTCTGAACATACTCAGTAACACGTCCAGGCGTGCTAACAATCAAGCCGCCAACGTTAGCCTGTGATAAATCGTCCGGATCTTATTGACTATACAGGTTCCTGCATTTCACTTCCCGTCTTCAATAGCTCAGTTACTAATTAAGTTTGGATTTTTATATTTTGCAGACTTGTCGTAGGAACTTCGTTCTTTGAGTCCTGCATAGAGAATTGATCAAATTTGATCAAATCGAGCCGACAAAATTTTTCCAACTCCGTAGACATCGTCAAAGTTGGACATGGTTTCCAGAAAAAACTTTCTTTTTTCACAGTGGCGCTAGAGGGGGCGGAAGGGGTTACGCTTAAGTTCACATGCATGAATTTAAAGAAGACACTTCAAAGTTTTTTGCCCTCAAAGATTCATCAAAATCGATTGAAAATACGCCGAGTTTTGGCGGTTTGAAAATGGTCGAAATTTCACGAATTTTAAGTGTTTCATTTTTTTTCCTTCAGTATATTTTAGTGACCCTAGCATGTTCATTTCTACCAACTTGGTTAAATGAATAATTATTATATTAATAAAAATAACAGGTCGTCAAGTATGAAACTTGTAGAAAAAAATTCTTTCATAATTTACAAATACAATGAATTATTTTATTCATCAAAGTATGCACCCACATTATCTATACACTTTTGCCATTTAAGCGGCAGGTTATTCAGTCCGGTGAAATAAAACCCTGGCGGACGGGAATCGATGAATTCTTAGGCCAATTTTACAGCATTGTCGGAATTGAATTGTTTTCCAATTAAAAAGTAGTCTAAATTGCGGAAGAAGTGGTAGTCAGTGGGTGCTAGGTCTGGTGAGTATCGAGGATGATGAAGAAGTTCCAACTCCAATTCCTGCAGTTTTGCCATGGTCATTTGTGCAGTATGTGGTCTAGATTTATCTTGCAATAAGAAAGGAGTCAATCTGTTGAAGAATCTAGGCTGTTTTTCCTTAAGTTTTTGCATCATTTCATCCAGTTGGTTACAGTATATGTCTGCCGTGATCGATGAGCCAGATTTCATGAAATCATAATGGATCACACCTACGCTAGACCACCAAACACTTACCATCAACTTCTTTTGATGAACATTTATCCCCATCCAACCATTGTGCTGAACGTTTGCGATTGTTATATAGGATTAATTTCTCATCACAAGTGAGAATTCGATTCAAAAATGGATCAGATTTGTGACGCAACATTAAGCAGGCTTCCAAACACTTTTATTTCAATTTTTCTGCCAGCTCATGTGGAACCCACATATCCAACTTTTGCACCTCACCGATTTGAACTAAATGTGTGAATATTGTTTGTTTGCTAACAAACTTTAATCATAATTCAGAGGCACTCTAAGATGAGTCAGATTCAACGGTGACCTTGAGTTCATCATTCTGGGTGACCGCATGGCTCATTTGTAAAGTCAAAGTAACCTGTACGAATTATTGCGAACCAACTTGACACTGTCTGTCTGCGTATTTACACTTGAGACAAATATATGATTAATGTTTCACGCCGTCTGCGATGCCATAGTTCCACGCAAGAACTCATATTTTATAATACTACGAATTGCCGACAGTTCCATTTTCAACAAAAATAATTTATTGAACATGTGTTTAATATTTTTTAGAGAGTATAATTATATTATTTCAACAAGCCAGATTTGCAAAACAGAACAGCAAAATGTTAAGCCAATGTCAAATAATCAACTGTTAAAATTGCCAATATTTTCAACTACAAGTTTCATACTTGACGACCTGATAGTTTAGATGTATTATAATGGCTATTTCAAATTAGCTCATTTCATCATTTACACACAAGAAATAAGTCTTCATATTTTAACGTGGATTTTTCATCATTTATAAATAAATACTCATTCATTACAAATTATTGAGTAACCCCATTAACTGATTGAAATTCTATTTATAGTTATCAAGATGATACAAACAATGAACCTAATATTGATCTCACGTATTTACAAACTGTTATTTCTATGCAATAAACACAATTTTAACCCCTTGTTTACAGTTATAATCCAGATTTCAACATTTAAAAGTTTTTTTTTTTATCTATGTAGGTTTACGGACTGTTTTCCTTTAAACGTAAAAAACCTCATAGCTGTCCGTTAAGAGCAAATTTTATAACTAGCTAACCAGCACAAAGTAAATGTAAAGTTATTCAAGCCACTGTCACTTACTGAGAAATGTCTATTTTTTTTCTTTTATTTGCAAAGAAGTCTTCAACATCGATACAATACTCCATAAGGAAGAAGGAAAATTACCAAGTGCTTTCGTGTCATTTTGCAGCTATTCAAACATTTTCAGGAATATCTTCATCGTCATTCTCTTCAAAATATTTTCAACTCAAAATCAAACGATGAATAATGTCATTGGAAATGACAATGGCAACTGGGCCTGGGATTTTTTTAAATGTGTCGTGAACTATTTGTTTCGAGTGCTCCTCCACCCCTTAAAACATACTGGATCCGCCTGTGTCCCTTATGAGGTTGTTTACATAGCTAACTTCTCGTCGGTACTCTAAAGGTCTTTAACTGCAAAATACTGTTACAATCCCAAACGCATTTAGGTGTTGTATCAACTATATTTTGATGTTTTGTTAAGCTTTCTTTTTTATTCTTATGTTTGTCGTAAGATTTAATTTTGAATATTCACTTGCTTTTTTTTCATTATAATGAATGAAAGCAAGTGCCTTAATTACGCATCATTTAAGAATGCAGCAACAGAATTATTAACTATATTACGTGCTGCGTTGTTTTTTTTATCTCTCATTTTTCATCATCCAAAATACAAAATCTTGTAGAAGTACAAATTAACCTCAATCAATTCAGATCGTACTTGCACAGTACGTGTCCCTAGTCCAGAGGGCGCCAAAGTGGTCTAAATAGACCCCCAGGGGTCTATTTAACAAAAGATGGGGTCGAAGGAAAAACAAGTGAAAAAAATTGAAAAAAATGTAAGGAGACCTCAGTTTTCATATTTTCCACTAGTGAACATGACATTTTTTTTAGTGGAAAGGTTTTACTTAAAGGAAATGTATGAATATATATTTGGACCCCGCGTTTAGAAAAAAATGATTAAACTATTTTAGGTCATCGTCATTTATGTCTTTATGTATAATTTTTTTTTAATGAATATCATTATACAGGAAATACAAGCCATAAATATAAATCATTCTTTTTACAGTCCCAAAGTAGTCAATATACATATTTTGACACGTGGATAGGCTTTCAAATTTAGTACATTTACGAAATTACGCTATCAAGATTTGTTCAGAAGTTATAGCCAAAAAGACAAAAATATGGCTGATTTTTGAGGGGCGAGTTCACAAAAAAATACTTTTGTGGGGGTCGATGGAGATTTAGAAAAATTATATAGGGGTCGATGATCAAAAAAGTTTGGCGACCCCTGCCCTAGTCCATAGTTATATCTTTTTAAAACTATCCTCGATGATAAATATTTACATATTTTACCAAGAAAAAGTATGTACATACATCACACCAGCGACGGCTCGTGGATTTCCGTAGAGGAGGCTAAGACAGAGATGCCGCTCGTGCTGCACTACTTACTCTTATGGATCTTGCTTTTTTTATTTTGGTCAAATTTTCTTCCGTAGCCTCCTTACCGAACATCCACCAGCTTTTCTATGAATTACCTGAACATGTGGCTTTTGCAACAGATGAAATAGCTCCTTGCAGTCTTCAGATATATGTGTTTTACCCGCCAGGACTTCGAGGACGTCATACATGACGTGCACAGATGTCGAGAGCATCGGGAAGAACTTGTCGCTCGCTCCATTGCTGATGATCTTGTTGTGAACGTTGACGAGCGCGTGCAGCTCTTTCGACTGCAACAGCTCACTCAAGAATCCCAACTCCTCGTCGGAAGTCTGTAACTCGTTGGCTTGTTGCAAAGATGATAGCAAACGTGATAATGCTAAGGAGAATATTTAAAAATTCGTATGAGTCGAGCAAATCATATCCCTGGCGGCTGGTTCTTTACAGGCATGCAACACTGGAAACGTTCAGGCGGAAATAAAAACAATAAGGGGTTTTTTGTACAGGGAGAACGTAAAAGAAAACAAAACGGGTTTCGTAAATGGTGTTTATTAAAGTATATTATTTACACAACAAATAAAAGAAAATGTAGTGGATTTTATTAAATAATATTTACAATAATTAAGTTGAAAAGCATTCTGGGAGAGGAAATTATTAATACAATTACAATAATGGTAATTTGGTAATCAAACTCTTTTCACGTTTCGGTTGGTAATGGTCTTTATCAAAGAAATTTCAAACAATTTAGTATTGATAATAGTTGATTCATTTGATAATATTCATAACCAGCAGCGACTCACGAAAGTTATGTAGAGGAAGATATGGAAGCAAATGTAAAAGTAAGCGTTTTTTTTTTTATGGGGACACTATAACATCTCATCCTGCTCTAAAATAACTCAAGAACCACCACTGGTTATAACTATAACACATGTCATAGAAATCAGGAAATATAAATGTGAAAGATAACATCCGTTTGATTAGCAAATTACGTTTTATTACGTGTGCAGCATGGAAAGTGTAAATTTTACAATTAGACTACATTAATTATTTAAATGTGTATGTATATAGATTCGGGCGTAACTGATTTGTTACTTCAGTTGGTTGATAGATACTTCAAGAAATCTAATGACAACTATTTCAGATAATTTCAAGATAATGCATATTGTAACTCTATCACAATCGATAAAATTTCGCAAACAGCAAAAGGGAGAAAAGCAACTTAAAAAAAAAAATGTTTGACGGGGATGCACGTCCATGTGGCCAGCTCTAGGAAAAAAAGCAACTGTAAAAGTTTTAGCAAGCATGAGAACAGAGGAAAACAAAATACTCTTGACAGCTTAAAAAATACCGTGCTAATATTTTACAAAGAAATTCAGTAATATCAAAAATATACTATCCTATCACAAAGGACCCCGTACTTTTTGATAGGGAAATAGCTTTCAGTCAATCTCCTTGAAACCAACTGAAAAATATTCACCAAGTCATGCCGATCAAAAGTCTTCATGGTTGCAACAGCCGAAGATTTCAAGATCTCGCGCAAAAAGAAGTTGTGATTCATTTTGTAAAGTAAATTAGAAAATTTTTGAAGTGAGGACCTTTTTTTAGTTCTTCAATTTGTTTTCAGGGTATATTGAAAATTTTTTGAAATGGGGACCTTTGTTTTGCTCATCAGAAATTTTTCAAAAGAGTCATGATTCACTTCAAGTGACTCAAGAATCGACTCTTTTCAGTCTACTCTTCATGATATTTCAAATACAAGAGCAAAATTACTCTTGAAAAAATACTTATGGGTCATTCCATATCATATTTGATGGGTCATTCCAAATCATATTTGCAATTGAAAAATACAATTGCCGTGAATATTTTCTTTTTTTGGCACTAGAAACAAAAATAATTGATTGATTTTTTTATTCTAACGTGATATGTGAAATTTCGGATTTATGAATTTTTGAATTTTTAGTCTGGAATCAGTGCAGGGCTGACAATAAATGCAAAGGCCAGAATTTTACAAATCTGTACAGAATTTCTTAAATGCGAGTTGGTCGCAATCAGATAATTTTGAGAAACACTGAGCCTGGGGCATAAGGGTGGTAATTGATGTGCAGAGCCCTCTACTGGGGTCCCTGAACCAAACATGTCGGCACAGTCTGTGCCTGTTACAGTGTCTAAAATAAATGGCCACGGAAAGCAGTAACAAGCTCAACTACACACACATAATGTACACAAAATCATACAGCTCAAAAAACAATATTGACATCACAAGCACAACAAAAACAAACACTACTAAATAATTGTACAACTAAATAATTTTTTATGTAAAGTAAATAGTGACCTAGTAAAGCAATAGTTGGTGTAATATCTGGAAAATCAATTAATGTACACGATTTGTTGTCCTATTTGAAGCAAAATAATGGACCATCAATGAAGGGTTTGATAAATATTGAATTAATCAATCAATACGCTATTATTACAAGTAACATTTCTTCCACATTAATGTTGTAACGAAAGGGAAAACAGATTCATTAATGTTATAAAGATACAATTTATATATTTAGAGTATTAGTGTTTAGATTTATGTATAATTTGGTCTACATTTCTTAGATATTGCTTATATTTTTTTTATCTGAATACACCAAGATTTAGCAATATAATTACACCAGTGGCTGCCCGTGAAAGTTCAACAGAGGAGGCTACAGATATGAGTAAGTAATGCATCCCAGCAGTTGTCATAGAGACACATTAACATCTCTCTTGGCCTCCTCTACGATAATTTAACAATATAATTATACCAGTGGCTGCTCATGGAAGTTCAACAGAGGAGGCTACAGATATAAGAGTAAGTATGCATCCCGGGCGTTGTTATAGAGATACGTTAACATCTCTCTTGGCCACCTCTACGATAATTCATGAATTGCCACTGGATTATTACAAGAAAAAGATTCCAATACTGGTTCATCTTTGATGTCTGTTGGGTAATAAAGATGATTATTATTATTATTTGTCATGTTATTATCCCTTTTGTTACAACACCAAATAAGTGTTCTGTGTATAGTTAAACAAAAGCAAAACCATTATAAACTAAATTAAAGAAAATAAATCAGTTAATCGGGGTATAGACGGCATGGGATGAGTATGAGAGAACAAGCTTAGTTTTCGGAAACCAGATATGGACCAAACGCCTTACCAGGATCCCACTTTTCTTTCGTACCATTGGCCATAACCTCACCTGCCATTCTGAAGAGGAGAAACAACCGATCAGTAACACAACTCTTACAATTCTAGCACCAATGCATAAGAACGCCGATCATCAGCAAATTCCGCAACGCCAGATCAGCGAATTGCAATTTACAATTACGCCTTTGTTATCGTCCCATTTGTCGCTATCGTGATGTAATTATAGTCGCTGTAGCGTTTGTTGTTCGCGGCCGGTTTTTAACCTCAATTGCCGGATGGAGGTCGTCGAGTTACGAGGGCGGGTGCGGAATTTGTGAATTTATGCGTCCGGATCTTTCAGGGGGATGAATAACGTGTCGCGGATTTACCTTCGATATTTGTAAAATCCGATTCGACAAGTTGCAATCCATGTAATCAATCAGCTGCCCGGAATTTAGAACTAAAATGGCGACTCACGGCGGGCAACTGAATTTATGGGAATGCAGGATGCGGTGTTGTCGGGTTTACTGGGAAAAAGTCCTGATACAGATTTGTTTAGAAGAATGCGTTTAGTATTGTTTATCATTCAATCTTAAAATTTCATCAACTTATATCCCGCAACGGCAATGAGCCAATCAAATCGTGGTTAAATAATTATTCAGTTTGACACTAGCTACGCTCCGCAGCGGCTGATAGTAGTCGCGACTACGGAAAAATAATGCTTCTGTACTTGTTTAAAGGGATGGGCGATATTTCACGTACCTGTGATTTTTGACTGAAATTAAAAAATCACAGGTCGCAACTCGATAACCTAAGCACGCAACTCTTTAGTAGTGCAATTCGAAATTCAGTATGTCCTTGCAGAGGGCGGCTTAGTGGGGTAATTACTCTTGTCACTAAAAATTTTGCATACAAGCAACTATATTTTAGGAAGAGCAAAATGAATATTGAAAAATATAGAATTGATTTTTTAATCACTAAAGGCAGGTTTTTCGTGAACCGGTATTATATTCTTTTTAGCTGTGTAAACGTTCTTCATGCGCCATTGGCTGTCACCGTCAGTCACCGAAAATATTTTTGAATCGTTACTGTTTAAATTAGAAATGGAGCCTCAGAAGAGCATTTAAGGTAAAAAAATACTTTTAAATAGAAAAGAATGTGAAAGAATAAACATTGTGAAAGAGTAAATATCAATCAAAATATGTGTAATGTAATCGCAGAACCTAACCTCAATTTATGTATTCCGTTTACCATTTGAAAGATTGTTTACACAGCCGAAAATATAATACCAGTGTTTTGTCAATTTACCACCTTCGTGAAATCCACTGCCAGAGTAATTATAACTTAAGTAATTGAAAGTTCCCTGGACCAAACCGTTTGCTAAACTTTTACCACATCTACAAAATTCTATGCGTAGCAATGTATCCACTAGCGTATTCCACATCTTCGCAATGATTGATTATACATTTTCATTTTGTGATTTTCTTCATCCTGCTTTTCTGCAGCCTGGGCCTTTTGGTATATTTAACAAGCAAATTTATAGTTCCGAAAAATTACGGTAAAGATAATTCGCTTGTTCCATGCAGTGGGTGTCATAGTGAGGTAATTACCCTTTCACTCTTGTCACTAAAAATCTTGTATATGAGCGACTATGTCTCAATAAACAGCAAAATAAATATTTTTGACCCAGATGACTTAATTAGAATTAATTTAATTAAAAATTAATTAATTTAATCTTGCTTAATAATTTAGGTTTTATTTTTATTTGATGGAAAAAATGGAATAATTTCATTTTGAAAGGTGTAAATAAAATTGGGATAAATAGAAAATAAAGAATACAATTTAAAGATATATTTTACTTTTATATTTTATAATTTATTCTTATTTACCATACAGACATAAAATAATATTGTGCATCAATGGCTTATGATTAAAGGTTTTTTTTATTTATATAAATAAATTATAGTGAAATATATTTTTTATACATTCTATGTGGGGGCGTAAAACAAGATGAAACATAACAGTAAAAATCGAATGAGAGTTATATATGCATACAACTGGGCCGTCGGACTGTTCTAACTGTAGCACAACTGTACCGATAATATTATTGCGTACTGACTAAAGAGGCTAGTTTTTTTTTTAATGCTATGTTATATTTGCACTAACATCGATCTATATTATGTATATTTTATTTATCCTTTTATTTAAATAGTATACATTAAAATAAAGCTTTTACCTGAATTTGGAGTGGTTACATTGTCTAAAAAATCTAAAATGCCAATCTCACATCACTTTTGCTTATATCATAAAGTTATATAAATGTAATTTACAGAGATATGAAAAAGAACTTGCCATTCAGGGTGGTACCGCACCGAAACACATCAAAACGAACAATTTTGTCAAAAATTTTGCAACTCGGATGACAATAGTGGTCACACAGTTTTTTTTTTTGGAAGGCACTTACTACTTGACTTTTGAACACATGAAAGCCTAGTCAATAACGTAACTGAAACAGTTCTCTACGTTATAAATTAAAGTTTGGGGATTTTTTTTAAACTTTTCGTTTCTCAGGAGTCCAAAATTTGCGAAAACGCTCGAAATTATGAGAGAGACTTTAAAGGCCACTTTTTGAAAAATACTTTTATCACGCCACGTCACGTATTACACGAAGTCAAACAAGCTTGGCGTACCCTAAAATGGCAGGAAGGCATTTATAATTTTTTTTTAAATCGTTTCTACATTTACATTGTTTTTTTTTTAAATATAAATTTTGTACATTATTTCATATCCTATAATCTAAACAAATCACAAAAATAATTTTTATGTTGGCTCAGTGATTTTCTTTATGACCTACTCTATCTGAAAGAATAAACGTTTGTGTCTCTTAACGTATGTGCTACATTGTGGAATCGCAGAAACGAACGTCTTTTCTTTTGTAATAACTCCGTAACTTCCAGGCAGTTGCACTACACTTTTTTTGTACATACACAACACCTATATTCACTATTTTATTGATGCTACATCGTAACATATATGATACATTTGGCATAGCATAGCTAGAAAATAGGAAAATCTTGGGAAACGCTGGGAGAAAACCGATCAATTTTGATTCGTTAAAGCCTTTACAATACAAATATAAATACATTTCTTTTTTTTTATATCAATATACAATTTTCCGTAAATAAGTAATCAGTCCAGAACTTTCTTTTTTTGTAAATACAATATATATAAACCGATATCTCACATTGAAGCTTTTTCCGCGCGCATTAAATAACAAAGCAGGATTCCATACAATATGATATTATGAGTGTATTAAATACCTATACAGTTTTACTAATTACAATATGTACTAAATAAATTAATCCTTATAGAGACCAGCTGGAATCTGAAATACTGATAGAGACTGACCTATTTCACGTAAATACACAAAACAGAAAATGCGATTAATTTTTTTCTTTCGTATAAACAAGGAATATCGTATTGCACTGATAAAATACAGCGATATATTTCATTTTATATCTATCTATATATATATATTTATAATATTTGAGTAATATTTATATGCTCGGTACGCAAATTACGCTCATTTTATATATACATATACAATATAAATTGAGTAACAGTTGTTAGTTTTGTACATGAGTTTTGTTTAACTAATGAAATGACTTTGGTGTACTTTCGTATAACTTCATTTTTTTTCCTCGAAAATAAATTAAACCATAAATACATACAATTGTTCGCAATTACCCAACTCAAAACTGCTCGAATTGGATTATTGTAAACGTGGAAAAAACCATAAATAACCGCGCTTAAGTAATAATTTAGTCTTTCTAGATAAACAAACAGCATCTGCACACTGGTAAACCCATCAACGGAACGGTTAAGAAAAAAATCATAATTTGTATGTGTGCACAGGTGCCTGGATAGTTCCTATTTAGAATATCATATTATTGCGTAGCATTTAAATTTTTTTCAATGTATTGGGCCCAAACAGCTTTAGTTCACATTCTGTCGCTATATTTATATATAATATATTTATTTTAACTCTACAAGCATACTGGAACATATTTCAACGAAACCGTACACACCTACAATTGTTTTTCGTGTTTCTCTTTTTTCAAACTTGGTTTCAATCAAAGGAAACGAACTGGATTGTCGTCGAGCGAATGGGGAATGTAATTGCCATTACACACCCGGTTTAAATGTGATGTGATGGTATTCTTTTTATTCATTAATTGATTATAAATATAAATGTATCTTCAACACTCTTATTAGGAAGAAAATTAAATCCTCAACTATTATAGGTTAGGTATTATTATGCAATTGTAATATTAGAAAATTCATATTTTATTTTTTGTGTATGTGATTGAACACGTTAATTACAACTCGGGCATAGTGTGAAGTACCAATCAAGTGACTTCTACCTTTTTTTTGCTCATCACTTTTTTCAGATAAACTTTTTACTTTTTCAGTAGAGTCATGTAAAGAGTCGACTCTATAAAATAGAGTAATTTCACCCATCTCTACTGAAGCATTACAATGTGATGTTCTTTCGTTGCCTCACCTTCAATCAACCACGAGCCACTGCTGGTTATACATCGAATCAATTGGCAATCACAACATCAATACCTGAACCAGGATTTAAACTCGGAACCTCTAGCACCATATCTGCTACACTCTGAGCCATACGATTGGCATACTAATCTGCGAAAAGCAGAATTTAAAACTGAATCAAATACTTTACTAGTCTGTATACTTAGTTGACATGGAAATAATTTCATGTCTTTTCCTCATTGAATTTTCTCTTCTCTTGAATATCACTTTGCAATTTGAGAGAGATAAACGTAGGGCTTCTTTTAGAGGCCACAAGATAGTGTGCATACCCTTGTATAAAAAGTTCCAAGCAATATTGTAACCCATGTTTGTTGCTGCTGCGTAAACAAGCTGTTTTTGAGACCAAAATAGACCTTTAAGAATAAAAAAAAAACCTGCATTATTTAAAGTTAAATAACAAAAGTTTCTTTATCCAGCAATATCAAGATTGAAGGATAGCTGTATATTAAAATTAACTGACTAATCGATCTTTGGCTTTGTACATCTGTAACATTTTCAAAAATGGGACAAAGAACCAGAATTCGGTACTCTCCCAGCAATTTTAAAGTACACTAATTTTAGTGTAATCTGCAACTACAATTGGTTTGAAGATATTTTTAACATTCACAACCTAACATTTAGGTAACAGAAAAATTTAGAATCATACTACCATTACCCTAAACTGACTGGAATCACCCATGCCCTCATCACTGACAATTTAGCCAAGTTTCAGCTTTATTAGTCCTTACCACAACAGTATAGTCAGATAACAGGGATTATAAATGATTATTTAGTAGCAGTGGTGGTTCGTAAACTTTAGTAGAGGAGGCTAAAACAACCGCCCGGGATACATTAACATGTTAGCTGCCACCGACGCGCTAGTGCGTCCAACTTTATACTTGCGTATGTGCAGTCCCAATTGTAGTGGCAGCGAACGTGTTAAAGGAAGAAGTATAGGGCCGCTGTTTTCCTCCGTAGCCTGCTGAGTAACATTGCTTAAATAAATTCACTTGAACAATAAGCTATAGATTTGTTATTCTGAAACACTGAAATATGGTGTGACAAAAGACCTATTGTATCAGGAGTGGTCCAATGGAACAAGTACCACCACAATGCCTCTTATTAAACAAGTATAATATACTATTTTTTCTACTTTGAATTAACTATGGAATTATTTAAAAAAAAAATTTTTCTTGTAATATATGATAGCACTAAAAACATTTAAATTTTCACTGTATTATTCTGCAAAAGATGTAATGTATCGCATATTAACTGCAGTCCGCAACCCGCTACATATGCATTATCGAATTGAAGTGTTATTCTATGAATTACCATCAACAATACTTAAAATTTTGATGTCGACACCTGTCATGACCCGAATGCAATGACAGTTTAACAATAATCCTCATTGTTAAACTGTTTTTGATGCAACAATAAATTATTAAACCAAAGCAGAAAAAAACATTTGCTATACTTTAAACTTCAAATGGACTGTCATTCTTGTACAATTTTTAATATTGAAAACTCTTTTAAAATTAAATTTGTTGCCAGAGCATTAAATAAATTTAATAAAACGAAATATAGCCTGAATATGTGAATAATCAAGTAGTCCTGAGACTTAATTTTGCAGAGTTATGAACAGGTTGAATATTCACGTATTCAGGCTATATTTCGTTTTATTAAATTTAAAAAAAAAATTCTTTTAGAAATATTTTTTCCCGCTATGAATATTTAACCAAAAACTACTAATTTTTGGGTAAAATTATAGACGTGAATTTAGTCTTTATACTAGCAGTTGCCTAATTGGTTAGTGAAACTCTGCATATACTTTAAAATTTAATTTTTCACACAACAAAAACTTTTTAATGTTGCAATATTTTTAAACCAACAATTTCCAAGACGGAAATTCCTCAATTTTCATTTAAGTATAATTATGGATTACCACTAAATAACAGTCGCAACAATGTTTTTAATATGAATATTCATGTGGCTAAGTCACCACGGAGTCACAAAAATATTATTACTAAAAATGATTTAAAAATCTAAAACAATTTCAAACTTCAAACAATGTTTTTAATATGAATATTCATGTGGCTAAGTCACCACGGAGTCACAAAAATATTATTATTACTAAAAATGATTTAAAAATCTAAAACAATTTCAAACTTCTTGTAAATTCTTGATAATACCTAAAGATAAGTGAGGATTTAACTTTTGATTAATAATAGTGTTTACCGAAGTGGGTAAATGTTGAAATACGTTTATATTTATAATGTGAACTACCAAAAATATAAGTTTAAAAAGTATTGATAAAATAATTATTAAAATACAGCTTTTTTTTGAAAATACCAACTCTAATTTTGAATTTAGAAAAATTGTATACATATACACAACAGTCTTTTTTTATATATAGAACTGGCCGAAACTTTGGCTAGATAAATTTTATAAAAGTGTCCAAAAACATCCTCTACACCCTAAAATTTTGAATACATCAACAGTTAATTTAAAAACTCAATTAAGAAGAGCAACCGACGACCTGTAAGTCCGAAACGGACGGTCCCGCACGCGTCACGGCAATCGCTGTATATAAATATAATTTCTTTTTCTTAAGTGTATCGAGAACCCGCTTGGAGGGTCGCCCCGGCCCGGACTTACAGCTCGCGTACGCATAACTTATAATAATTTATCACATTACATTATAACACGATTTGTGTTCATTCGCCTCGACATTCCGTCATCGGTTCCATCTTTATGGAAGCCATAGTGTCTTTGGGTCGGGGGGTCGACGAGTGGATCGGCTTCACCAGCTCGTCGATGTCCTCCTGGAAGAGATTCTCGGGCCTGGGGGAGGTGAACGTCGATCGGGACGGCTTGTACGTCATCCCGGAGCCGATGCCGACCTCCATGTTGTTCGACATGCCCAGATTCAGCGCGTTGTCCATCGTGCTCGACACCGTGAGGCCGAGCGGCGACGAGATCGGACTCTCAAGTCCCGAACCCGCGGGGCTTATCCTTAAATCCTGTATGCTGCCGGCCGGACTCGCCATCCTCATGGAGGTCATGTGGCTCATCGAAGTCATTTGGTTGATGCTCATGGGCGGCACCCCGTTGCTGGGCATCGTCACGGAGCCGCAGTGTCCGGCTAGGGCCAGCGAGTTCACCAGGCTGGCCACGGGGTTCGTGTCGTGCGCTGTGCTTGCGTGCTGCGCTGCCGCTACCATACTGCACATCTGCTGGCGTAATCCGTGGGCGACGGCTGCTACGGCGGCCGCTGCTGCTGCTCCCGGGGACACATTAGGGTCCGATCCGTTGCTGCAAGAGCTGTTTGGGTAATTCTGTCCGGCAACACTGTCCTGAAAAGAAAAAAAATATTTTTCATTAATCTTAAATTAAACAAATCATTCAATAATATCAAATAAATTTTTTTTTGCAGAAATCGAATTAAAAATTGTCCTCGTCTATAATCATTTCAGTTATCACCAAATTATTTATGGTTGTTTAATAATTATATAGATTTAATTCAACTCTACATTATCATAAATATTTGTCCAAATCCACCTTAATATTATAGGAGGCAGAAAGACCGATGGTCGATAGCCCAGACAGACTAACACCCTTCAGGTATTTGTTTGAATAAAGATCTTGATGTATGTATTATAGGATTAATCTACAGTATTAGGGTGAAGGATTTTGATAACATCTGATAATGTGGAGTTGGATTAATTGCGATCCTCATTTTATATAATAGGTAAAACATTCAAACAATAACATAGAAAATATTTATCTAATTAGAAATTGCCTGTCTAAAATTATCAACAAGAGAAAATTAACTCAAATTAGGGAAGATTTATGTTTCATGATTAAAACTTACAAAAAGAGCAACAACAACAAGTAAATGTACGAACAATTCAGAACATTTTCAACTTATTGTCTTTATATTAAGGCAGACAGTCCATGACAAAATGTACTTAAAATCACATTTTTTGTTCATCTGTGTTCATATCTCAATAGCTGGGAGGCCTTAATACCATTGTATGGTTCCACGTAAGCAGTGACTACTTTTTATACCGAATTAATTCTATCACTAGCCTTAAATGTTTCAATCCAAACACATCTACTCTTCCATGATAGTGGTAACTTTTCCTTACTATTCTCTCATCTAGAATCTCCAACACGTATCATGACTCAAAATTCAATTTCGAACTGTCTTTTACCAACTTGGTGAATGTAAGGTTGTTTAGAAAATTTAAATACGTGTCAATTTAAGAGCTATCGCAGCACATTAAGTTGTAAACAAAAATAAAACTATTGACTGCAATAAAATTTCAGGGGACCTTAGAAAAATTAGTAAGTCTTGAATCGTTCGAGTTCATTTGTCTCCCTGATGAGGTATAGATGATATCAAGAGATTGTTAAATCATCTGCATATGCTATGGCTGGGAAGCCAGATTCATTTAGTTTTCTTAGCAAGCTGTTCATCATAATGTTCCACAGGAGGGATGGCAGTACTCCCTCCAAATGATTAGGACTGTCCATGTTTTTATAGGTAAAGAAATTTCAAAGGGTTCTGTAGTCTATTCATTCTACAGATAGAGTTGTAAAATGGCCCACAATTGCCAATGCATCATTCTTACTGGCCGATTAAAAAAATTACGAGAAATCCGCAAATTTATAATAAATTTACATAGTGTAAATCAGTGTTTTGTACAGAACATACTGTGATTGTGGGCGTGCTTCATATTTACTAGACTTTACAAACACTAGAAGACTGATTTACACCATTCAAATATATCAATCTGGTGACGAATATTATAGATTCGTAATTATTTGTCTACATTAAAAAAAATCAATTTAAATCAAAGGTTTATTTTCTGATAATAATTTTGTACTGAATGGGAAGGAATAAAAATAATCTGTTTGCAGAAAAATTATGTTAAATATTTCCCAAAAAAAAAAATATGATTCTACTTTATATTAAAAATAAAACTGCAATGGTTGCAATTGTTTAATTTAATGTAAAAGATATGCGTACCGTTTCTGTTTTTTGTCCATTTACACTTCGTTGATTTTGTGAGTATTGAGAGTACTGAAAGAAAAGAAAAGAAATTAACGAATGTGTTTAGAATGTTATTATTACAGAAAGCACGTTATAAGTGAACAAGGAATATAACAAATTAAATTGGTAACTAACATACAGACAAACTTTTATAGAAAGCGGTATAATGTTTAATTAATTTTTGAGATGTTTGAACAAATTGTTTCGCATCTCGCGTAAACTAACAAGTTTGATCAGTTGGCGTCATTTTAAAAAAAGTTCTATGTTTATTTTGAATATTACTTTAATCAATTAATATTTTTAATTAATTCTGTAGATGTTTGAACAAATTGTTTGGCATCTGGCGTAAATCAACGACTTTGATCAGTTGGCCTCATGTTTATTTTGCATATTACCTTAATCAAATAATATTTTCAATTAATTTTCGAGATTTTTGAACAAATTGTTTGACATCTCGCCAGGTTTTGGATATACAGATTGGTGGCGGCAAGTAGGAACATAGGGCGTGCACGACATTAATGCGTTTACACTATGCACCTTGATAATTTTGTTTTAATAAGTTTATTAACTTGTCAAATTTAATTTTCTTACAATAAAAACAAATAAATTGCTTGAGAAAATAGAGGCTATTAAATGAATCTAATATTTGCTGTTGCTTTTCCAAACAGTCCCATCCGAGGAACTAGTACAATACACAGAATTCTGCGGAATTTTGAGAATGAAGATGTTGGTCTCTCAAAAACCACAAAAAAGCCTCGACCCAAAACCGAGGAGCAGGAACTTGACGAATTAAGAATTTGTGCTGCTGTAGAAAGATAATTTGTGCCAGTCTTCCATAAAGAGAAAAGAGAACCGGTTAATTTTTACCATACTACCGTATTCAAGATTTTGAAGCAGAACGGATATCGTTCCTATAAATTGTCAAAAACCAAAGAAATATACCCCGCCGACTAAATAAGGCGAATGCAATTTTGTGAAGACGTAATTGAAAAATCAAATAATAACCCGAATTTTCGAAGGATCGTTATTTTTTCGGACGAATCCAATAAATTTCCAATAAATGGGCAACACATATCTTCAATTGCTCGTTGTTGGTTATGACATAACCCACGCAGACATTATAATAGGGTACCAAATTACTGAATTGCCAATGTAGATCAATTTAATAACCTGTATTTTCTCAAGCAACTCATGTATTCATCGTTACAAAAATAAATTTGACAACTAAATAAACTGACACCGCACTTATTTAATTATCAAGGTGCATAGTGTAAACACATGACTGTCGTGCATGCCCTATGTTCCCAATTGCCGCCACCAATCTGTATATCATCAGATATATGCTGGTGGAAAAAAAATGTAACACTTGAAATTCGTGAAATTTCGACCATTTTCAAACCGCCATAACTCAGCGTATTTTCAATCGATTTTAATGAATCTTTGAGGGCGAAAAACTGTGAAGCATCTTCTTTAAAGTCATCCATGCGAACTGAAACGTAACCCCTTCCGCCCCCCTCTAGCACCCATGTGAAAAAAGAAATGTTTTTCCAGGAAACCATGCCCAACTTTGACTATGTACTCCGACATACACATAAAATTTAGGTTTACTAAAGAGTATCTGAGCAATTAGTTTTAGACGAGTTTGAAAGTGACACAAATCAAATCACACAATTCTCGAAGTGGCTGACCAAAGGGATGAATAAATTAAAAATAATTCGATAATGTCAAAGTGATTTTCTTACTCTACATGCCCAAATAAGGTGTTTTACATATTGTCCAAAGGTCAGATGTGCAAAAATTCCATATCCGTAAACATGAATATGAACAAAATGTTGCAAATATGAAGAAACTTATAATAGACACTCTGAAAAAAAAGTATGATGGCAATATCACTAAAAGATTTTTTTTAAATGCTGCTATGAAATTTAACATAACAGGATTCAATAAATTTAATTTGAGTGATTTTAAGATGATATTTGACTTGATAAAAATATCGGCCTTTAAAAATAATTGCAACAAGACCGCATATTTATGCATCTTGTTGTACAACTGGCATCCAACTCCTTTTACACCTCATAAGATATTATTACAAGGACCAGAAGTATTCAACGTTTTTTACTTTCAAAAGAACAGATCTCCGAAGAAGCGCAGAATTTCGTAAATTTCAAACACTTGAGGAAAGTATGGGAATACTACACAATCTTCTCTTTAGATCCACCAAGTGCCGATGTATAGATTTAGAAATTTAGCTAGTTTTCTCAACGATTATGATCTAAATTCTAAAAGTTGTATGGGAATTGATTCCCATAAATTAAGATGTTTTTAATTAACCCTACAGAGAATACGTGAAATAGCATAACACCAGTCAATACGTCTCGTGGGCCTCTCAGGCCCAACGTATTCTCTGTAGGGTTAACCCATTACATCCCGTGATATACATTTTTCCAAAGAATTTCCAATTCTCAGATATCTGTTAAAAATCTATTTGGAAAAACTGAACAACAGCACTGCTAAATATTGTTCTATCAATAATAAAGAAGAGTTTGTTTCACAGATACGTTCTCTAAAGTAAATAACATTGCCACTAGGTGTCACTAAAGCCCATGATAATAATAATAATAATAATGTTTATTAACGGAAAAATCCATTTTAAGATAATAATAAAATTAACAAAATAAAGTAATATAATCATGAAAAAACATAACTTTAAAACTTAATGATGTTTGTTGTACTCGCTTGAGTACAATGAAAAGTAATGTAAATGAGTAATTATTTGTACAAATAATTTAAGAACTAATTTGTATATAACCGGACCAAAATTCTAAGTTATTCTAAAAGTTCTGTTATTTAAAGTAAAAACAAGGATGAAAATGAATGTTGCAATTTATTTGAGAAATTACTATAATACACTTTGTGTCAATTATGAATGATTTTTGTATACTTACAATATAAGCCCTCTTTGTCATGTTTTTAATAAAATGAATGTATTAAAAAAAAATACTTACATGCATGCGGGGATATGCGATATGGGGCTCTTCCTTGATTTGATGCGAATCCCGGAATACCACAGCTCTGATGACACCTCTGATGTGCTCATCTGGCCACACTCCTAGGAGTATTCTCTGTGGCCTTCCTCTTCCCTTGGGTCTCAGGTCTGCAATAGAAACTTATATTTATTCAACAATCTGCCTTCTGGAATTTCAATTTTTTTTTATTGATAGTTGCCTAACAAAAATATTTCAAATTTCATAACTGGATGTTATAGGTTTTAGATAACAGTTTCTAAGGAGTTACGAGCTCAGCGGCGGTTTCAAGGGGGGGTAATCGGGTAATTACCCCCCCTAAGAATTTATCGCTTATCAATTTTTATTGTTAAATATTACCGATATTCCATATTCCAAACAAAAAATATCATATGTATAAAAATTATTTAGATAAAGGGTGGCTTTGTATTTCGGAACGTACGTTGCAGGTTTGATACGTCGCATCACGTCTTCGCCACCAGTTGTTCAAAATAATTAATTGACATAAAGTCAACAACGTGCTGAACTAATCTAAGACCGTGATTTTATTTATCATGGCCATGCCTTATCTAAATCATTTTTATACATATGGTATAACCGATAAATTTTTCCAGCGCTTTAAAATGTTGGAAAAGGAGCGGAAGCACCAGTTTATTTATCTTTTTTTTAATTACCCCCCTAGACTAGTTGGCTGGAAACGCCCTTGTATGAGCTCTAACAAAGGAACTAGTATGTGATTACAATGAGCAACTGGGCATTAATAACAAGAACAATTTAGGGAAGTAATGCCTTCAAATGTAAATGTAGGGAGAAGATATCAGGTGTGGTCACGGCCTGGGCTGGTAAATGAAACTAGAGGAACTAGATAAAAACCGTTTCATTTACTAGCCCAGGTCGTGACCACACCCGATATCTTCTCCCTACATTAATAACAAGTCTATTTTTTCAAATAACAATAGTTACATACAGTAGAAATGTGGAGTTCAGCTCTCATATTCAAAAACATCCTGCTGGGTATGCCATTATGCAGATAGATATTCAATTTTTATAGTGTATGTAAGGTGCGAGCCACAGAATTTTGTTTCTGAGTTGGCCGTGCCTGAGAGAGAGAAACATAGCAGTTATGTCTGAGATCAATTCATTTTTTAAAATCTAATTCAATTGAACTAATGATGTAATAATATGCGACATACCTCATTTATCTCACAGCCAACTCTGATACAAAATTTTGTGGCTCACACGATATAAAGACGAGTCTGGCGACAGCTTCGGGCATGAATAAATGTGAATTTGAAACAAGTTCTGCACATTCATAAAAATGTGGTACTTCATTAAAAGTATTTCTAATACTCCTATAATATTTCCAATTAGAAGCTACATAATTTTTGTTTTTTTCAGATTTTGGACAACATATTTAAGGAGTTCCAAGCTCTAATCAAGTATGTGGTTGCAAGGGCATTAATGCGGTAAGAAATTCAATTTTTCTAATTTATGCATGTACACCGGTCGGGCATTTATAATTATGAATTCTAAACAAATTCTCTACATTTACAAAAATGCGGCATTTCAGTTATACAGGGTGTATTTGAAATAACGAACAGGCTCGTAACCACAAAGAGATTATATTATTTTTAAACAATATTCGCAATTATTTTGTTTATAACTGTAACAAAAAGCCCGCAATTAATTATTAAAGTTAATGAGTGAAAATACGCAACATGTTTGGGGCAGTGGTAATGTGACCTAATTTTTAAACGGCATTGGCTAGATATCGAATTACAACAAGCGCGTAGGAAATATCTGAGTGCTCTTTAAGCGTCAATGAACTTGAGGACTGTTTATCTTTTACAAAAAAAACGTTGGGATAACACTTCAAATTTCGGAGGCAAGAAATCGTATCTCCCGTTTTAAGTAAACAAACACACATTCCATGCAGACCTAATTAAATGAGAAAAGCATCAGTTCTCAAAATGTTTAAAAAACCTCGAAAAATTAGGAAAATTCAAATTTTTTTTTTTCGAATAAATTTTGACAGAAATGGTTTCACAAATATTTTGTGTATGTGCCCTTAAATGCCTGTTCGTTATTTCAAATACACCCTGTATTCATACATAAAACTAGAAACTGAAATACTGAAGAACAGATGGATTGGTCATTTTCTTAGAATTTTCTTAGTTATTAAAAATGAAATAATTTACCTACAATATAGAAAAAAAAGTCTCTAAAATTTTTTTAATCAAGTTAAACTAAATGGTAAACATAATATTAATACTAGCGGTTACAAAAGAGTAAATAAAAGAGATCTAAATGAAAATTTGGAAGGTATAATTGTTGCGTCGTCACTGCCTGCATTTGGAAAATAAATCATCGACCTTGAACCACCCCCACAGCCCAGAAGCAGTCGTCGCAAGACACGTTTCAGGTAAGTGATCTTAGTTAGTTAATAGTTAGTTACTAGTCACACTACGAAAAAATAGCAGAGCGTGAGTCACTTTAAAAAAATATATCTCGTTATAGAGGCTTCAAATGTAAAAATATGCTGATAGTAATATGCACTAAGATCGCATCAGCGCAATTTTTTTGAAATTTTTACCAGAGACTCTTCTTAACAAACACGGGAGCCATGGCAAGTAGACCGTCTCTAAGTACTTTGGTTTCGGAGCCTCCCTAGGCCCAAAATGTGGGATTTCAGTTTTTGATGCATATTTTTTTTCAGAATGGAAGAGCTGAAATGGTTATGATCAGTAGGAGGCACGACCAGCTTGTTGTAGGACAATTTTCGAAATACGTTGTTACTCTCTGTCTTTGATAGAACATAACATAAAGATACTCTAATCAGTTCACAAAGCAACCCCTTACAATATTTGTATAGGCACATTTTTCTATTTGATGCCCCCTCAAAGAGATATAATTTTTTCAAAATGTGACCCACATTTTCCTTGTTCTTGATACTTTTTTCAAGAACGAATTTTTTTCTTTTAAAGCGGAAGAATTGAAATTTTTATGCTGGTATTAGTTTTTTGCGAACCCTCCTACGCCTCTAAATATACGAGGGTCGTTTTTTGTTCAACCTTCGATGGGCCATAATAAAAAGACAAGTGTATATAAAACAATGACTTTTATACCAAAAATAATGCTTCCAAAATAACGAGGAGCTTCAAGACAACATCAAGACACATTTAAATTCATTGGTGGCAACATTTTATGAAGAGGGTATTGGAAAGCTCATTCGCAGGTACGACAAATGCCTTAATCTCCAAGGTGATTATGTCGATAAATAACCATAAGTGTACATAACTTTTGGTATAAAAATCATTGTTTTATATACACTTGTCTTCTTATTATGGCCCATCGGAGGTTGAAAAAAAATGACCCTCGTAAATATAAATAAGCAAATGGGTGGGCCAATGGGTGGGCCCTACCCTACACCAGTTTAATAAATACAAAATATAAATTACCTAATTTATAAAAGAGAAAGTCTACATTTATTTATTTCTATATTTACTTGCTCCCCCTAATGAAATCCTTTGATCGATTCAAATTGTTGAATTATAGCAAAGGGCCTGTAGGGCCTGATGTGTACATTATTATCTTAGAGATGGTTATACCAAATAGGGAAACTATAAATCATGCTTGGCTTGCATTAAGTAGATGGAAGGAATCATTGTTTTGCTGTGCTCCAGCGGCGGCTCGTGGATGTTCGGCGAGGACGCTATGGAAGAAAATTTGACCAAAACGGCAGCCAAATATTTGCTTCCTCTGTAGCACAAGCGACATCTCTGTCTTAGACGCCTCTATGAAGATTCATGAGCCTCCGCTGCCATGCACTCTATTTTTAAAGTTACTTAACCAGCCAACATTTAATAATCAGATTGTGAGATTTTCAACTGTGTAAAAAGTTGCATACTAAACTTTCTGAACAATAAAAGTCTAAGACAGTGGTACCTAAAGTGTGCACCGCAGCACCCCGAGGAGCGACATTCACAGGGGCGCCGTGAAATATTAAAAAAATACAAATTGGATTGATGAGGCTGTTACTTGGTGAAATTCCATAATATATGTCGTAAATTCAACACGTGTGTTTCACATTGAATTTTCACACATTTTTAATGTCGAAACACTGCGACATGTGGTTCGCCACACAGTGGCTTCATTCAGGCAGATGATTAAATATTTAATGATTACATATTTCATGATTAAATATTTAATCATCTGCCTGATGAAGCCACTGCGTCACACATTTGTCGTAGTGTTTCGACATTAAAAAATATTTAATGATTATATATTTAATCGTCTGCCTGATGAAGCCACTGCGTCGCACATATGTCGCAGTGTTTTGACATTAAAAATTTGTGAAAATTCTCAACACACGTGTTTTATTTACCACATACCGGGTGACCCAGGGATCTGTAAAAGCCCCATAACTTATTTGCTATTTGAGATATCGACTTCTAGTTTTCTTGAACTGGTACCGACACTTATCCTGCATATTTTAAAAATAAGTATGTTTTTGTACAGGGTGTCCCAATATACATAACAGAACAAAGTTATGTTTTTTTAAATGGAACACCCTATATTTTATACTTTATTTTCAACCCTCTTGAGAAGCTGATAAAAATAGTATAAGATAGTATGGGTCTATTATGGACGATTGGTTAGTTATGGGCAAATTTGTGGCAAAAACATGTACACATTGAAAGCATTGCAGAAGCGTTCCTACCAAAGATAGCATCATTATTTATACACTAAAAAATTTCCCACATCATAAAGACTAATACACATCGGCTTTGGTTCTCTTTTATTCATAGTGCTATACAGGGTGTCAACATACACAAAACAATGGAAAACTATTTTTTTTCAAATGGAACATCCTGTATAAATTGCCACCAATCTATGGCATTTTTAATAAGCTTTCCAATGATATACAGTTTGTATAACAAAATATTAGGGATTCTTGAGATTTATCAATAAAAACATATTTCTTTTGTCACCTTCTGCTGATTTGTGGATTTTCAGCCAAAACTATGCATTTTCAGGAAAAATTATAAGAGACCAAAGTTGTAGAGCGAAAAATTTCCGATCGACATAGGTCTTTCAACTTTTAAGATAATGCGTGCATTGCCCGCCAGAGCGCGCAAAATGGTGACCGTATATGCATTTTAGCGTTTTCCTTTCAAATTTTGTATTTACAAATTGTACTATACTTTATTTTCCGCACCCTCTAGCGGAAAAACGAAATATTATAGGGAAATTAAAATAGCCCATATCGATTGAAAATGTTCCACTCTACAACTCTTAATAGAAGCATTTTTTGCCAAAAATGCATAGCCCTAAAAATTCAACTTGAAAATGTATATATCAATTTTTGCGTTTTTCAATGGTTTTTTGCATTTTTAGCGAAAACTATGCATTTTGGGCGAAAATTTCTACTTTTAAGAGTTGTAGAGCGGAACATTTTCAATCGATGTAGGTCATTTAAATAATTCTATAATTACCCGTTTTCCTGCAAAGGACGTGGAAAATAAAGTATAGTGCAATTAATTAACAAAAAATTTGAGAAAAACGCTAAAATGCATGTACGGTTACGATTTTGCGCACTCTGGCGGGCAATGCACGCATTATTGGCAAAGTCGAAACACCTATATCGATCTAAAATTTTCCGCTCTACAACTTTGGTCTCTTATTATTTTTTCAGAAAATGCATAGTTTTGGCTGAAAATCCAAAAATGAGCAGGAGGTGACAAAAGAAAAATGTTTTTAAGGATAAATCTCAACAATCCTTAATATTTCATTACACAAATTGTACATCATTGGAAAGCTTATTAAAAATTCCATGCATTGGTGGCAAGATATACAGGGTGTTCCATTTGAAAAAAAATAGTTATCCATTATTTTGCGTATGTTGACACCCTGTATAGCAGTATGAACAAAAAAGAACCAAAGCCAATTTGTATTATTCTTCATGATGTGAAAAATTCTTTAGTGTATAAAAAACGACGCTAGCATTGCTAGGAGCGCTTCTGCAACTTTTTCAATGTGTTCTTGTTTTTGCCACAAATTTGCCCATAACTAACCAACCGTCCATAATAGACCCATACTATCTTATACTATATTTATCAGCTTCTCAAGAGGGTTGAAAATAAAGTATAAAATATAGGGTGTTCCATTTAGAAAAACATAACTTTGGTCTGTTATGTATATTGGGACACCCTGTACAAAAACATACATATTTTTAAAATATGTAGAATAAATGTGGGTATCAGTTCAAGAAAACTAGAAGTCGATATCTCAAATAGCAAATAAGTTATGGGGCTTTTACAGAACCCTGGGTCACCCGGTATATTAAAAAATGCGTTTAATTAATTTTTGCCTTAAAAATCAAACAATAATATTCGCTATTTCGCAAAGTGTACTTGTTAGAATTTAACATAGCTCGCCTTATGAAAATCTTTATGCCTTTTTGCATAAGAAAAAATCTTGGGAGGAAGTGTCAATTCTAAATTTTGAACAAAATATTCTGATTGAAAAGGTAAATGCCGAAACTGATTGAAGATCGTAAAAAATGTCTCGAGAATCATTTAGAACCTTTTTGTACCAAACGAACACTTTGTCAGGTCCGCTTCTTAATTCGTCCACTTTAATTTTTAACTTAAAATTACATGATCAACCCTAAAATAATGTGGTTAAGGTTGGGTGACAGTAAGACAAAAACAAAGAAATTTGAAAGGAATAAAAACAAAATAACATTTAGAACTTTATTTCAAAATTACACTAAATTCTCTACATGTTGACGTTAGAATGGCCAAAATAGGACTATGATTTTGGCAAGCCGGAATCACGATTTTGAAATCTTCGAAAAAGTGCGAAATTTGCAGTTTGTATTCATTCCATGAAAAGAAATTGTAATAAGTTTTAAGACTTCACTAAATGTTCCATATTTTGACGTTTGAATCATCAAAATCAGACAAAGCATTAAACAGTTTTGACAGTGCAATTAAAAAAAATCAAAATCGCAATTTTAAATCTTCGTACTTTGGAAACGTGCAATTTTGACGGTTTTGCGATGATTTTACGAAAATGTGTATTAACCTATTTTTAAATTGCGCTAAATTTTCTACTTTTCGACATTGGAATCATAAAAATCTAATAATGCTTTTGGCAGCTGCACACTTTCAAAAATCAAAATCACGATTTTTGCAGTTTATGTTAATTTCACGAAAAGAAATTGTAATCACCTTACACTAAATTTTCCAGATTTTTACGTTTGAATCATCAAAATCAGAAAAAGCATTTGACAGTTGTGTAATTTAAAAAAAATTAAAATCGCAATTTTTAATTTTCGGACTTTGAAAACGTGCAAGTTTGACATTTTGCGTAGATTTCACGAACATATTTATAAACCCGCTTTTAAATTGCACTTACAAGGGGAGGATCAGATGTGTGACTCACTGATTTCATCCATCTTTGGCACACATGTAGGTCATAACTAGGAGTGTAACAGGTGCAAGTAATAGGGCGCACTATTCAGCCGTTTTCGAGAAAAAATGGTTTTTTAATTTGTTATTCAGTTGTATGTTTATACACCTTTTGCGTTAACAAACATATACCGACCTTTTGGCGCATCGATAAAACCTCCGATACGTAGTTGGAAGGTCGAAGGATCGAACCCCATTGTTTAAGTTGGGTTCATTCAGCTTCTTTTTAGAGTTTTTATAAATCCATGTGTATTTAAATATCTTAATTTTAGAATCTATCAATTTTTTTCTTGAAAACGGCTGAATAGTGCGCCCTATCACTTGCACCTGTTACACTTCTAGTCATGACTTACACGTGTGCCAAAGATGGATCGAATCGGTGAGTCACACATCTGATCCTCTCCTTGTTAGTTCTCCACATGTTGACGTTCGTATCATCAAAATCGGGCAACTCGGTTGGCAGTTATGTTGTTACAGAGTCCAATATCACGTTTTTTAAACCTTTGGAGTTTCAAAAATGCCATTTTTGCAGTTTGTGTTAATTTCACAAATCAACTTAACATAGCATACAAATTATAAGCTACATAAGCATTGAGGTTGGAGATCTTTGCAGAGTTTAATATTATTTAGTTCTAATTTTGAGTGACTTTGCCAGCAAATTTTTGGGCGATTTGAGATATCTCCGCAGGCAGGTATACATTCGCCCTCGCAAAATGCCAATCGTCCCAAAAAGGGGATTGTCAGATAATCGCACAAATTAAATGTCGATCGCCCACGTTGATTAAATCAGTGTTTGATTTAGAATGAAGGCATATTCCAAGAAGAAATATAACTTAATTTTTGAATAATAATGTATCATACTAGGTATAGAAGCAGCCAGATGTTTATAAATAAAATGAAATTCATTTAAACTTATTTTTGGTAAGTAGAAGAGAAAGCTGTAAATCAGTGGAGTTGCCAAAAATTTTGACATACAAACACATTCGGAATAAAAATGCACTCCTGTAGTTTATTTTGTCTTCAGGTGAATGACTGATATGTACCTTTTTTGTGGTACTTTAGGTAGCACAAGAAAGTATACAGTTACCTCCAATCAGTGGTGTATTGGTAAAATAAGAAGTAAGGGAACGCATGGTGAGAGCAAAAAAATAGTCCGCGACTTTCCACAAGCAGCTTGCTGAAAGTTTTTCGGAGATCATCTGATTTTAAGCAAACTATTGTTTTCCTTGTAAGCTTTTTTATTTTTTTTATTCTTACTATACAAAATAGTAGTATAACAGTTTATTGTACTCGAGATACATCGATATACAACAGGCCATCGACCGAGGTCTTTCAGCCACATACAAAATATTAACAAACACAAACGCGTTCCGTTTCTGAAAAAAGGTGCCGGAACGTCGTTCCTCCACGTTCCCCCTCCAATACACCACTGCGTCCAATTCCTACAAATGTTGGCTTCATAACATAATTTATCATCATCTGTTCTTTTTTCCTTAATAACCAAACGATGAATGCATGTGTCTGCATCACATCAACATCATCAACTTGTTGATTAGAATTGTACTAAACCTAAGTTCTAACACTATCAACACCTTTTGGTATTGGAACTCACCCGAACCTCCGTCAGCCGAAGGCCCCAGCATGTTGTGGACTCGGTTCGCGTAGAGCACGAACGTCGGGTACGGAATATCGTATTTTCTCGCCGCCTGCGACAGCGAGAGGCCCTCCTTCAGCACGGAAAATATTGCTTCCGCCATCGTTTCCGGCCTCCAGGACTTCAGCGGGCCCCTCTCCCGGAAGCGCAAATTATGGACGAGACTTTGATTCGTGTTCCAGCACTTCTGCCACATCGACTGCAGTTGGTATTGGTAGCTGTCTGCTGAAAAAACGAACCTCTATTAGTATTCAACGCCCCGACCTCAAACCGCGATACACGAAACAACTGGATAATAATAATAATGACAAAAGAAAATATTAATAGTAATAATAATAATAAAATAAATTACCAAAGTTACTTCATTACAAAAACCTGAAACATAAAACGATTAGACATAATAACACAATCCAATTACTACGGAATACAATCGATGATTGTGGCGCACATTTAAACAGCGGCATTTTTTTTTCTTCGCGTAATTTAATCTCGAGTAATTGCGAAACAAAAGCAATTCGCTTTATTATTTATTATAATAATTTATATTTCTCGGAATCGTTTCGCAATTTATCCTCAGCGATTTCGCATTAAATATTTATTGCGTTCGTTGAAGGATGTAAAAACACACTCTGGGGCCTAACATCTAGATTTATTTCCTTTGAAATATTAATGCTGTAAGTAAATTAACCGTAATTCTACTATATTCGAATAACAATCGAGAGTTATTATAAAAAAAAAATATTTCTTACAGTTAAGCAAATGCTTTACGCATTTTTCACGTACATTATTAATACCATTACTTCAAGAATTAGATCGTGAAGTGCATCAGAGATTGTTTCTAATGAATTACTGTTTGCGTTGCAATTTATTTTCTTATTGCTATCGAAATGTTTGGAAGCTTTTTCAAATGTTATTGCAGTTTTATATATTAAAATGTATTTAGACAGAGCATTGGAAATAGAGGTGTACATCAGGTTGCAAAAGATTCACTGAAGAAAATCATATTATTGATGAAATAATAATTAATCTTTTAGAATCCCTAGAAATACACAAAGCTCGCGCTAATCTTGAAATTCCACTAATTAATGACCAGGTTGACCTCATTTATATCTGTAATAACCTCAGTCTCAATTACTTTGATCCGGTGGCTAAATGATGTTACAGTTCTTTTGGCTACATTTTGGCAACCTAATAGCAAGTACTTGCTGAAAGTGTGTGTTCTATTAAAAGTTTTGTTATTACATTTATTGATATTAGCCTTTATTCGCCCTACGATTTAACATGTCTGAACTTACATTGCTGCTAACCACTTTTACGCGGGAAGTTTGAATAGCGTACAATCAAAACTGGTCACCCGGTATATGAACGTTTTAAAACAAAGTTTAAAGAGATCCCACAAACAATTTACCAATTATTAGGTAAACTACAATTAATTGAAAGAAGCTATTTAATGCAAAACTAAACTTCATCAGTCATATGCAGAGTGCAGTTATGGGTGGCTACTTACTTGTATCTAACTAGTTTTTTTTTAGTTAGAAACGTCTACTAACTGCACTCTGCATACGGCTGCATATATATGACATGTAAAACTTAAAGCTTTGACAATTTTGCTTGTCATTAACAAACACAAGCTGAATTACATAAACTGTCGTCTCAAAATAAATATTATAAATAAGTACACTGGGTTTCAAAAAAATGAACCACCCTGTAGGAGTTGGCGCGGAACTCTGAAATTTCTTATAAATAGTTAGTGTATGTTGATATACAATTGATTAAATTTTCATAGAAAAATAATAATATTTATTAGGAAAAAATTAATAATGCGTTACATCCCCGCGTACTCTTAGGCATTCAGCAACCCTTCTGGGCAGGCTAGACATCAGATGGTCTAATGTATCTTGAAGCAGCTCGTCCCAGGCTATCTGAAGCTGGTGACGTAGTTCATCTAAAGTGTTTGGACGACGCAATGTTCTGACCATCATATCTCAGACATGTTCTATGGTATTCAAGTCGTGTGATCTCGATGGCGAAGGCAAACGATTAATATTGTTTAGTTCTAGGAAGTCTGTAGTTATGTTAGCAGTATGAGGTTCCGCATTATCTTGCTGGAAAATTGCCCTTGGATGGTCTTGGATCAATGGAAGTAAAATCCGTTCCAAGACGGTATCAATGTAACGGCGCGCGTTTAATGTGCCCGGAATGGATATTAAAGGGGTCCTTCCTTCGTAGCATATTGCCCCCAAACCATTACACCAGAAGCTAATGCCGTGTGACGATGTTGAACAAATTGTTAATTTTGTCTTTGACCTCTAGGTCATCTAACCCTTAAACGTCCATCAGAGTGCTGTAAACAAAATCTGAATTCGTCGTTAAAGACAGGTTTAGCGTTCCTCCTTGTCTTAGTCCCTTTGTTGTTATGAACTCCTCGGATCTCTTATTTTCATTTCTAATGTAATTTGCCGTTCTATTGTAGGCACTTTTTATACCTCTTATTAGACCTCTCTCCACTCACCCTTTTTATTGTAAAAATCTGACCATGTGTTTGAATGACCTTTCCTGAACCCGCTTTGTGATCCTTCTATATCTCCTTCAGTTGCTTAACTGAGTTTGTGTTCTAAGATTGCCTCATATATTTTTGCCGTTGTGCATAGTAATAATAATAATAATATAATAATAATAAGTTGATGATCCCAGTCTTGTCGGTCCTGGGTCCTCTGCAGCCTGTTGGCCTTATGCTGAATTGTTAAAGGGAGACCAAAATAAGGACGATAAGACCACAAATCAAAAGATTAATGGTGCTCATAGAGACTATGACCAATCGATCGTATTGGTTCTGCAGGATCTCGAATTGCACTTCTCCTTAAGAGTCGATCTTCACGTTCTTGTGTCACTCTGGGACGCCCACTGCCTTTACGGCGAGCTTCTAGACTTTCTTCCTGCCAATCTCTCAAAATTCGACTTCTGTCACGTCCGCCAATTTCACGGAATCCTGAACTGCCCTCATGCATTCCGATAATTCTTCCTCTTTCAAATGGTGTAATTTGATGAAAATTTCCACGACTTCGCACTCGCGGCATTTTTAAGACACTAACAATTAGGTCGAACAATAAACGGTTGCAAACTAATGCGATAAATAGGGTAAACTAAAATAAACTCTCAAATGATATGAAAGAGATAATTTCTTTTAGAAGTGTAATCAAAATGTAATCAACTGTATATCAACATACATCAACTATTGCCAAGAAATTTCAGAGTTCTACATCAACTCCTTCAGGGTGGTTCATTTTTTTTGAAACGCAGAATAGTACTAACTAGGGATGGGCGATATTTCACATACCTGTGATTTTTCACTCGTATTGAAAAATCACAGGTCACTGCTGTTGCTAATAGGCGAATTTCACTGCTACTTAAAATCACTGCTACTTACAGTCACTGCTACTTAAAATTACCTACTTAAAAAAATCATTGCTACTTACAATCACTGCGACTTAAAATCACTCCTATTTCAAATGTGACTGCTACTTAAACTGTGACTGTTACTTAAAACTTAATTGTAAGAAGACAATACAACGTGGCATACATAACATATGTTTACCAGCCGTGATCACAATCACAGTTTAAAATCACAGGTATAAAAAAGTAGCAATCACAAGTAGCAACGTGATTCAAAAGTAGCAGTTTTGCCCATCTCTAGTACTAACAGATTAATAGCAATTTTGATTTATCATTTGAACTAGAGGCCCCTAGTATAAAACATACAAATAATGATGAAATCCATTCGAGATAAAACCTAACTAACAATCGACATTAAATTGAATACTGTTCTTCATCTAGTTTAAATATTCTTGGCTTAAACTAAATAAATAAATGAATACTTACGAAGTTTGTAAAAAAATGGTATGAACTCGATTTTTATTACATTCAAATTAATGTATTTTATTAATTATAATAGAAAAACCCGCACTTGCAGAAGCGTTAAATAAATGAAATAATGATGAAATATAACTTATAGTGTTTAACGAAGTAAATAAAGGCGAAAAGTTGCCTGAATATATGAATATTCAACTTGTTTGTAACTATGCAAAATTAAGTCTTAGCCTTAGTAAGATTTAATTTTGCAGTTACGAAGAGGTTGCATATTCATATATTCAGGCTACTTTTCGCCTTTATTTACTTCGTTAAACACTACAAGTTATATAAGTTACAAAATAGTATTTCATTTATTATTGTATATTGTAATAACGATTTTACTTCATTCATACTAGAGGCGTTTGCATGTGTACATTAGGTTGCATATAACAATCTATTAAAAAAAATCAAAGAATTATAAATAAACTATTATTTCTTACAAGGGCGGAATTAATTCTTTTAGACTCGAAGAATAGAAGTTCGGAACACACATTGTAATAATACAGGGTGCCCGGATTTCCAAGGGCAACATGGGAAACTTCTGCATTTGAAGAGATAGAGAGATGGTCAAATTAGCAATGAGGTGCAGGTTCGAGAGCTCATTAAGAATTCACTCCCAAATCCCACTTGTCATTGCCCACTAGTTAAAATAACTCAGGGTTGAGTCACTGACTAAAAATGGGTCATGAATGTTGGTGGAATTTTGTTAGCGTGTTGAATTGTAAAATTTTGTAGGTGTGAGAACCTTTTTTTTGCTCTTTACGGGAAGGAGAGTCGACTTTTTAAGAATTAGTCGACTGTTTGCAACTAAAGAAGGTTTACAGCAGGTTAGATATCAAATTTTGTAGGTGAGGACTTTCTTTTGCTGATTACTTTTTCCAGACATACTTTTTACTTCTTGCGAAGTCACGAGTCGACTTATTGCAGTCTACTCTTTTTCACGAAAAAAAATTCTTCGTCCACTTCCAGTAGAAACGCCAAAGTGGCGGCATCTATTGCCTTGAATGTTGTACTAAACCAAATTCGTGTGAAATTGCCACCGACAGATAGAGGAATGCCAACAACGGCAATTATAACAATAATAATGTAAACTTTAAATATTGTTTCCCCATCTCCAACTAATAATTGGTTTATTTTTTTAATTTGTAGTTTTAGAAATTTTTATTTTCTAGGTTATAATGTAAATACAGATGTATTGACGGTATTTCAATCGATTTTGGTTTCGTCGCTACGACAACCAATTTTGTATATTCAAGCGGAACCTACACTTTTTGTTTCCATTTTTTAATTTTAAGGATCTTCTTTTTATCTTTTTAATACTCGTATTCGTATTCGTAAGGTTGTGCACAAATAAATATTTTTGTGTTATGAAGAGGATGGTTTCGACTTAATTGAAAAATTCACCATGTTTCAACCACGATATTATATACTGAAGGAAAAAAAATGAAACACTTGAAATTCGTGAAATTTCGACCATTTTCAAACCGCCATAACTCGGTGTATTTTCAATCGATTGTGATGAATCTTAAAGTGCGAAAAACTTTGAAGTGTCTTCTTTAAAGTCATGCATGCAAACTTAATCGTAACCCCTTTCGCCCCCCTCTAGCGCCTCTGCGAAAAAAAAAGTTTTTTCTGGAAATCATGTGCAACTTTGACGATGTCTACGGAGAATTTTGTCGACTCAATCCACCATAAAGGCATTAAAATTTGATCAATTGCAGGACTCAAAGAACGAAGTTCTTATCTGAGTTTACTCCCTCAAAGTAGAGCCAAAATGCGATTTTTCCTGAAAGAATCATCAAATTTGATTGAAAAGTCGCTGAGTTATGTGCGAAAAACCTCAAAATGCACATTTTTTTCAAACAGCCATAACTTGGTGCCAAATCATCGTAGGAACTTCGTTCTTTGAGTCCTGCATAGGGAATTGATCAAATTTTAATGCCTGTATGCTGGATCGAGTCGACATAATTTTTCCAACTCCATAGACATCGTCAAAGTTGAAAATGGTTTCCTGAAAACAACATTTTTTTTCACAGGGGTGCTAGAGAGGGGCGTAAGGGGTTACGCTTAGGTTCGTATGCTTGACTTTAAAGAAGACACTTCAAAGTTTTTCGCCCTTAAAGATTCATCAAAATCGATTGAAAATACGCCGAGTTATGGCGGTTTGAAAATGGTCAAAATTTCACGAATTTTAAGTGTTTCATTTTTCTTCCTCCAGTGTATAACGTGTGAAGATATGATTTTAGTAAGATAAATTAACTGTATTCTCACGTTATACAGGGTGGAAACTTTAACTGGAACAAATTCGGTATTTATGAAATGAGAAGTTCCAGAAAAAAATCCTCGAACACGTCAATTTTTATTTTTTATTGCGCACTTTAAAAATAGTATGACACCACTAGTCTTTCACGTATGACGTCACAGACATTTCTTTTAAACGGAAACCATTTTTTTTATTTTACTAAATTTGTAGCCCTTTTTATTCTCTTTACAACTGTGTAAAAATATTTTTTTGTTTTGTTTTTGATTTAAGAAATTGAAAAAAATATTTTTTTTTAATGAACGTTCCTTAAAAAAAATATTTTTTTCAATTTCTTAAATCAAAAAACCAAAAAAAAAAAATATTTTTACACAGTTGTAAAGAGAATAAAAAGGGCTACAAATCCGGCATGAAATGAGAGAAATTCCACCAGAAATGTTTCAAAATGTAAGGGATGGGTTTTATCACCGATTGGCTTTTTGCCAAGAGAGGAACGGTGGTCATTTTGAACATTTGATTCATTAAATAAGTTTAAAATTTTTTTTTTCAATTTCTGAAATAAAAAAACAAAATATTTTTACAAAGTCGTGAAGAGGATAAAAAGGGCTACAAATGTAGTGAAATCAAAAAATGATTTCCATTAAAAAAAAAGTCTGAAAAATGTATGAAATTTCAATTAAATAATTATTATATCCTAGATGGAAACAAAATGGTAACAATCTAAACTTAAATAGAAAATAAAGATTGTTTTTAACGATTTGAAAATTTTTAAGAAAAGTAAACAACATAGCTTTAAGCCTCAAAATCTGTAAGAATAAAGATAAAGTATAAAAATAATTAAATAAATAGCTTTTAGTCTTCTTTTAAGATTCCAAGGCAAGCTTGCAAAATTTTAGACTACTTATTCCTGGATAAAAAAAAACTGTTTAAAACTATATTCTATTAATAACCATAAAAATAATTTCAAATATTTCACAGAGGGAAACGGGTAGCTATTAGCGAATTGAATAAAACTTGTTGATAACGCAAAAAAGGTGCTTTTAATATTAATATGGATACACACACACACACACTCACACACACATTCACACAGATAACAATCTATATAATTACAATAAAATTTCGCGCGGCGAGAGCGTGAAACACTGGGGCTAATTGGCTACGTGCGAATTAATATAAATTTAAAAGGAAAACCGTGCCGCTGTTTAAACTGGTTTTTAACGCAAAAATAACGCTGATATATTATAAATAAATATGAAATAATACGCTGGCACAAAATGTAAACTCTCTGAACAAATAAAACACTTTACGGACGCGTTAAACTTACGCGCGCGTAAAATAAATAGATCGGGTTTGCAAATAAAACAAAAATTGAGAAAAAAAACCTATTGTTCGTCATCGATTTATTAAATTATACAGGGTTTTTAATTAGCGATAAGCAAATAATTATTTCGCTGAATCGCAAAAACACATTATAGAAACCGTCTCATCAGTGACGAGTCGTTTCAATTACTCTGGGTCGGCCAGAAATGGGCAAGAGTATCACCGCGCGAAAATGTAAATGTGTGGTTGAATATAATTTCGCGCGAATGATCTTAGCTGTTGGTGCATCTTAAATCTAAAATTCATTCAATATAACTTAACACGTTCGCTGTAGGATCACGTCGAAAAACGTGGAAAAAATTGGTCTGTATCATCGTGGATTGTACGGTGAGATCAAAAAGTCGAAAATAGTTGTCAGCCCTTAAAACATAAGGTAACTAACAGAAGTTTAATGGCGTCACTAAGAATGGGAATTTTGGCATGGAAAACCAGGAAATTTCAATAAAACAGTTAGATACTGAATCTTAAATGTATTATAGATCGTGATGATCAGTTCTGAAAATAACTGCAAAATCGGCAGAAAAATCGCACAAAACTATATATTTTTAAAATAAGTAACTTTACAAAAACAACAAGATGTCAAAATTAACAAAATGTGCACTGCACTGCATTGTAGAATTCCAGACAGCCAATATAATTTTATTTGAATCATTATAGGGTCATTCCATGCTATTTCAACAAAAGGTTGTGCTGCACCATTTTTATTTTGTTTTATATTTTGCACAGATATTTATACATGTATCTAGAGTACAAAACTAATTTTAGAAAAAAATAAAATGTTGCCGCGTGGCAGATATGTTCCCAGATGGAGCTTGAAACATGTACATTATTGTGATTACAAGCATTTGCGCAAAGTGGTATAACAATTTTTCGAATTGAGCAAATTTAAAAATTAGAAAATCTCCTAACGCAGATTAAAGTGGTGAATATTTTGGTTTAATTTTCTTTCATAATTTGATATGTTTTTTAAATTTATTGGCCCTCAAATTTACCATCAAGATTTGCATTTTTTTCATTATTCGATCCTGTTTTCGACTGGGAAGGGGGCAATATAATCAAACCAAATTTAGTTTGCAAGTAGAATAGTAACAATAGATTTTGATCTGTGGCAAAAAATCTGAAGTGTTTTAAACCCTTCTAATTTTTTTTTGCTGGTGAAATTAGACATTTTCAACAAAATCCGTATTTGTCTAAAGCTGTATCTCCAGTGGGGTACATAGTAAAAATCTGAAATTTATACTACCAATGCTTCTATCCGGGAGCAACACCATTATAAAATTTGGTAGCTTTGTTTTGCCTAGTAACAAAAATATTTATGTTCAAATTTGTAATAATTTTTATGCAATCGGATTAAAAATCGAACTTTAAATATTAGAAGCCGACACTAAAATGGAACTCACCAGTACTAGCAGTGATTATAATACACTTGTAAATATTATAATCACTGGTACTAGGCATTAAAATACCTACCAAGGGTTTCCGTACAACGAGATGATTGGCGACTCATTAATGCGTCCTGGTGATGAAATTTAAAAAGGTACCGTGGACCCTAAATATAGACGTATTATTATTCAAAATGATTAAAGAATAAAATTGAATAAAGCCGTAAAATTTATTAGACAATTGTTTTAAATTTGCGGCTGTCGGGAGTCAAGCTGCTGATTACGTTCTAGAATTTCTGTGATTGTTTAAACCATGCGCGCGATGCTAATCCAACCTTAAGAATTTACTGATCTTGCGTTAAACAAATATCAACATAACCTATAATTACATCTGCAAGTTCTACCACTGAAACGCTAGAACATCTTTAGATGAAAAACGTAAGTAATTACAATTTTAAATCTGAAAATAGAGTATTTTCGATTGCATCAAAAATACATTTACCTCAGCACTAAAGTGCCCTTTCATTAATATTATAGTTTAAATTAAATTCAATAGTAATAAAAGGATTAACAGAATTGTAATAAAATGATTAACACAGAAATTCTAGAACGTAATCAGCAGCTTGACTCCCAACAGCCGCAAATTTAAGACAATTGTCTAATGACTTTTATGGTTTTATTCAATTTTATTCTTTAATCATTTTGAATAATAATAATAAGTTTCTATTCAGGATCCATTGTACCTTTTTTTTAAATTTCATCACCAGGACTATGATTTGCATTAATGAGTCGCCAATCACCTCGTTGTACGAAAACCACTTGGTAAGTACTTTAATGCCTAGTACCAGAGATTATAATACTCACAAGTGTATTATAATCTCTGCTAGTACTGGTGAGTTCCATTTTAGTACCGGCTTCTAATATTTAAAGTTCAATTTTTAATCCGATTGCATAAAAATTATTACAAATTTGAACTTAAATATTTTTATTACTAGGCAAAACAAAGTTACCAAATTTTGTAATGGTGTTGCTCCCGGATAGAAGCATTGGTATTATAAATTTCAGATTTTTACTGTGTGCCCCACTGGAGATACAGCTTTAGAAAAATACGGATTTTCTTGAAAATGCCAATTTTCTCCAGCGAAAAAAAATTAGAAGGGTTTAAAACACTTTAGATTTTTTGCCTCAGATAAAATCTATTGTTACCGTTGTACTTGCAAACTAAATTTGGTTTGAGTGTTTTGCCCCCTTCTCAGTCCAAAGCAAGGCCGAAAAATGAAAAAAATGCAAATCTCAATGCTAAACTTTGACGGCCATTATATTTGAAAAAATAAAACAAATAATGAATGAAAATTACACTAAACTCTTCGGCACTTTAATCTGAGTTAAGAGTTTTTTAAATTTTTAAATTTGCACAATTGGAAAGAAAGTTATGCCACTTTGCGCAAACGCTTGCATTTACAAAAATGTACATGTTTCATGCTCCATCCGGGGACATTGCTGCCACATGGCAAGAATTTTTATTTTTCTTAAATTAGTTTTGAACTCTAGAAACATGTATAAATATCTGTGCAAAATATAAAAAAAAATTAAAATGGTGCAGCACAACCTTTTGTTGAAATAGCATGGAATGACCCTATAGGAATTTTCGGAAAATGTGCTGCCAACTATTTTCGACTTTCTGATCTCTCACACGGTTAAAATATGATATTTTGACTACTTTTACAAAATATGTCAAATCAGATTTCGGATATCACAACTAATTCGAAAGAAAATTTTTGCAGCTTACTGATTTTTTTTACTGTCCGCGAACGTGTTAAATCTACAAACAATATTTCGATATTTTTAAAAATCTTTCAAGCCCTATTTGATTGTTTTTTTTGCACACGAACGAACCCAAATTACTGAAACGAGCTCTCACTGCATGCGAAAAAAATTAAAAATAATTTATGAACTATTCTCTGCAAGGCATTTATTAATGGTCAAATAAATAAATAAAACAGTTAAGTTTTCAAATGAAACTGCAATTTATTACGAACATTGTCAATATAATCATAATTAATTATTAAAAATTAACTTAATATTAAGTTCTTAGTGTGAAAATAAATTTCTTATATTGAAAAAAAAAACATAAATTTCTGTACAATACAAAATTTAATGAACACAAACGCGCTTATACATACAAAAGAGAACCGAAAATCGTGTTTTAAAACTTAATTACATATAGAATATTTGTATAAAATAAACAAGATTATTGCTATCACTTATAGCCAATGTTTACAAAACAATAACAATTTGCTTTTCGAATAAATCGCATATATAATAGGAACGTATTAGAGTCGTTTTCTTTTTTTATTCTTTAATATAAAATTTATGTATAAATATATAACAGCCGATTTAAATTACACATACGTACACTCACGTATATGCAAAAATAACACATGTTGTAATAATGTCGGTTTACCGTACTCGGCCCTAATGCGACATGTAGCCAACATAAAGTAATGAGTAAAAATAAATGTAACTAAACTAAACATGTAATACAATATTGCATGTCGGAGAATACAATCATATACAGCACGCAGGCATTATTAGCTATGTAATTAGATGCATAAATATAGCTCACATAAATGCAAAACGTTATATTGTTGTAATCGTTAAATTGTAACATCGATATAAATTGTGAAGGATGGATGGATATTTTGGTTGCGAGCGACGCAAATTATCTAAATGTACGTGTTTAATGTTTGTTCTTTTTAATGAGCTGTAATTTCGTAATGGTGTGGACGAATCATGGAAAACTCTTAATAATAATAATAATAATAATAATTTATTCGTGTCAGTACACAAATAAAAAAAAAGAAATAAATTTCAAAGCAATGTTTCTGAAATCAACACTGAAAATTTGTTATTAAGTTTTAATTTATTTTCAACTATTGTTTTGCACAATTATTTTTTTTTATTAGACATAAATTATAAGTATTTGTTTTTTTAACGAGCTGCAATTTTATAATGGTGTGTATGAATCCTGGGAAACTCTTTTAATTTTAAAGCAATGTTTCTGAAATAAATACAAAAAATGTTGTTATTAAGTTTTAATTTATTGTCAACTATTTTTTGCACAATTCTTGAAATTTTTTTTAATTTTTTTTTTAAGAACTGCATTTTTATAATAGTGTGGACGAATCATGGAAAACTCTTTACATTTCAAAGCAATGTTTCTGAAATCAATACTGAAAATTTGTTAATAAGTTTTAATTTATTGTCAACTATTTTTTGCACAATTTTGAAATTTTATTTTGTATTTTTTTATTAGGCATAAATGATCTGGATCACATGTTCGATCAACTGAATTAATGAAATTGAAAACCTTTAATTGTGGCAGATACTTTTAGTAAATTGAATAAAAAAGAAATGTAACCTGAATATATTAATATTTAACTTGTTTGTAAATCTACAAAATTAAGTCTTGCAAAAATAAAACAAAAAACTAATCTCCTTAAGACTCAATTTTGTAAATTTACGAACAGAAGAATATTTACACATTGAAGCTAATCTCGCTTCTATTAAAAAAAAGTTTAGATTACGTTCAGTAATGGACTTATTGTTTCATCAAGAACTGTTTAACAATTAGATTTATTGGGTAACAGTTTTGTTAAACGTTATAAATTAATCTATGTATTTATATTTGCGTTCGTTAATAGCCTAGTATAATTTCCACATCAATTTTTAACTCTAGAATTTTGGAAAACTCGAAGGTGATGTCCCAAAATATCATAACCGGTCAAAGTCTCCAAGTATAGTGTTCCAATACTACCATGGTGATTTGGGATATTTCTTGAAGCTGCTTTTCGAGTGGATTAGGACCTCTCCTCAATAAAACCGATTTGCTGATTTTTGGAAGGAGACGACTGCAACGACTAGTTGACGTCTACTACTATAAATCAGCAAAACGACCAACCTCGTAATGGTCTCCACTTGAAAAGCGACTGAAAGATATACCTCACCATGGAGATATTGGAAAACCTTACCCGACGGTAGCGCCAGTTAAGCGTAGCTGAGCTACTGAAAAGGACGCTAATCGCACAACAGTTTTTTTGCATCGGTTTTATTATAGTAATAGATTGATAGTGATAAGATTAAGGATCAAGAGATGATAGTGGATCTAACAAGAAACCAAGAGAATGACGAAAACGACAATTGAATCGTCATGAAGTGGAAGCGCCAGGTGATTTGAATGCCAGCGCATCAGCAAGGAAATTGAAGCAATCTGAAGATCTTTACGACATTGAAGTGCATGCTACTTTTGGCCATCATCTGATAAACTTCGTTGCGGTTTCTTGCTGCCATTTCAAACGTCGTTATTTGTAGGAAAGTGAAATTTGAAAAACGGAACTCGACGGTAGCGCCACACTTGTCTGCATCAGTTTTTACAGATTGATAGTGATGTAATTAAGGATCAAGAGGTGACGGTGTATCCAGCAAGAGACCGAGAGAATCACGAAGACGACAGTTGAATCGTCGTGAAGTGGAAACGCCAGGTGATTTGAATGCCAGCGCATCAGCAAGGAAATTGAAGCAATCTGAAGATCTTTACGATATTGAAGGGGACAATGCGTTTGGATATCATCTGATAAGCTTCGTTGCGGTTTTTGTTGCCATTTCAAACGTTGTTATTTGTAGGGAAGTGAAATTCGAAAAACCAAACTCGTTTCCATCGTGGAGACAGTTTGAAGAGGAGATTCTATGTCCCTTACGCAGAGTTCGTCGGGGTATACTTCACCCTGATACAACAATGCGGCTTCCACCCGAACATTTTTACAGGTCTGGTCACGGTTTATGAACTGACCAATGCTTAGTCTTGAATCCCATCGAGCACCCAAAGGACTGGATGAGATGAAGAGAAAGGTTTGGGCCAGAGATCCTGCCCCGATAGCCATATAAGAGCTTAGGGCAACATTGACGGAAGAGTGGGAAGCAATTGGGGAATACTTCACCCTGATGCTCGGCAGCGCAGCTTCCACTCCGCAATTCCTGCAGGAGGTCGACTTACGGTCTATGAACTGGCCAACTCGTAGTCTAAGCCCATCAAGCACCTACGGGACTGGGCGAGATGAAGCGAAAGGTTCAGGCCGGATGGCTATACCAGAACTTCTGGCAGCATTGACGGAAGGGTGGGGAGCAATTGTAGTGGGGAATACTTCATCCTGATGCTCGACAACGCAACTTCCACTCCGCAATTCCTGCAGGAGGTCGGCTTACTGTCCATGAATTGGCCAACGCGTAGTACTGAATCCCATCGAGCACCTAAGGGACGCAACGAGATTAAGAGAAAGGTTCGGGCCAGATGGCTACACATAAACTTCGGACAGCATTGTAGGAAGCAATTGCAATGGGGAATACTGATACTGGACAACGCAGCTTCCACTCCGCAATTCCTGCAGGAAATCGGCTTACGGTCTATGAACTGGACAACACATAGTTTTGAATCCCATTGAGCACTTAAGAAACGAGACGAGATGAAGAGAAAGGTTCGGGCCAGATGGCTACACCAGAACTTCTGAAAGCATTAAGTGGAAGGCAATTGCAGTGAAGAAACTCATCAGATCGATGAACGATAGATTACAAACTGTAGTTAGGGCCAGGAGGAGGGCACTAAGAAGTAATGGCAAGCAATCTTTATTATATAAAGATTCCTGTCACATGTAAAAAATTCTTCCAAATCTTTAATCCAGCGCCTCTTTCCTAAAATATTAAAACCCTGTATGAACACTAAAAAGTTACCAAAAGAAAATTGTTGGAGTTTTAGACCACCTTTAAAGAGGTTCCAAAAGTTTCAGTGTATTTTTAGTATTCTTTGAATAAGATGCACCAAAGTGGCCGCACATTACTTGAGGCGATTTATTGCTCATCAGTGTTTTGCAACGCCTAAAATTTGTTTCTTTTAGAAGAATACGAAAAATATAACTTTAAAGCTCAAAAAACGTAAAAAATCAGTCGATAATACTAAAATTTAAAATTAATGATGACTTGAGGAGATTTATTGCTCTTCAGTGTTTTGCAATGCCTAAAATTTATTTCTTTTGGAAGAATACGAAAATATATAATTTTACAGCTCAAAAAATGTAAAGAAATCAGACGAGAACGGTAACATTAAAAAAAGATAATATCAATGTATAAATATCATAAAAAAATACGTGAAACAGCAAAATATTATAATAATACCACCTGTTGATTAATTATTGCTAAATGTTTTTTTCTACATTTATACATTTTATTTCGTATGGATTCCCACATTTAAATTTTAAAATGGTTTTGAAAGAAATTCATATTTTCTTCAGTTTAAGAATAATTTTGAAAGATTTTGATTAATATTTAGTTTTCGAACAGTTAAGAAAAGAAATGAAATTAACCAAAATCCCAATCTCATCTAACTTAACAAAAAATGCTAGTTTTTAATGCATTTTGTAAGACTCCAAAAATATAATTTGTGATATTTCCTCAACATTTCCTCCACATTTTTTTTATCTTCAACCAATCTTGAAAAGTTCTTTTATCTTCAAATCTAAGAAGAACACTTTGATCTATAAAAAAAACTTTTCAAGATTGGTCAAAGATAAAACTTGGAGAATTTTGTGTTATCTGTAAATCTAAAAGCTTGCATAACAACAAATTAGGATAATTAGAAACTGAAACCTAATAATGTAAGAATATTTTGACGTTAAAAGAAATGTTAAAGATTGGTTAAAGATAAAAAAAAATGTGTGCGAAATGTTGATGAAAGGAATGCTTCGATGACAAAAGTTATGTAATGTAAGAATACTTTCACGTTAAAAGAACTGTTAACCCTTTCTTTCCCGCAGACGCCATATGGCGTCATATCTTTTATCAGGTCTCCGTAATCTGTGTTTTGATTTTTTTGGTACCATTTTCCCAAGTACTCCATATGGAGAGTCATGATTTTGTTTCCTGGTAAAATAGGGAGACATTTTTTTAATTTAATTTTCTTGAGTTAGAATATGGTATTAAGTCCAGAATTTCACAGAAAAATATTTTTTTTATTTCCAGAAATTAATTTGAGAAAGAGAGGGTAAAAGATCGGTTAAAAATAAAAAAATCGTGGGGGAAATGTTGATGAAAGAAAAGCTACGATGACAAAAGTTCTGTAATGTAAGAATACTTTAACGTTAAAAGAAGTTTTTAAAGATTGGTTAAAGATAAAAAAATTATGAGGGAAATGTTGATAAAAGGAATGCCAGATGACGAAAGTACTGTAATTTAAGAATACTTTGACGTTAAAAGAACTTTTAAAGTTGGTTAAAGATAAAAAAAATCGTGGGCAAAATGTTGATAACACTTCGATGACAAAAGTTCTGTAATGTAAGAAAACTTTTAACTCTTTTTTTCCCGGATATGCCATATGGCGTCATATCTTTTATCAGGTCTTCGTAATCTGTGTTTTATTTTTTTTGTACCATTTTCCCAAGGGCTCCAAAGAGTCATGATTTTGTTTTCGGGAAAAACAGGGACACATTTTTAAAAATTTAATTTTCTTGAGTTAGAATATGGTATTAAATCAAGAATTTCTCAAATATATTTTTTTTATTTCCAGAAATTCATTTGGGAAAAAGAGGGTTAAAGATCGGTTAAAATAAAAAATCGTGGGGGAAATGTTGGTGAAAGAAAAGCTTCGATGACAAAAGTTCTGTAATGTAAGAATACTTTGACGTTAAAAGAAGTTTTTAAAGATTTGTTAAAGATAAAAATGTATGAGGGAAATGTTGATAAAAGGAATGCTTCGATGACAAAAGTTCTGTAATGTAAGAATACTTTCACGTTAAAAGAAATTTTAAAGATTGGTTAAAGATAAAAAAGAATCGTAGGGGAAATATTGATATAAGGAATGCTTCGATGACAAAAGTTCTGTTATGTAAGAATACTTTGATGTTCAAAGAACTGTTAACCCTTTCTTTCCCGCAGATGCCAAATAGCGTCATGTCTTTTATCAGGTCTTCGTAATCTGTGTTTTGATTTTTTTTTTGTACCATTTTCCCAAGAACTCGATATAGAGTCATGATTTTGTTTTCGGGAAAAACAGGCAGACAATTTTTTATTTAATTTTCTTGAGTTAGGATATGGTATTCAATCAAGAATTTCATTTTTTTTTATTTCCGGAAATTAATTTGGGAAAGAGAGGGTTAAAGATCGGTTAAAGATAAAAAATCGTGGGGGAAATGTTGATGAAAGAAAAGCTTCGATGACAAAAGTTTTGTAATGTAAGAATACTTTGACGCTAAGAGAATTTTAAAGATCGTTTAAAGATAAATGATTCGTGGGGGAAATATTGATGAAAGAAAAGCTTCGATGACAAAAATTCTGATTCAAGATATATACGATGAAAGAAAAGCTTCGATGGCAAAAGTTCTGTACGTTGCCTTTGAAAGAACTTTTAAAGATTGTTTAAAGATAAAACATTCGTGGGGGAGATGTTGTTAAAAGAAAAGCTTCGATGACAAAAATTCTGATTTAAGATATATACGATGAAAGAAAAGCTTCGATGACAAATGTTCTGTAATGTAAGAATATGTTGTCGTTGAAAGAACTTTTAAAGATTATAGAATAAACAACTTTTAAAGATTGTTTAAAGTTAAAACATTCGTGGGGGAAATGTTGTTAAAAGAAAAGCTTCGATGGCGAAAGTTCTATAATGTAATACTTTGAGGTTAAGAGAACTTTTAAAGATCGTTTAAAGATAAAAGGTTCGTGGGGGAAATGTTGATGAAAGAAAAGCTTCGATGACAAAAATTCAGATTTAAGAGATTTTGTTGGGAAAATGTTTCTGTTATTAGTAAATCTAATAGTAAGGCTTGGATGATGACTAAATACTGAAACCTTCAGAGAAAAGGTAATTGTGCTGTTATCTAGTTATCTAAGAGGAATTATTTGATGATAAAATCAATTTTCTCAAAATTGCTGAAAGATTGAAGATTTTGTGGGTGAATTTTTGATTCAAAATGTAATCCTTTGATAGTGCATCGTTCAGAAAAATGATGTCCTACTATAGTTAAGTAATCTAAGAGAAATGCTAAGGATGATAACAGAACTAATACAAGACTGTTGCAAGATAAAGACTCGTTTATTGGGGAAATGTTCTTGCTATCTGTAAATCTAATAAGAAAGAGGAAGGCTTGTAATAAAAAAGAGGAAGGCTTGGATGAGAGAAAATTCTTCGATGATAAAAGACCTTTTGCTGAAGAATTTTTCCTGTTGTATGTAACTCTAATAGGAAGACTGGGATGACGACAATCAGGACGGTTTCAAGACAAATACTCTTGTTGAAGAATTTTTCCCGTTATCTGTAAAGCCAATATGATGAATGGGATGACGACAAATGCTAATTCAAGACGGTTTCAAGATAAATACTCTTGTTGAAAAATTGTTCCTGTTATCTATAAATCTGATGACGACAAATTCTTGGATGATAAAAAGACTAATTCAAGAGGGTTTCAAAATAAATACTCTGTTGATGAAGAATTTTTCCTGTTATATGTAATTCTAATAGGAAGACTGGGATGACGACAATCAGGACGGTTTCAAGACAAATACTCTTGTTGAAGAATTTTTCCCGTTATCTGTAAAGCCAATATGATGAATGGGATGACGACAAATGCTAATTCAAGACGGTTTCAAGATAAATACTCTTGTTGAAAAATTGTTCCTGTTATCTATAAATCTGATGACGACAAATTCTTGGATGATAAAAAGACTAATTCAAGAGGGTTTCAAAATAAATACTCTGTTGATGAAGAATTTTTCCTGTTATATGTAATTCTAATAGGAAGACTGGGATGACGACAATCAGGATGGTTTCAAGATAAATACTCTTGTTGAAGAACGGTTCCTGTTATCTGTAAAGCTATGATGAATGGAATGACGACAAATGCTAATTCAAGACGGTTTCAAGATTAATACTCTTATTGAAAAATTGTTCCTATTATCTGTTAAAAATTGGGAATGGAAGAGACAAGTCATATCATGAGTATCAAATGTGAAGTTTATCACTTACCAAAAATAGAAGTTGTAAAATATCATACGAAATGACGAGTATTATTTTTATTAAAACTTGCAAAACAATAAAAGTAATATAATTAAATAAATAATGAACGCTTAATCGAATATAAAAGTAATAGTTTTTTCTTTTTTTTAAGTGAAACGTTATTCTTGTGTTCGATACACTATTATTGAGTTTTGCAAACATATTTCAGTTTTCTTGAAAAATAAAGTGCGTTACGAGAAGTCCATAATCGTCTACATTATCAATTTCAGATTATTTGCGCAGCTCGAACACATCCTTTATAAAAAAAAACAAAAAAACAATTAGTTAACAATTTTGGAATGCGAGGAGGAAGCACGTCTGACCGTTGAACGCTATTACTACGTCGTCGTTCGATTTAAAGTATTTACACGTCCTAAAATGAATAAATTAAAAAGCTCCTATCAGTCTTTGTGTCTGTCGTTTATCAAAACTAAATGTCAAAATTTATTATTCGCGTTTTTAACCTGAAACACCAACTCGTTGTTGTGTTTGGGCGAGTTTTCCCGTTCGCTTTTCAGCCCCGCCTTCATCGGACTCTCGCAGTCGCTGTTCTCGTAATACAGGGAAACGATGCTGTGTTTCTTGCAGAAGGCCCACCACCACCGGAAGCCGGAAAGTCCGGTGAACATAAATTCCGGGTCGCGGGCCCTCCGCAGCGTTTCCACGTAATTCAGAACGGACGCCAGCGACTTTTTGGTCCTTCTGTTGTACGGCGAGAGCGACACGTCGCAACAGAACTCGAGGACGGCGTGTTCCTCGATGGGCGTCAGACCCGCTTCCTCGAGCACGGCCATGCGTTTAGTTTTGCCTAAAATGTTATCGTACAGCGTCCCTTTCGGTATGCCGTACTTGTGCGATGCCTGTGTAAAGCGCATTTTCTGCTTTACAACGGCATCGATAGCTTCCTTTAGCTGTTCCTGCGTCCACGTCGGCGATTTTAATTTTAACAAGATGGGAAAATCTGGCGGAGAAAAACAGAACGAAAAAAAAGGGTGAAAACACTGTTAATAACAAAATAAATAAATAAAAACAAATGCATGCGTAAATAAAAATCAGGCAAGCTGTAAAAAAAATCGATGTTGTTAAATTAATAAAATCTGCACAAAAAATATGTCCAGATACGGTTTTACTGATGACAGGGAATTGAGAAGAAAAAGTGGATATTTAATTCAAACAAGATTCCCAAAAAATTGGTCCGGTTCGAAGGACCATATTACAATTTTCAGTTTATTATTGTTACTATCATAATATGTAAAGATTGTTTATGCTGGAGGCTTCTACTTCGTTATACATTTTAAGTATTATAATAAAACACTTTTAACTTTGTTTTGTGTAACTTATATATTTATTTTTGTGACTTAAGTTTCGGTAATACAATTACTATTTTCAAACAAGAAGTTCTTAACTTATATATTTATTTTTGTGACTTAAGTTTCGGTAATACAATTACTATTTTCAAACAAGAAGTTCTTAACTTATATATTTATTTTTGTGACTTAAGTTTCGGTAATACAATTACTATTTTCAAACAAGAAGTTCTTAACTTATATATCTATTTTTGTGACTTAAGTTTCGGTAATACAATTACTATTTTCAAACAAGAAGTTCTTAACTTATATATTTATTTTTGTGACTTAAGTTTCGGTAAAAGTTCTCGTTTGAAAATGGTAATTGTATTACCGAAACTTAAGTCACAAAAATAAATATATAAGTTATACAACAAAGTTAAAAGTGTTTTAGTGTTTTATTATAATATGTAAAGGTTCCAGACTATTCTATCCACACATAAATGCTATGAAAACAGAAAACTGCAAATTTACTACTTTCGCAAGAAAAGTGTAATTAAAAAAGGGAAAACCATATGTGCACACATTTTTTTCACTTTCAGGATATTACGGGGGTGTATCGTTTTAAATGGGACACTTAATAAATTACGGGGGCCAAAACTGCGCATGAAAGCACCAATAATAATAAAAACAACAACAACAACGCACAACAACTAAGAAACAAACATAAAACTAACGAGAAAACTTATCCAATACTAATTCTCCAATTTTTCAACTTTTAAAACGGTCGCCGATGCGCTCGAAATTCATTAGGGCGCGCGCGCTCTTTCTTTCTTTCGTTTTTTTTTTCAATGTTTCATTTCTTGTGGACGGCCCTGCTGCTGACCACACCCGCGGCCCTAGTGCGCCTCCAAAGGGTCATGACGGGCACGCAGCAGGCCTGGGCGGCGGGCTTTATGGGCACCCCCGATCTGACCATGTCTATGGCCCTTTTTAGCGTTTCGGGCGTCCATCTGGGCGTTTTTTTGCAACCGCCCTTCGCTTTCTCTGAAACGAGTTTCAAAAAAAGAAAACTTCATCAAGTCGTCGAAACATACGAAAAATCCCACCGAAAATTATAAGAAGCGAAGGAAGCGTTTGATTCTAATTATTAGGGTTTATCTCATTTCCTTAGGGTAACAAATTTTAAATAAAACTTCATTAACACACTTTGAACGGGAACGTTTATTTGTAGACACTTTGCGAACTGTGTGCTATAAGCGGGCCGTCTATTTTTAGACGAACATGCAGAATGGGTTGCATATAGTTCATCATACACGGCGGCGCGCGCAATATTTTCGCTTGCTTTGCAAATCCAACCCGCTACACAGGCAATTCTATCCTATTCATTATCATACCTATCGTCTGTTCATATCCAAGAGGCAGTAAGTGTAAAAAACACCGGCTGCTCGTGGAGTTCTCGTCGGATTCACTTTGTATTTTGTGCCTGTCGACTGCAGAGCGCGCCGTGCATTTTGTACTGTGCGACCCTGTGCAATCTCACCGTTCACGTGATCGTTTTTACACTTACGGCCTTGGATATGAACAGACTATAGTGCCGTCGATATGGCGGTAGCTTAGATGATCTCTAAATGACCTCTAACGATCAGGTATTTTTAGTTACTAAGCGATATTTTGCCGTAACTCAATTAGTTTGTGTATTTTAGACCAATTTCACTCATAATGAAACCCAAGTCGAAAATAATATCATTTAAGGCAGAAGCAGATTATTTTCCTTAGAAACCACTTTAAGAAGATTTTGATCGTAGAAATAAATTATTTCTCCACTGATCCAGAATGCTGCACATGATTTTAATTACAAAAAGTACATTTTTCATTGCCTCATTGATACATTTTTTGCAAAAATAATTTTTACTGTATCCATAGATTTTCTTTGATATATAATTTCCAATTATTTTTTCGTTTCGGGGCCTCATTGATATATTTTTTGCAACAATAATTTTTACTGTATCCATAGATTTTCTTTGATATATAATTTCCAATTATTTTTTCGTTTCGGGGCCTCATTGATATATTTTTTGCAACAATAATTTTTACTGTATCCATAGATTTTCTTTGATATACAATTTCCAATTATTTTTTCGTTTTGGGGCCTCATTGATATATTTTTTGCAACAATAATTTTTACTGTATCCACGCCTGGTACACAATTTTCAACTATTTTTTCGTTTCGGGATTTTCTAAGGTGATTTCGATGTGCGGTCGTAATATCGATTTGAAGTGAAACAGCGTTATGTCGCACATTTAATGTAATACTTAAAATAATTGAAAGTATCGATTCGCAGTGCTGAAAAAAAAAAGGTAGAAATGGAATGACCCGGCGTTTATTGTGTTCCCTTTTACATAAATCGCGACTTCTGCTCTCACAATGGCATCACAAATTAGTTTTGCAGCGGAATGTATAAGAAATTTTCATTCGGGGGAAATATTGCAGTTTTATTAATTCGTAATGAATCTGAATTCAAATTTACTGCACGGAAAAAAAATTGTACGATAAGAATATCTTAATTTCTCTTTAGGGCGATCTTGACTGTTACAAAATAAGTTACGAAAAATACAGCCCTTGCCTTTTCGACGCAGAATGCAATTCCGAATGGCATGCCGCTTAAATTTCTCACGTCGGATTAAAAAATGGCCGCTGTCTAATTTTTTTATTGAAATCGGGGGTAGTTTTCTTTGAATAACTCCTCGAGGGTTAGAGATATAAAAAAAATCGTAAGAGACATAAAATGTAGAGGGGAGCTAGTTCTACAAAACTCTATAAAAATTAAAGTCGTAATCGTAAGGGCAAGCGCGCTCTTTTTTCCGGAAGCGTCCGAAATGTGATTTTTTAGAAAAATGGCTGAGGGGTTGCAACCGCAGGTCGCACCCCAATTTTCTATAGTAACCTTTGTGTCCCAATGCATTGGGGATTTTTTGAGCCTAGTCCCGGTTTTCCAGCTCAAAAATCCAGGGAGGAGATAGTTTTGACGTGAACCTCTGCATCGTCAAGAATCGATTTTCAAAAAATCACCCTGTAGTAATTGGGTAACTCAGAAAATCGCGGATTTCACGGGCCCCTTGAGGACATTTCCGGCTTTCGGGAAAAAAATAAAAATCGGATTTTTTTTTGAGGGGCGATCTAGGCTATAAAAAAATAAAATAATTTTGGCATACGTTATAAGGATTTTAGTTGAAATTATAATAGTAATATATCTCTTTGGGCCGATCTAGGCTATTTAAAATAATAAGTTACGACGTACGTTACGTTGCGTTCAAATTAGTAATAATATTTCTCTTTCGGGCGATCTAACTAAGAGGCTAATTAAAAAGAAATAAGTTACGTAATACGTTATAGGGATTTGCGTTGAAATCAGTAATAATATATCTCTTTAGGGCGATCTAGGGGGCTATTTAAAAAAGTTACTACATACGTTATAGGGATTTGCGTTGAAATTAGTTTTAATAATATTTCTCCTTCGGACGATCTAGGAAGCTATTAAAAAAATAAGTTACGACATAAGTTAGTCCGATTTGCGATAAAATTAGTAATAATATTTCTCTTTACGGCGATCTAGGCTATTTAAAAAAAATAAGTTACGTCGTACGTTACGTTGCGTTGAAATTAGTAATAATATTTCTTTTAAGAACGATCTAGGAAGCTATAAAAAAAATTACGACATACGGTATAGGGATTTTCGTTGAAATTAGTAGTAATATTTCTCTTTACGGCGATCTAGGCTATTTGAAAAAAAAAATAAGTTACGTCGTACGTTACGTTGGGTTGAAAGTAGTAATAATATTTCTCTTAAGAATGATCTAGGAAGCTATAAAAAAAAATTACGACATACCTTATAGGGATTTTCGTTGAAATTAGTAGTAATATACCTCTTTAGGGCGTTCTAAGTCAATTAAAAAAAAATAAGTTACGTCAGAACGTTATAGGAATTTGCGTTGAAATTAGCAATAATATTTCTATAAAAAATCGAAAGCTTTCAATTATTGCAGATGAACTAAATACAAGATTGATTGGTATTCGAGAAATACAACAGCAATCAACAATATTTATGTATGATGATGATGGTTTGTGGAAGGCGACCAAATGGTCGCAGCACTTAGACCATTCGTTGGTCCTGAGCCCTACTCCTCAAGCCAACCTAAAATTCTTGTGAAGTCAAGTATTGTATAGTATATTTATGTATAATATAAGTGTATTTTTAGCTGGATCTCATTTCTACTTAAGTACGGGAAAGTATTGTGATCGTGAAAACCTTTCAATTTCTTTTTAATGGAAATATCATTTTTGAGGTCCTTAGAGATCACTACGATAATTTTTCTGTGTGTCTGTGGTTGCTGTATCTCAAAAACTAATAGAGCAATTGATGAGAAACTTTTAAAATAAGGCTTATTTGGCAATCCGAAGAACTAAAAAGCTTTTGTTAAAATTCTATAAACCAGTTTTTGCAGTTTTACAAAAATCTTTATATAAACGTTGAAGATAATAAAGAACTGCACACCCTTCGTTAATAAATGTATTCCATAAACTCTTTGATTTTCAAGAAAAAATCAAAATAGAAAAATGTAATAACTTTTTTTAATTATGAAATAAATAGTTACATTAAGCTTGTATATGTTTCTAATTTCCATTAGTTTTTAAAAAATATCGATAAAAATGCAAAATATCATATAAATTCCTTTTATACCATCAAATCGGAGAAAGTAACATTTTTTACAAGAAAATATAATTTGTTTCTCTTTGTTCTAATTTTTTTGCAATTTAAAGTTTTTCGCATGGAAAATGTTCAAAAGAAAAAGTACGGCTTTTTGCTAATAAATTTCAAATGATGAAATTTTGACATCTCTCGTTTTTATCTTACCAAAAAATAACGTTTTTTCTACATGAAAACAAAATTAGCTTCAATGTTGGAGACGCAACATTTTTTGACTAAACTTTGTACTTATTTATCCATGGTAATAACTCTTTCCACACTATACTGTGTTAATGAGATGAAATGAGACAGAAACCGGTCTGCAGTTATCCTAGCGGTGAAACAATCATTCATGTTTTTTTTTTTAATTTAGGATAGTCATATTAATTAGATATTCATTCTACCAAATAAAATCCCAGCTTTAATTCTGAACGTTTAAAATTCTCGACTAGTTTCGCCTTATTAGGGTGTTTTCAAGAGAATTTTAAAATAAATTTATCTTCTCTCTAGGAAATAAAAATTAATTTATTTTAATATTCTCATGAAAAAAATCTCTTAAAAATTGATTTTTTTTAAATACTCTTGAAAATAAAAATAAATTTATTTTAAAATACCCTTGAAAATGAAAATAAATTTATTTTCAAATTCGCCTGAAAATGAAAATATTTTAAAATCCTTCCGAAAATGCCCAAATAAGGCGAAACTAGTCGTGAATTTTAAACATTCAGAGTTTTTATTTGGTAGAATTAATAAATATTTCATGTTGCTATACTTATCCTTAATAATATTAACTACCAATACGTAAATTTAATTAATTAATTAGCTTCCGATTTTCTGCATTATTTTTAATTTAAAGGAGAATCCGAGCTCCTCACGTGAAAAATACGCATGCCAAATAGTGAAATTTTGACACCTGCCACTTTTATTCTAATTCAGTTTTTTTACCTGAAAATACAGTTTACTTATTTTTCTTTATTTTACATTGATTACAATTTTAACCCTGCAGACTCGCGTCATACAGTGGAACGCGAGCACTCGCGCGTGATCATTTCCCTCACGCTTCATATTTTTCCTTATCAAAGTTCAGGATGTAAATCAAACCAGTATTTTTCAGGTTTAAACCAATATTAACTATTTTTCAGACAATTTAGTTGCTTATGGGAATTTAAAATTCATAAAGCAATTGTTCAAAAAAACGCACATACCGCGAGGGTGCGCCGTCTTGCTGAAACCATATTTATTATATGGAAAGTCAAGATCATTGTTGTTTGGGAAAATTGCTACAAATGCTGAAACATTGCAAAAACTCAAAATATCGAGTTCTCACCTTCAATTGTCATTTACTCGAAAAATTTCTCATGTAAGATGGCAACATTTATATACTGCCAGTTCCACAATGAAAAGATCTATCAAAATCAAGAACAAAAATAGGGGGTTGTTATTTAAAAACAAAATAGATGACATCATTACTCAATAATAAATGACGACTGAAAATTAACTTTAATGTAAAAATGTGTATTTTTATAAAAGAAAATCGACCTGTTTTTTCCAAAAATTACCGAATTTATCCGCTACTTAATTTCCACACTGTATATATAAATATATATAAATCAGTAAAAATATAGTTAACTGGTACCTCTGGCGGAATGGACTAGCTTCCTATGCAAAAAAAAAATAACTGAATTTCTGAAGAAGAAACTGTTCAGGAGGAAAAGAAAATACGCGTCAGTTTGACAGCTGTCAGTTTCTGTTTAAACCAGAAATTTGCTTTGTCTACACGAAAACACAAATTAGATTCTCCTGCCATAACATTCCTTGCAATCCTTAGAGGAAAACTGAGCTTCTCACTTGAAAAGTTTTCAAATGATGTTATTTTGACCCTGTCAATTTTAATCTAACCCAGAAATCGAGCTTTTACTACACGAAAAACACAATTAGTTTCTCCGTTCTTCGCATTGTCTTATTACTTGTCACTTTTTACCCAACCTAGAAATTACACTTTACATAAGAGAACACAATTATCTTCTCCTTTCTTTACATTCTTTGCTATTTTAATAGAAAACTGAGTTTCTGACGTGAATTTTTTTTTTTAAGAAAATATACGATGTATAAATATACGTCAAGCGTTTTCTACATGAAACAATTACCGTTACTTTCTTTGCAAGTTTTTGGAAAAACTCAGCTTTTCACGAGATTTTTTTTCTGTCTGCTTGCTGTGCGATTGTTGGTCTACCCATCTGCTGAATATTTCCCAATGAAACTTTGAACACAAGCTGTATTTGACAATCCCAAGAACTGAAAATCTTTTGGTAAAATTTTGTGCAACGAAAGTAGGTCTTTTCTTAGATTAGAAAAATACTTTAATAAATCTTGAAGGAAACTAAAATCTGAATTTCCAAAACGAAATAAATTTTGATATTTTTGGTTTATAATAGTAACACGAAATTTACATTAACTTTAATTAACGATGATGTTTGAAAACGAAATGAAAAAAATATTACAAAAATACCAACAATTTGGAGAAAGATACATAATGGGACCATCATATTTTTTTTTAAATTTATTGCATACATTTTTGCAATCAGAATTAGCCAAACTATAGGCTAATTTGCAAGGAAGTCTTCACGTGTCATGATAAAGTCTTCTCCTTCCTCAGACAACCTTTCAGATCTGATGACTTGTCAATATTCGCGAAATGAGACTTCGAAACTTAAAACATTCGAAACTTCCTAGTCTTCTAAGAATATCCCAATCTTCGAAGCTTAGAATCTTCGAAATTGGAAATTTTCGAAGAAAAATTCCAGCCCCACTCTAAACAACTTTTATCTCAAACATTTTTTTAATCATTGATAGTTTCAGAGAAAATCATCCACCTTGAATTTTGTATCTTTCACTGAATGCAGATTAAAGACTCTGCACAGAAATGCCTTCAGCCCAGTAAATTTTTTGTTCAGCAACAACCTATGTGAAATCTAGCCGATTTAACCACGACAAAAATCTCATATAATTAGTGACTTTTGCAAGTAATTTGTAATTTTTAGTTCAATTGTAGAAAGAAAAAGGTACTATGTTTCAACATTCGGTATCAGTTATAACTTAATTTAATGATAAATACGGAATATTTACAAAATAAAAAGCATTTGAATTGAATCCAATAACAGCGTTAATATAAGCATATTTGTTTATACACACCAAATGTGTAATACAATACAATGTAAAGCTAACATTTGAACTACACGAATTTCAATTTAATCCTAATAATTTAAACCATAAAAATATTTGAATGTACCATGAATTGTAAAGAATTTTAAATTGATGCATTAAAATCAATTTTTTTTGTCCCAGTGTATGCGTGTGTGTCAAAAACGAATACATGTTTTGAAACTTAAGCTTCATCGACAATCTGAAGAAGTGAAATATAGCAAAAAAAAAACAAATGCTGAAGATGAAGAAAAATATATATTCTTTTCAATAAATGTTTTTGATAAATATAAAATTTAACTCTGTATTTACATTACTTATAGTTTGATAATGATCATTGTTTAATCGAAACTGCAGTCACTAATAAATAAACAGTGTGATATTAACTAAGTAAAAGTGTGTTTTATTTAAATAAAATGTTCGGATTTCGTTTGTAAATTTTGAAGAGGATTGACCGTAGACGATAAAAGCATAATCAAAATATACTGAAACGAAACAGCGACGGCGATACTGCCGTATTTAGGAAGAAAGCAGTAACTGCCAAAAATTGAAAATTGAGATATGGCTATCATTGCATTCATCTAAGTCAGCGCTGTCCAACTTCTCTTAGCCAGCGGGCCATTTTTTCTTTAGCAAATATTTCGCGGGCCGAAAAGGATAGCTAAATAATGTCCATATAAATATTTGGTGTGGCAACTCTAATTATATTTTCAAGAGTGGAGTCTTTTAAGCTGTTTCTAAATTTTGATTTTATATATTTCATGCCAGAGAATGCACGCTCGCAGATATATGTACTTCCGAACATAGAAATGATTTCAAGTCCAAAATTTCTCATTTTTGGATATTTTTCTTTATCCAAATGTTTGAACACTTGTATTCCAGTTGCTCCACTAGATGCAATGAATGGGTCAGTCAAAATTTGATGTACAGTTTACTATAACTCGCGGGCCGTGAAAAAAGCTTCGCGGGCCGGATGCGGCCCGCGGGCCGCCAGTTGGACAGCGCTGATCTAAGTTTTCAGTTTACAATTGAAAAAAAAAACAATATGAAGATATCCTGTCCAAATTATAAGTCAAAACCATTTACTGCTTTTTCGACTTGTAGCTTTACTTCATGGGAATAAAGCCGTTTTAATCAGATTCATTGTTTTGTAGTTACTGCTCTCTACCTAATGGTCGCAGATTAGTGGACAGTGCTGCTGCGAGGTATTACTCTTTTTTGTGAGTCTACTAATCGTGAAGAGTCGACTAAAAAAAGGTCCTCACTTCGAAAATTTCAACATGAGTCAAGGAATTTACACACGAGTTACTTGACTATCGACTCATTTCTAAGAATCGACTCTTTTAATAGTCTCACTCTTGAGTTACGCACCTCTAGTGGTTAGTGAGTCTACGTAAAGCATCGTGAAGAAGCGTGATTACTATCATCGATGTTATTTAATTTATATTCTAAGAGGCAATACGTGAAGAACAGATTCTGCTAACGGTTTCCTTTTACCTTCATGAAATCCATATGGACTGCATATGTTCTAGCGATAGAATAATATTTTGTCTTGAACTACTACCCATAATATGTTAAGTAGTTCAGAAAGAAAATACCAATCTTATATTATGAACAAAAATGGTGTTTTTCTAGGATGTCAACTAATGCGTTCAAAGTATTAGATTTGTAATTTGTAGACGGTGTCTAGAATAGAAGATTTGGTGAAGTAAAGTATAACAACTTTTGCTACAAGCTAATAATTAAGATAGCTTAGACATTGGTTTTCAGATGTAAATCAAAATTCTCCAAACTGTGAAAACTCCGTTAACATAGAAGATTTGGTGAACTAAAGTATAACAACTTTTGCTACAAGCTAATAATTAAGATAGCTCTTCAGAGGTAAACGAAAATTCTTCACACTATGAAAACTTCCTTAGTATAAAAGATTTGGTCATTTTTGTTACAAGCTAATAATTATATTTGGTTTATTTTAATTCAACCTCCTTGATAATTCAATTTAAATAACTACATATTTTACGATATAATTATTGGTTATTAGATTTAAAATTATTTGTTGGAATAAATGAAAAACGTGATGAATGCATCGCCTTTAACGTTTGCGTTTTAAATGTGTCAGTCACACAGGTGGTAATGGCTTTTAATAAATACCCCCCGATTAAAAATTAACATTTCAACAATTAGATCGCAGCGCGGCATCCATTAAAACAATTCAAAACGCACGTTAATAAAATTTATTAAAATCGCTCCCATCGGGTGTGCATTATATAAAACACAAAGACAAATTATTTCCCGGCGCGTGATTAAAATATAAACATATTTTCCATATTTTCCGTGCATCCCAATTTTGTTATTGGCCATCGGATTCGCGCATTGGACAGCGGGATCATCCCCATCATCACACGCACTCGCAAAACACCCACACACATGCACCACGTGTTCGTAATGCATTTGTTGAAAGCAACAAGTGGCGTCCCATGTGGCTTCTGGGAGGAGGGGGAGAAGAGTGCAAAAAAGTACAAAAGGACGAGTTAAGAGCGGACGATAAGATTATGTCCCGCAGCCCGTTTTCCCTCCTCCGGCCCTATTCCAGAAATCAGGGCATCCGCATTCGAACAGCGGCAGCGAGCGTCTGGAATACGGAATTTTGTCCGGGAAAACGGAGACACTTTTCCTTAAAGATTCATAGCGATTTTACTGCACATTCATAAAATTACTTGCAAGCAATTTTTTAAAATATTCTTTAATCCTACATGAAAACATATCTGTTTTATGGATGTGTGTAAAATTGTTTGGAACGTTCGTTGAATTTCAAAGAAAATATACGAAGATTTAAAATTCAGATATAGTAAAAGTAATGATCCAAAGTAGATGCTGTCATAGGCAGAACGTTTTGCGTAACTAGAAGCAAAGTTCCCATAACATAAGGGTACATTTTTAAGGACGTATGTCATAACTTAATAGGGATAAAAAAGCAGCTGATGATTTTACAATGCAGTAAATGTAAATATAAACAAAGTCAGATCCGCATTGTTGTAGCATTGCAACCTTTTCTTTACTCCGAAAAACCAGATGCCGTTGAGATAATGTTACAGCAGCTCGAAAGAGAAATTACCTTTGAAGACATCGCAACTCTAACGCGTCAGCAAAGAAAACTCGAAAATGGAAAAAATTAGTGATGGGATCATTCGAATGATGATAATCGATTCATTCGATTATTAAAATAATCGATTATCTCCAGAACTTATTTTTTTAATTCGAATGATCGGTATTCGAGTGATAATTCGAATGATCATTCGAATGATCATTCGAATGATCGGCACTCGAATGATCATTCAAATGAGCATTCGAATGATCATTCGAATGACCATTCGAATTATCTATACTCGAATGATCATTCGATTGGCATTCAAATGATCATTGGAATGATTTATTCGAGTGATCGATACTCGAATGAACAATTCGAAAACTGCCTATTGGGATAATCTGAATGACCATTCGAATGTGATTATACCAATTTGTACTTGAATATGTATCATTCAAAACATTACGTAGCGTATTAATAATATAATATATATAATATAATAATATAATATAATAATAATCTTTATTGCTCTAACTAAGGTTTTACGAAAGTCATATAATATAATTATAGGGTATCTTTTTCACGAAACATTACAGCGAAGTACTTTGATATTGTTTACAATATATTCTAAATTATAATTGTATTATGATATATTTCAAAAATCAGAACACAAGTATTTATGAATATTTTAACCAAAAAAACCGGAGTTCTATTTTTAGTATTTAAGTCACGATAATTTGAGTGATCATTCCGATATGTCTATACCACTTGAAAAATAAAAATACTCGATTCACGATCATTCGAATTATTATTCGAATTATTACTCGAACTTAGTTGAATGACCATTTGAATGAATAATCGAATTTCATATCATTCGTATGATCACTCGAATGAATAATCGATTTTCAGATCATTTGAATGATCATTCGAATTATCACTCGAAGTATCATTCGAATGAATAATCGATTTTCAGATTAATTCGAATAGTAAGCATTCGATTATTGAAATCATTCGATTATGCCCATCACTAGAAAAAATCGAAAAAATAATTTTTTTTTATAATCATCCTAGACCTTTATGTTATACCTTTTTTTGTCCAAAAAACGAGCTAAATCGATTGGCGCTAAAAAATTTCATACAGCGAAAAATTTTTTCAGAATTTGAACGGCCGTAGCAGCTAAACCAAGAATCCAAATCGAACGCGGTTTTCAAATCTGTGTTCTTGATGCGCAATCTAGCCGGATTCAATTAAAAATGGCGATTTTAAATTTTTTGACGAAAACGTGAAAAACTTCTTCACCAGAAGAACAAGCTAAATCAATCGGCGTTAAAAAATTTCATCTGGCAAAAAATGCAAAAAATGCAAAAAAATTGTCACCATGAACTTTGTGGAAAATTTTGAAGAAAGTCGATTTTTTCAGACTTTGAACGGCCGTAGCAGCTAAACGAAGAATCCAAATCGAACGCGGTTTTTAAATCTGTGCTCCTTGTGCGTGCGCAATCTAGTCGGATTCATTTCAAATTGGTGATTTTTAATTTTCCCCCTTTTTACTTTTGCTCAAAAATTGTCTTTGAAATGATTTCCTGAAGAAACCACTGGTTTCGAGAAAACTCGAAAATGGAAAAAATCGAAAAAAGCAACTTTCTTAATAATCATCGTAAACCTTTATGGAATACCTTTTTCATCAGCTAAATCGATTGGCATTAAAAAATTTCATCTAGTAAAAAATGCAAAAAGTTGTCAAGTTACCATGAACTTTTGAAAAAAATCTATTTTTTCAGACTTAGAACTGCCGTAGCGGCTACACGAAGAATCTAAATCGAACGCGATTTTCAAATCCGTGCTTCTTGGGTACAATTTAATCAGATTCAATTAAAATTGGCGATTTCTAATTTTTGAGAAAATGTGAAAACCATATTTTTCCTTAAAAATTGGTTTTGAAATTATTTCCTGGAGAAACCATTGGTTCGATTCAGGATTTCTATACGCCCTTGAAAAGATTCATTTGAGACCCTTCAGAAAATGTACTTGTGCAAGAATAAATGTCGATTTAAAGCCCGTGACGCGTCAGCAAAAAAAAAACTGGAAAATGGAAAAAATCAAAAAAATTAACTTTTTTAATAATCATCGTAGACCTTTATGAAATACCTTTTTCTTCGCCAGAAGAACGAGCAAAATCGATCGGCGTTAAAAAATTTCATCTGGCAAAAATGCAAAAAAGTTGGCAAGTCACCATAAACTTTGTGGAAAATTTTGAAAAAAGTCGATTTTTTCAGACTTTGAACGGCCGTAGCAGCTAAACGAAGAATCCAAATCGAACGCGGGTTTCAAATCTGTACTCCTTGTGCGTGCGCAATCTAGTCGGATTCATTTAAAATTGGTGATTTTCTTTGAAATGATTTCCTGAAGAAACCACTGGTTCGATTCGAGGTTTCTATACGTCACTGGCAAGATCCCTTCAAAGCCCTTCAGAAAATGTCCTTGCGCAAAAACAAATATCAATTTGAAGCCCGTGACGCGCCAGAAAACTCGAAAATGGAAAAAATCGAAAAAATCAACTTTCTTAATAATCATCGTAAACCTTTATGGAATACCTTTTTCATCAGAAAACCAAGCTAAATCGATTGGCGTTAAAAAATTTCATCTAGCAAAAAATGCAAAAAAGTTGCCAAGTCACCATGAACTTTTGAAAAAAGTCGATTTTTTCAGACTTAGAACTGCCGTAGCGGCCAAACGAAGAATCCAAATCGAACGCGATTTTTAAATCCGTGCTTCTTGGGTACAATTTACTCAGATTCAATTAAAATTGGCGATTTTTAATTTTTGAGAAAATGAGAAAACCATATTTTTGCTTAAAAATTGGCTTTAAATTGATTTCCTGGAAAAACCATTACCTTTTTTTTCACCAGAAGAACGAGCTAAATCGAGTGGCGTTAAAAAATTTCATCTAGAAAGAATTGCAAAAAAAGTTGGCGTCACCTTTGTGGAAAATTTAAGAAAAAAGTCGTTTTTTTCAGACTTTGAACGGTCGCAGCGGCTATACGAAGAATCCAAATGGAACACAGTTTTTAAATCTGTGCTCCTTAGGTGCAGTTTAGTCGGATTCAATTACAATTGGCGGTTTTTAATTTTTGGCAAAAACGTTCTTACTTTTGCTCAAAAATTGGCTTTGAAATCATTTCCTAAAGAAACCACTTGTTCGATTAGTGGTTTCCATACATCACTGGAAAGATCCCTTGAAGACCCTTCAGAAAATGTACTTGCGCAAGAACAAATGTCGATTAGAAGCCCGTGACGCGTTAGCAAAAAAAAATCGAAAATGGAAAAAAATCAAAAAAATCAACTTTCTTAATAATCATCGTAGACCTTTATGTAATACCTTTTTCATCAGAAAAAACAAGCTAAATCGATTGGCGTTAAAAATTTTCATCCAGAAAAAAATGCAAAAACGTGGGCAAGTCATAAATTTAATAATAATGAAAAATACGGGATAAACTATTTCATCCCGGCGATTCTTTTGCACATCAACCGTTTTTTTTTAACACAATAATCTAAAATCCTTCTAACACATACACCCAACACCCACTCGGCGATTACCGTCGGCGCAATTACACCATAAATAATGCCGACAGGCGAATCGATAGACAGCCTGTGTGTCGTCGTACAATTTGATCGCTTGTAAGTAAGCCGAGAGCCAAGAAAGTAAGCGAGCGAGAAAATCGAAAAGTTTCGTATTTAAATTAACAATTAACGTTTTTTTTTTTCATCCTGTTCGCGGCGGCGTTAATTATATTTAAATACGGGCGCCGGCCACAATATCATCATTAAATGAAAATATTCAAATGACGAAAATTAATTACGGAGCGTGACTGTGAAAAATGCGGCGCATATTCATGAACTTAGTTTTTCGGATAAGGTCTCGAAAAATGGATTTTTCTTCAGTTATTATTTTTTTTTCGTCATAATTAAGCCCTATATTTAATTCATGCCGTTCATAATTATTTAATCTAGCTCATTTCATAATGGATCCTGTTTAAAGGTCCGACCTTTTCAGCTTAATGATGCTTCGTGCGAAAATGGGATGGTATGTAAAAAATAAATATTTGACATTTCCAGATTTAATGTAAAATTTCATTATTGTACTATAAAAATTAAACTGACAATTACAATTTTTTTATTCGCAGATGAACGTTTCATTTGGTTGTATTTCCGTTATGACCATTAAAAAATTGATTATGTTAACAATTAGTTAAAGGCAGTGTTGCCAAGTCAGTGGAAAATCCGCTAGATCTGGCAGATTTTGAATCCAAATTGCGGATTTTCTAACTAAATTATGTTGGATTATTGAGAAAACTAGCGTAATCCAATTTAAATTTAAACTTTATTTTCAAAACATCTATTTTACAAGAGAAAAAGCGGATACTTAAAACATTAACCTAAAAAATTCATAACTCACAGAAAAATAAACAAAACTCAAAGTTAATTTTAGAGGTAAATGTATTGCATTTGAGTTTTTACGGAATTCAATCAAATCAGTATTATTTTTTTCTTTGTTCAAATATTCAACAAACTTTAAAAAAAATCATTTTTAACTCACGCAAAAATTGACACATTTTCAAAAATCGAAGGTTATTCTAAAGGCAGATGTGTGAATATACTAAAATTTTTGATAAATTATATCATATCAGAATTTTTTTTATGTTCGACAATTTAAAACGATAATTTAAAAAAAAACATAACACCCAAAAATGAACACATTTTCAAAAATCAAAGTTAGTTTTGAAGCCAGTCAGTCGTTCTGTCGATTTATTAAAATATTTGAGGGACTCAATTTTGCTTTCGATTTTTGTTTTATTTAAGTGTTCGACAACTTAAAGCACTAATTTTTAAAAATTCATAAGTGTTACATTTTCAAAAATTAAAGTTAGTTTTAAAGGGAGACGTTTTGGGAATAGATTTAAAAAAATAGATTTTATTTGTTCAAATCTTCAACAACGTAAAATATGAACCCCTTAACGCTCGTTTTTTCGGAAAAACGGTAAAAAAATCATGTTTTTATAGGTATTTGCGAAAAATATTTTTGGTAGTCAAAATAGTTAAAAATATATTTTTATTTTCGGAGAAATGGTAATTTTAACGCCCGGGAGTGTGCACTAAGGGGTTAATTTTCAAAAATTCATAGCTCACGCAGAAATGGACTCATTTTTTTTAAATCGAAGTTATTTGTAAAGGTAAATAAATGCATTATGATTGCATCAGAGTTTCAATCAAATCGATTTTTTTTTATATTTTTTTCTTTGTTCAAATATTCTGCCACTTAAAAAAATCATTTTTAAAAATTTATAGCTCGCGCAGAAATTGACACATTTTCAAAAATCAAAGTTGATATCTTGTGAATATATTAAAAACATTGAGCAATTCTATCATATAAAAATTTATTTTCTTGAGTTTTTGTTCGAAAACTTAAAACGTTAATTTTCAAAAATTCATAACTTACGGAGAAATTTGCAGACTTTCAAAAATTAAAGTTAGTTTTAGAGGTAACTGTTTTGTAAATATATTAAAACATTCATATTACATCAGTATTTATTTTTTAGATTTTTTTGTTCAAGTCAAAATATTAATTTTCAAAAATTCATAACTCACGCAAAAATAGACGAATTTGCAAATATCAAGGTTGATTTTAAAGGTAAATGTATTATGATTGCATCAGAGTTTTTAAGGAATTCACACATATCGATATTATTATTTTTTTCTATGTTTCTTTGTTTAAATATACAACTACTCAAAAAAATAATTTTAAAAATTTATAACTCACGCAGAAATTTACACATTTTCAAAAATCAAATTTTATGCTAAAAGTAGTAATCTTGTGAATATATTACCAATTGAGCAATTCCTTCGTATAAGAATTTATTTTCTTTATATTTTGTTTGTTCACTTGTTCGACAACTTAAAACATTTTTTTTTTGACGTCGGCAACTAGGCCATCTGCCACAACCGTTTCCTTCTAGGTTTCTATTTTTAACTTAATTCCTATCTTAATTCTAAAGCACAAACTTAGGATGCATATGCCAGTGAGGGCCTTCACGGCTTTTTAGGTTTCACTTAAAACATTAATTTTCAAAAGTTCATAACTTACGGATACACAGACTTTGCAAAATCAAAGTTAGTTTTATAGGTAAATGTTTTGTAACGATATTAACATTTTTGAGGAATTAATATTATTTTAGATTTTTCAAAATATTTTCAAAAATTCATAACTCACGCAAAAATTAAAAAAAAATCAAGGTTAATTTTAAAGGTAAATGTATTATAATTGCATCAGAGTTTTTAAGGAATTCAGTCATAATCAAAATTTATATTAAAGATATTGTGAATATATTAATTTTTTTGAGCAATTCTATCATTTAGATTTGTTTAATTGTTCGACATCTTAAAACATTAATTTTTAAAAATTCGTAACTCAGGGAGATATTGGCAAATTTTCAAAAATTTAAGTTGGTTTTAAAGGCAGATGTTTAGTAAAGATTTTAAAATTTTTGTGGAATTCTATTATATCACTATTTATTTTTTTAAATTTTTTTGTTCAAATCTGAATCTGTCAACAACTGAAAATATTAATTTTCAAAAATTCATAACTCATGCAAAAATTGACTTAATTTGGTTAATTTTAAAGGTAAATGTATTATGTTTACATCAGAGTTTTTAAGGAATGCACTCATATCGATATAATTTTTTTTTAGTTTTTCCTTGTTTAAATATTCGACCACTTAAAAAAATCAATTTTGAAAATTTATAATTTCCGCAGAAATTGACATATTTTCAAAAATCAAAGTTTATATTAAAGGTAAATATATTAAAAATTTTGAGCAATTCCATCATATAGGTATTTTTTTAGACTTGTTCAATTGTTCCACAACTTAAAACATTAATTTTCAAAAATTCGTAACTCGAGGAGAAATTGGAAAATTTTCAAAAATTTAAGTTAGTTTTAAAGGTAGATGTTTTGTAAAGCTTTTAAAATGTTTGTGAAATTCTATTATAGCACTATTTATTTTTTTTTAGATTTTTTTTGTTCGTCTTTAACAACTTCAAAAATCAAGGTTAATTTTAAAAGTAAATGTATTATGATTGCATCAGACTTTTTAAAGAATTCAATCATATCGATGTGATTTTTTTTAGTTTTTACTTCTTCAAATATTCAACCACTTAAAAAATTTAAATCAATTATTTTCAAAAATTGATTACTCAGGGAGAAATTGGGAAATTTAAGATAGTTTTAAAGGCATATGTTTAGTAAAGATTTAAACATTTTTGTGGAGTTCTATTATATCAATTTTTTTTTGTTCAAGTCTCCAGAACTGAAAATATTAATTTTCAAAAATTCATAACTCATGCAAAAATTGACTCAGTTTAAAAAAATAAGGTTAATGTAAGGGGTAAATGTATTATGATTGCATCAGAGCTTTTAAGGAATTCAACTATAGCGATATGTTTTTTTTCTTTTCTAGTTTTTCCTTCTTCAAATATTCGACCACTTAAAAAATTCATTTTTAAAAATTTCTCGTGCAGAAATTGATACATTTTGAAAAATCAAAATTTATATTAAAGGTAGATTGTAAATATATTAAAAATTTTGAGAAATTCCATCATATAAGTATTTATTTTTTTAAATTTGTTTAATTGTTCGACAACTTAAAACATTAATTTTCAAAAATTCGTAATTCAGGGAAAAATTGGCAAATTTTCAAAAATTTAAGTTAGTTTTAAGGGCAGATGTTTACTAAAGATTTAAAATTTATTTTGGAGTTCTATTATATCACTATTTATTTTTTTTTTTTTAGATTTTATTGTTCAAGTCTCCAACAACTGCAAATATTAATTAATTTTCAAAAATTGGCAAATTTTCAAAAATTTAAGTTAGTAAGTTGTGTTGTATTTTTGTATTTATTTCTATATGTACCGGGTGGCCCAAATTCGTTTTTTGTTGTTATAACCTATCGCTATCTCAGTAACCTAAGAAATCATCGAATTTGGGCCACCCGGTACATTCAGAATTTCATTTATATTTCGGTTAGAATCATTTAACCTGTTCCATGGATCTTAATTTTTCGGCAGCGGAAATGGTGTGCAGTCCCTCATTAAATGCGACCCCCGATTAGAATATTTAATTGGTCGGAACCCCCGAATGTTTCGGGCATTTAATTAAATTGAGCCGGTATTCACCGGAACAGTTTTCGGCATCGATCCGAAAACTGTACATCGCAACTCCTGACCTACGAAACGTCTACTCTCGTTGCTGAATTGTGTTACGACACACTTAATTCGAAATTCATACCCAAATAATTAATTTACGACATACGTCGTTAAAAATTTATATCTAAATTAATTTGCGATATACGTCGTTAAAAATTCGTACCAACGAATAATTTATGATGATGAGAGAAAAGATGCCGAAACCGGTCCGTGAAATGATATTATTGTCATTGGTGTAATAAATTGACGTACGTCTCAGTATTTAGTTAAAATTTTATTTTTACAGACGTACGTCTCAGTATTTAGTTAAAATTTTATTTTTACAGAAAAATAAAATTTTAACTACATACTATTTATTTTTACAGAAAAATAAAATTTTAAGTAAATACTATTTATTTTTGCAGAAAAATAAAATTTTATCTAAATACTATTTATTTTTACAGAAAAATAAAATTTTAACTAAATACTGGGACGTACGTCATTTTATTACACCAATTACATATTACCCAGTAATCATGGATTACAACACCAACGATATTATTGTCGTTTGCACAAAGTGGGGAGGATTTGTCAGGTGTGCTGTAAAAAAACCGAAGAGTTAAAGAATTATACTTTGCTATGCCTTACTTAACTCTGTTATAATATGTTAAAATTTAGACTATGTCGGAAAATATGAAAATAGGAATAATTATGAGTTTCCGGCGTCCCTCTTGAAATTTAGGATGTTCACTGTGCCACGACATTTTGGGAGGGGTATACGTTTAATCGAATTATATACGATTTGCAGAAAAAAATAAATTAGATTTAATCATCGTGAAACGTGGGTATAAGTCACGTATTATATTATTTATATTATTATCTACATTTATTAATTAATAATGCAATTGTAGAGCAATTTTTACTTATGACGTTATTCACTGCGAATCGATTTTTTTTGGGAACTGTTAAAACTGTAAAATAACAAATTCAATTATTTATAGTTATGTGAAATGACGCTACTGTTTTTAAATCAAATATTTAAGTATTACGCCGTAATTTTTCAAGAATAATAAATAAATAAAAAATAATCAGAAACGAAACCATTATTTCAAATCAATAAAACAATAACACAAATGGTTGGTTATTGCAATAATTGAAGATTGAATCGAAGCCGTCGGAATATAACAGACGCACAGAGGCAATCTTATCAACCGATTTAATTAAACTTATGTAATTAAAATTGCATGCAGCACTCCGTGGGGGTGGATCATTAATATTTTCCCTCCGCTCAATTTATTTCGAATGCGAACAATTCCGGCCGCAAAGTCGCGAAAATGGGGAAGTAATCTTCTGCAAATATATTTTTCCCTTTTTGTTTTCCTCGTGTCACCAGCGCTGTTATTTTTGTTTTGTTTTCTTCTCGCCGTATTTTCAAATTAAACCCATGGAGGACTTGGTGCGTAAGCCCTTTTAATTAAACACAAAAAACCTTCAATTATGTATCGCTTAATTAAAAAAGTGTCCCGCGAAAAATAGAAAGCGCATTAATTAAAATGGCGAAAACGGTTAATATTTGCACTGCGATTCCGTTATTAATTTTAATGCTGACTGGAGAGGAATAAATCCGAAGACATTTGCAGAGAGAGGGTGTGCTTGCTTGCCTTTCCGTTGCGCTCCATAATTGAGCGGGCTCCGCCAAAACCTAGACTAATCTCGTTATGATGATAATGGTGATGATAATAATGAGTTTTGCGGTGGATGATAATGATGGTGATAGTAATGGGGGCCGTGGGAGGAGTCAATTGTGATTTAACACTTACCGGCTATTGACGACGTTGAGGCTCCGAGCCAAGCATGCGAGGATTCTAATAACTTGGCCTGAAACAAAAAAAAATATATATATTCGTATGAAATAATTGCAATATTTTGGCTAAAGACCAATCATTTTACAAATCTAGTAGTTACACGTGCTTGGTTTTAAAAGGCACTAGATGGCGCTACAAACTGTTCCACTGCTGTAATCACTGTTGAGTTGCTTAAGATCAAGTGAAACGTTAACATGTACACACTAGGGTGGATCGATTTGTATTATTCAAATAAAACGAATAACTTTGTTAGTATCACTTTATTCGTTTTATTTGAATTGTTCAAAATGTATCACGAAGTGAAAGCCTCCACAATTACTTATTCGATTTGTATTACTTCATTTTTAACCTCTGACGATCTGAATGAAAATGTAAGAAAAAAATATCACATAAAAAAGTTGAGCCAAAAAACAACCGCCAGCCGAAAAAATGGTTCCCCAAAAGTTACAGCCGCATTAATCCACACAAAATCTTTTTTTACCGTTTTATTAATTTTAAAAGATCTTACGAAAGCGCTGTGGGGATTTTTGCAAATTCTTTTCGCCACTTACTTTGGTTTAGGAAGATAAATCGTTCTTTTTTTTCTCCAAACAAGGGAGGGAAGTATGTTGTACAGTCAGAGAAAATACAAATGCGAAACCCGCTCGGCGAGGGAATGCTGTCAGTCCCTGCTTAAAATCCATTTATGAGGTAATAAAAGGGTATCCCGATATAAGATGATCAAAATGCCGCCCGACACAGATTTTTAAATAAATATGAAAATATCATTGGATGTGACCTTAACCAAAGTAGTCGTAAGCCGTACATCAAAAAAACCCCAACATGACCCGGGAAGCCCCAAAATAAGATTTTTTCAAATATAATTTTTTTAACCACTAAAAAAAATCTCAAAAAATCACATATATTATTGATCAAAATACCAAATTAGATGAATTTATCAAGGTCATTTTATATTTTTATAAATTTATCAACAATTGAAATAAATTTAGGATAGATTGAAATATATAGGGTTATTCACGCTATACGGCACGGAATATTGTGGCCAAAATACGTGTCTTTCAAAAAGTTTGACTTTTAGGATATGTAGGGGTCTATTATGGTTACTCTTTAAAATTAATTTCATATTATACAGGGTGTTTCAAACGCCCTAAAATATCAAAGTTGTGTTTATTTAATGGAACATCCTGTATTTAAAAAAAATTGTATATATGTCAATTCCTGATTTTTTTTTTGTAATTTACATTTTCAATTAATTTCTGCTCACTGTACTATTTTGATGATTTTTTTTTCATGTATTTGTAATAATGGGCAAGTCCCATAATAAACTATTATTATTATTTTAATAAAACCTTTAATAAAATTATCGGATTAAAATCTAAATCTTGGATTTTATTGCAAAAATTTTGTGTTTAAGGTCCAAAACCATGAATTCTATGGTCTAAATTTGAGATTTTACATGACATTCCTAGATTATAATCCAAATTTTTGATTTTAGGACTCAAATTCTGCGTTTACGGATCAAATGCTTGTATTTTATGTTCCAAATGCCAGATTTTAAATGCAATTGATCAATTGAATCCAAATATTGGATTTTGGGTCTCAAGTTCTGCGTTTAAGGACCAGAAACTTGGATTTAAAGTTTCAAAGCAGAGATTTTACATATAATTATCAAATTAAAATCCAAACTTTGGATTTTTCAACACAAAGTTTGCGTTTAAAAACCATGGATTCTATGGTCCAAATTCAAAATGTTTATTGAAATTCTTGTATTTTGAATTTTAAGTCTCAAATTTTGCGTTTAGGGGCCAAAAACTTAGATTGAATATTTCAAATTTCGGATTTTACATACAATTATCAAATTAAAATCCAGATTTTTAATTTTTGGTCACAAATTATGTTTTAAGATCCAAAACCGTGGTTCAAATTGCAGAATTTTCATGAAATTAAATTCTTGGATTAGAATCCAGAATCAGTAACAAACAGTGGTGGCAGATGACCTCGCAGTCGACGCCAAAAAAAAAAAAAAAATCCAGAATCAGTACAAAGTATTGTACTCAGCGAATAGATTTTTTTTAGATTTTTGACCTACATATTTGATTTTCTTTGTCTAAATTTTTGATTATTAGGCCCAAACATTATTTATTTTGGCCTTATTTTAATTGATAAAATTTTCGACTGTTTGGTCCGCAATTTTTATTTTTCCAAACGAATTTTAAATTTTTAAATTTTTGACCTGTATTTTCGATATTTTTAGTCAAAATATTTTGCCACAAATTATGCTTTTAAGATCCAAAACCGTGGTTCAAATTGGAGAATTTTCATGAAATTCTTGGATTAGAATCCAGAATCAGTACAAAGTATTGTACTCAACAAATAGATTTTTTTTAGATTTTTGACCTACATATTTGATTTTCTTTGTCTAAATTTTTGATTATTAGGCCCAAACATTATTTATTTTGGCCTTAATTTAATTGGTAAAATTTTCGACTTTATTTATTTTTTTATTTTTCCAAACGAATTTTTAATTTTTAAATTTTTGACCTGTATTTTCGATATTTTTGGTCAATTTTTTTTAAAAATATTCTAGATATTCTTTATTTTGACCTGAATTTCCGATATAATTGTTCAAATTTTTGATTCTTTGGTCCGCCTTTTTTAATTTTTCGGGCCGAAATTTTAATTCTAGTTCTAAATTTTTGCTTTGATATTAATTAAAATATGAACTATTGATTTATATGCGGGATTTTTTAATTTTCGATTTTTTAGCCTGCATTTGTTTATCTTTAGGGCCGAATTTTCTATGCAATGTCTAAATTTTCGACTTTCTGGCCTACATTACAAATTTGTATTAGTGTTTTTTTAATCTTTTGACCTAAATTTTTCTTTACTAACTTTTCGATTTTATTGTCAAAATTTTCGATTTTTTGGTCCGCATTTTTGATTTTTCGTTTAGGCTGCGTTTATTATCTTTAGATCCGAGTTTTCGATGTTTTGTCTAAATTTTCGACTTTTTGGCCAACATTGTAGATTTTTATTTTCTTTTATCTTTTGCCCTACAATTTTCTTTATTTGCCAGTAAAAATTTTTCTTTCCTTGGTCCACCATTTTTATTTTTACGCCAGAATTTTAGATATTTGGTCTAAATTTTGTATCGAATATTTTAGATTTAAAGTCTGTTTTTTATCCAATATTTTAGATTATTGATTTCATTTCATGATTTTTTTTATTTTTTGGCTATTATTTTCGAATTTCTGATCAGAAACTTATTTCTGACGAATTATTTTGCTTCTACCTAAGTTTTTAATTTTTTGTCTGCGTTTTTTATTTTTAAATCAGGATTCTTGATTCTTCGGCCCATATTTTACATTTCTGTATTTTCGATTTTTTTGTTCCAATTCTTTTTATTTTTCATTATTTTGACCAAAATATTCGATTGGTTTGTAGAAATTTTCGATTTTTTGTCTGCACACGCCCGAGTTTTCGATGTTTTGTCTAAATTTTCACCTTTTTAGGCCCTACTTTTTTGGCCTATATTTTGTATTTTCGATTGTTTTGGTTTCAATTTTAGTCGACTTAAATTTTCGATTCGTTTGTTAAAAATCTTGATTTTTTGGTCTACCACTTTGATTTTTGGGTACGAATTTTAGATTTATTTTTTTGTCCCATGGTTTAGACTTAACTTGAATTATTGATTATACTTTGCGATTTTTTTTTAATTTTAATTATTGCTATTATTTTCGAATTTCTCGTTGGAACTTATTTTAAGCTAAAAAGAGTTATATTTGGGGCTGAAATTGGCAAATGATTTTTCTTTTGCTTGTATTTTCAATTTTTTTGGTCTGCATTTTTATTTTTAAACCAGGATTTTTTATTTTTTCGGCCGATATTTTAAATCTTTTTTGTTCCAAATTTTTGATTTTTTGGCCAAAATATTCGATTGGTCTAGGAAGTTCAATGGTTCTTCGTTTCTTCAAATAAAAGGGGGGGGGGGGGTTTATATAAGCGGCTCTACCATCAACATGTTCCACGAGCCGCCACTGGTAAAGATATAAGGTATTTGAAATTAAAAAAAAATCTAAACTCAATATAAACATACTGTTACTCTATTATTAATTTGATAAAATTTTGCTGCTCAATTGTTGATAAATATATACAAAATGTTAAATGTTACTCAACCATGTAATTATTTTTTTTTGTTCACGGGTTATATTTTGTGTTAATTGAATATCTATTTGATGTCTGTAGAATTGCAATTTAATTTGTTGCTTATTTTTCTTATTGTAAAATGTGTTTTTATTTGCATAATGTTATGTTCTAAATTTGTGAAGTGGTAATACCGTCAAAATAAATAAATATCGTAAAAGGATTAGTTATTCAAATTTTTCAAGATGACGCACCAGACATTGAAAGAACATTGACTAAATAAAATTTTCCGTCACTTCATCGGTTCGGGGCGAAAAAAAATGGTTAAACCAAATAAAAACATGAATGCCCTTTGGTTAAAAAATATATGTGAATTTTTCAGATTATTATAATTTTTAGTGGTTAAAAAAATAAAATCTTATTTTTCGAGGGTTTCAAGGTCATATCTTGGCAAAAATGGTATTATTTACACGAAACTGAAATAAAATTTTTAATACCAAAATATTACCAATAATTACTCTTCAATTGATAAATATATAAAAAATATCAATATAACGTAAAAATTTTAGTTATTCAAAATTTTTAAGATGACGCACCAAAAATTGTAAGATGAAAAAAATCACAGATATGGAGTCCGTCACTCGATCACTTAGGGGCGAGAAGGGAACTAGGCTTGTAAATTTTATTACCTCATAATTCTATTTTAAGCAGGGATTGACCGGTTTCGACCGAACTAAGCACCGACATGCGGCAGCATTCCCTCGCCGAGGGAGTTTCGCATTTGTATTTTCTCTGACTGACAAGTGGCTGTACCATCAACATGTTCCACGAGCCGCCACTACCCAAAGCAAGGATCTAATTGGTTAGAATTGCCACGAGAGAAATTAAGGGCCCCAGTCCTCCCAGGAGGAATCAAGTAAAAATTAATACAACGATTTTAAGATCTAAAATTTGTATGCCGTCATGGCGACTTTACAAAATACAACTAATACCGGCAACCGGGTCCCCTGTATAAGCGGGGCCCAGGCCTTAACTTTAGGCTTTGATAACATTGTTGTTAAAAAATGTAAATAATTATCGAATTCTATAAGATTTCAGTATTTAATGCCATCAAACCTATGCATGGAAATTAATATGTTTTCCATTAAAAATCCTATTAGGTAAAGCACAGTATACATATATTCAAAACCTTCAGCAACACGAATCGATTAAATTACCAACTCCGAATAAATTATATTATTCGTTTTTCTTTAAATGTAAATACCCGTATTAATATTTAATAGATTTCAATGCCATCAATTATTCATGCTGTGGTTTATTTGTCCTTGTTGAAGACGTGTGTGTGTGTGTGTGTTGTACGGGGAGAAACGGTGAATAAAATATGTAAAATTACGAGGGGCACTAGAAAATATAACATCGATACATACGGAATTAGGGCTATCAAACGAAATTACAATGTAATAACTCATTCCGCATTAACATACATCGTACGCCATTTTATTTTTTTTTTATTGTATTATTTGTAATTCGCTCGAAAATGCGCCGCTTTAAATATTCAGGCGCAAATAATAATAAAAAAAGGAGCACGATCGTATAAATTACTTCCTATTGTAATACATCACGCCGCACTTTGGATATTTTTATATTTGTGCTTTGGCGGGTTTTATCAAACAGCCGCGCTTTTTTTTCTACTTATATTTATATGGATAACCGTCCCGCATTGTGATTGTGCGGGCTATTGTTTTCAAGATTTCGGGGATCTATTTGCATATTCGATTTGTTGTTGCCGGGTACGTGGAAAGGGTATCCTAGCAGATGATCGGAAATGATTGTTCGCCGTTCAAATTTCCCGCCAGAAAATAAATGGCTCAGCTCTGATAGCTGGTTAAACACAAGGTCTATAAGAAAGTTAATATGAATACATGTAATAACATTGTTTTTCGCATCTTATTAAATAATATGAACGTTGTTAAATCGTTTTTGATTGAGAAAGTTGTCCATTATTCGGCCGAATCATTTTCTCCACAGGTGACGTCCAATCAAATGATAGCGATTTCATTGCCCAACAGGTGACGTCCAATAAAATGATAGCGATTTTATTGCCCAACAGGTGACTTCCAATCAAAACCGATGTGAAGATAGCCACGGATTTCCCGGCGCCTCCGCCATCAAATAAAAATTTCTTCAATTTTAATGATTTATATTAAATCAAACGCTGAGAATGTAATTAACATTAGTGCAGTCAATCCACAATTTCAATTATTTTTTCTCGAGTCCACGGGAACTCTCTTTTTAAAATGACAAGAATTCAAAGTCCAATATGGCACTGTTTGACGCGTTTTAAATTTAATTTTTTAACAACAACGTGTAGATAAGAGTCTACTTAAACGATTTAACGCATGAAATTTTGCGTAAAATTGCTTATAACTTTTTCATGAATTTTTTTTCTCAGGTCTACCCGAACTATACATATAATATAGCAAACTTTCAAAGTCCAATATGGCACTGTTTGACGCGTTTTAAATTTAATTTTTTAACAACAACGTGTAGATAAGAGTCTACTTAAACGATTTAACGCATGAAATTTTGGGTAAAATTGTTTATAACTTTTTTATGATTTTTTTTTCTCGGGTCTACCCGAACTATACATATAATATAGCAAACTTTCAAAGTCCAATATGGCACTGTTTGACGCTTTTTAAATTTAATTTTTTAACAACAACGTGTAGATAAGAGTCTACTTAAACGATTTAACGCATGAAATTTTGGGTAAAATTGTTTATAACTTTTTTATGAATTTTTTTTCTCGGGTCCACCCAAACTAAATAGAAAATATAGCAAACTTTCAAAGTCCATTATGGCACTGTTTGACGCGTTTTAAATTTAATTTTCTAACAACAACGTGTAGATAAGAGTCTACTTAAACGATTTAACGCATGAAATTTTGGGTAAAATTGTTTATAACTTTTTTATGATTTTTTTTCTCGGGTCCACCCAAACTAAATAGATAATATAGCAAACTTTCAAAGTCCATTATGGCACTGTTTGACGCGTTTTAAATTTAATTTTTTAACAACGTGTAGATAAGAGCCTACTTAAACGATTTAATGCATTTAATTTTGGGTAAAATTGTTTATAACTTTCTTATGAATTTTTTTTCTCGGGTCCAACCAAACTAAATAGATAATATAGCAAACTTTCAAAGTCCAATATGGCACTGTTTGACGAGTTTTAAATTTATTTTTTTAACAACAACGTGTAGATAAGAGTCTACCTAAACGATTTAACGCATGAAATTTTGGGTAAAATTGTTTATAAATTTTTTATGAATTTTTTTTCTCAGGTCCACCCAATCTAAATAGATAATATAGCAAACTTTCAAAGTCCATTATGGCACTGTTTGACACGTTTTAAATTTATTTTTTTTACAACAACGTGTAGATAAGAGCCTACTTAAACGATTTAATGCATTTAATTTTGGGTAAAATTGTTTATAACTTTCTTATGAATTTTTTTTCTCAGGTCCACCCAAACTAAATAGATAATATAGCAAACTTTCAAAGTCCAATATGGCACTGTTTGACGCGTTTTAAATTTATTTTTTTAACAACAACGTGTAGATAAGAGTCTACTTAAACGATTTAACGCATGAAATTTTGGGTAAAATTATTTATAACTTTTTTATGATTTTTTTTGTCGGGTCTACCCGAACTATACATATAATATAGCAAACTTTCAAAGTCCACTGTTTGACGCGTTTTAAATTTAATTTTACCCAAAATTTAATGCGTTAAATCGTTTAAGCAGACTCTTATCTACAGGTTGTTGTTAAAAAATTAAATTTAAAACGCATCAAACAGTGCCATATTGGACTTTGAAAGTTTGCTATATTATATGTATAGTTCCGGTGGACTCGAGAAAAAAATTCATAAAAAAGTTATAAACAATTTTACCCAAAATTTAATGTGTTAAATCATTTAAGTAGACTCTTATCTACACGTTGTTATTAAAAAAATAAATTTAAAACGCGTCAAACAGTGCCATATTGGACTTTGAAAGTTTGCTATATTATTTGTATAGTTCGGGTGGACCCGAGAAAAAAATTCATAAAAAGTTATAAACAATTTTACCTAAAATTGAATGCGTTAAATCGTTTAAGTAAACTCTTATCTACACGTTGTTGTTAAAAAAATAAATTTAAAACGCGTCAAACAGTACCATATTGGACTTTGAAAGTTTGCTATATTATATGTATAGTTCGGGTGGACCCGAGAAAAAAATTCATAAAAAAGTTATAAACAATTTTACCCAAAATTTAATGTGTTAAATCGTTTAAGTAGACTCTTATCTACACGTTGATGTTAAAAAATCAAATTTAAAACGCGTCAAACAGTGCCATATTGGACTTTGAATTCTTGTCATTTTAAAAAGAGAGATCCCGTGGACTTGAGAAAAAATAATTGAAATTGTGAATTGACTGTACATCTATAGGCTAATGTTAATTACATTCTCAGCGTTTGATTTATTATAAATCATTAAAATTGAAGAAATTTTTATTTGGTGGTGGAGTTGCCAAGAAATCCGTGGCTATCTTCACATCGGTCCAGTCAAATGATAGCGGTTTCATTGCCCAACAGTTTAGTTGTTACTATGGTTACGATTCATTTTTTGTCAGCGAACTGCCGCAATTTCCAAATAGAAAAATTATTCGTTATAATTTAATACGCACACAAAAATCTTTAGGTAATTATTTAATATGATGCGAAAAAGTATATTATTAAACGAGTGAGAAAGTTGGCCATTGCCACGAGGGTGAAGTTTGCAACACGAGCCGTAGGCGAGTGTTGCAATTCACACGAGTGGCAATGGCCAACTTGTTCACGAGTTTTTTTTCTATTAAAATATTTTTATCATCAATATACATTGGATCATTAACAAGATTGACGGATCTAGAGAACAACAAAAATGGTTCTCGATTGCGTAGAAAGTTACCATCGCACTGACATTTGTATTTATTCAGTACAGGGTTCTCAGATATATAAAAAATATATAATGGTCCAATCTCAAATTGGCCAGATGCGGTGGCAACTCTTCTCGCTTGGATTTTCTGTGCGCGGCCCGCCTCCCTATCGGCCAGTTTGACTTTGGAGGTCTGTAATTGTACATGTGAACCAGAGATGTTGCTAGTAGTATTAAAATAAACTATTGAAAACGTTTCAAACTTTTGTTTACAAACATTATTTCCAAGAATTGTAACCGATAACAAACTTAAAATTTCATTAAATCCTACTTAAAAAAACCCATTTTTTCGAAATTAATAAATCCCATCACGAGCAAATTTACATAATTTCACTTCAATTTGACCGACGCTCAATACACATACACACCCAAAAAAACGATATTTTTATTTACACCCGGACGGTGAGCAAATGTTAATCTGACTGCAAATAAATAGGGTGTATCCGTCGAAGTCCTTCTCCGGCAATCAATTTCCAATATAAAAAGTGCCCTTCCGGGCATCGGCGCTCCATCAAAAGCGGCATAATTATATTTTTAATTATTCCCGGTGGTCGGGCTTAAATCGAATTACTCTTGAGTGCGAGTGTGTGTATTTATTAATGTACCTTTGCCTTTATTTGTGTAATCGTTTGTAAAAGAACGGCGATCAAATTGAGTTTGTTAATTGAATATTTGACATTTAAAAAAAATAACCGAGTTATTGTAAAGCCTAAAGGGGAAGCGCAAAGTTCGAGGGGGATTTATTAAATTTTTGTTTGATGAATATATGAACCGTAATTTATTGCAAAATTAATATCAGTTTGGTATACTGGCTCACAAGTGTTTCAATAAATGTTGAAAATATTATTTTGCGTTGAAATGTTCTGCTAAAATCTTTATTTCTTGAATCAGAGATTATTAAAGAAACAACAGATTACTTCTTCTTGGATACACCAACGGTGCGACCACGGCGGCCGTTTGTCTTGGTGTGTTGACCACGGACACGGGGCCCCAGATGTGACGCATACCTCTGTGTTTCTTCAGAAAATCATTTTAAATGCAATTTTTGGGAAAAAGTAAGAAGGGGGGGGGGGGGGGGGGGCATGGGATGATTTTTCAAGTTTTCGTCAAAAATTTTGAATCGCCAATATCTTCTTCATGCGTTCAAGATCTTCACGGAGCTTGCTGTCCAGGTTGGAGGAAGTAAGCTGGCTGTATTTGCCATCAATAATATCCTTTTGCCTATTGAGTAACCAATCTGGGATTTTGTATTGGCGAGGGTTGGTCATAATTGTGACGATCTTCTCGACTTCCTCTTCCGAGCACTCGCCGGCCCTCTTGTCCAGATCAACATCGGGCTTCTTCAGGACAATGTTGGCGTACCTCCTGCCAACACCCTTAATTGCGGTCATGGCGAACATTAACTTACGTTTACCATCGATGTTAGTACCCATGATACGATGTGTTGGTATTACGAGAGACATTTTGATTACTGCTGCGGGCAAAAAAATGGAAGGTTTGAACAGTTTTATACCATCCGGCGTGGCATTAGCCAGGGAAGTAGTTGTTTCAATAAGTTATTTGTTTGTAGTCTTAATAAGACTTACTTTTTGAACAGATTAAATATTCAAATATTCAGGCTGTATTTCGTTTTATTAAATTTATCATCAAATATCATGACAGTTGCTTGAAAAAATGCATAAATATTGATAATGGAATGACAAATTAATTTCTAACTGTGACGAAAGGCTAAAGCAAAAATTTCTAAAACTAGAATTTTCTGCCTGTGACCTCCTAAAATGTTTCAAATCTTTATTTCTTGAACCTTAAATTAACTTTTATTATACTTAATTAAATTTATTTTGAACTAAAGCAAAAATTCGTTAGTCCAATGAATACAGCTCTGGTTTAGCAACTGCTAGCGTAGCAACCGTTAGAATTTGGCAGCGGCTGATGAAGTTGAGACTGTTTTACTTTGAAAGCGCTGCTAGCCATAAGCCTGGTAAAAAAAGATCTTTCCGAAACGGTGCATAATTTTGATTAAAAAAAAAACAATCCTCAAAAGATTTTTTTTTTTTGAGATGTAATACCATTTTCTAACACCAATGTCACCAGAGGAGATAGATTTGGCGCGAAGCTCTGCAAAATCTGAGCGATCGCGTAAAAAAAAATACTGTGGCTGCAAGGAGCAAAAACGTGAAAAAAATTGACTCCCTCGCTTATCAAAGGCGAGTTGGAGAGTTGAAATTCTTAGAATTCCCCTCCATAATTTTTTCCTCTAATTTGCAGATTTATATCTTTTCCAGTTTATATCATCTCCAGATTTACAAATCGCGAAGCATCGAAATTTGTCATTTTGTGGTAGATTAAGTTGTCACGCCTAGTCACCAATTTAAAAAAAATCGATTTTTGGGTTTTGGCATTTTCAGTAAGTACAGGGTGACCGACGGAAATCGGACGTTTTTTTTTAAATGGCTAGCATGTGATCGTTGGGGCAGATAGGGTGGTGACCCCGCAGCCGTTGGCCTCGCTACTCAATGCCATTTCAGTAGACCAGAAAATTTAGGATACTGAACCAGTGAGAATCTTCGCAACATTCACAACAAACCTCTCCACTCGAGAGCGTGCGATTGGCACTTTCGGCATCATTGGCCCTTATTGTTTGAAGATAAAATTGGTGACACTGCCAACGCTGAAAGTTATATTCACGTGCTTAACACTTTCTTGCGTCCACAATTGAGAAAACGGCGTCTTCACAACATGTAAAATGTTTATTTTCAACAAGATGGTGCCACACCGCACCCTGCATAGTTGTCAATGGACGTGGTTCATCGTATGTTTCCAGGAACGGTCATTTCACGTTTCGGCGACATCTCGTGGCCAATTAACTTCTTTTTGTGGAGATACCGCAAATCACGTGACTATACTCACAAACCCCTCACTTTGACTGACCTGAAGGAGGCAGTGAGGCAGGAAGTGGCAACAATTGATCATAAGATATTGGAGATATTTTGAGTGTTTTGGATGTTTATTAAGATTAATGTATTTTGAGTAAATTGAAAAGTTTCAAGTGTGTTACAGTTGTTTTTGTATTTATTTTTTTCACTCCGAAAAAGGTGAAACTTAAAAATCTTAAGGGCTGTTCTCGGTCGGTTATCTTGAAAACTTGTGATGGGGTATTATGGGTTTTTTAGAGGCTTATTATGATTAATGTATTTTGAGTAAATTTGAAGAGTTTCAAGTGTGTTGCACTTGTTTTTATATATATTTTTTTTCATTCGGAAGAAGTGAAACTTAAAATCTTGAAAACCAGTGATGGGGATTTTTGAGTAAATTTGGAAAATTTCAAGTGTGTTGCAGTTGTTCTTATAATTTTTTTTCACTCGTGCAAATTAAAAAAATCTGAAGCGCTATTCTCGGTCGGTTATCTTGAAAACCTGTGATAGAGTTTTTTGAGTTTTTGGAAGATTATTGTATTCTAAGTAAATTTAGACAATTTCAAGTATTATACAGCTGTTTTTATATTTTTTTCGCGTCAACAAAAAATGATTATAATTTTTCATAAATTTACACGAAAAATCCCAAAAGCAATCGACGGAATGTATTTGATTTTTTTACGAAATCACTCTTGAATTAATATTGAGTGATTTTGTAAAGTTTCAAGTGGATGGCAATTGTTTTAATGTTTTTTTCGCGTCGACGAATTTATTGCATTTTTTTCTAAATTTTATCTGCGTTCACATTGAAATATTCTAAAATTTAGAAACAATGTATTTCTAATTTTTACGGAGATGTAGAATCACATGTGTTGTCAGTTGTTTTGAAAAGTTTCAAGTCGATTGCAATTGTTTTTATATTTTTTTTCGCGTCGACGAATTTGTTGCAATTTTTTTTTTAATTTTATCTCCGTTCACATTGAAATATTCTAATTTTTACAGAAATGTAGAATCAAATGTGTTGATAGTTGTTTTGGAAAGTTTCAAGTGGATGGCAATTGTTTTTATATTTTTTTCGCGTCGACGAATTTACTGCATTTTTTTTTTTAATTTCATCTCCGTTCACCTTAAAATATTCTAAAATTTAGAAACAATGCATTTCTAATTTTTACGGAAATGTAAAATCACATGTGTTGTCAGTTGTTTTGGAAAGTTTCAAGTGGATGGCAATTGTTGTTATATTTTTTTTTTGCGTCGACGAATTTACTGCAATTTTTTTTTTAATTTCATATCCGTTCTCCATAAAATATTCTAAAATTTAGAAACAATGCATTTCTAATTTTTACGGAAATGTAAAATCACATATGTTGTCAGTTGTTTGGGAAAGTTTCAAGTCGATGGCAATTGTTTTTATATTTTTTTCGCGTCGACGAATTTACTGAATTTTTCTTTTAATTTTATATCCGTTCACCTTAAAATAAACTAAAATTTAGAAACAATGCATTTCTAATTTTTACGGAACTGTAGAATCACATGTGTTGTCAGTTGTTTTGGAAAGTTTCAAGTGGATGGCAATTGTTTTTATATTTTTTTTTGCGTCGACGAATTTACTGCAATTTTTTTTTTTAAATTTCATATCCGTTCTCCTTAAAATATTCTAAAATTTAGAAACAATGCATTTCTAATTTTTACGGAAATGTAAAATCACATGTGTTGTCAGTTGTTTTGGAAAGTTTCAAGTCGATGGCAATTGTTTTTATATTTTTTTCGCTTCGACGAATTTGTTGCATTTTTTTTTTTAATTTCATCTCCGTTCACCCTAAAATATTCTAAAATTTAGAAACAATGCATTTCTAATTTTTACGGAAATGTAGAATCACATGTGTTGTCAGTTGTTTTGGAAAGTTTCAAGTCGATGGCAATTGTTTATATATTTTTTTCGCGTCGACGAATTTACTCCATTTTTTTTTAATTTCATATCCGTTCACCTTAAAATATTCTAAAATTTAGAAACAATGCATTTTTCATTTTGTCGGAAATGTAGAATCACATGTGTTGTCAATTGTTTTGGAAAGTTTCAAGTCGATGGCAATTGTTTTTATATTTTTTTCGCGTCGACGAATTTGTTGCAATTTTTTTTTTAAATTTCATCTCCGTTCGCCTTAAAATATTCTAAAATTTAGAAACAATGCATTTCTAATTTTTACGGAAATGTAGAATCACATGTGTTGTCAGTTGTTTTGGAAAGTTTCAAGTCGATGGCAATTGTTTATATATTTTTTTCGCGTCGACGAATTTACTGCATTTTTTTTTAAATTTCATATCCTTTCACCTTAAAATATTCTAAAATTTAGAAACAATGCATTTTTCATTTTGTCTGAAATGTAGAATCACATGTGTTGTCAATTGTTTTGGAAAGTTTCAAGTCGATGGCAATTGTTTTTATATTTTTTTCGCGTCGACGAATTTGTTGCAATTTTTTTTTAAATTTCATCTCCGTTCACCTTAAAATATTCTAAAATTTAGAAACAATGCATTTCTAATTTTTACGGAAATGTAGAATCACATGTGTTGTCAGTTGTTTTGGAAAGTTTCAAGTCGATGGCAATTGTTTTTATATTTTTTTCGCGTCGACGAATTTACTGCATTTTTTTTCTATTACATCTGCGTACACATTGAAATATTCTAAAATTTAGAAACAATGCATTTCCAATTTTTACGGAAATGTAGAATCCCATATGTTGTCAGTTGTTTTGGAAAGTTTCAAGTCGATGGCAATTGTTTTTATATTTTTTTCGCGCCAAAAAAAAATGATTACAATTTTTCATAAATTTACACGAAAAATCGCCAAAGCAATCGACGGAATGTATTGGAATTAAGACTGAGTGATTTTGAGAAGTTTCAAGTGGATAGCAATTGTTTTTATATTTTTTCGAGTCAATAAAGTGCTCATCGGATAAATGTAAATAGCACCAAAAAATTAATTCGTCTTTAATTGCTTTTTTGTTGTTTAAGGATAACTCTTGGCAAATTCTTCCATCGAATAGACGCAGATAAGACCCAACACATGTAATTTATAGTTCAATTCATGAACGCGAGGAGAGATTTCGAAAATTCTTGTGCTCATTGGATCGATAAGATCAAAAAATATTTTATTATTATTGAGAATAACTCTTAAACGAAGAGTGTTAGCAAAGTATTGTTCGTATATAATAGACGTAGGTTAAAAAAATAAAATTGTTCAATTATTTTTTTTTCAACTTTTGAACCTATGATCGGATTTCTAAGACTCTTTCAGCAAAGACTTTCATTCATCCGAAAGATATATAGAGGACCAAAGAATTGAATTGTTTTTGGTTTACAGAAGATAACGGCCGACCAAAGTCATCCATCAAATAGATACAGATAAGACTAAACATTTTTTTTCTAGTGACTTGTTTCAATAAGTTATTTGTTTGTTAGCCTTTGTAAGACTTAATTTTTGTAGAATTACGAACTGCTTGAATATTTATATATGAAGGCTACTTTTCTCTGTATTTAATTTACTGAATAATTTTGCAACAATAATCGTTTTTTTTTTCTCAAAAATTATATTATATGCTAAGTGGCTCTATCATCAAAATATTCCACGAGCCGCCACTGGATGTTATACCAACAAAGTAAAAGTGTTTTTATTATATTTACGTATGTATAACGAAGTAGAAGCCTCCACCATAATAGTATATTATTAAACGAGTGAGAAAGTTGGCCATTGCCACGAGGGTGAAGTTTGCAATTTACCCGAGTGGCAATGGCCAACTCGTTCACGAGTTTAATACTATACTTTTTCGCATCATATTAAATAATTACCTAAAGATTTTTCTGTTCATATTAAATTATAACGAATAATTTTTCTATTTGAAAATTGCGGCAGTTCGCTGACAAAAAACGAATCGTAACCATAGTAACAACTAAACTGTTGGGCAATGAAACCGCTATCATTTGATTGGACGTCACCTGTGGAGAAAATGATTCGGCCGAATAATGGACAACTTTCTCGATCAAAAACCATTTAACAACGTTTATATTATTTAATAAGATGTGAAAAACAATATTATCGATGTACAGTTGAACCTTTGTGCTGGGTGGCAGGGAATGCGTTATGTTTCTAGTCTTCCACGAACGCGAATATCTTATTATAGAACAAAATTGTCTATTGGCCTTCGAAACATTATTGTTCCTTCGAACAGGATGTTGAGGAGTATTTTAGGGCCTTGGTTTGTCTGAAATTGTTACAGTAAAGTGCACACCTTTGTTTTTGACATTTCCAACCATCACTGAAGCAAAAGCTGGGACGTAGTATTGGCAATCAAAACAGAGGGAATGGTTATTAAAGAAAAAACGGTTTTTGGTATACCTATTGTTCTGTTTGATAGTTGTGTGCATCTGTCGATATTAATTGTCTATAATTAAATTCCATTTGGTAAAGGACGTAAATGGAAGAGATTGCAGGTTACGCAAGTATTATATTAAAAAAATTAACATATATCCGTTACAAAATTTCTATAATAACGTATTCAAGTCAGAATGAGTAATATTACAAAAAAAAAAACGTTCACGTTTATTATATGTCTATATTTGTGCGTTTGTATAAATGCGTGCGAAGGTATTCAGGATTGGAGTAATAGGAATAATAGGATCGTATACGTTTGCGGGAAGTTTATGTCTCGGACGGATACGGGCGTGTGTGTGTCGTCTAAATAAGTCATTTAGGTTTTTCCGTCCGCATCAGTTTTATGCGGTCATTTCGAGGCAGTCCTTTAAATTTGAGCGCGCAATAGTCGGCGACTTATATACATCAGAGCTGACAATAAAGTATTCTTAACAAGCTGGCCAAGTCATAAAGTGTAATGCTTTATATAGATGTAGTCATATCATAAACAAGAGTCGCGGCAACAGACTGTTGCGGACGAAAACGGGAACTCGCCGCGTTTTACATCGACTTTTATCCGTCTGGATTGGATCAGGAATGAGGAACGAGGAACGAGGAACGAGGAACGAGAAGATATGTGCGGCACGCGCTCGTCGAAAGGAATTAATTAATGGGACGAGTCGTAATGAAGCCGTAGGTAAATTATAAGCGAATGAGCGAAAAGACGGAGCCGCCTAATCGCGGGCATTAATCCGTGCGGTCAATGAGGGTCGCCGCTGAGGGACAGAAGGAAACGCACAATTTGTAAAACGCCGTCCGCAAAGTGATCAATTAAACCTTGTCCTTTCTCATCGCGTCCAACGCATTTATCTTTATTCCATTCAAACGAGCATACGCACCGCGTTTAATTCGCCCCATTAATCCGTCCGGCCGGACGACAAAAACTACCCCGGAAATGCTGTGCGTCGGGTTAACAGGTGGCTGAAAACTATCCCACACACACAACGCACACACACATCCATTCATTCACGTGCCAAAACCGCTCGCGTTAACAACACAAGGCCTCCTCGGGACTCTTCAAGAAAAGCGGCAACGGGAACCACCCAAGCCCGACCGTTGCAACCTCCCCCGCGATCGGCTAACCGCAAATAATTACGACAGTAATTCCGATTTTGACGAACGTCCTTAATTGGCCTCCAAACAAAAAAAAATGCATCGCGCTTCATATAGGATATAATGCAAAACGCTCTGCTGGATAAGATAATAATCGATGCGAAAATTATGGTTTTCCTCTAGTTAGGTTTTATTTTCATATAAAAAACAAAGTTGTTACGTTATTAACATACAATTTCGCGTATCTTTATAATTCAAAAATGAACACAGAATGGCGCTTAAGGCAAGGGTGTCCAACGTTTTAGCTTGACTGGATCACATTGCTAGAAGACGAAGACGATTTATTTCAAAATAAATATAGAGAAGTTTTCATTTGCCACAAATGGCGTGGGAACCCCGGTATAGGCGTTTATGGCCTTTTACCGTTTGACCGCCTTAATAAGTTTAGGGCCATCATATCGTAAAACCGAACTCATAAATATTCTCGGGATGTTCAGGACCGCATTGTAGAATTTTCTCTATACATATGTATTAGGGATGGACGATATTTCACGTACCTGTGATTTTTCACTAGTATTAAAAAATCACAGGTCGTTACTGTTTCTAATAGGCAAATTTCACTGCTACTTAAAATCACTGTTACTTAAAATCATCGCTACTTAAAATCACTGCTACTTAAAATCACCACTACTTAAAATAACTGCTACTTAAAATCACCGCTACTTAAAATCACTGCTACTTAAAATCATTGCTACTTAAAATCACTGCTACTTAAAATCACTGCTATTTAAACTGTAACTTAAACTATGATTGCTCCTCAAAATCACAACTGTTGCCTAAACAGTGAGTGCTACTTAAACTGCGACTGTTACTTAAAACGTGATTGTAAGAAGACAGTACAGAATAGCATTTCTGAATATTATTTTATATTCAATATTGTACAAAAAACTGCGACTGTTACTTAAAACGTGATTGTAAGAAGACAGTACAGAATAGCATTTCTGAATATTATTTTATATTCAATATTGTATATTCCCATTTACTCTTACGTTCATGTTCAAACTACGATTTTCATCAACTGAAAAACAAATGTATAAAAACAATTGTAAACCCAAAATGACTCAAAATTAATTTTAATTTAAGATCCAGAGCGAATATCTAAACACACATTTTGTAATAATACCACGAAACCAATTTTTTTTTCATTAGTACTGGCACGCTAACGCACGCGACTAAACCAATTTTGAAATTGCGAACTTCATGAACTGAAGAAAATAAAAACAATGCGAAAATCTTCAAATGCTCCTCCTTGTTCAGGTGCTCAAAAAACAAAAATCTTCAAAAATCCATATCTCTATTAAAAATTGTTGAATTTTCAAAAATTTAATTGATTTTGAATAAGCAATACTTCGGCCATTGTGGATGATTTTTTATGGAATTTTTCCTGCTGTTTTTATATTTTCTTCTGCGATGTTTTGTTAGTGCTCAAAAAATTAAAACAAAAATTTTCAAAAATCTATATCCCTGTTAAAAACTGTTAAATTTACAAAAACCAAATTGATTTTGAATAAGCGATACTTCGGCCATTGAGGATGATTTTTTATGGAATTCTTCCTGCGTTTTTTATATTTTTTCTGCGATGTTTTTGTTCAGGTGCTAAATTGTTGAATTTACAAAAACCAAATTGATTTTTAATAAGCGGTACTTCGGCCATTGAGGATAATTTTTTACAGAATTCTGCCTGCATGTTTTATATTTTCTTCTGTGATGTTTTTGTTAGTGTTTAAAAAATTTAAACGAAAATTTTCAAAAATCCAAATCCCCGTTGAAAACTGTTAAATTTACAAAAACCAAATTGATTTTGAATAAGCGATACTTCGACCATTGAGGATGATTTTAATGGAATTTTCCTGCGTTTTTTATATTTTTTTCTGTGATGTTTTTGTTCAGGTGCTCACAAAAATAAAATAAAAATTTTCAAAAACCAAATCCCCGTTGAAAACTGTTAAATTTACAAAAACCAAATTGATTTTGAATAATCGATACTTCGGCCATTGAGAGATGATTTTTTATGGAATTCTTCCTGCGCTTTTATATTTTGTTCTGCAATGTTGTTGTTCAGATGCTCAAAAAATTAAAACAAAAATTTTCAAAAATCCATAGCTCTATTGAAAATGGTTGAATTTACAAAAACCAAACTAATTTTTAATAAGCGGTACTTCGGCCATTGAGGATGATTTTTTATGGAATTCTTCCTGCGTTTTTTATATTTTATCTGCGATGTTTTTGTTCAGGTGCTCAAACAATTAAAACAACAATTTTCAAAAATCCATATTTCTATTGAAAATTGTTAAATTTACAAAAACCAAATTTATTTTGAATAATCTATACTTCGGCCATTGAGGATGCTTTTTATTGAATTTTTCCTGCATGTTTTATATTTTCTTCTGCGATGTTTTTGTAAAGTGCTCAAAAATTTAAAACAAAAATTTTCAAAAATCCATATCTATTGAAAATAGTTGAATTTACAAAAACCAAACTAATTTTTAATAAGCGATACTTCGGCCATTGAGGATGATTTTTTATGGAATTTTTCCTGCGTTTTTTATATTTTTTTCTGCGGTGTTTTTGTTTAGATTCTCAAAAAAATAAAATATTTTTTTTCAAAAATCCATATCTCTATTGAAAATTGTTGAATTTACAAAAACCAAGTTGATTTTGAAAAAGCGATACTTCGGCCATTGAGGATGATTTTTTATGAAATTTTTCCTGCTCAGTTTATATTTTTTTCTGCGATGTTTTTGTTCAGGTGCTCAAACAATTAAAACAACAATTTTCAAAAATCCATATTTCTATTGAAAATTGTTAAATTTACAATAACCAAATTGATTTTGAATAATCTATACTTCGGCCATTAAGGATGATTTTTTATAGAATTTTTCCTGCGTTTTTTATATTTTTTCTGGGATGTTTTTGTTCAGGTGATCAAAAAAAAATAAAATTAAAATTAAAAAAAAACCATATCTACGTTAAAAATTGTTGAATTAACAAAAACCAAATTGATTTTGAATAAGCGATACTTCAGACATTGAGGATGGTTTTTTATGGAATTTTTCCTGCGTTTTTTATATTTTTTCTGCCATGTTTTTGTTCAGGTGCTCAAAAAAAATAAAATAAATGTTTTCAAAAATCTATATCTCTATTGAACATTATTGAATTTACAAAAACCAAATTGATTTTGAAAAAGCGATACTTCGGCCATTGACGATGATTTTTTATATAATTTTTCCTGCTCTTTTTATATTTTTTTCTGCGATGTTTTTGTTTAGGTGCTCAAAAAAATAAAATACAAATTTTCAAAAATCCACATCTCTATTAAAAATTGTTGAATTTACAAAAACCAAATTAATTTTGTATAATCTATACTTCGGCCATCGAGGATGATTTTTTACAGAATTTTGCCTGCATGTTTTATATTTTCTTCTGCGATGTTTTTGTTAGCGTTCAAAAAATTTAAACGGAAATTTTCAAAAATCCATATCTCTATTGAAAACTGTTAAATTTACAAAAACCAAATTGATTTTGAATAATCTATACTTCGGCCATTGAGGATGATTTTTTATGGAATTCTTCCTGCATTTTTTTATATTTTTTTCTGTGATGTTTTTGTTCAGGCGCCCAAAAAATAAAATAAAAATTTTCAAAAATCTATATCTCCATTGAAAATTGTTGAATTTACAAAAACCAAACTATTTTTTAATAAGCGGTACTTCGGTCATTGAGGATTTTTTATAGAATTTTGCCTGCATGTTTTATATTTTCTTCTGCGATGTTTTTGTTAAAGTGCTCAAAAAATTAAAACAAAAAATTTCAAAAATTCATATCTCTATTGAAAATGGTTGGATTTACCCTTTTCTAGAATTAATTTTTCAGGATTTTTTCAGGACATTTTTATCGGGATATGGTTTTCAGAACTTTTTTCAGTAATTTTTTTAAGACTTTCTTTTTCGGCTCCATTTTACAGTACTTTTTTTCGGGACTTTTCAAGACTTTATTTTTTGGATTCTTTTGCAGGAATTTTTCAGGACTGTTTTCGAGATTTTTGTCCAGAATTGTTTTAAGGCCTTTTTACAGTACATTTTTTCGGGTCGTTTTTCCAGGACTTTTTTCAAATCTTTTATAGGGATGTTTTCAGGACATTTTCAGGACTGTTTTCGCGACGTTTTTCGGGATTTTTTCAGGTCCTTCTTTAGAACTTCTTTTCGGGATTTTTTCCGGATTTCACAGAAGGTTTTTTTTTAAGATTTTTTAGAGGCAGTTTAGGACATTTTGAGTACTTTTTGGAGTTTATTTAAATTTTTCTTTTTTTCAAAACTGACTTCCTTTAGCTCTCTTTTTTCAAGATTTTATTTTCAAAGCTATTTTTAAGACTTTTCTCAGTACTTTTAAGATTTTTTTTTCGTCTCCTTTTTACAAGACTTTATTTTCTGGATTCTTTTGCAGGAATTTTTTCAGGACTGTTTTTGAGATTTTTGTCCAGCTGTTTTAAGGACATTTTTTTCGTTTCCAGAACTACATCCACGATTTTTTTTACTGTTTTTAGAACTTTTTCAAATCTTTTATATGGTTTTTTCTCAGGACTTTTTCAGGCGAGGTTTTTTGGGTTTTTGTCAGGCCCTTCTTTAGAACTTCTTTTCGGGACTTTTTCAGGTCGTTTACAGGAAGATTTTTCTTAGGCCTTTCAGAACTATTTTCAGGACATTTTGAAGACTTTTTGAAATTTAATTTTTTAATTTTTTGTTTAAACTGAAAAAAGCATCAGGACCATAGATAAACGATTAATTAAGGTTGAAAACTCGAGCAATAGAATTGGGGAAAAGTGTTAGTACCAAATTTAGCGCCACCTGCTCTTTGATCGTGGACTTTCTTTAGGTCTCTTTTTCAAGATTTTATTTTCAAGGCTATTTCCAAGACTTTTCTCAGTACTTTATATTCAGGACTTTTTCAAGATTTTTTTCAGGACTATTGCAAGGCTTTTTTCAGTACTCTTTTCCAGGCCTTTTTTCGAGATTTTTTTTCAAGACTTTTCCGGAATTTTTTTTTTCGGGAATATTTTTATTTCGGGCTTTCCTTCAAGACATTTTTCAAGTCTTTTTTTAGGACCTTATTTCAGGACATGTTTTTGTCAGCACTCTATTTTTAAAGCCTATTCAGGAGCTCGTGCTATGAAAAGTAACCTCAGTTATAGTTCACATTTAATTGTTCTTCTTCTTCTCCTTAGCCTATATGCCATCCAACTGTGGACATTGACCTCCCCTAATTTTTTAACATCTTCCACTATTTTATGCTTTTGGGGTAGCGTATGGAAACACCTCTACGAACAAGTTTGAGGACAGTTCCACTTCAGGCCTACGTGAGCTCTTGCTGTGAAACGTAACCTCAGTTATAGTTCACATTTACTTGTTCTTCTTCTTCTTCTCCTTAGCCTATATGCCATCCAACTGTGGACATTGACCTCCCCTAATTTTTAACATCTTCCACTATTTTATGCTTTTGGGGTAGCGTATGGAAACACCTCTACGAACGCGAGCTCGTGCTATGAAAAGTAACCTCAGTTATAGTTCTGATTTCCTTTTCTTCTCCTTAGCCAATATGCCATTTAACTTTGGACATTGACCTCCCCTAATTCGTAACATCTTCCCCTATTTTATGCTACAATCACTGCAATCTTTTTTTCAAAGAATCCGGCTATTAAGATGTGTTGTTTTCGAGTTCGGGAATTAGCGGGTTTAAAGTATTTTCGGAGGGTCGGGAAATGGCGGGCGCATTTGCATCGGGGGCCCATCAAAGAGGGAAATTACAAACGATGTAAAAATATAAAACGGCAATCATAAAGCATAAACATAAAACCGATGATGGTATCTTAAGAATTCGCATTTGCATAATCGAACACGGCATTAGGGATCGAACATTACTTATGCAAACGGTGGCGGGGAGAGGAGGAGGATAAGAAACGCGCGTCTGTCGTGTGTGATTAACGCGGAGTGCTTCCTCGGGGACTTATTAAAAACACAAAATGTAAGAGTCGCGATCTGATAAGCCCGCTTGTAAGGCCGTAATCGGTTATCGCGAAAAGCATTAGCGCTACTATACAACTAATTGTGACAAGGTGTTTATACGGGATTTTAATGCGGCCGTCCTCACGCGACCTTCCAACGCACACACGTATACACATGCACACACAAGCTGGAACCTGCACAGGTTCATAATTCATTCATAAAACTAGTACTATAACTAATTACACGCATTTGAGGACCTGAACGGAGTGTATGTACAAATGGGGCCTCGTCCGATTTGAGTGACATTTCAAACGGATAAAATGTATGTAATCTGAACCGTATCTAAACGAGCCATTTGTCGGTTTGTGCGTGTTCCCACCGTTTCATCTGGCGATCCAACTTACCGTGTCACTTGTCGTCACTCCGTGAATAACGAGCGACTTAAAGCCGCACGAGAATTCCCCCCGAAATCGCTCACTCTTTTCACAATGGCCCGTGCCATTTTCCGATTTAAGGCAGGGGGAACGGCTTGATACACCACCGCGGCGGACGCGGCGTGCCACCGTGATTTATCACTTATTGGTCCTCCGAACCGGATCTGATCGATTCGTTCCTTGGCCCGCGCGAGAGAGGTCTAATTGTCGTGGAGTCGTAGGTGCGCCCGGAATATGACATGGCCGTACGGAGCTCGCATATCACACGATTCTGACACCCAATGGCCGTTCAGTCGCGTAATTACCATAATAAACAGTAATTATAAACGACAGCGTAAATACATAATGAACGGCAGGAGTTGGGAGTCCCAGATATCTAGCTTGGGACATTATGCTGAAATACTGAGGTGCTCGTGTTTATATTTGCGGGGCCATTACCGACTTGCGACTACATTCATCATTTATACGACCGTTTGGCTTGTTACACGCAATCACCATAAAAATTTGTCTTGTGTACTTAACTTTTAACGGTAGCACACATAACTTATAATAATAATTAGCGGATGGACGTAAATTATTTTACATCTGGAGATTCGCCGCGGAAATACTGTAATTCCTTCTCTGCACCTTACCTACTATATTTAGTTTAATCACGTTTGGGAAATGTACATATCTTACTTGCTGAATAAATAAATACTGCAGTTAACAGCACAATTTTGAGAAAATATGCTACAAGAGTCAGTGACGGTTCGCGGGGTTTTTTCTGGTACGGCCGAGGTAACAAGGGTGGCAATACAGATAGGTAGGGTCAGTTGCAGAGACGGCTGGCTGCGTGACCGCACCTATCTGTATTACTACCTCTTGTTCCTCGGCCGTACCAGAAAAAAAAACCCGCGAACCGTCACTGACAAGAGTTGTACCAAGCAATCGAGATGTTGCATAGTGACCATCTTAAATTCAATTGGCTCCGGAGATTTGTTATCGCGTTCTCCGAATACTTTGTCGCTCTGCGCAAACTTTACCCTAAATACATCTCAAGTGCTAGGCAGGGCCGGATTATCCATAAGGCAATAAAGGCAGTTGCCTAGGGGCGCCGGCGCACAGTGGTCGATTCTCAATCCAACTGGACAAAAGTCGGTTTTGAAAATTTTTCCTACATTTTGCAGACCCTAGCCATCAAACAGGTAGATAACCAGACTTCCTGTGTGATCGGTACCAATCGTTTCAGCGGCCCCCTTTGCTAACAAATGCCCCTCTGCCGACGCGTTGAGACGGAAAGTTTTTTATTATTTGAGTATAGTTTTATATGGTTTTCTGTTCACTAAGGAATTTAGATCATTTTTACGTTAATTTAACATTAACATTTGTTATTACAATGTTTACTACAGTTAACACGTTGAGCGCCGCGTCAGCCATCGGTGGCTGACACTGGACTTTCCGTTTAGGCCGCGTCAACCAGCGGTGGCTGACACTGAAATTACATTTAGGCCGCGTCAACCACAATTGGCTGACACTGAAATTACATTTAGGCTGCGTCTGCCACCGTTGGTTGACACTGCGACTGCGACCTACTAAAATTGTCTCCACTGACAAAACCGGCAAAAAAAGGGACCGACCATAACATCAGTATTTACCACAATACTCACAATACAATTTAGGTGTCATCGGGAAGCAAGACTAATTTATGACTTTTGGAACGGGCGTCCTTTAAAAAACACTCTTCTACTGCGATAAGAGATATTGGCCTATAATACCAGCGCTTCTAAGTGGCACGCGTGGCCCGATGGTTACTGCCTTCAAAATCGGCGTGCTCAACATGTTAAGCAATATGCTAATGTTGTATATTTTTATTGCTCCACTTCATGAAAAGTCAAATTCATCATAAGTTATTTGTGGTGTAAATATTTCATCCCGCCTCATCCTGATTTTCAATATTCAGATTCGTCTGTACAAATGCTGCGAAAACGATTTTCAAAGTGTCGCGCACACGAATAGAAAAATGACGTCGTTTACAAATACATTCCAACTTTTTGCAAATTAGAAGACGACGAAGAAAATTGTGTAGGACGCCGGGTTTATCCTGTGTTGGTCCTGCTATCGCATCACATCGAGGTCGCCAGTTTTTTGTTGGGTTGTCGGGTTGATCAATGAGTAGAACGGACTTGTCTTTGGTTGGAAATCTTCTCTTAATTTTTATTTTTAAAAGCCAACAAATTACAGATAGAAAAGTTGTGTACACGTCTATATTATATTTTTCGTAATGTTGTTTTTCTTTACTCTTCTTGTATCCATGGTGATTCCGTCCCCGTTGCCCTGATTTTGTAATTTCCACGCCCAAGGCGATACCACACAACTGCATCACCATGGATATAAGAAGAGTAAAAAAACGATGCAAATTTAATAGCAGTTTCAGTGATGGAATTATTGCTGGTATTTCTGCTGCGAGCCGGATCATTGATAGTACAAATAGGAACCTTTTCACGGCCAAGGAGACGCCACAATGGCAGCGAGATAATTAAAAACATTTTCGAAAATGTTTATTCTTACCAGGGGTGTGGAGTCGTGGCAAAACTGTAGCGACTCCGATTCCGGCTCCGACTCATTTTTTTTTTGTTTCGACTCCGACTCCGGCTCCGATTCCTCAATTTTTTTATTCCGACTCCGACTCCAAATCGGACTCCGGCTCTGGCTCAGGCTCCGAAACCGGCTCCGGCTCTGATTAGAATAACAATCAACATTCATTTTTCATATACAGGGTGTCAATTTGAAAACTTTCAATGCCAATATCTGTGAAAATAAAAGAGTTAGAAAAACGCAATTTGGTACAAATGTTATACAGGTAGGGGGAACTAGAACCACTATATTTTGGTTATGGGGTGAGTGACCCCTTGGGCCCCATTCACCCTAACCCCAAAATTTTAAATGGCAACACCCCTTTTGTGATTCCTTAAATTAAACGTTTTTTTGAGTAGTATTCACCAGCACAAGAATTTTTTAAAAATTTAATACAGGGCCGAACAAAAAAGTATAATTAAAATAAAATAAATTCTGTTTTTTGAATTGCTATTTTATGTAATTGGATTCTTATAATTCATTCCATTTTGGGCTACAAAAAAAGATAGTAAAATTTTTTGCTTTAAATACTCGAAGCAGTTGGTCAGGTTTCAACAAATAACAATCACCTATTTCAGTCAAGTGTCTAAATCGCAATTCTTTCAGCCATACTATAAACCATGTCTAATACCGGATAAAAAAGAAAATTAAATGGTGAATTCGTCTGAAATTATTTCACTTCGATCGTTTTTGAATTTGACGTACAATCTAACATACCTGACTGCAATAGGTGATTGTTATTTGTTGAAACCTGACCCACTGCTTCGAGTATTTGGAGAAAAAAATTTATTATCCTTTTTTGTAGCCCAAAATGGAATGCATTATAAGAATATAATTAAATAAAATAGCAATTCATAGAATCAGAGTTTATTTTATTTTAATTGTACTTTTTGTTCGGCGCTGTATTAAATTTGAAAAACATTCTGGTACTGGTGAATACTACTCGAAAAAACGTTTAATTTAAGGGATCGCAAAAGGGGTGATGCCATTTAAAATTTTGGGGTCAGGGTGAATGGGGCCAAGGGGTCACTCACCCCATAACCAAAATATAGTGGTTCTAGTCCCCCCTACCTGTATAACATTTGTACCGAATTGCGCATTGAAAGTTTTCAAATTGACACCCTGTATAAAAAAAAAACAAGGGGAAGCACCGTTCTCTGTCGAATATTTACATCGTCGAATTTCTGAATATTTTTATTTTCGCTAATGCAAATTGTGTGAGCAGTTCGAAAATTGAATGCGTAATAGAATCTTCTAACTTGTAATCAGGGGTGTAGAGTTGTGACAAAAATGTAGTGGCTCCGACTCCTTATTTTTTTTTTGTCTCGACTCCGACTCCGATTCCTGAATTTTTTTGTACCGACTCCGACTCCTACCCCTCAAATTTGCAGCCTCCAGACTCCGGCTCCGACTCCGACCCCAAATATTCACCGACTCCACCTCTCCCCACTCCGACTCCGACTCCGACTCCACACCCCTGATTCTTACATAACAAAAATGGTTGAAAACATTTCTTACGGAAAATGCCAACTGACATAAACATTGAATTTTCTGTCATTCAAATTCGTAGTCCTTACAGTCGATCCCAAAAGGTTTTTGAGAAATAAATGCGAATTCTCCTGAAAGGGGTACTAAAACTGTTTTAAATAAAATGACGGGATGCGTTCGCCGTTTTAAGGCGTGCGCAAGGATTCCAAAATTGAGTCCTGGCGTCTGACAGATAACTCGGAGATTGTCAAGCAACCGCGCTCTTGATGTTACTAACGTAATGATTTCAAAAGTAAGCCAGGGGAGTAGACCATCTGCTTCCACTTTTCTAGCTTGTCGGTTCGATTCCCCTCCCACCACACTGCGCTCTATTTGAAATTTAACCAACAAGCCCTTTTAACACTCCTCTAAAACCCCAGTAATTTGATTAGGAAGTTTCTTTGATGAAACAGTGGAAACTACGAGTGGTAGGATGGTAAGTGGGCCCTATCCCATCCTCCAATCATTGGAACACAAACGAGGGTTTTACAATTATTAATTAATATTTGTTATTAATAAAGGATAATCACTTGGTTTGTTTCACTTTAATTATTTATTTATTTGATTCCGACTAATTTCGACTAACAGTCATTTTCAAGGAATGCACAGATTTCGCATTTGTGGATGGTATTTATTAAAGTAGTTCGTTTATAAACGTAGAGTGCCATAAATCTTCGTTGTCATTCCCTTCATTTTTAAGGACTTTTATGGCTCTATTCAATCAAGTGATCAATGAGAAACAAACCAAAAATATATTAATTAATATTTATAGAAACTCTGGGGTGTGTTTTCCAAGCTGGAGGGTGGGATAGGGGGCCACCAACCACCCTTCGTTTTCACTTTCCCAGAAACTCTTTTTATTATTGACTTTGCAACTTTTAAAACTCCGGTAATTTGATGAAGAAACGAAAAAAATCTTTAATCACACCGAGTTAAGTTCAGTTGGAAACGACGGGGGTGCGTGGGCCCTTATCCCTATCCTCCAATTCTTGGAACACAAACGAGGCTTTTAAAATTGTTAATTAATTGATAAAAGAAGATTCAAATGGTTTATCGTTGTTTCGACAAAATAATTTGTTTATAGAAACTTTAGGGTGTGTTTAACGGGTTAGAGAATAGGATAGGGCCCACCCACCGCCCTTAGTTTCCACTTTAACTTAACTCAGCAACCTTCTTTATTGGTCGTCTTGCAACTTTTGAATTTCTAGTGGTTTGACAAAGAAATTTCTTCACTCAAACAGAGTTTTCTTGGTTAGGTGTAAGTGGAAACTCAGGGCGGCGGATGGGCCCTATCCTATCATCCAATTCTTGGAACACAAACGAGGACTTTGCAATTGTTAATTAATTGTTTAAAGAAGTACCGAACAATTTTTTATATTTTGTTTCCTCGAGAAATGAATTTGTTAATGAAAACTCTGAAGCGTGTTTAGCGAATTGGAGAGTGGGATAGGGCCCACCCTTAATTTCCACTTTAACTTAATCCAGCGACCCTCTTTACTGTTGGCTTTTTAACTTTTAAAACTCCAATGATTCAACGAAGAATCCTACCCTCCAAGCCTAGGATCACAAACGAGGGTTTTACAATTGTTAATTAATTGATAAGACAAGATTCAAACGGTTTATCGTTGTTTCGGCAAAATAATTTGTTTATAGCACTGCTACTTTAAATCACTGCTATTTAAACTGTGACAAACTGTGATTGCTACTTAAACTGTGACTGTTACTTATTATTATTATTATTATTAAAACATAATTGTAGTAAGAAAACAGTACAAGGTGGCATTTCCAAATGTTATTTAATATTCATTACTTTATTCCGCCAATTTTGCGGGGTATTGGGTTTAAATTTTGAATAAATATTTAATAAAAAGGACAAATATTTATAAAATGCCATAGTATACCATATAAAATGAAATAAATTACAATTTATGTACTAACAATTATTGAATAATTAATTGAGATTTTATGAAAACGAAAAAATTATCTTGCCCGGCGTGGAATTGAACCACAAACTCGCTGTGATCGAAAGTGAGTCTAACGATTTAATAAACCCAAAATGACTCAAAAATTCATTTTAATTTAAGATTCAGTGCAAATATCTAAACATACATTTTAAAATAATACCACGAAACTAATTTTAAAATTGCAAACTTCATGAACTGAAAAAAAAACAATTTAAAAAATTTACCAAACTGTGAAAATCTTCAAATGCTCCTTGTTGAGGTGCTCAAAAATTTAAAGCAAGAATCTTCAAAAATCCATATCATAAATTGTTGAATTTTCAAAAACCGAATTGATTTTGAATTGGCTATACTTTGGTCATTGAGGATGAATTTTTATGGAATATTGTCTGCGCGTTTTATATATTTTCTGCGATGTTTTAAATGAATGATACTGTCCTAATTTTCAAAAATGCATGAACAAAGATTAGAAAAAAAAAATCTTAAATAGGATTGTCATTTAGCACTTAGTTTATTGTAATATGTATTTTACACAAATAACAACGTTAGTCTTGTTATTACTATTATAAAAAAAAGATTTTGGTTATGAAAATTGGATTTATTCTTGAAATAAATATTTCCACATTCAGAGATGTAATAAGAACTAAATTATATCTTACAATTAGTATAATGTTGGTGTGTAAAAGTCTCTTAAGATTTTTACATTACTGCAAAAGAAAAATGAAATCATACCACGAGATAATTTAATACACAACAGCTATTGATTAAACTGAAAATAACGAGGCATGAAAATTAAGGTACTACCCAGAAGGCAATCATGCCTTCCGTTTAAACGCGGAGGGTAATCCACGGCCTGCGCCCTCGAGCGTCTCCTCCATTTCATTTTTCTTCGGCACTTCACCACGCGTAGCGACTTTGCACAAAACGCTAATAACAGATATAAATAACAGCAAAGAGTAACAATATAATAATAACACATTCGTCCGAACGGTAATTGGAAAAATTGCGGGTTTATATCTAGGGGGATGTGCGGACCCACCGGATGCATAACGATGATTATTTTATAATAACATTTTTTATTGCACTTGCAATATAATAAGACCGTGCATGCGATACGTACTGCACACACAGTGTAATTAATTTGTGACTTAATATCGCCGCAATAATGTATTTGTGTTATTCAGCTCTCATGCATGTGTGCGTGGAATATGTGGAGAAAAAAATAACATTTATATGCAGGAGTTTCAACTGCACCAACTGCGACTGCTTAATTGCGACCATCTCGCAATTAGCTTTATTTATAATTATATATTTGTTTAATTAATAAATTGCGCTCAGTGGAATTACTATATTAAAGTTTTCTAATTATTTCAATTACGGTTGATGCGCGCTTGCGGAAAAATTCGCCATCACGTGGTTTCACAAATAATCCTATGGAACGTAATAATATAAAATGGTGTCGAATTATAACGCATGGAGTGTAGTTGTAATCCCATATACTGCGCTGTTTTTACTTGTTTTTCTTTTGGACATTAATATAACTATTTATCTAATGCTTTCTGCAATAAGTAAAGTTGTTTCTAATTTGCTTATTAACTATTTAATAGTTTGGGGGTTGGTGCGCGCTTGCAGAAAAATTCGCCGTCACGTGGTTTCACAAATAACCCTATGGAACGTAATAATACAAAATGGTGTCGAATTATAACGCATGGAGCGTAGTTGTAATCCCATCTACTGCGCCATTTTAACTTTTTTTCTCTTGGACATTAACATAATTGTTTAATAGTTTGGGGGTCTGTAGTATTTTTAAAGAAACTGTCTAATGAAAACTCACCCTTAAGATCTGTGTGTTGGAACATGTCAATATGTCACATATCACTGACAACTCATGTTACGTAGCCCTCAATTTACGCATGGATTTCGAAAAGTTAACAATCCGTCTTTGTTTTATAATTGAAGCTCGGCGTCGTAATTAATTACCGATAAAATAAAAAAAACGGCCGTATTTGTGTTGGTACCGAGAAAAGCGGAAGTTAAGCGCGGAGCACTGCTTTTTATTTTTAATAAGCAATCATTAAACCGAGTAATACTTAATATATTATTAATGTAGGTAGAGCATACACATACAATATGAGTTCGAAGAAAACGACAGTACATAATTGATCGGATTGCGATTGCGAGCTTCGCTCTCTCTATTGCATGCATGTGTGTAAATCGCAAAATGTCAACAGGGTAGGTAAAGCCGATATATCCGATATAAAATATACAATTGTCGCCGAAATATAATTACAGTTGATCGGTCCCGTAGCACGTGCAACTGGGCCGGTGTTGACACATGTCAGCTGCAGCGTCGCGCTGTCACATTTCTGGTTTGTACTTTTCAGAATATCTGAATATTTGTAATGGAAATCCGTGTTTTGGGGTTGAAGCGTAAAACTGCGATTTGTTAAACAGGGTAACGTTACAGCCACCACTTTTCACCCTCCCCGCGCGCCCCCGTCAGCCGTGACTGCTGCAAGGAGCGCTGCTTACTTAATTATCGGGCCTATTCCAGTATTCAGCATTCCGGATGGACCCGGTTTGAAATTTTATTTATATTTTAAGGGTCGCTGTAAATTATTTGCTCGCTGCTGCGCATAATAGAGCGACCTTTCTTCGCGATTTAAAATTTAAATAAATATCGACTCTATTTATTCGTATCCCAAATATTTAAAATTTAAAACGGTCTCTCAAATCCCCCCCAGTGCCTACAGTCGCATTAATTGGGCCGACAAGATGATTTATCAAGCCGCACTCTATCGGACGATAGATGATGCCCCCCCTGAATCGATATGCAGAGGAGACTGGTCGGCCCTGAATCAATGCTCAGATTGTTCATTCATATTCGTATATAACCTGACAATGTATTGAATGGGCGAACTTTGAATTCCATGGTCTTCAAGGAACTAGAAAATTTATACGAAATAAAAAAACATCATAGTTGCGTCCGCGAGTAGCGGCACCTGTTTCGGTACGAGGCGGTATTGGTTTGAAAAGTTACCGTTCGGATCCATGGATGTAAGGTGTGAGCCACAAAATTTTGTTTCAGAGTTGGCCATGTCTGAGAGAGAAAGAGAGAGAGAAAAACATAGCAGTCATATCTGAGATTAATTCATTTTGGATTCAATTGAACTAATCTACTCTCATGGTATAATAATATGCGACATACCTCATTTATCTCACAGGCAACTCTGAAACAAAATTTTATGGCTCACACGATATAATGAATGGCCTAATTTGATTGCTACATTGAAATTTGCTGTACGCAACTGACTGTCGAAAATCGTATCCTGATGACTCGATTAGATTAAGAGATACAGCGCTTTTTTTCCATTTTTCAGATTTTCCAAACAGGCCCATAACTTTTCTCTGTAGAAATTTTTACTTCCTTCGTTCGCCATCACTGTCCTAGGCTATTCTGCCACCACCGATTATTTCTAAAAGCTGTTTAACACCACACAGTGTATTGAACAAGACGAGTCTAATTTCAGAGGAAATTGACTCAAAAATTGAGCCATTTTACAATCCGACTCAATTTTTGGGATTTGTTGTATGAAACTAGACAATTTAAATTACGCAAGAAATTAACTCACTTCTCTACCGTAGTAAATTGTTAATAATAATAATAATATTGTCAATCAATTTTCCTTCGCCTTTTTCACTTATACTTTTACACTGCTTTTTCGCGCTGCGTAATCTCGCTCCCAATCTTTTTCAAGCAGATCCAATTCACTCTTTTTTTGCAGTAGGTCAAAATCGCAGCTGCCTCAATCGCGTTCGTAAAGTTATTTTTCAGCTGTCAAAAACGGTATTTCTCACCCATTAAAATGGTATTTTTCAGCTATAAAAAAGTATTTTCGACATTTTTTATTTGTCAAAAATGGCATTTTTCAGCTTTCAAAAATTGTACTTTTTGTTGTGAAAAAATGTATTTTTTAGCTGACAATAATGGTTTGTTACAGTTGTCAAGAATGGTATTTTCTATTTCATTTCATAAAGGTAGTTTTCAGCTGTTAAATAGTGTATTATTGAAATGTCAAAAATGATATTTTTCAGTTGTCAAAAATGTTTTTTTAATGTCAAAAAAGGTATTTCTCACCTAATAAAATGTATTTTTTCAGCTATCAATTTTTTTTTAATTGTCAAAAATGTCTTTTTTCGGCTGTCAAAAATTGACTTTTTGTAGTCACAAATTGTATTTTTTAGCAGGCAATAATGGTATGTTACAGTTGTCAATAGTGGTTTGTTGCAGTTGTCAACAATGGTATTTTTCAGCTGTTACGAAGTGTATTATTTAACTGTCAAAAATGATATTATTCAGCTGTCGAAAATGATATTTTCAGCTGTCAAAAATGCGATTTCCAACCTATAGAAATGTTATTTTGCTATTATATTGAACTGTCAAAAATGATATTTTTAACTGCCAACAATGGTATTTCCCACCTATAAAAATGGTATTTTCGAGCTATCAACAGCATTATTTTTCGACATTGTCAAAAATTTCAAAAATTGTACTTTTTATTGTCAAAAATTGTACTTTCTGTTGTCAAAAATCGTATTTTTTTATTTTCAAAAACTGTACAAAAATGTAATGTTTCAGTTGTCAAAAATGATATTTTTCAGCTGCCAACAATGGTATTTCCCACCTATATAAATCGTATTTTTTAGCTATCAAAAGCAGCATTTTTTGACATTCTTTAACTGTCAAAAATGGCATTTTTCAGCTGTATATTTTGTTGACAATTTTTTTTTGTCAAAAATTGTATTTTTTAGCTGCCAATAACGGTATGTTTCAGCAGTCGGGAATGATATTTTTCGGCTGTTAAGAGTGGTAATCCCCGGCTGTTGAAAATAGTATTTTTCAGCTGTCTCAAGTTGTATTTTACAATTGTAGAAAATAGTATTCTTCAGCTACCAAATATGCTGTTTCAGCTGCCAAAAATAGTATTTTTCACCTAATAAAAATAGTTTTTTTCAACATTTTTGAATTGTCAAAAATTGTATTTTTCAGCTAACAAAAGTGGTATATTTTGCTGTAAAAAGTAGTATTTTTTACTGTCAAAAAATAGTATTTTTGTCAAAAATAGTATTTTTCGTGTGTCAGGAATGACAAAAAGGTATTACTCAACTGTTGAAAATTAGTATTTTTCAGCTGTCAAAAATAGTATTTTTTTACTGTCAAACATCGTATTTTTCGTGTGTTAACAATGGTATGTTTCAGCTGTCAAAAACAGTATTTTTTACGTAATAAAAATAGTTTTTTCAACATTATTGAATTGTCAAAAATTGTATTTTTCAGCTATTAAAAGTAGTATATTTTGCTGTCAAAAGTAGTATTTTTTGTCAAAAATAGTATTTTTTGGCAAAAATAGTATTTTTCGTGTGTCAGGAATGGTATATTTCAGCTGACAAAAATGATATTCCTCAGCCGTTGAAAATTAGTATTTCTCAGCTGTCAAAAATAGTATTTTTATACTGTCAAAAATAGTATTTTTCGTGTGTTAACAATGATATGTTAGTATTTTTCACCTAATAAAAATAGTTTTTTTCAACATTTTTGAATTGTCAAAAATTGTATTTTTCAGCTAACAAAAGTGGTATATTTTGCTATAAAAAGTAGTATTTTTTACTGTCAAAAATAGTATTTTTGTCAAAAATAGTATTTTTCGTGTGTCAGGAATGATAAAAGAGGTAATCCTCAGCTGTTGAAAATTAGTATTTTTCAGCTGTCAAAAATAGTATTTTTTACTGTCAAACATCGTATTTTTCTTGTGTCTACAATGGTATGTTTCAGCTGTCAAAAACAGTATTTTTCACCTAATAAAAATAGATTTTTCAACATTATTGAATTGTCAAAAATTGTATTTTTCAGCTATTAAAAGTAGTATATTTTGCTGTCAAAAGTAGTATTTTTTGTCAAAAATAGTATTTTTTGTCAAAAATAGTATTTTTGGCAAAAATAGTATTTTTTTGGCAAAAATAGTATTTTTCGTGTGTCAGGAATGGTATATTTCAGCCGACAAAAATGGTATTCCGCAGCCGTTGAAAATTAGTATTTTTCAGCTGTCAAAAATAGTATTCTTATACTGTCAAAAATAGTATTTTTATACTGTCAAAAATAGTATTTTTCGTGTGTTAACAATGATATGTTAGTATTTTTCACCTAATAAAAATAGTTTTTTTCAACATTTTTGAATTGTCAAAAATTGTATTTTTCACCTAACAAAAGTGGTATATTTTGCTATAAAAAGTAGTATTTTTTACTGTCAAAAATAGTATTTTTCGTGTGTCAGGAATGACAAAAAAGGTAATCCTCAGCTGTCGAAAATTAGTATTTTTCAGCTGTCAAAAATAGTATTTTTTTACTGTCAAACATCGTATTTTTCGTTTGAACAATGGTATGTTTTAGCTGTCAAAAATAGTATTTTTCACCTAATAAAAATAGTTTTTTCAACATTATTGAATTGTCAAAATTTGTATTTTTCAGCTATTAAAAGTAGTATATTTTGCTGTCAAAAGTAATATTTTTTGTCAAAAATAGTATTTTTGTCAAAAATAGTATTTTTCGTGTGTCAGGAATGGTATATTTCAGCTGACAAAAATGGTATTCCTCAGCTGTTGAAAATCAGTATTTTTCAGCTGTCAAAAATAGTATTTTTCGTGTGTCAAAAATAGTATTTTTCGTGTGTCAACAATGGTATGTTTCAGCTGTCCAAAACAGTATTTTTCACCTCACCATTAAAAATAGTTTGTTTTCAACATTTTTGAATTGTCAAAAATTGTATTTTTCAGCTGCAAAAGTAGTATATTTCGCTGTCGAAAGCAGGGGCTTATATAAAGCCAAGGAGCCATGGCACTACCTGTGGTTTCAAGCTCGGCAAGAATTTTAAATTAATTCTTAAAACACTTTTTCGCCAGTTACTTTGGTTTAGGAAGATAAATCGTTCTTTCTTTGTTAAAAAAATAAGGGGGGGGGTATATTGTATAGGTGGCTCTACCATCAACATGTTCCACGAGCCGCCACTGGTATGAGCCACAGAATTTTGTTGCTGAGTTGGCTATGCCTGAGAGAGAGAGAGAGAAACATAGGAGTCATATCTGAGATTAATTCATTTTTTAAATCTAATTCAATTGAACTTATCTAGTTGCATGACGTAATAATAAGCGACATGCCTCATTTATCTCACAGCCAACTCTGAAACAAAATTTTGTGGCTCACACGATATAATGCCTATAGCTCGGCTAAGTTTTCACAGACGTATTCAGAAAGGTCTGTAAAATAATGAAATTAGATTTAAAAAAAACATTTTTTCAAATTTCTAGACCACAATATTGCCTTAAGGCTTTAGGGTTGAAGGGAATTTCTGTTGGGGAATTATAGATGGTATGAGAGATTTGATTAGACGGCGTAGGTTATTTAGCCACAATCGACGGGAAAGTTTGGTCGAATTCAAAATTTCAACGGAAACATCAATTTCAAGGTCCTCCGTGTCGATTCAGACCTAGTGTGGAGAATGACTGTGGATGTGTCTGCGCGTTTTTAAATTTAAATAAGTCAGTTCCAGCGGCGGCGGAAGAGAGATGCCGATCGTGCTGCACTACTTAATCTTATAGAGGATGCTCATATTCCGCTGCTGTTTTAGCCAATTTTTCTTCGGTAGCCTCCTCGCCGAACCTCCACAAGCCGCCGCTAGTCAGTTCACTAAAACTTGCAATAGAGTATACAACAGTCATAACTGAGAAAATACTAGTTAAGGGTTTCCATTCTCTATATAAAAAATAATCTATAGTTATTAGGATGTAACATCAGGATCACATTATGACAAATTTTGCCGTCTTTAGAAAGTCATTTGGTTCAGCATGGAGTGAAATAATTTATCTACAATTGAAGATTTGATTACAAAGTATGTTGACATAATGAATAACTTGTAACCTGTGAGATGCCATTACTTCTTCAGCAGATGTGACATTGTGGCCTCATAATGCATGCGGGTCCTAATTGTAAATACGGAAGACGCGAACATCAGCAAGGTGCGTCTACGAGGTGATAACTGCCGAACATTTCAGCAGATGTTTTATACGTCGGAAATAAAAAGGTTTTTATGACAATGGCGCGAACGTCTAGACGTATGTTTAAATGTGGGCAGTAAATATTAATTGGCAGCGATGGGAACGGTTGCGCAAGGAGGAAAAAGATTAAGTAATAGGCTGTGCGATGATGGTGGTGACTGCGAGGGTTAATTTTTATGGATTTGCAGAGAGAAGAGAAGGAGAAGTATAAAGGTGTAGCGAGCCATGTGCGTAACACGCGAGGAAAGTTGGTTGGCATGGGGAAGCTTAGTCTGGTAGACTGTGTCAATAGAAGGGTTGCGAAATAAAAGCCCTAGTAAAAGCTCAGTCAAGTGCCAATAATGTATGATATAACCTATACCGTGCATACATTGTACGAGCGGCGGGTAATAAATACGGGCTTAAATCTGCGCCCCATAATGGGGCATGCATAGAATTCAACATTTCAGGATGTATATGTATTCTGGAAATTTTAAATTAAATTCATGCAACATATTATAAAATTAATAAAGCGATATTTATGGCGGCAATTTTTGGCGCGCCGGTGTAATACGGGCGTATTTCAGGCGTTTATTCTAGATTAAAACAGTTTATTTTAGATATTTATAATGGGAACGTGGCTTACAATGCAGATCAGTTGTCGGCAACAAAAATAATAAAAATACAAAATGTGACGTTACGGCGAATTTATTGTTTTAATAATGGTAAATAAAGCAGATCGAGGCGCGATAGCGATTATGGCGGGCGGTTACAATCCTCCATCCTCCTCTACCGCTCTGCCGCCGCCGCTACTGCTACTGCTACGCTACATGGGGGTTGCAATGGGACGGGGGGTGGAGGGAGAGGCCGGGCATCAACCAAGTCTCTGCTAAATTGGATTTTTATACTATACGTTCATAAATTACCGCCACACACTGCGTGATATGTGTAAATTGGAAATGACAACTCCGTTTTAATAAATTAATGTGCATCATGAAATTTAAATATTTCAGAAAAATATGCCCCCGTTCGCGCCCCGAGCTTATTTACGGCCCTTTAATACATCATCCACGCAACTTAATAAATCCGTTCACGTTCACACCACCATAAATCTGCAACGACAATATTTATCCGCTATTTTTTTTTAATTTTCTTGCAATACCTTGCAATTCATCAGTGGCGTATTGAAGCACTGATAAGGGTCTAAGGGTCTTTTAAAGTGTTCTTGTGAGATTATTATCATTTGGTGGCTTAGAAAAAACTATGAAAACAAATTCATTTCTCGTATTTCTATTTGAAAGCACAATGATTCAACGTATTGTGGCGACTATAAGTCGACATACGAATGCAAAGGGTTAAATTTTTTTCCTGCCAAGATCTACAATATTGGTAGAAAACTGTTCAATTACTCACCGCAAAGTGTGGAAGTTAGAGACGAGATGGCGTCTAGCGCAAATTTCTCCATATTACAATTTTTATGTTTTTAAACCCAATAGCGATAACGTAGGCTACCTCCAACAAAATTCTTGCTTTTGACACGTACCATTTTAAATATTTTTCTTCTTGTTAACGTTATTTTTACTTTAGCACACATTTTATATTTAACACTCGGTTGGATATACAACCGAAATTTTAATGTAATGATTATATCGGTGGAATGGACAAAAATTTGGACGCCGACAGAGACAACCTACCAGATTAACATAGAAGAGGGAAGAAGACGAAGATACTTAAAAAAGTTATCGATTATATTTTAATTAAATAAACGACGAGAACGGCGGCACACTATTTACCTGTAAGCAAGCCTTTTGTGCCGATATCAGATAATAGCGGAGTGATAAAGAATAGTGTAGAACATTCGATTGAATATGAAATTTAATCATGGAATTTGTATGGAGCGCGCGATGACGAATGGAAAAATAAATTAATCTTGATTAATATTTTTCCATCTAAACACGTATAATTAAAGTCGCGTGATTCATCCGCATGATTAAAATAACGTAGGTGCGTTCCATTCCTCGAAACAATAAATGATTTAGAAGGAGGAAGGAGGGCCTCCAAATAAAAATAGCCCCGTGGAATTTCCTTTGAAGTCCCCAGTTTACACGAAATATAATAATATAATGTATTTAAGAGTGTTTGAGTGGTAAATATTTGCCGGATTTATAACCGGCCGGTGTTTATATTATTATAATTGTTTCTATAAAATAAAGCCTGGAAAGCCTGGCACCATTTCGCTTCACATGTGTTGGTACAAGTATGCATATATACATAAAATAAAACGGTGCAGTCATAATTTCATATACACCGTGAATCATACACTCTGCCTTTGTGTGTATTGAATATTTATGGTTCATGCAAGAAATAGAAATAGTTGAAAATTAAATGGAGATTTATAAATGTTTTATTGCAATTGAACGCACGTGTGTTCCATTTCAACTTTTAATGAAATTATTGCTGGCATTAAAGCTTCACTCTTTGTAGTAATGCAATAAGTTAATTAAAACAGGAAGTTTGTAATTGTAATTTAAATAATATAGGACATTGTAATTAAGGCTCCGTCGTCAACAAAATGGCAGCGCAATCTCGGTTACTAGTTTACATTTTATCATCATCATCATTACAATTAAATGATTAATGGAATTGCGTTATGAGGAATTGTTGCTTTTCTTAAGGCGAGTAATGTATGTGTGTGAATATGTTATTATTTTATTTATTATATTCCGAGAGAACAATGGGCCGCGGAAACACAATTCCCTACGTGTCATATTTGCATGCGAGTTTCTTTCGCAACGTACAAATGTAATATAATTTAAATTGCATGTTTATTATATATTAAGCATTGAGCAAGATCTTGAGATAATGAGGAGCGCAATAAAATACGAATAATACGTAATTTGTCTCCGCAAATTGCACACACTCTTGCACCGTGTCGCAACTCGGCCAATTTCAATTTATAATTGCATTTTATTTAATGACCCACGCGAATTCCCGCGCCCACAATCAACTATCACATTTAAATTGAATTCATTAAATTGACGACTTATTCACAATGAATTGATATTAATTACGGGATATATGGTTTTTACATTTTGTTTACAACCTTAAGCTCTATTCCCATGATATTAACCCTAAATCTAGAGGAGGGGTCCATACAGATTTTTAAGGAATCATAATCTGGAATGGATGTTGAGTAATTTTGGAAGTTTTCAAGTCGGTAGCAATTATTTTTATATTAATTTCGAATCGCCAAAATTAATACAATTTTTCACAATTTCACGTTATATTCATATGAGGCTATCCCAAAATATAGAGTCAGGATGTTTACAGATTTTTACAGAATCATAATGTACAATGGATTTTGAGTAATTTTAGAAATCTTCAAGTCAATGGCTATTGTTTTTATATTTATTTCGAATCACTAAAATAAATACAATTTTCCACAACTTTACACCTAAATTCACACGGAATTATCCAAAAATAACGAGACAGGGCGTTTGCAGATTTTCGGAGAATCATAATCTAGAATCGATTTTGAGTAATTTTGAAAATTTTCAAGTCGATAGCTATTGTTTTTATATTTATTTTGAATCGCTAAAATAAATACAATTTTCCAAAACCTTATACTCTATTCACACGAAATTATCCGAAAATATAGAGACAGGACGTTTGCAGATTTTCAGAGAATCATAATCTAGGATGGATTTTGAGTAATTTTGGAAATTTTCAAGTCGATAGCTATTGTTTTTATATTTATTTTGAATCGCTAAAATAAATACAATTTTCCAAAACCTTATATAATTCACACGAAATTATCCGAAAATATAGAGACAGGACGTTTGCAGATTTTCAGAGAATCATAATCTAGGATGGATTTTGAGTAATTTTGGAAATCTTCAAGTCGATAGCTATTGTTTTTATATTTAGTTCGAATCGCCAAAAATTGATACAATATTTTACAACCTTACGCTCTATTCCCATGATATTATCCCAAAATTTATAGGTGGAGTATATAAAGATCTTCACGGAATCATAATCCAGAATGGACTTTAAGTTATTTTGGAAGTTTTTAAGTCGGTAGCAATTGTTTTTGTATTTATTTCTAATCGCTAAAATAAATACAATTTTTCAAAACTTCACACCCTATTCACACGAGATTATAATCCATAATGGATTTTGAGTAATTTTGGAAATTTTCAAGTCGATAGCTATTATTTTTCAAATTTTCACCTTCTATTCACATGAGGCTATCCCAAAAAATATAGTCAGGATGTTAACAGATTTTTACAGAATCATAATGTAGAATGGATTTTGAGTAATTTTAGAAATTTTCAAGTCGATAGCTATTGTTTTTATATTTATTTCGAATGGCCAAAATTAGCATTTTTTTTTACAATTCCACGCTCTATTCGTATAAGGTTATCCCAAAATATAGAGACAGGGTATTTACGGATTTTTACAGAATCGTAACCTATAATATATTCTGAGTAATTTTGGAAATTTTCAAGTCGGTAACTATTGTTTTTATATTTATTTCGAATCGCTAATATGAATACTATATATTCATTTCACGAGACCTTGTTGTTGAAGGAGTTCCCCAATCATAATCGAAATTAAAAGTCATTTAAAACGAACTACTAAAAATCGCCTAAGAAACAAAGTGCGTTTCTATTGATATTACAATATGTGTCACAAAATGCTAAGTGGACAAAATCCATCGAGAGGTTTTTATGCGACTTAACAAAATCCTGGCGAATGCATGATTTTTAGTTTGAAAAATGTTTGAGAGTAAATTCCGGAAAGACTAGCAATAACGTATTTTTGATTATTTGCTTGTTTTATGACTATATATCTCTAGAAGATAATGTTTAATAGTGGACAAAATCCATCGAAGGGTTTTTCTGAAATTTAACAAATTCCAGGCGAACGCATGATTTTTAGTTTGAAAAATGTTTGAGAGTAAATTCCGGAAAAACTAGCAATAACGTATTTTTGGATTATTTACTTGTTTTATACCTATATATGTCTAGAGGATGATGTTAAATATTGGACAAAATCCATTGAGGGGTTTTTCTGCAATTTAACAAAATCCAGGCGAATGCATGATTTTTAGTTTGAAAAATGTTTGAGAATAAATTCCGGAAAAACTAGCAATAACGTATTGTTGGATTATTTACTTGTTTTATAACTATATATCTCTAGAAGATAATGTTAAATAGTGGACAAAATCCATCGAGGGGTTTTTCTGGAATTTAACAAAATCCATGCGAACGCATGATTTTTAGTTTGAAAAATGTTTGTGAGTAAATTCCGGAAAAACAAGCAATAACGTATTTTTGGATTATTTACTTATTTTATAACTATATATCTCTAGAAGATGATGTTAAATAGTGGACAAAATCCATCGTGGGTTTTTTCTGAAATTCAACAAAATCCAGGCGAATGCATCATTTTCAGCTTGAAAAATGTTAGAGAGTAAATTACGGAAAAACTAGCAACAACATATTTTTGGATTAGTTACTTGTTTTATAACTATATTTGTCTAGGAGATGGTGTTAAATATTGGACAAAATCCATCAAGAGGTTTTTCTGAAATTTAATAAAATCCTGGCGAATGCATGATTTTTAGTTTGAACTGTTTGAGAGTAAATTCCAGAAAAACTAGCAATAACGTATTTTTGAATTATTTACTTGTTTTATAACTATATATCTCTAGAAGATGATGGGACAAAGTTCATCTAGGGATTTTCCTGGAATTTAACGAAAATCCAGCATTTTTTACAGCTTAAAACATGTTTCAACGGAAATTTTGGAAAAATTTACGATAGCGTGGTTCTGCGTTATTTACATGTTTCACAACTGTACATGCCTTGGAGATGATGTTAAATATTGGACAAAATCCATCGAAGGGTTTTTCAAATTAATGATTTTTAGCTTGAAAAATGTTTCGAGTAAATTCCGAAAAAACGAGCCATAACGTATTTTTGGTTTATAAATGTGTTTCACAACTATGTATGTCTACAAGATGATGCCAAATATTGGATAAAATCGATCTAGGGGTTTTTAATTAAATTCATGCGACTGCATTTTTTATAGCTTGAAAATGTTTGAGCGGTAATTCCAGAAAAAAATTGTGATACTGTGATAAATGTTTGTAGACACATACACTGAAGGACATACAGGCAGGCAACCTGACAGACACTTAGTAGGACACACAAACAGACACAGGCACATACACACACAGCCAGACATACGGACAGACACACAGGCTGATGCAGAAGCAGACACACAATAAGACATACAGGCAGACAACCAGACAGACACTTAGTAGGACAGACAAACAGACACAGACACACAGAGATACACACGGACAGATACACAAGCAGTCACACACACAGACACACAGGCGCGCACACACACAGGCAGACACACAGCCAGACACTCAATAAGACACACAGGCAGACACACAGCCAGACACACAGCCAGACACACAATAAGACAAACAGGCAGACACACAGAGACACACAAACAGACACACAGAGACACACAAACAGATACACAGGCAGACACACAGACAGATAGACAGAGAGACAGACAGACATGCAGACATTTTTTTAAATGGCTGAAATTGTCTAGGTGAACCTGAAAATGGATATTTTTCCATTGAAATTTCGTAAAAATCACGACCACAATACGTTCTCGTACTTTGTACGGAGAAAATCAAAATTATGTTCATAGTTTTCAAAATTCATTAAACGCGTGAAAATCAGGGTAACTTATTTAATTTAAGGCAATTACGTGCATTTTCGTGGAATTAATAAATAACTAAAGTGATTGGTTCGTACTATAACTGATAAATTCATTTATGTTGGAATAAAGAAATTATTTTTTTTAAATAACGATGGAGTTTAGTTTTAACCTTAAGCAGATAAATTATTTTAATAAAAAATTAGAAAATTATTTTCAGTTAAATAAAAGGATGACGAAGGATTTATAGATTCGTGTTTTGACTGAATTTTTAGCGCAAAGTTCATATCTCTATGTAATTAATATCTTTGAATAATAACAAAAGGATAATTAAACATAAGTTAGAGTTTTCTTAAAAGATTTGATCACGTTTCGAATAGTAAAAACAGGGTTAAAAAACATTTATATATTCATCCTGTTCGCAATTGCAAAGACTCATTTTGCAAAGTTACGAACAGGTTGAATATTTAGATGTTTAGGCTACTTTTCGTCGTTGTTTTATTTATTTAATGCTACTGCAACAAGTAAGGGTTTTCAATTTTAATTCGACTGGAAACGCCCAAATAACAATTAAATAGTATATTGTACAACTCGCACATAATGATATATGCGAGTTGTACACTATACTTTGATCACGAAAATGTTATAATGTGCGCATTATTTATTTGTATGGGCAGCATTAATGGGGTACATTTAACACTCAATTTCTTAAACACGCATTTGCGTGTTTAATATGCTCGTTAAACACGCACACGCATTTGAGTGTTTAATATGGATATTAAACACGCTAATTCGCGCTTTAATTCAAAGAACGCGATTTATGATAATATTTTGTTTACCCTGTTTAATACTGATTTTATTTTTTTTTCAATTGTAATTGTAATTACAACTTTAATTTCAATTTTAATTTTCGGGTACAAAAATATTTAAATATTGGATTGATGAGGCCGTTACTTGGTGAAATTCCATAATATATGTGGTAAATAAAACACGTGTGTTGAGAATTTCCACTTTTTTTTAATGTCGAAACACTGTGGCATAAATTTTGACATTAAAAAAATTGTGAAAATTCTCAACACACGTGTTTTATTTACCACAAATAAATTTTTTTTTCTAGTCTAACCACTCATTCTAAACACTATTTGTCTGAAAAAAATGTTTGTGATACTTCTGGGAACCGATATACGCAAAATGACTTTTTTCAAAAATAGTGCTTAATTCGACAGGAAACGCACAAATAACGATTAGAATTTTTTTTTCAAAAAGTTACTCACTCTAAACACTGTCTCAAAAAAATGTTTCTGGCACTTTTGGGAACGGAGATCCGCAAAATGACTTTTGTCAAAAATAGAGCTTAATTCGCCATAAAAAAAAACAACAGATTTTTTTTTTCAAAAAGTCTAACCACTCATTCTGAACACTATTTGTCTGATTTCTTTTGTGGGACTTCTGGGAACTGAGATACGCAAAATGACTTTTGTCGAAAATAGTACCCAATAAAAAAAATAGTTTGGACTTGAAGCATAAATTATTGTTTCCCATCAATGATAACTGTCGAGCGGGTTTGGACTACTAAACGTCGTTTTAAAGCGATGCAGCGCTGTTATAACAAAGTTTTTTAACGCCTTCGAGTCGTCACTATTTTTTCCATCAGTGTTTGGCACTAACCGTTAAAAAATTAATTTTACATTTTGTTTATTCAACATATTTGTTGTGATCTACTAGAAATTTATTCAATAGTAAAAATTGTCGGTTAATAAATCCGTGCATTTTTTCGATTTTTCCGACGTAAATGACATTTCTTGTTTTATTATTGACAGAGGCCGCAGGCCGAGGTCAATAATTTAAAGTCAGCAAATGTCATTTACGGAGGAGATCACCTTTTTTAAGAACAAATGTGCGGATTTATAAGAAAATGAAAAATAGCTCCGAGGTGCATTCGATTAGATTATTTCGTGAATGAAAATTATAGCAGCGTGAGATCAGCAATGTTGGCCAGGGTCTGAACGTGGATGGGTGACTGGTACAACAAGCCATTGGTATACTATAATTAATAGGGCTTCAGTGTGACAGAAGCGATTATCTGAAGTAACAAGCCCGATTACACCAGCTTATACTGAGTATGGATACCGTAATAAATAGCCAGTTAAAATAAAATTATATACTACTAATAAACGATATTTTATTTACTAGTGGTAGATAAATAAAGTTACCACTAGAGGCGCGATAGTATTAATTTAATCTAGATAAATAAAGTTACCACTAGTTGGATTAAAAACGCAATCATAAACGAGTGTTTCTGATGATGGAAATTCTCGTAACGATCCCAACTAGTTATCAGACTAATGATTATTATTAGTTGCTTTAAGTTAAAACGAGGCTGAAAAGTGTGTGCGGCTGGATAGACGAGAAGTGACCTCGTTTCTTCAGCGATTTTAATTAAATTAATTAAAACGACATAAATTACACTCGACGATAAATATTGCGGGACGGACGGACGTTCCTGCCGCAATAAAGGCTAAATGAAATGTATTGATGAATCATCTTCAAGTGAGGAAATTATTTGTATTACACTCATAAAACACAGTCAAGCCTAAACTGTTGCTTATTCTATAAAATTGTAGAAGTGCATTCATTGCATGGTAAGGCTTGTATTCATTGGATTAACATCAAATGCTGACGTGGTTAATCGGCGATTTCTGGTACAAGTATGTAATGAATCATACACCTACCAAAGCGAATAATTGAGGGGCCTACTTGACCTACAATCAATGATGTTGAGAAACTAATGCACTATTCATATGCCTGTAAATTTGAGGAAAGTTGGGCTTCGTTAAAGGCATCCATTGGCTATGCTGGAGATTTCGGAGTAACCAAGAGTAAGAGAATCGATTGTGTTTACACGAATTTCATTATAGATATCTACAAACATGTTTCCCTTCACTGTAGTAGTGAAGTGTCATGTTATACTGTATCACCCAAATGCTGAAAAATATATCACCAAAAACGTAGATTGTAGTCTCATGCGATACCTTCAAAATTGCTTAACCTAACGGTGGAATACATCTTCAAAAAATTGAGAATGAGAAAGAAGTCAGAACGAGTTTCTTTCTCCCGTGCTTTCAAGAAATCGTACAAATGGAGTATTCTAACGTTTTAATCCACGATGGAATTTATTAAACCTAGTTACAGTTACTAAGACGTGTGTCGTAACTTAATATCGATGCACGATCCGTGCGTCGTACACCCTTACAAGTAAAAAAATATACATTTGCCCGTCATCGAAGTATCTTGTGTTTGTACGTGGCCTTCGGTCTACTTTCAGGTGTTTAGAACCTAGCGCCTCCACCATATGTTGTGTCCTCTTCCAGCGGTAAACAATTGCACGTCGTTGGAAGTGTAGGGGCACAATCAACATCAAAGTATATGCGTGCTTCGGCTTTATAGTGGAGGTCGTGTAAACGGAGTCACTGGAGAGCATTTACGGTAACACGAGGCAGAGTGCTAATGTTTAGTAAATTATTCAAAGTGCATCGCACACGCTACAGACAGAAATGCATTAAAGAGCACTTCGATTCCTGACTGATTGATATTTCAATTCAATTACGGACGCAATTATTTTACGCCAGACTTCATAATAAAGCAGCGGTTTCCAGCCCACCCCTAACCCGCCGTTCTGCCACCCCTAACAGTCATAGTAATTCTATACTTATGTACCCTACTCTTATTCCTGTCCGAACTACATACGTAGTTCGAATCCGATGAATTGAATTTGTAAATATTTCGAATGCACCATCTGCAACTGAGATATGTGTTGGTGGCTTTATAGTAAATGCAGGTAATGATGTGAAGTCTATCAGATTTATCGCAGATACATTTTTTTAATCGGCAAACATCTCATTTTGTTTTTATCAAGTACGAAAATATCAGTTATAGATAAGTCAACCACGCAAAATTAATACCTAAACAGTTAACGCAAATCGAATTACTTTGCTTAATATGCAGTTATTGATAACGTACAGTCAAAGAAAATACAAATGCGAAACTAGATCGGTGAGGGAATGCTGCCGCATGTCGGTGCTTAGTTCGGTCGACTCTCGTTCCTGCTTAAAATCCATTTATGAGCTAATAAAAGGGTATCCCGAGATAAGATGGTCAAAATGCCACCCGACACGGATTTTTAAATAAATATGAAAATATCATAAGTTGTGACCTTAACCAAAATAGTCGTAAGCCGTATATCAAAAAAACCCCGACATGACCCGGGAAGCCCCAAAATACGATTTTTTCAAATATAATTTTTTTAACCACTAAAAAAAATCTGAAAAAATCACATATATTATTGATCAAAATACCAAATTAGATGAATTTTTCAAGGTCGTTTTATATTTTTATAAATTTATCAACAATTGAAATAAATTAAGGATAGATTGAAATATATAGGGTTATTCACGCTATACGGCACGGAATATTGTGGCCAAAATACGTGACTCAAAAAGTTTGACTTTTAGGATATATAGGGGTCTATTATGGTTACTCTTTAAAATTATTTGCATATTATACAGGGTGTTCCAAACGCCCTAAAATATCAAAGTTGTGTTTTTTTAATGGAATACCCTGTATTTTTAAAAAACCTTGAATAAAATTATCGGATTAAAATCAAAATCTTGGATTTTGGGTTTAAGGTTTAAAACCATGAATTATATGGTCCAAATTTGAGATTTTACATGACATTCCTAGTTTATAATCCAAATATTTTATTTTAGGACTCAAATTCTGCGGTTAAGGGTCAAAAACTTGGATTTTATGTTCCAAATGCCTGATTTTAAATGCAATTGATCAATTGAATCCAAATATTGGATTTTGGGTCTCAAGTTCTGCGTTTAGGGACCAGAAACTTGGATTTAAAGTTTCAAATCAGAGATTTTACATATAATTATCAAATTAAAATACAAACTTTGAATTTTTCAACACAAAGTATGCGTTTAAAAACCATGGATTCTATGGTCCAAATTCAAGATGTTTATTGAAATTCTTGTATTAGAATCCAAATTTTTAATTTTAAGTCTCAAATTCTGCGTTTAGGGGCCAAAAACTTGGATTGAATATTTCAAATTTCGGATTTTACATATAATTATCAAATTAAAATCCAAATTTATAATTTTTGGTCACACATTATGCGTTTAAGATCCAAAACCGTGGTTCAAATTGGAGAATTTTCATGAAATTCTTGGATTAGAATCCAGAATCAGTACAAAGTATTGTACTCAGCAAATAGATTTTTTTTAGATTGTTGACCTGTATATTCGATATTTTTGTCTAAATTTTTGATTATTAGGCCCAAACATTATTTATTTTGGCCTAAATTTAATTGGTAAAATTTTCGACTGTTTGGTCCGCATTTTTTATTTTTCCAGACGAATTTTTAATTTTTTTATTTTTGACCCGTATTTTTTTGGTCAAAATATGTTATCTTTGAATATTTGTTTTTTTTTAAATATTCTTTGTTTTGACCTAAATTTTCGATTTAATTGTTCAAATTTTTGATTCTTTGGTCCCCATTTATTATTTTTCGGGCCGAAATTTTAATTCTAGTTCCAAATTTTCGATTTGATTTTGATTAAAATATCTATAACCTGAATTATTGATTTATATGCGAGATTTTTTTAATTTTTTCCGGTATTTTCGAGTTTTATTTGTTGAAATTTTCGATTTTTTAGCCTGCATGTGTTATCTTTAAGGGCGAATTTTCTATGCAATGTCTAAATTTCCGACTTTCTGGCCTACATTACAAATTTGTATTATTATTTTTTCAATCTTTTGACCTAAATTTTTCTTTACTAACTTCTGAATTCTATTGTCAAAATTATCGATTTTTTGGTCCGCATTTTTGATTTTTCGTTTATTATCTTTAGGTCCGAGTTTTCGATGTTTTGTCTAAATTTTCGACTTTTTGGCCAACATTGTTGATTTTTATTTTCTTTTATCTTTTGCCCTAAAATTTTCTTTATTTGCCTGTTAAAATTTTTCTTTCCTTGGTCCATCATTTTCATTTTTATACCAGAATTTTAGATATTTGTTCTTAATTTTGTATCGAATATTTTAGATTTAAAGTCTGTTTTTTATCCAATATTTTAGATTTTTTAACTTGGATTATTGATTTCATTTCGTGACTTTTCTTTATTTTTTGGCTATTATTTTCGAATTTCTGATCAGAAACTTATTTTTGGCAAATTATTTTGCTTCTACCTAAGTTTTTAATTTTTTGTCTGCGTTTTTTATTTTTAGATCAGGATTCTTGATTCTTTGGCCCATATTTTACATTTCTGTATTTTCGATTTTTTGTTCCAATTCTTTTTATTTTTCATTATTTAGACCAAAATATTCGATTGGTTTGTAGAAATTATCTATTTTTTGTCTGCATACGCCCGAGTTTTCGATGTTTTGTCAAAATTTTCACCTTATTAGGCCCCACTTTTTTGGCCTATATTTTGTATTTTCGATTGTTTTGGTTTCAATTTTAGTCGACTTAAATTTTCGATTCGTTTGTTAAAAATCTTGATTTTTCTGTCCACCACTTTGATTTTTGGGTACGAATTTTAAATTTTAGCTCTTAATTTTTTTTTGTCCCATATTTTAGATTTTCTTAACTTGAATTATTGAGTTTATTGTGCGATTTTTTTTTAATTTTAATTTTTGCCATTATTTTCGAATTTCTCGTTGGAACTTATTTTAAGCTAAAAAGAGTTATATTTGGTGCTGAAAATGGCAAATGATTTTTCTTTTGCTTGTATTTTCAATTTTTTGGTCTGCATTTTTATTTTTTAACCAGGATTTTTTATTTTTTCGGCTGATATTTTAGATCTTAGGCGGTTTTGTTCCAAATTTTTGGAAGTCTTGGAAGATAAATGGTTCTTTGTTTCTTCAAAAAAAAGGGGGGGGGGGTATTATATAAGTGGCTCTACCATCAACATGTTTGACGAGCCGCCACTGGTAAAGATATAAGGTATTTGAAATTTAAAAAAAGAATCTAAACTCAACATAAACATACAGTTACTCTATTAATAATTTGATAAAATTTTGCTGCTCAATTGTTGATAAATATGTACAAAATATCGTAAAAATATTAGTTATTCAAATTTTTCAAGATGACACGCCAAACATTGAAAGAACATTGACTAAATAAAATTTTCCGTCACTTGATCGATTCTGGGCGAAAAAAATGGTTAAACCTAATAAAAACATGAATACTCTAAATAACCTTTTATTTGGGTAAAAAATAAATGTGAATTTTTCAGATTATTATAATAACTTTTAGTGGTAAAAAATAAAATCTTATTTTTCGAGGGTTTCAAGGTCATATCTTGGCAAAAATGGGATTATTTATACGAAACTGAAATAAAATTATTAATACCAAAATATTACCAATAATTTTAAATAAAATTACTCTTCAATTAATAAATATATTAAAAAAAACAATATAATGTAAAAAATTTAGTTATTCAAATTTTTGAAGACCAAAAATCGGAAGATGAAAAAAATCACAGATATGGAGTTCATCAGTCGATCACTTAGGGGCGAGAAGGGAACTAGGCTTGTAAATTTTATTACCTCATAATTGTATTTTAAGTGGGGACGGGTTTCGACCGAACTAAGCACCGACATGCGGCAGCATTCCCTCGCCGAGCGAGTTTCGCATTTGTATTTTCTCTGACTGTACATAAAGGCAGCTTGATTATTTCTCTTATGTTTACGGTAATTAAGTTTCTATATTTCTTTATTAATATGTTTCATTCTTATAAAATGTTTTTATATAAATTCCGCTTGTTCGTGTCTGCTGATGTGTGATAATTACTAAAATGAAGGAGCTGAAATTTTGCATAATTACTCTATGGATCTCCGGAACTATCTTCAATCTCGTATGAAAAAATAAGTTATTCCTGCTTATGCCTATCAATCTATTCGCACGCAACTAGACGCAGCGCAATAAAACATTTTCTTCCTAGATATATAAATAATAAAAAGCTCACTGAGAGTATCGCTTACTGATGAACTTTGACTAAATATTGAAAGCATAAACTTTGAATTAAACAACTTTCGACGTTTTTTTACCACTATTTAAACTATTTAAACGTCTAAAGTTGTTTAATTCAAAGTTACCTGACAATGGACTACCACATAGTAACGGTCGCAACCATCATCTTCATGAAAGCATAAAGATAGCATCGTGTTTTTCTACAATTCCGATATTTCAGTTCCCATTTAGTATGAGTGCAAGTGGGCGAAAAGCGTAATTGATGATACCGAGTGTGAATATTCCGTAAGTATTGAAGTTTGTTAAAGAATATAAGTCTCGAGCGTGTAAATTTACGGCGAAATGTGTGCATTAAAGTAAACCAAACAAGTTAATGACTGTTGACATATTTGGTGAGTATCGCACTCGTTAGGGCCGCGCACACGAGACGTTCATTAATTCGCAAAGTGTCATCGAATACATAGCTAATACCATACCAGTACTAAACATATCGAGGGGCCATTAATTTTATTTTTATAACCCCGCAACAATAAATCAATTTTCAATTAATATAATTAATAATCACGGACGCTAATTAATGATTTATAGATTTCGCATCAATTACGAATTTCTGGGAAGGACTTGTTTGCGTGTGCTAATGTGGATATAATTAAATGAGGAAGAAGTGCATGGCGTACCGTCATATCAGTGTGTGTTTATGTGCATAACCGTCCGTCCATTATCCGCCAAATCAAGCTGATATTTAATTTAGGGAGGATATCGATCCCGGGGGCGGGAGAAAATAGGTTAATTAAATTATTGCCAAGTTCCGAGATAGTTTAAGATTGTTTGATTCATTTAACATTTAGCCCCGGTATTAACGAGTTTGCGGCAGCTCGCGTTTGCGGAGAGACGGACGTTGCCGGTACCGAAATGCATTGTGAAGATCGCCAAGAGACGAGCAGATGACAGATGAGCAGATGAGCAAGGGATGTTTAATAATCTGGCTGTACCGAGCTTAATTCTATTACATTAGAGTTGACTGCAGTGGCTACACACCTCCACTGCCCGTTCGATAACGTACATAATTAACAATGTGATATCGACCTGCAGATCCCCCGTGGATTGTGGGCCGCTGGGGATTCAGACCTCTTGCACCTCACCACCCTCGATACCCTACACCTCCTCATCCACCTCCTGCCTTCCGTTCCGTGCATCCTCAGCGAAATCTTAGCTGTGATTCCATTGAGGTTTTATATAAAACTGCCAATTGGACACGTTTAGATGGAGAAACTGAATTCTATTGAACGTCTTATATAAAGTTACGACATACGTATATACTTAAATTAAGTTACGACGAATGTAACATTTATGTTAGTAATTCTATTTGTATAAAAAATTCACTAAAGCCTTAGATTTAATGAAACGCTTACTATGTTCTTAGCCACAATAATTGTGGTTAAAAACGTACTATTATGTATTATGGTGATGTCTAACCATAAAAAATAGTAATTTTTAATTGACAAAAACGGTAATTTTGAATTATATAAAATAGCGATTTTCAACGGTCAAAAATAGCGATTTTCAATAGTCGAAAGTAGAGACTTTCAGCACTCAAAAATGCGATTTTCACTCTCTGGAGATTTCAACTCTCAAAATGGTGATTTTATACTCTCGAAAATAGTGAGTTTCTACTGTTTGTCAGTTGAAAATCACCATTTTTGACAGTTCGATGTCACTAATTTCGACAGCTAAAAAGCACTATGTTTGACGGTCAAAATCGCTATTTTTGATAGTTGAGAAAACATATTTTTAATAGTTGAACGTCTATATTTCAGGAAGTTGAAAATGATTATATTGACGGTTGCAAATTACTATAGTTGACAGTTAAAAATCACTATATTTGACAGTTGAAAATCGCTATATTCGACAGTTGAAAATAACTATTTTCGAGTTGAAAGTCACTTTAGTAGACAGTAAAAGATCGTTATTTTTGTCAGTTAAAAAGCACTATTTTTGACGGTTGAAATCACTTTGTTTGACAGTTGAAAAGAACTATTTTTGATAGTTGAACATCTCTAATTCACAAAGTTGAAAATCACTATATTTGACGGTTGGAAATCACCATTGAAAAAGAGTTGAAAAATCACTATTTTTCAGTTGAAAGTCACTACATTTGACAGTAAAAAGATCACCTTTGTTAGCAGTTGAATGTCTTTATTTAGGCAGTGAAAAAATCACTACGTTGACAATTACAAATCACAACATTTTACAGTAGAAAATCACATTTTTTTTTTAGTTAAAAATCATTAGTTTTTGACAGTTATAAATCCCCGTTTTGGGAGTTGAAAGCCGCCATTTTAGACAGTTGAATGTCTTTATTTCAAGCAGTGGAAAAATCACTATATCGGCAGTTACAAATCGCTGTATTTGACAATTGACAATCACATTTTTTTGACAGTTGAAAATCATTAGTTCTTGACAAATATAAATCCCCATTTTGGGAGTTAAAAGCCGCCATTTTAGACAGTTGTATGTGTCTATTTCAGGCAGTGAAAAGATCACTATATCGGCAGTTACAAATCACTGTATTTGATAGTTGAAAATCACATTTTTTTGACAGTTGAAAATCAGTAGTTTTTGACAGTTAAACAGTAATAAAAGCCGCCATTTTAGACAGTTGAATGTCTCTATTTCAGGCAGTGGAAAGATCACTTTATCGGCAGTTACAAATCACTGTATTTGACACTTGAAAATCACATTTTTTTGACAGTTTAAAATCACTAGTTTTTGACAGTTAAACAGTTCTAAAAGCCGCCATTTTAGACAGTTTCTCTATTTCACGCAAAATCACTACATTGGCAGTTACAAATCACTACATTTGACAGCTGAAAATCCCATTTTTTGACAGTTGAAAATCACTCGTTTTTGGCAGTTACAAACCCCCCATTTTGAGAGTTGAAAGCCGCCATTTTAGACAGTTGAAAATCACTATTTTTGATAGTTAAAAATCACAATTTTTGAAGATCTCCATTTTGACAGTCTAAACAATCTTTTTCGACAGTTGAACATCACAATTTTCTACAGCTAAAAATCATCATTTTTTGCGGTTGAAAATCACTAGTTAGATAGATAGTTGAAAATTACTATTTCGGGCAATTGAAAATCACTAGTTTTTGACAGTTAAACAGTTATAAAAGCAGTTGAATGTCTCTATTTCAGGCAGTGGAAAAATCACTACATTGGCAGTTACGAATCACTACATTTGACAGTTGAAAATCACATTTTTTTGACAGTTGAAAATCACTATTTTTGATAGTTAAAAATCACAATTTTTAACAGGTGAAGATCACTTTTGACAATCTAAATAATCTTTTTGGACAGTTGACCATCACAATTTTCTAAAATTTTTCAGCTAAAAATCATCATTTTTTACGGTTGAAAATCACTTGTTAGATAGATGGTTGAAAACTACTATTTCGAGAAATTGAAAATCGCTATGCTAACCATTGGAAATAACTTATTTTTGACATTTCCAAGTGACTATTTCCGGACAGTTGAAAATTAGACTATTTGGAAACTAAGCCCGCGGTGGTGTCCATACGCCACTGGATACGACTAAAAACGTTTAATTTATAGTTCAATTGTTTTCTGTTTTTTGAGGATAATTCTTGAACGAAAAGGCAGATTTTGAAAATTATTTCAGCAAAGTATTGCATTAATCGGAAAGATGTAAACATGTTCAAAATTTTTTTTTGTTTTTTGTTTTTAGAGGATAGAACGGATGACCAAATTTGTTAAATTCTTCCAGCTCATCGAATAGATGCTGATAAGACAAAGCAAAATAATTGTCGTTCAAATGTTCTCTAGTTTTTGAGGATAACTCTTGAAAATGGATATTGAAAATTCTTCCAGAAAAGCATCGCACTCACCGAATAGATGTATAAAAGATAGAAAAATTAAATTCGTTGTTCAATTGTTTTATGGTTTTGAGAAGATAACTCTTGAACAAAAAACAGCAGATTATAAGAATGCGTCCAGAAATGTGTTGTACTCGTCGGATAAATGTAGATAGGACGAAAAAATTAATTCGTCTTCAATTGTATTTTTTTAAAAGGATAACTCTTGAACTGATGACCTTATTTATAAAATTCTTTCTGCAAAGTCTTGCATTCATCCGAAAGATGTAGGTAGGATCAAAAAATATTTTTTGAATTTTTTTTTCATTGAACGCATAAACCAAATTCGTCAAATTCTTTCAGCAAAGTGATCTACTCATCGAATAGATGCAGATAAGACCAAACAAATTAAATTACAATAAGGTATTTGTTTTTAGTCGGTGGTAATACCACAAGAGGTTAGAATTTGACCGGATAAATTAAAATTTTTTGTGTCGACACAAAATTCGAGAATGAAATGAGATGGAAAAATCCAACGGTTTTCAATTATGTTTCTAAGCAGAGGTATGCAGAACTGGCACGAACTGTCACTGTTCAACTAATGTTAGCTATTTACGAAAATTGTTAATATAAAGATCGTAGTCATGGTGAAGGTAAATAAATTTTTATCCACTTGCAAATTTTTTTGTCCGCCGTTTTAAATACACATTTTTATACATACAAGTTGAATTAACTTTGTAAAATGTAATTTTGCAAATTTTTGACAAAGTTTGTAATCGGCCATAACTAAATAAAAATTCTTATTCTTATCACGTATACACGCACGTTAATAAACAAAAGCCAGAAATCGTTCACCGGACACTGCTTAGCCGGTCAACTATAATTATATATATATATATATATATATATATATATATATATATATATATATATATATATATTATAATTGAAGCCGGTCAGGTACAAAATATTTTTGGGCAGTAATTAGGTAGGTAGAGGGTGGCGTTCGCAATTTTTACTTTACGTGATTTTTTTTTCAAAATTTTTTTTTACGGAAATATCCGTTTTGGGGTCCCTAGATGCCATTTCAACAGTTTCTTTTCACTCGTATGTCGCCTTGCAGTCACCGCAATACGTTTTACCATTGTGCTCTCAAATATAAACATGAGTGCAAAGGGTTAAAGTGGACGATTTGACTAGGCCCTTCAAAAATCAAAAACTTATTTGTCTATGATACGATCCGGTCTTAGCAAGAGTTCATTCCTTCGAAAGCTCCTAATATGTAATTAATTTAATCGATAATTAGATATAACATATGAATTACATCAGCGACGTAACTTGAAACATTCAGGCCACCGCAATTTTTTTTTTTAGGTAAATATTTTATGAGCTGATTCTCATACCTGGACGCCCTCGCTTTACCCCACTTCCCCCATTTTTGCTTCATCTCATTATAACCACTATTTCTATTTACCAATTCCATCTCCACGGTTCAAGTACACGTTAAGGCATGTAACTCGCGTAGGAGGAAATATTAATTGCAAAATGAGTCAGTAAACGAAATAATTTTATGGAGTTTTCCTCGCTTTTATTTCAAATCGATTTAAAATCGTCCATGTACAAAAATGCTCTTTTAATCAGTCCCATCTGATCTGAACGTTAATAAAATATGAAATTGGGATTTAAAATAAATTCGGTACGCGACGGGATTGAAAAAAAGGAGGCATTAACAAAAAAACAATAAAATCGAATTTAGTGCGGCCATAAAAAAATTAAACTGGATTTTATAACGAATTACTTGCGCATTGTTTTATCGCCAACAAAAAAAAAATATAAATAAAAATATTGCAAACATATTGATCCCTCGGAAATGCAAGTGCTCCATCTCGTCTCGAAGAGTAGATTCAATCAAGTAATCGCGTTAAAGGCGCCAGAGTTTACTACACGTACACACATCGGGGGCGAAAATAGGATTTTTGTTTATTAATTTATGAATTCCATTTTCTCCGCATTTCGCGTTGAAAATAATTAGGGGACGGGTAATTGGGTTTCCTTTTTAAAGTTCATTATTAAAGCAAATAAACCGTGCGCTCATTGGTGCTATTTATGTGTTTTCAACAAGTCGCGCCGAGATCAAGAGGAGCGCTCAAGATGTACGAGACAAATATTTGGAAGGGCCTACGAGAGGAAGGCCCCTCTTTCACCCAAACATCCGGCATTTGTATGCAGCTTAACTAATCTAATATATCGAACGGAAAAAAATATACACGCAATAGAATCATTATCTATAAAATTTGGTTTGAAGAATTCAGATCATCAAAAGAGGTTCAGCTCTAGGAAACTAATTTATTATTGCACTGAGAAAGTTTTGATCAATATGTTAAAATTATTGAATTAAATAGTTTGGAAAGCTCTAGTTTAAAATAATCCCACAAAGTCAATCAAAAAATAAATCATTCTAAATACCTTGATCTTAGGCATATAAACTAAATAATTCGATATTCAACACTATTTATACCTTACAATTAAGGGACTGTAAGTTCGATAGAGAATTAAGTGTACACATCTTTAATACAATCACTACTCTAACTAGTTTAGATGAAGTACTAAAAAAACTTAAAAATGAAGCTGAAACCAAATATATTGCACAGGTTGAGATTAAAATAGGACGAATTGGCACTATGAAGATTTAGGTTGAACTACAACGAGATAACCATCAGGTTGATAGCCTCATAAAAATAATTACTTCTATATCTAATTTAGAAGGTGGATTACACCAAATTATCGAAGGTAATACCACAATTACAATTTCGCCAGATAAATTTTATTTTGCGCGAGTTATTGAATCGATGCAAATTTCGAAAATGAATTTGCTAATCGCAATTCATTCGAGAAATTTGCGATGAAAATTTATCATACACAAATTATAATCAAGAGTGTTATTTGTTTAGATAATTTAACGAAATAATCAAAACTATGTCATGGTGAAGGTAAATAGAGTTTATCCATTTGCGAACTTGTACCTACATTTTTATCCAGCTGCGAAGTTTTATCTATCTATTTATCCGCTTGCAAAACCACTTACTCGACTATTTTAAATGCACACTTTTATACATAAGTTGAATTATCCATAAAAAAATGTAACGGTAAGTTGAATTTTACACATAGAATCAAATACGTACTGTATTACAAATGATACTAAAACATACTTAGTATTCCGTGGTTTAATAGAATTTACAATTCCATGAACTATTTTCACATTTTATTTACACATGATGTTACTATACAAACATAACTTTACTGCTACGAGATCAAGACATCTCATCACCAGTTTACACCGGTCAATCGCCAGACACTAATGAAACGGAAAATCCGTACTAATTACGACCGCACTTGAAGGAACCCGATTCCTCAAACACGCGCCATACAATGCTCTGTCCAAAGTAGGAACAATAATATTATGCGGCCGGTCCGGTATATCAATGAGGGAGTTAACAAGACGCCAAAGTTGGGCTTCAGTTTTGGGGTGCGAGAAGAGAAACAGTCTAGACATAACAGGATCCCGCGTTAACACGTCAGGACGGCACAACTTCGGAATAATATTATAATAGTTATTGCTTTGTTATTGCCGGATTGCGCGGACGACGTCTTCGCCAGATGGAAACTTTGTGCCGTTCAGAGGCGCATTCAATTGGCCGTACATTCAAATCGTATACCAATTTAGAAACAAACTGGAAAGGACGATAAAAAATGAAACGTATAAAAAAAACGAATACTCGATCTACTAGAGCTTGGAAATTACGTTGCTTCACCATCTTACACAGATTCTTGAATTTACAACTAGAAGCTACATTCGGTTTAAAATATGCGTCGATAAATATAGAGGTAGAGTGTTTAGATGGAAGTTACCCATAATAAAAAAAAAATACCTGGAGAAGTATTTCTTATTCTAACTTCTGTCTCTTTGATCGATTCCCGAAAGCAGCGTTCGTAAGCATTTCCATGTGTTGCTTAAGGCAGCGGTCAACCCGTCTAGGTAAATGGTGTTGACACTTACAACTAACCCAGAGGTCGCCAAACTTTTTTGATCATCGACCCCTATATAATTTTTCGAAATCTCCATCGACCCCCTACAAAAGTATTTTTTGTGAACTCGCCCCTCGAAAATCAGCCATATTTTTGTCTTTTGGGACTATAAAAAGAATGATTGATATTTATGGCTTGTATTTCTTGTAATAATGATATTCATTAAAAAAAATTATACATAAAGACATAAATGACGATGACCTAAATTTTTTTCTAAACGCGGGATCCAAATATATATTCATACATTTCCTTTAAATAAAACCTTTCCACTAAAAAAGGTTTTATGTTCACTAGCGGAAAATATGAAAATTAAGGTTTATATGACTAATGCGGAGGGTCCCGGGTTCGAATCCCGGCGAGGGCATGGGTGTTTGTGGATGTCTATTTTCATTTAATATGAATAATATATTATAAATTATCGGTTGTGGCTGAATGACCTACGCTGTCTAAGCTAATGTCCCATATCATTCATAATTCCCCAACCCAAATTTCCGTCAATCATCCTTCCTTTAAAAAAAAAAGGTTTATATCTCCTTACATTTTTTTCAATTTTTTTACACTTGTTTCTTCTTCGACCCCCAATCGACCCTCCGATTCGGATCGACCCCCTGGCTTGGATCGACCCCTACTTTTGTTAAATAGACCCCTGGGGGTCTATATAGACCACTTTGGCGACCTCTGAACTAACCGATGTTAGAATATCAGTGCCGTAGAATATAAAATTCTAAAATCCGATTCGATCCCTGAATCTTTCATTGAGCAGGGGCGGCTCATTATATAGAGCCACGGAGCCATTGCACTACCTGTAGACTCAAGCTCAGCAAGAAATTTTAACTGATTCTTAAAAAAACTTTTTAAATGTTAAATAACACCGCGTAGAAGTTCACAATAATTTTAACAGATGGTTAAAATTTTGACAGACTATTTCTGAATAATGTGTTCTTACAAATTTCCAAAGAAAGCAATCGCACGTTTACCACAACAAAAATGGTTGCACAAAAGAAAATTTTGATGATCCAAAAGGCGCATTTTTCAAAATACAAGTAGGGATTGTACATTTATTTTAACAGATGGTTTAAACTTTTATTTTCAAAGCCCTTGTGTAATTAGTTTTTATCTGTATCTTACCTGTATACAGTATGTTTTTTTTATCGTGGGCCATAGGATTTTACATGCTAAAAACTATACCTTGTGTTAATGTATATTTTAACATATAATTTTAAAGCAAATTTTAGTTAGTTTAGTTTTAGTTTATTATGCGCTTAATTAGATTAACTTAAACATGTTTTATTCCATTAAAAAATGAAATTAATTCACTAATCAATCTGACATTTCGTAAATTCAAGGTACTTCGATTATTTTGCGCACTTATTTAAAATAAATAAATAATTTCATTTTTTAATGGAATAAAACATGTTTCAATTATTCTGACTAAGCACATCATGTAGAAAAATAATTGATTTATTGCTAACCAAAATTTCCTTTAAAATTTTATGATAAAATATACATTAACACAAGGTATAATTTTTAGCATGTAAAATCCTATGGCCCATGATAAAAAAATACCCTGTATATACCTTTGTAAATCGGTTTTTAAAACACTTCTTGTTTGAAAATGGTAATTGTATTACCGAAACTTAAGTCACAAAAATAAATATATAAGTTATACAAAACAAAGTTAAAAGTGTTTTATTATAATATTTAAAATGTATAACGAAGTAGAAGCCTCCAGCATAAACAATATTAAACTTTTTTTGACTAATTCTGAATAATGCGTCTTTACAAATTTTCAAAGAAAATCATCGCAAGTTTACCATTTACCACTACAAAAATGGTTTCACTAAAAGACAAATTTTGATCACCAAAAAGGCAAATTTTTCAGAAATTCACTTGAGAATTACACATTTCTTTCGACAGATGGTTGAAATTTTGACAGACCAATTTTGAGTAATGTCCCTTTATAGATTTCTTCGAAAAATAATCACAAGTTTACCACAACAAAAATGGTTGCACTAGAAAAGCAAATTTTGTAACAAAAAAGCGGATTTTTTGGAAATTCACATGGCAATTCTACATTTATTGCTACAGATGGTTGAAATTTTGACAAAATAATTCGGAATAATGTGTCTTCACAAATTTACAAAGAAAATAATCGCAAGTTTACCAAAACAAAAATTGTTGCACTAAAAAGCAAATTTTGATGACCAATAAGGCGCATTTTTCAAAAATTTGCATGGTAATTCCACATTTATTGCAACAGATGGTTGAAATTTTGACGGACTAATTTTGAATAATGTGTCTACAAATTTCCAAAGAAAATAATTTTCTTCTAAATTTTCGATTTTTTTTTTGTTAAAATTTTCGAATTTTTGGTCCGCAATTTGAATGTTTGGTCAAAGTTTTTAATTTTTATCATATATTTTAGATTTTTTAACCTAAATGATTGCTTTTTATACGCAACTTTTTAATTTTTGCCGATATTTTCAAGTACAGTTTCTGATTTCTTGCCCTTCATTTTAGATTTTCTAACTTGAATTCTTATTCTTTTGGGCAGAAAGACCTATGCTTGATAGCCCAGACAGATTAACACCCTTCAGTTATTTATGTATTAAAATGTTATGTATAATTATTTGTTTGAATAAAGATCTTGATGTATGTATTATTTTTTAAGGGCGATTTTTTTTACTTTTTGGTTACTTTTTGACTGCCATTTTCGAGTTTCTGGTCGGCAACTAATTTTGAGCTTAAAAGCTATTCTTAGGAGCTGAATATTGCAAATTAATTTTAGTTTTTCTCGATTTTTCAATTTTTTGGTTTACATTTTTTATTTTTAGACCAGCATTTTTGATTTTTTTCGCCTATATTAAAGAATGCATTTTACTCCTTTGATGAATTTTTAAATATGGATGTTGTTGATACCGTTTAAGTGGTCTTCTAGTGTGATATTGATTTTAAACGTTTTAACATGTATGTCCGTAACTTAGATTTAGTTTTTAATATTATTTTTAATCATTGTTTTTGTTCCGTCTTATTTTTGCGGCAGATTTTTAAATTTATTTATTAGTTTTATCTCTAGGTTAAGTTTTTACGAGTATTTTAATTGTCAATTTTATAATATATTACTATATGTAGATTCATTTGTAACTGACGAGTGTAAACTTATTACAAGTATGAACACGAATAAACTACATTACATTACATTACATTACTATATTATAAATATTTGACCTGTATTTTTCATTTCTTGGTTCCAAATTTTAGAGTTTTTGCCCGAAATATTCTTTATTTTGGTTTTTTTTGTTGTTGAAATTTTCGGATTTTTGGTCTGCATTTTTTTAACCGCGAATTTTTGATATTTTTCTAAATTTTCGGTTTTCAGTTTTTTACCTTAATTAAGAGCTAATTCTGCAAGTGATTATTTTTTTACGATTTTTCAAAACATTAAGAGCAATTTCCGTTCTCTTCAGTGCAGTTTTGAGTTAATTGCTGTTTTCAGTAGCAATATTGCAATTATTTTTACAAAATGAAATTTAATGAAAAGTGCACTCTTTCTGCATAGTTTTAGTAATTTTGGAGCTAATTCTACGAGTGATTAATTTTTTACAATTTTTCAAAACATTGAGTGCAAATTTCCTTCACTACAGAGTTTATTCCCTTGTTTTCTACAGGAGCATGTCGTTGTTTTCAGGAAATTAAAAGTAGACTATTTTCGAATAATTAAAGTATATTTGAAGCGAAACCTTCAAGCAATAAATTTTTAAAAATTTTCAAAAATTGTCGAGTGCAAAATTTCTTTGCTGCAGAGCAAATTTTGAGTTTTTTTTATGTTTTCTGGGGCTAATCACCCCTAGTGCTGAAAATGGCAATTTTCGTACTTGAATTTTCAATCTTCTTGTTTTCATTTTTTATCGTTAAGCCCAGATTTTGATATTTTGGTCTAAATTTTTAATCTTTTAGCCTTTTTCTTTTTCTAAATTTTCGATTTGTTTGTTAAAATTTTCGATTTTTTGGTCCGCAATTTTGATTTTTAGGATCGAAGTTTTGAATTTTTTATCCTATATTTTAGATTTTTTTAACCTAAATGATTGATTTTTATACGCGACTTTTTTATTTTTTGCCGATATTTTCAAGTTTTTTTTTATGGTTTTTGATTTCTTGGTCTTGATTTTAGATTTTTTAACTTGAATTATTATTTTTTATGGTTGATTTTTTTTTACTGTTTGACTAAAATCGATTAAATTATTTTTTTTTTCAAACAAAAATTTTTTTTTTTCAAGACTGAGACCATTCTGAACACTATTTGTCCATAAAATTTTGTTGTGGGACTTCCAGGAATTGAGGTTTTCAAGTTTCTGGTCGGCAGCTTATTTTGAGCTAAAGAGTTATTTTGGGGGCTGAAAATTATTTTCGTTTTCCTTGATTTTTCAATTTTTTGGTTTGAATTTTTTATTTTTAGACCAGCATTTTTGATTTTTTTGGCCTATATTTTAGATCTATGGCCTGTATTTTTCATTTCTTCGTTCCAAATTTTAATTTAATTTTTTTGTTGCAATTTTCTGCATTTTTTTAACAGCGAATTTTCGAAATTTGTCTAAATTTTCGATCTTGTGGTCGTATATTTTACTTTTTTACTTTAATTAAGAGCGTATTTTTTTATTGGTCTATACTTTTAACGTGTGTGATTTTTAGGTGCAAATTTTTGATTTTTTTGCCGGTATTTAATTTGTATAATTGGTCATTTCCATCTTTCATAATTTTGTCGTTTCAAACGCCAGTATCATCTGGCTCTACCATCAACATGTTCCACTGGATGTGAGGCAACTAAACCAAAAGGTAATACATTTGGAAGCAGAAGAACCAATTATTTCCAAAAGTAATGGCAGTATAAAACAGTGAACAGCTTCAAATCTTCGGCTTAAGAGAATACACTGTCAAAACTAATAAACAAACGAGATGGAATCCTTGCGTATATCATTTAAAGAAATAAACAGAATAAATGTTTCTCGAAAGGTTTAATTACCTTTCACGTGCCAATTGCCAAAGTTCATTTCTAATCTATACACCAATCCACCAAATTTTGACCCTGAAACTTCTTACACGATCAGATAACACCGTTTTCAAACTACAAACTCGATCTTGGTTGTAGGCACGAGAGCATCCCTTGCTCTGGATTGCAGAATGCGTGTTTTAAGAATGAATCCATCTTTCACGTGCCAGTTACCAGGATTCCTTCTAATCCATACACCAATTTACAAATTTTGAATAAAGCAATTTTTGACCCTAAAGCTCCTTGTATACGATCTGCTAGCAAAATTTCTAGGTCGACGAAAAAAATGATTAGAATGGACCCAGCGATGTAACATACGACTACTGGACACCACGTATTTACTATTAGTCTTTAGATTTTCTATCTAATATTATTTCTTATCTGCTCAGAATTGATTTGAGCTGTTCCGAAAACACGAGTAAGTATTTGGGTACATTTATTCGGAATTAGGTTAAAGTATTCAGCGCTTATACGTGGAATAGCTTAAAAATGGCCGAGGTTAAATTTAAAGTTGTTTTGATGCATCAAGAATTTAAATCAAAATGTGCATGTAAATTAAAGCCGGTGTCATGCACGTGCATGTATGTGTGTGTGTCTGTGAGTGATACATTGAAAAATAAGTCAGCACTTGCAGTCCGTTCTCCGTCCATAGTGTAAATATGAATGTGCGCTGTGTAAATCATTTAAAATAATGTGGTGTATTAATAATTCAGAGTATAAGCTACCGTTTAATGGGTTCTCTGCTTATATTATTCCCAAAAATAATATTTCACTGTAATTACACTACGTATATATTTATGTGCAAAATAAACTTGTTTATGAAATCTGCTCGGCGCCGCTTAGGGTCAAAAGACCGATACATTTTCTTATTACTGCACGAGGAACGTTCCTCGCGGATTCTCAGCTCTAAATTTTCATTTTCCTACTGTTTTATTCAAATTTTATTCACACTCGCCCCATTCTTATCAAAAGATATCAATTATGGCATCTGTATTAATTGAGGAAATGCTGCGAATGCATTTCATCGGCACGATTTAATACATCCATATTTTCCATAAGGCTTTTCACCAACTTCCGATGAATACAACTACTGAGGATATTTTAGTTAAAATAAGGACCTAGTTATAAAAAGATAATAATCTTCTATGTAAAGTCACTGAATAAAACACTTACTATGTTTTTTACCACAATTTATATAACATAAATTGTGGTAAAAAAACATATATAACATAAATTGTGGTAAAAAAACATAGTAAGTGTTTTATTCGGTGATGAATTACCACGTAGTAACGGTCACAACCATCACCATGTAAAGGCTATATGTTGGATTATAATTTTACTAGCAACGGTCATTAGCATCAAAGGTGCGGGTGCAAGATCCCCGGATCTTACTCCCCTTGACTTTTTCCTCTGGGGACTAGTCGAGGAGAAAGTATTTGCTGAAGCTCCGACAACAGTGCAGAACATGAAGGAAAGGATTAGGGCTGCATTTCGAGCAATTTCCATTCAAACCCTTCGAAATGTTCAAGTAAACTTTCGCCAGCGGGTGCAGAAGTGCATTAACGAGGATGGACACTTCATCGAGCATTTGATCTAAGAACGAGATCGAACCTCCAGCCACTAAAGCCATCGGCCCTTTTCAGTGTAAAATCCCATCGGCAAGCTTCACGTGGTGCACATCAGGTGACGCTATGCCGGGGGGTAATGCATGAATCACAGCCTGGATTCATCTGAGATTTCAAACAACATGACGGACAAAATTCGTGAAAAAACTCTTGAAAAAGCATTTTCAAAAAAACCTTTCCTACAAAATGTTTGTATTTCTTCCCGTAGAATACGATCCCTCAGTAGAAAATAGGGGGTTCAATATGAAAAATCAAAGTTGATCTTCGTTTGACCTTGAAAATTAACTCCAAGGTCATTTTCAAGGTCACCAGCATATGTCCCCCTCCGAACCCTACAACTTTCATCTGAAGCATTTTTTGCCATGTTACTCAGGTTTCGAGATATTTGAGGTGGCATCCCCGAAAAAAGAATTTTCAACATTTTACGATTTCGTAATTTTTTCCATGGTATTACTCGCGAAAAAAAATGCAAGTAAAAATAAATTACGGTTCTTAATGACGGGAGAAAGCGTGTAAAGTAATTATTTTCGAAAAAAAAAGTTTTGTTCATTTGATCATTTTCGCCATTTTTTTTCATAGTATTACTCGGGAAAAAATGCGTACAAAAAATGTTGTGTGTGATGTGTGTGTTCATGTGTGTTCATGTATGTGTTTATGTGTGTTCAACTTGATATGATTTGATTCCGAAAATTGGACTTTATTGCATTTTGTTATATGCAACTTATAGTATAAGTTAAAATTATTTTATCTTTACGACTAAAACTCCGCTTAACGTTTTTTTTAACCATTTTCAGGTGGATATTTTTCAAAGCCTTGGTGAATTAAATAAATAAAACCTAATACCCTAATCCTTTCCTACCTAAATTTTTGTGACCTAATAAAATAATTGAAAACGCATCCAAGAATTGCACCAAGATTGACAGGATAAGAAGAAGCATGAGGTATTTGTGAACGTCACGAGAAACCGGCTCCCCTGAGAAGGTGGTCAACCACACCAATATCTTCTAGAGATACGCCGCACCCCCGAAAACAACGGCCCTTTTAAGGGCCATAAAAACTAACTAATTCTAAAGATTCTTCTTTGTCTATGAATGAATGAATGAATGAATGCATGTATTTAAACAATTAAAGACCTAAGTGCTCTCATAATGAAATATTGAAAAATGTTTGCCCAGACTATCAGAAGACTTGGAACGAAAAGTGTTATTTTTCACTTCAAAAATCGATCGAAAATTTACGGTTCAGAATGTGTACCCTAAATTAATTTCAAAAAATTTTCTGGATTTGTAACAGGAGACTAGGAACGCAAAGAGGTATTTTACTCTTGAAAAATCGATCGAAAATTTACGGTTCAGAATGTGTACCCTAAATTAATTTCGAAAAATTTTCTGAATTTGTATCAGGAGACTAGGAACGCAAAGAGATATTTTACTCTTCAAAAATCGATCGAAAATTTACGGGTCAGAATGTGTACCCTAAATTAATTTCGAAAAATTTTCTGAATTTGTATCAGGAGACTAGGAACGCAAAGAGATATTTTACTCTTCAAAATCGATCGAAAATTTACGGTTCAGAATGTGTACCCTAAATTAATTTCGAAAAATTTTCTGGATTTGTATCAGGAGACTAGGAACGCAAAGAGATATTTTACTCTTGAAAAATCGACCGAAAATTTACGGTTCAGAATGTGTACCCTAAATTAATTTCGAAAATTTTCTGGATTTGTAACAGGAGACTAGGAACGCAAAGAGGTATTTTACTCTTGAAAAATCGATCGAAAATTTACGGTTCAGAATGTGTACCCTAAATTAATTTCAAAAAATTTTCTGGATTTGTAACAGGAGACTAGGAACGCAAAGAGGTATTTTACTCTTGAAAAATCGATCGAAAATTTACGGTTCAGAATGTGTACCCTAAATAATTTTGGAAAAATTTTCTGGATTAGTATCAGGAGACTAGGAACGCAAAGAGATATTTTACTCTTGAAAAATCGATCGAAAATTTACGGTTCAGAATGTGTACCCTAAATTAATTTCGAAAATTTTTCTGGATTTGTATCAGGAGACTAGGAACGCAAAGAGATATTTTACACTTCAAAAATCGATCGAAAATTTACGGTTCAGAATGTGTACCCTAAATAATTTTGGAAAAATTTTCTGGATTAGTATCAGGAGACTAGGAACGCAAAGAGATATTTTACTCTTGAAAAATCGATCGAAAATTTACGGTTCAGAATGTGTACCCTAAATTAATTTCGAAAAATTTTCTGGATTTGTAACAGGAGACTAGGAACGCAAAGAGGAATTTTACTCTTGAAAAATCGATCGAAAATTTACGGTTCAGAATGTGTACCCTAAATTAATTTCGAAAATTTTCTGGATTTGTAACAGGAGACTAGGAACGCAAAGAGGTATTTTACTCTTGAAAAATCGATCGAAAATTTACGGTTCAGAATGTGTACCCTAAATTAATTTCGAAAAATTTTCTGGATTTGTAACAGGAGACTAGGAACGCAAAGAGGTATTTTACTCTTGAAAAATCGATCGAAAATTTACGGTTCAGAATGTGTACCCTAAATTAATTTCAAAAAATTTTCTGGATTTGTAACAGGACACTAGGAACGCAAAGAGGTATTTTACTCTTGAAAAATTGATCGAAAATTTACGGTTCAGAATGTGTACCCTAAATTAATTTCAAAAAATTTTCTGGATTTGTAACAGGAGACTAGGAACGCAAAGAGGTATTTTACTCTTGAAAAATCGATCGAAAATTTACGGTTCAGAATGTGTACCCTAAATTAATTTCGAAAAATTTTCTGGATTTGTAACAGGAGACTAGGAACGCAAAGAGGTATTTTACTCTTGAAAAATCGATCGAAAATTTACGGTTCAGAATGTGTACCCTAAATTAATTTCGAAAAATTTTCTGGATTTGTATCAGGAGACTAGGAACGCAAAGAGATATTTTACTCTTGAAAAATCGACCGAAAATTTACGGTTCAGAATGTGTACCCTAAATTAATTTCGAAAATTTTCTGGATTTGTGACAGGACACTAGGAACGCAAAGAGGTATTTTACTCTTGAAAAATCGATCGAAAATTTACGGTTCAGAATGTGTACCCTAAATTAATTTCAAAAAATTTTCTGGATTTGTAACAGGAGACTAGGAACGCAAAGAGGTATTTTACTCTTGAAAAATCGATCGAAAATTTACGGTTCAGAATGTGTACCCTAAATTAATTTCGAAAAATTTTCTGGATTTGTAACAGGAGACTAGGAACGCAAAGAGGTATTTTACTCTTGAAAAATCGATCGAAAATTTACGGTTCAGAATGTGTACCCTAAATTAATTTCGAAAAATTTTCTGGATTTGTAACAGGAGACTAGGAACGCAAAGAGGTATTTTACTCTTGAAAAATCGATCGAAAATTTACGGTTCAGAATGGGTACCCTAAATTAATTTCGAAAAATTTTCTGAATTTGTAACAGGAGACTAGGAACGCAAAGAGATATTTTACTCTTCAAAAATCGATCGAAAATTTACGGTTCAGAATGTGTACCCTAAATTAATTTCGAAAAATTTTCTGGATTTGTATCAGGAGACTAGGAACGCAAAGCGATATTTTACTCTTGAAAAATCGATCGAAAATTTACGGTTCAGAATGTGTACCCTAAATTAATTTCGAAAAAATTTCTGGATTTGTATCAGGAGACTAGGAACGCAAAGAGATATTTTACTCTTGAAAAATCGATCGAAAATTTACGGTTCAGAATGTGTACCCTAAATTAATTTCGGAAAATTTTCTGGATTTGTAACAGGAGACTAGGAACGCAAAGAGGTATTTTACTCTTGAAAAATCGATCGAAAATTTACGGTTCAGAATGTGTACCCTAAATTAATTTCGAAAAATTGTCTGGATTTGTATCAGGAGACTAGGAACGCAAAGAGATATTTTACTCTTGAAAAAACGATCGAAAATTTACGGTTCAGAATGTGTACCGTAAATCATTTTCGAAAAATTTTCTGGGTTAGTATCAGGAGACTAGGAACGCAAAGAGATATTTTACTCTTGAAAAATCGATCGAAAATTTACGGTTCAGAATGGGTACCCTAAATTAATTTCGAAAAATTTTCTGAATTTGTAACAGGAGACTAGGAACGCAAAGAGATATTTTACTCTTCAAAAATCGATCGAAAATTTACGGTTCAGAATGTGTACCCTAAATTAATTTCGAAAAATTTTCTGGATTTGTATCAGGAGACTAGGAACGCAAAGCGATATTTTACTCTTGAAAAATCGATCGAAAATTTACGGTTCAGAATGTGCACCCTAAATTAATTTCGAAAAAATTTCTGGATTTGTATCAGGAGACTAGGAACGCAAAGAGATATTTTACTCTTGAAAAATCGATCGAAAATTTACGGTTCAGAATGTGTACCCTAAATTAATTTCGGAAAATTTTCTGGATTTGTAACAGGAGACTAGGAACGCAAAGAGGTATTTTACTCTTGAAAAATCGATCGAAAATTTACGGTTCAGAATGTGTACCCTAAATTAATTTCGAAAAATTGTCTGGATTTGTATCAGGAGACTAGGAACGCAAAGAGATATTTTACTCTTCAAAAATCGATCGAAAATTTACGGTTCAGAATGTGTACCCTAAATTAATTTCGAAAAATTTTCTGGATTTGTATCAGGAGACTAGGAACGCAAAGAGATATTTTCCTCTTCAAAAATCGATCGAAAATTTACGGTTCAGAATGTGCACCCTAAATAATTTTGGAAAAATTTTCTGGATTAGTATCAGGAGACTAGGAACGCAAAGAGATATTTTACTCTTGAAAAATCGATCGAAAATTTACGGTTCAGAATGTGTACCCTAAATTAATTTCGAAAAATTTTCTGGATTTGTATCAGGAGACTAGGAACGCAAAGAGATATTTTACTCTTGAAAAATCGATCGAAAATTTACGGTTCAGAATGTGTACCCTAAATTAATTTAGAAAAATTTTCTGGATTAGTATCAGGAGACTAGGAACGCAAAGAGGTATTTTACTCTTGAAAAATCGATCGAAAATTTACGGTTCAGAATGTGTACCCTAAATTAATTTCGAAAAATTTTCTGGATTTGTAACAGGAGACTAGGAACGCAAAGAGGTATTTTACTCTTGAAAAATCGATCGAAAATTTACGGTTCAGAATGTGTACCCTAAATTAATTTCGAAAAATTGTCTGGATTTGTATCAGGAGACTAGGAACGCAAAGAGATATTTTACTCTTCAAAAATCGATCGAAAATTTACGGTTCAGAATGTGTACCCTAAATTAATTTCGAAAAAATTTCTGGATTTGTATCAGGAGACTAGGAACGCAAAGAGATATTTTACTCTTGAAAAATCGATCGAAAATTTACGGTTCAGAATGTGTACCCTAAATTAATTTCAAAAAATTTTCTGGATTTGTAACAGGAGACTAGGAACGCAAAGAGGTATTTTACTCTTGAAAAATCGATCGAAAATTTACGGTTCAGAATGTGTACCCTAAATAATTTTGGAAAAATTTTCTGGATTAGTATCAGGAGACTAGGAACGCAAAGAGATATTTTACTCTTGAAAAATCGATCGAAAATTTACGGTTCAGAATGTGTACCCTAAATTAATTTCGAAAATTTTTCTGGATTTGTATCAGGAGACTAGGAACGCAAAGAGATATTTTACACTTCAAAAATCGATCGAAAATTTACGGTTCAGAATGTGTACCCTAAATAATTTTGGAAAAATTTTCTGGATTAGTATCAGGAGACTAGGAACGCAAAGAGATATTTTACTCTTGAAAAATCGATCGAAAATTTACGGTTCAGAATGTGTACCCTAAATTAATTTCGAAAAATTTTCTGGATTTGTAACAGGAGACTAGGAACGCAAAGAGGTATTTTACTCTTGAAAAATCGATCGAAAATTTACGGTTCAGAATGTGTACCCTAAATTAATTTCGAAAAATTTTCTGGATTTGTATCAGGAGACTAGGAACGCAAAGAGATATTTTACTCTTGAAAAATCGATCGAAAATTTACGGTTCAGAATGTGTACCCTAAATTAATTTCGAAAATTTTCTGGATTTGTAACAGGAGACTAGGAACGCAAAGAGGTATTTTACTCTTGAAAAATCGATCGAAAATTTACGGTTCAGAATGTGTACCCTAAATTAATTTCGAAAAATTTTCTGGATTTGTAACAGGAGACTAGGAACGCAAAGAGGTATTTTACTCTTGAAAAATCGATCGAAAATTTACGGTTCAGAATGTGTACCCTAAATTAATTTCAAAAAATTTTCTGGATTTGTAACAGGACACTAGGAACGCAAAGAGGTATTTTACTCTTGAAAAATCGATCGAAAATTTACGGTTCAGAATGTGTACCCTAAATTAATTTCAAAAAATTTTCTGGATTTGTAACAGGAGACTAGGAACGCAAAGAGGTATTTTACTCTTGAAAAATCGATCGAAAATTTACGGTTCAGAATGTGTACCCTAAATTAATTTCGAAAAATTTTCTGGATTTGTAACAGGAGACTAGGAACGCAAAGAGGTATTTTACTCTTGAAAAATCGATCGAAAATTTACGGTTCAGAATGTGTACCCTAAATTAATTTCGAAAAATTTTCTGGATTTGTATCAGGAGACTAGGAACGCAAAGAGATATTTTACTCTTGAAAAATCGACCGAAAATTTACGGTTCAGAATGTGTACCCTAAATTAATTTCGAAAATTTTCTGGATTTGTGACAGGACACTAGGAACGCAAAGAGGTATTTTACTCTTGAAAAATCGATCGAAAATTTACGGTTCAGAATGTGTACCCTAAATTAATTTCAACAAATTTTCTGGATTTGTAACAGGAGACTAGGAACGCAAAGAGGTATTTTACTCTTGAAAAATCGATCGAAAATTTACGGTTCAGAATGTGTACCCTAAATTAATTTCGAAAAATTTTCTGGATTTGTAACAGGAGACTAGGAACGCAAAGAGGTATTTTACTCTTGAAAAATCGATCGAAAATTTACGGTTCAGAATGTGTACCCTAAATTAATTTCGAAAAATTTTCTGGATTTGTAACAGGAGACTAGGAACGCAAAGAGGTATTTTACTCTTGAAAAATCGATCGAAAATTTACGGTTCAGAATGGGTACCCTAAATTAATTTCGAAAAATTTTCTGAATTTGTAACAGGAGACTAGGAACGCAAAGAGATATTTTACTCTTCAAAAATCGATCGAAAATTTACGGTTCAGAATGTGTACCCTAAATTAATTTCGAAAAATTTTCTGGATTTGTATCAGGAGACTAGGAACGCAAAGCGATATTTTACTCTTGAAAAATCGATCGAAAATTTACGGTTCAGAATGTGTACCCTAAATTAATTTCGAAAAAATTTCTGGATTTGTATCAGGAGACTAGGAACGCAAAGAGATATTTTACTCTTGAAAAATCGATCGAAAATTTACGGTTCAGAATGTGTACCCTAAATTAATTTCGGAAAATTTTCTGGATTTGTAACAGGAGACTAGGAACGCAAAGAGGTATTTTACTCTTGAAAAATCGATCGAAAATTTACGGTTCAGAATGTGTACCCTAAATTAATTTCGAAAAATTGTCTGGATTTGTATCAGGAGACTAGGAACGCAAAGAGATATTTTACTCTTGAAAAAACGATCGAAAATTTACGGTTCAGAATGTGTACCGTAAATCATTTTCGAAAAATTTTCTGGGTTAGTATCAGGAGACTAGGAACGCAAAGAGATATTTTACTCTTGAAAAATCGATCGAAAATTTACGGTTCAGAATGTGTACCCTAAATTAATTTCGAAAAATTGTCTGGATTTGTATCAGGAGACTAGGAACGCAAAGAGATATTTTACTCTTCAAAAATCGATCGAAAATTTACGGTTCAGAATGTGTACCCTAAATTAATTTCGAAAAATTTTCTGGATTTGTATCAGGAGACTAGGAACGCAAAGAGATATTTTCCTCTTCAAAAATCGATCGAAAATTTACGGTTCAGAATGTGCACCCTAAATAATTTTGGAAAAATTTTCTGGATTAGTATCAGGAGACTAGGAACGCAAAGAGATATTTTACTCTTGAAAAATCGATCGAAAATTTACGGTTCAGAATGTGTACCCTAAATTAATTTCGAAAAATTTTCTGGATTTGTATCAGGAGACTAGGAACGCAAAGAGATATTTTACTCTTGAAAAATCGATCGAAAATTTACGGTTCAGAATGTGTACCCTAAATTAATTTCGAAAAATTTTCTGGATTAGTATCAGGAGACTAGGAACGCAAAGAGATATTTTAATCTTGAAAAATCGATCGAAAATTTACGGTTCAGAATGTGTACCCTAAATTAATTTCGAAAAATTTTCTGGATTAGTATCAGGAGACTAGGAACGCAAAGAGATATTTTACACTTCAAAAATCGATCGAAAATGTACGGTTCAGAATGTGTACCCTAAATAATTTTGGAAAAATTTTCTGGATTAGTATCAGGAGACTAGGAACGCAAAGAGATATTTTACACTTCAAAAATCGATCGAAAATGTACGGTTCAGAATGTGTACCCTAAATAATTTTGGAAAAATTTTCTGGATTAGTATCAGGAGACTAGGAACGCAAAGAGATATTTTACTCTTCAAAAATCGATCGAAAATTTACGGTTCAGAATGTGTACCCTAAATTAATTTCGAAAAATTTTCTGGATTTGTATCAGGAGACTAGGAACGCAAAGAGATATTTTACTCTTGAAAAATCGATCGAAAATTTACGGTTCAGAATGTGTACTCTAAATAATTTTGGAAAAATTTTCTGGATTAGTATCAGGAGACTAGGAACGCAAAGAGATATTTTACTCTTGAAAAATCGATCGAAAATTTACGGTTCAGAATGTGTACCCTAAATTAATTTCGAAAAATTTTCTGGATTTGTATCAGGAGACTAGGAACGCAAAGAGATATTTTACTCTTGAAAAATCGATCGAAAATTTACGGTTCAGAATAACTACCCTAAATAATTTTGGAAAAATTTTCTGGATTAGTATCAGGAGACTAGGAACGCAAAGAGATATTTTACTCTTGAAAAATCGATCGAAAATTTACGGTTCAGAATGTGTACCCTAAATTAATTTCGAAAAATTTTCTGGATTTGTATCAGGAGACTAGGAACGCAAAGAGATATTTTACTCTTGAAAAATCGATCGAAAATTTACGGTTCAGAATGTGTACTCTAAATAATTTTGGAAAAATTTTCTGGATTAGTATCAGGAGACTAGGAACGCAAAGAGATATTTTACTCTTGAAAAATCGATCGAAAATTTACGGTTCAGAATGTGTACCCTAAATTAATTTCGAAAAATTTTCTGGATTTGTATCAGGAGACTAGGAACGCAAAGAGATATTTTACTCTTGAAAAATCGATCGAAAATTTACGGTTCAGAATAACTACCCTAAATAATTTTGGAAAAATTTTCTGGATTAGTATCAGGAGACTAGGAACGCAAAGAGATATTTTACTCTTGAAAAATCGATCGAAAATTTACGGTTCAGAATGTGTACCCTAAATTAATTTCGAAAAATTTTCTGGATTTGTATCAGGAGACTAGGAACGCAAAGAGATATTTTACTCTTGAAAAATCGATCGAAAATTTACGGTTCAGAATGTGTACTCTAAATAATTTTGGAAAAATTTTCTGGATTAGTATCAGGAGACTAGGAACGCAAAGAGATATTTTACTCTTGAAAAATCGATCGAAAATTTACGGTTCAGAATGTGTACCCTAAATAATTTTGGAAAAATTTTCTGGATTAGTATCAGGAGACTAGGAACGCAAAGAGATATTTTACTCTTCAAAAATCGATCGAAAATTTACGGTTCAGAATAACTACCCTAAATAATTTTGGAAAAATTTTCTGGATTAGTATCAGGAGACTAGGAACGCAAAGAGATATTTTACTCTTGAAAAATCGATCGAAAATTTACGGTTCAGAATGTGTACCCTAAATTAATTTCGAAAAATTTTCTGGATTTGTATCAGGAGACTAGGAACGCAAAGAGATATTTTACTCTTGAAAAATCGATCGAAAATTTACGGTTCAGAATGTGTACCCTAAATAATTTTGGAAAAATTTTCTGGATTAGTATCAGGAGACTAGGAACGCAAAGAGATATTTTACTCTTCAATAATCGATCGAAAATTTACGGTTCAGAATGTGTACCCTAAATTAATTTCGAAAAATTTTCTGGATTTGTATCAGGAGACTAGGAACGCAAAGAGATATTTTACTCTTGAAAAATAGATCGAAAATTTACGGTTCAGAATGTGTACCCTAAATTAATTTCGAAAAATTTTCTGGATTTGTATCAGGAGACTAGGAACACAAAGAGATATTTTACACTTCAAAAATCGATCGAAAATTTACAGTTCAGAATGTGTACCCTAAATAATTTTGGAAAAATTTTCTGGATTAGTATCAGGAGACTAGGAACGCAAAGAGATATTTTACTCTTGAAAAATCGATCGAAAATTTACGGTTCAGAATGTGTACCCTAAATTAATTTCGAAAAATTTTCTGGATTTGTATCAGGAGACTAGGAACGCAAAGAGATATTTTACACTTCAAAAATCGATCGAAAATTTACGGTTCAGAATGTGTACCCTAAATAATTTTGGAAAAATTTTCTGGATTAGTATCAGGAGACTAGGAACGCAAAGAGATATTTTACTCTTGAAAAATCGATCGAAAATTTACGGTTCAGAATGTGTACCCTAAATTAATTTCGAAAAATTTTCTGGATTTGTATCAGGAGACTAGGAACGCAAAGAGATATTTTACACTTCAAAAATCGATCGAAAATTTACGGTTCAGAATGTGTACCCTAAATTAATTTCGAAAAATTTTCTGGATTTGTATCAGGAGACTAGGAACGCAAAGAGATATTTTACTCTTGAAAAATCGATCGAAAATTTACGGTTCAGAATGTGTACCCTAAATTAATTTCGAAAAATTTTCTGGATTTGTATCAGGAGACTAGGAACGCAAAGAGATATTTTACACTTCAAAAATCGATCGAAAATTTACGGTTCAGAATGTGTACCCTAAATAATTTTGGAAAAATTTTCTGGATTAGTATCAGGAGACTAGGAACGCAAAGAGATATTTTACTCTTGAAAAATCGATCGAAAATTTACGGTTCAGAATGTGTACCCTAAATTAATTTCGAAAAATTTTCTGGATTTGTATCAGGAGACTACGAACGCAAAGAGATATTTTACACTTCAAAAATCGATCGAAAATTTACGGTTCAGAATGTGTACCCTAAATTAATTTCGAAAAATTTTCTGGATTTGTATCAGGAGACTAGGAACGCAAAGAGATATTTTACACTTCAAAAATCGATCGAAAATTTACGGTACAGAATGTGTACCCTAAATAATTTTGGAAAAATTTTCTGGATTCGTATCAGGAGACTAGGAACGCAAAGAGATATTTTACACTTGAAAAATCGATCGAAAATTTACGGTTCAGAATGTGTACCCTAAATAATTTTGGAAAAATTTTCTGGATTAGTATCAGGAGACCAGGAACGCAAAGAGATATTTTACTCTTGAAAAATCGATCGAAAATTTACGGTTCAGAATGTGTACCCTAAATTAATTTCGAAAAATTTTCTGGATTTGTATCAGGAGACTAGGAACGCAAAGAGATATTTTACACTTCAAAAATCGATCGAAAATTTACGGTTCAGAATGTGTACCCTAAATAATTTTGGAAAAATTTTCTGGATTCGTATCAGGAGACTAGGAACGCAAAGAGATATTTTACACTTCAAAAATCGATCGAAAATTTACGGTTCAGAATGTGTACCCTAAATAATTTTGGAAAAATTTTCTGGATTCGTATCAGGAGACTAGGAACGCAAAGACATATTTTACACTTCAAAAATCGATCGAAAATTTACGGTTCAGAATGGGTACCCTAAATTAATTTCGAAAAATTTTCTGGATTTGTATCAGGAGACTAGGAACGCAAAGAGATATTTTACACTTCAAAAATCGATCGAAAATTTACGGTTCAGAATGTGTACCCTAAATAATTTTGGAAAAATTTTTTGGATTCGTATCAGGAGACTAGGAACGCAAAGAGATATTTTACACTTCAAAAATCGATCGAAAATTTACGGTTCAGAATGGGTACCCTAAATTAATTTCGAAAAATTTTCTGGATTTGTATCAGGAGACTAGGAACGCAAAGAGATATTTTACACTTCAAAAATCGATCGAAAATTTACGGTTCAGAATGTGTACCCTAAATAATTTTGGAAACATTTTCTGGATTCGTATCAGGAGACTAGGAACGCAAAGAGATATTTTACACTTCAAAAATCGATCGAAAATTTACGGTTCAGAATGGGTACCCTAAATTAATTTCGAAAAATTTTCTGGATTTGTATCAGGAGACTAGGAACGCAAAGAGATATTTTACACTTCAAAAATCGATCGAAAATTTACGGTTCAGAATGTGTACCCTAAATAATTTTGGAAAAATTTTCTGGATTAGTATCAGGAGACCAGGAACGCAAAGAGATATTTTACTCTTGAAAAATCGATCGAAAATTTACGGTTCAGAATGTGTACCCTAAATTAATTTCGAAAAATTTTCTGGATTTGTATCAGGAGACTAGGAACGCAAAGAGATATTTTACTCTTGAAAAATCGATCGAAAATTTACGGTTCAGAATGTGTACCCTAAATTAATTTCGAAAAATTTTCTGGATTAGTATCAGGAGACTAGGAACGCAAAGAGATATTTTACTCTTGAAAAATCGATCGAAAATTTACGGTTCAGAATGTGTACCCTAAATTAATTTCGAAAAATTTTCTGGATTAGTATCAGGAGACTAGGAACGCAAAGAGATATTTTACTCTTGAAAAATCGATCGAAAATTTACGGTTCAGAATGTGTACCCTAAATTAATTTCGAAAAATTTTCTGGATTTGTATCAGGAGACTAGGAACGCAAAGAGATATTTTACACTTCAAAAATCGATCGAACATTTACGGTTCAGAATGTGTACCCTAAATAATTTTGGAAAAATTTTCTGGATTAGTATCAGGAGACTAGGAACGCAAAGAGATATTTTACTCTTGAAAAATCGATCGAAAATTTACGATTCAGAATGTGTACCCTAAATTAATTTCGAAAAATTTTCTGGATTTGTATCAGGAGACTAGGAACGCAAAGAGATATTTAACTCTTGAAAAATCGATCGAAAATTTACGGTTCAGAATGTGTACCCTAAATTAATTTCGAAAAATTTTCTGGATTTGTATCAGGAGGCTAGGAACGCAAAGAGATATTTTACTCTTGAAAAATCGATCGAAAATTTACGGTTCAGAATGTGTACCCTAAATTAATTTCGAAAAATTTTCTGGATTTGTATCAGGAGGCTAGGAACGCAAAGAGATATTTTACTCTTGAAAAATCGATCGAAAATTTACGGTTCAGAATGTGTACCCTAAATTAATTTCGAAAAATTTTCTGGATTTGTATCAGGAGACTAGGAACGCAAAGAGATATTTTACTCTTGAAAAATCGATCGAAAATTTACGGTTCAGAATGTGTACCCTAAATAATTTTGGAAAAATTTTCTGGATTAGTATCAGGAGACTAGGAACGCAAAGAGATATTTTACTCTTGAAAAATCGATCGAAAATTTACGGTTCAGAATGTGTACCCTAAATTAATTTCGAAAAATTTTCTGGATTTGTATCAGGAGGCTAGGAACGCAAAGAGATATTTTACTCTTGAAAAATCGATCGAAAATTTACGGTTCAGAATGGGTACCCTAAATTAATTTCGAAAAATTTTCTGGATTTGTATCAGGAGACTAGGAACGCAAAGAGATATTTTACACTTCAAAAATCGATCGAAAATTTACGGTTCAGAATGTGTACCCTAAATAATTTTGGAAAAATTTTCTGGATTAGTATCAGGAGACTAGGAACGCAAAGAGATATTTTACTCTTGAAAAATCGATCGAAAATTTACGGTTCAGAATGTGTACCCTAAATTAATTTCGAAAAATTTTCACGATTTGTAACAGGAGACTAGGAACGAAAAGAGTTGTTTTGCATTTCAAAGATATTACCTGGATTTTTTTTTTTTTTTCAGAAAGACCATCCGTATTTAAAAATGCACCACACCACGATCACAAAAAAAACTGTGACAGCAATACAAATTCGTTTGAGGCCATGTAAGCCAATGATAGAAGTAACGTCCTTTCTAATCCGATGTAAAAATGAGCAATTGCTAGAGGACTAAAGACTGGTATATGAATAAAATTAAAATAAAAGATGTAGTATATCGTTTTATTGAGTCGTGAGGCATGCCACCCACCAAGAAGAAGTTAAGAACAGTGGCACGTACTTCTCCAAGCCGAGCATGCAGCCCGACTACTATTTACAAACGTATACATTTATCAAGTACCCAACCGGACGGTCATTTATGTCTAAATTGACAATAATGATATGTTGAGGTTTATATCTAGATGCGCCTTCAGCGACTGGTCGTATAACTCTATACACAAGAAGGAAAATGTAAAGAAAAGAAGAATCGAATAATCAACATTCCCGTACGAAAAACAATCCTCACGCTTGAAACCGTGTATTAATTGTAGTCTTAATCTATTGCAGTAGAATCTGGGTTGAGTGGATTCGCATTGTATCCATCGCGAACTCGAACCGAACGTAATTTAATATTGTTATACTCCGCGGAACAAGTTAATGCGGAATATATTCCAATTCCATTGCAATAAATTTCGTTATATTTGTTAAATAATTACGCTGACAAATCTATTCTAAATGCACGTGCATGTGTATGTAGTGGTATTGCGCCCTTCGCTCGGATATCATTAAAAGATTACAATGCCCATAAACAAGATTAACAACTTCTATTTCAAATATGCATTACCAACTTATTCCGAATTCTACACACTGCACACGTATTATTACGTAAACCGCGCTTCGTATCGAATTATTCCGAGAGGAGAATTATAATATTACATCAACCGATTCGCGAAATAACAAAACTATTATATTAAAACTCCTCGTTTCTATTATTCACACCAATTACTTACGTACGATGAAACTGGATAATTTTATTATATTATACAGTAATTCCGGTTTTACGTTATAATTGGAATAAAATTAACTAGAATACGTTATTATTATTACATCCGCGTAAGATGTTTGCTTTTGTATATAAAAAAAGGGTTTTCCCCACGATTCCCAACAATTGTATAATAGGGTGGTGACTATACGAAATTGCGAAAAATAATTGTTTAGCGAGAATTTAATCGAACGGTTTTGAGAAATCAATTATTTTCCAAGCATTGGTAAAAAAATGTATTTACATTGATTAATAACCTATGATGGGCGAGAATAACTGTATGTACGAGTAACAAGTAATCTTCAGGGTTTAATGCAATTATTTAATGATTAATAGGCCTCCAAATATCTGGTGTCACATGAGGGTAAATTTTGCTCAGAGTGAGAAAGTATTCGGAAAAAAGCGAGAGAACTCGATAACAAATTTCGTGACCGATTCTGTGTCTCGCGACGATCGCTGAATAATGAGTTTTCGGCGTCCCCTCTATTGAATTTTAAGATGATTACTGCGCAATGTGACACCAGATATTTGGAGGCCTATACCTATCACTCGAAAAGAACTGTTTTTAAATGTTCATAGAACAGAACTATTTAAATGATTGTTGAAACGAAGCTTTTAAATATGCGCTGAAAAGAACTGTTTAAATATTCGGCGAAAAGAACTATTTAAATGTTTGTCGAAAAAAATTGTTAGGAAAGAATTATTTAAATGTTCGTTCTCATTGGGAACTGCTGGTTAGTACGACTAACCAATAATTAAAAAAATTGAAAGATTTAAGCAGGATTACTTGGTTAATAATAATAAAGTATATTTCAGCAATAATTTTTCCCTTTGTATTTCCGGATGGAACTGTAGTTTCATCTTTCGGTGTGTAGTATAGTTAAAGTGGAGTCCCACATGCTCTATCTTCATTGAGTAATTAGGTCGAGCGCATCAAAGAGACATGTTTCATTGCCACTTGGGCGCCTCTTATACCACCGACTAACGTGCGCCATGTCGTAAATTTACATTCATCACACTAAAACTATTTTACCAACACCTAATTCTATTATTATACGCGGAGTGCAGTTAATTGCAGTTCCGCGGCAACTTTCGGGCCGGTTTTTATCGCCGCGGCGCTAGTTTAAAAATTATTTATCCGCGCAACGGAATATATGGCCTATCATAATAATTTGTGGATAATTTGTAAAATTCATTTCAATTACTCGTCCCGTGCGAGTGTGAAACGCGGTGTAAACGTGGCTGAAATGTGGCAACATTAATCTGCTTTCCGAATGGCCGCGATTTATACCGGATTATAAATTGCCAGCAAATTCTGTATAGCGCTGCTAGAATCTATTAAGGAAACGAAGATAAAGATATATATATTTCCCCCGCTGTACCAACAACTGTCTTCCATCCCTTTATTTCATTTTATTTCAACTTTCATCCGAAATTAATACACAGTAATGTATTAACACTTTCAGATAGTATCAGCTCTCATCGCTTAATGACTACAATTGAATACCAAAATAAAAATCTCAAGAAAACACGAAAACATGGAGAAAATTATAATAGTTGGCATCGTTTTTAAATAGAAGGTAAAATGGAATAATATACTGGTGGAAAAAAATGAAACACAATTCGTGAAATTTCGACCATTTTCAAACCGCCATAACTCGGCGTTTTTTCAATCGATTTTGATGAATATTTGAGAGCGAAAAACTTTGCAGTGTCTTCTTTAAAGTCATGCATGTGAACTTAAGCGTAACCCCTTCCGCCCCCTTTAGCTCCATGCGAAAAAAAAAAGTTTTTTCAGGAAACCATCTCCAACAAAATTGTCGACTCGAAGGCATTAAAATACCCTTTTGATGGATCGAGTCGACATATTTTTTTCAACTCGGTACACAAAGTTGGACGTTTTTGGCCCAAAAACGTGTTTTTTGTTCGGGGGTTGAAGGGTTCGAAAAGGGATCATCCCAATCTTTACCCCCTTAAAGTAGAGCCAAAATGGGATTTTTTTCCGAAAGAATCATCAAATTTGGTTGAAAAGTCGCCGAGTTATGTGCGCAAAACCTTAAAATGCACTTTTTTTTCAAACACCCATAACTTGGTGCCAAAACGTCGTAGGAACTTCGTTCTTTGAGTCCTGCATAGGGAATTGATGAAATTTTAATGTAGAGCTAAAATGGGATTTTTCTCCCGAAAGACTCATCCAATTTGGTTAAAAAGTTTCCGAGATATGTGCGAAAAACCTCAAAATGCACTTTTTTCAAACACCTATAACTTGGTGCCAAATAGTCGTAGGAACTTCGTTCTTTGAGTCCTGGATAAGGAATTGATCAAATTTTAATGCCTTTATGGTGGATCCAGTAGACAATTTTTTTCCAACTCCGTATACATCGCCAAAGTTAGACATGGTTTTCTGAAAAAATATTTTTTCACAGGGGTGCCAGAGGGGTTACGTTTAAGTTCGCATACATAACTTTAAAGAAGACACTTCAAAGTTTTTCGCCCTTAAAGATTCATCACAATCGATTGAAAATACGCTGAGTTATGGCGAAATTTCACGAATTTCAAGTGTTTCATTTTTTCTACACCAGTGTAAAACTCAAAACTAGACCTAAATGCAAAAACCATCTTTCCTGTGCTCGAGCACTGAGCACAGGAAAGATGGTTAGCATTCAGACATCAGAATTCAAAACTTCGAAATTTCTAAAATTTGCTTCAAAACTTCAAATCGTTGACATTCGAAGTTCTCTACGTTTCTTCGCATTCTTCGAAGGTTCGATTTAGCGAAGTTTCGACCACTAAAAGGTAGATGAACTAAAAAGATCAGAAGAGATATAAAGTAAGCAAAATAACAATGGATTAAGGAAAATTGCAATCAAATTGAAGAATATGATGAAGGTGTGACAATATTAATACAAACATAAAGATTAAGAAGTAAATAGATAAAAAAAGATACAAAGTAAGCACAGGATGGGGCAGAAAGAGTTCCACGATAAGGGACGCTAATAAAAACAAAACCAATGAAGATGTAAGAAAACATATTTTTATTCGTCAATTAGCACACATAATGCCATTTAAAATCAACGGGTTTTAAAAATGATATCATTCAAATGGTGGCCTCCATTGTTGATACACTGAGTGAGACTTTCATTACAGGACGGCAAATGTAAGTTGGCCAGACACGCAGAGAGCAAGCGAAAGCTCTCTCTCTATAGTCGGACACAAAGCAAGAACATATTCTTCGCGTGCGCTATTAATTTACAACTCTATCGGGCGGTCTCCTCCACATAATTAATGCACTGTCACTTTTGGAAATGAATGTACCAGGCGCGCGAACTCTTCACGAAATCTATCGAGAGCGCCCTTCGAAGGTTCCGCCCAGAATTTTTCCACTGTGCAACGGCAAGTTACGTTTGCCGTCCTGTACACTGCGGGTCATTTTAGGAAAAATGATGGTAACTTCCTGGATTATCGCCTCGCTACGGGCTTCCATAGTTTCCAGAGATTGGTACACCTTTGATTAAGGTAGTCCCAAAGAAAAAAGTCACTTGAGATCAAAGCCATCTCATGTCACTAAGCAAAGAGAAAACGTGCCCTCTCAGAATTGCCATTGGACGACGAGATGTGTAGGCTGTTGCCCCATCTCGTTGAAAGCACACGTGTTCTTGTCCATGTTCATCAACAAGAGCATCCACTCTGTGTCGCAGAAAGTTCTCTAGCACCGCACAATACCGATCTGCGTTTACTGCAACAGCAGCAGAGACAACATGCCTTCTCAGAATTGCCATTGAACGACAAGATCTGTACGCTGTTGCCCCATCTCGTTGAAACCACACGTGTTCTTATCCATGCTCATCAACAAGAGCATCTACTCTGTGTCGTAGAAAGTTCTCTAGCATCGCACAATACTGATCTGCGTTTACAGCAACAGCAGCAGAGACAACATGCCTTCTCAGAATTGTGGTGGCCTCCATTGTTGATGTACTGAGTGAGTGCTCGCCCGATAGACTTTCATCACACTGCGGCTCGCTTTAGGAGGAATGACAGCAACTTTCTGGATTATCGCCTCGCTACGGACTTCCACCTTTGATTAAGGTAGTCCCAAAGAAAAAAGTCACTTGAGATCAAAGCCACCTGATGTCACCAAGCAAAGAGAAAAAGTGCCCTCTCAGAATTGCCATTGGACAACGAGATGTGTAAGTTGTTGTCCCATCTCGTTGAAAGCACTCGTGTTCTTGTCTATGTTCATCAACAAGAGCATCTACTCTGTGTCGTAGAAAGTTCTCTAGCATCTCACAATACCGATCTGCGTTTACCGTAACAGCATCAGAGACAACATGCCTTCTCAGAATTGCCATTGAACGACGAGATGTGTAGGCTGTTGCCCCATCTCGTTGAAAGCACACGTGTTCTTGTTCATGTTCATCAACAAGAGCATCCACTTTGTGGCGCAGAAAGTTCTCTAGCATCCCACAATACCGATCTGCGTTTACCGCAACAGCAGCAGAGACAACATTCCTTCTCAGAATTGCGTAAGCTGTTGCTCCATCTTGTTGAAACCACACATGGTCTTGTCAAAACAAGAGTATCCACTCTGGGCCGTAGGAAGTTCTTTAGCATCGCACAATATCGATCTGCGTTTACCGCAACAGTAGCACCGTTTTCTTCAAAAAAGTATGCACTCCACACGCCAAATTCAAAAATGGCACACCAGGCTGTAACCTTAGGACTGTGAAATGGTCGCTCGTGAAGTTCCAAAGGGTCATTTTCAGAACAGTACCTGCATTTTTGTTTGTTGGCCGCGCCGCAAAGGAGGAAATGTGCCTCGTTACCAAAGATCAAAACATAAAAACAAAATAAAAAAAATTGAGTGGTGGTTTTTCCAAAATTGCATCCAAAATGGCGGCTCCAGGGAACGTTGTTTAAAAACAAAGCTCTTCTTTCACCTAGAAGCATGAAACCAAAACGACCTTAAAGCTTACATCCCAAAGAATAGTATGGACCAAAATCACGAAAAAAATCGTTATAGAAACAAAATGGCGGCCAATTGAAAACAATGATTTTTCGACTTTGGTCTGCTGTAAAAAATCGTTAATGATCGAAATTTTACAATTTAATAGGTCTATTCCATAGAGGATTTTGTTTGTGTATTGATTTTCAATCACTACTGACATCTATAGGAAGAATGTGGAGTACCAGAATTACCATCTGTGGGTACAGTGACTCGTTCTACAGCGCGCAACGAACTTGAGCTGAGCGCCCCTCAACGCTCGGGACAGCGCACAGTGGGCCACAGCCCATAAAAACCTGGCCATTGAAGAAGAAACTCCTTTTAAGTTTAGTTCCATTATATTACATCAAGAAAGAATCAGTGCATACTAATATAACGCTTAGAGTACATTTGAATCACATGTTTTTGTTTCCTGCGTCTCGAAAGTCACCAGTCAACTGCTTACTAGAACTAAATCATTATTTCGAATAGATGTTCACGTGTGAGTAGTGTGATTCGGGGTGACTGTTACGAAGTTTTTAATAAAATACGGCAAGGATAGAACCTCTAAGAGTAAGTTAAGGCCTTTTTCAATTTGTTTAAACAAGTAACATCCACAGTAAACAAATAAACATTCTAACATCTTTCCTGCAAATCGAATTTTAGACAAAGTGAGTACTACAAAATTAGCACCGCGCGGCACCGCTTTATTATTAAGCTTGAATGATGAGTTTATATGTATTTCATTGGATTTTACAAAATTTAGCTGCCCGAAATTGCCCGAATTTATTTATTTAATCAAACTATATACTTATAGTTTGATAATGATCTGCAGTTTCGATCAAACAATGATCATTATCAAACTATATACTTATAGTATATACTTATAGTTTGATAATGATCATTGTTTGATCGAAACTGCAGTCACTATAAATATACAGTGTGATATTAACTAAGTAAAAGTGTGTTTTATTTAATTAAAAATGTATCACGAAGTAAGTGCCGCCAACCTCAATCAGTGCCCGAATTTATTTTATCGCTACTTTTCGTGAAAATTAGTTGCAAGCACTCAGTAACGTTTTAGTTATTTTTCACATGCCCGGATATTTAACCTAATAAATAAATATTTAAACAATGAATAATGAATATATAATAAATAAATGATATTAATAAATAACATAATAAATAAATAAACCGAATTGCATAACAAAATGACTCAATATAGTATTATTTTATTTAATTTTTACAAAACCACAAATCGTACACTTACCAAACCCTATATCATTGTAATTGTTGAAAAGGTGTCTATTTGAAAATGTAAAAATATCAGTGTAATTAATTTAAAAAAAACTGCTGATGACATCGTATCTTGAAAATTAAGGTAACTGAAAAGAATAAATAAATTATAAATAAATAAAAATATTAACATTTCTTTTAAAAGTAATAAGGAAAAAACAGACGTTTAGCCAGAAATTAGGTGTTCAAACACATTTGCCCAACCTTGTATATTTGACTGCGTATTTAACCAGTTTGCAATATTGAAATGTTAAATTTTGCATTATTTGTTGTTAAAACTTGTATAATAAATTCAATCAGCAACCTTAAAAACACTCTTAGATGTAATCTTGCGCGAATTTGACGAATTTTGACATATTTGGTCTGCCATATTGGATCCGCCATTTTGAATTTCAAAATTTTGACATAGAATTCATAATCAGCAATATCAAAAGAACTTTAAATGCAATTTTGCACGAATTTGATGAATTTTGACATATTTGATCCACCATATTGAATCCGCCATTTTGAATTTCAAAATTTGGACATCGAATTCATAGTCGGCGACCTCAAAAACCTACATTAACGAAACATTTTGCAATTATATATAATAATAATAATAATAATAATAATAGATATTTATTTCCCAACAGACATATATCCAATTACAGGGAAATGTAACATTTCATAAGACATTAATTAACAAAAATTAAATTAAGATACATCGATGCCCAGGTTTTTTTGGGCTGTGGTTCACTGTGCAGCGGTCCGTTCAAAGCCGTGTAGCGACGAAACTAATTCACGGATCGCAAAATCATTTTCCCCACATATTCTACACACTTGCAGCATTCGATTAATGCCATAAAAAAATCGATTTTTTGAAAAAATATAGAAGAACGCCCCTTAAAATGCGCAAAGCAGTCACAGATGCTAAATAGTTTTGCTGGCTCACCACTAGCGACTTCACTTCATCGCCAGTTATAGAAACTATTTAATGTATGTTTTTTAAATAGCGCCTGTAACGGTGGGATGTCGAACTAATTAAACATTACAGTGAATGTTAACCTCTATAAAAAGTTAAATTATTCGGGAAAAACGCATATAAAATTAATCCTTTCACCATCCAAATCATAAGCTTATAATATTATTAAATTGTGGTGTTTAATTAATGCAGAAAAAAAAAACGGTTCTGCATGAGTCGCTGGAACTGTGCAATTTAACTCAAAACTGCTGGAGAAATTTAAGAAAATTGGATGGCTGTTCTTTACGAAATTGGTGCTGTGAGTGAAAGTTTGGCTGAAAATCCAAAAAACATCAATTCGTCATCGAGTACAATTGTTCATTAAAAAAAAAAACAACTCTGCCTAACATCTTAAGAATAGAATAGAATAGAATAGAATTTTATTTTACAATGACAAATTACAAAAAAAAGTAATGAAAATTCGTACATGTAAAAACGTAAAAAAAAACATACAAAAGTGCATACATAAAAATATTTAAAATACGATTTACCAATCATTTATAACGGAAAAACTTAATAGGTAAATATATGTTGATATTGAACATAAAATTATTTCCAATTTGTTGCATAAAATTCTGCCATATCATTAGTTAAAGGCCTATAAAATACAGTTAGCGCAAGAATTAAAATCAGTGACGGCATACGTTTATTAATTGGGCCTTGCAAAATAAAGAGAAGAATGGGGATTTTCCAAGAAAATTCAGAATATTGGCGAAGGTACTGCAACCCCATTGGTTTTGAAGCTAGACATGTTATTGGCTCTTAGCTTTTCGACAAAAAAGTAACGGGTAATCGCTACAGATTGACGATTCAAAACATTTTATGGGGCGAATGTATGTATATGTGGTTTCAACAAGATGGTGCGCCATCATCTACAGCTAATGAAACACGAGATCATTTGCGGGAATTATATCAAGGCCTCGCGAAGAAACATTACCTGCCGTTTTGGTCTTGTCATATAACGCCTTCTATGGGGTTTCTTGAAAAAAAGAGTTTACGCTAATAACCTCAAATAATTCAAAACAGAAATATCGCCACAAATATGCGAAAAAGTCAAAATCAAAAATGTTTAACATTAAACGTATCCGATACTGTTTTCCATTATCAACTACAATCTTCGTATTTTACTTTAAAATAAAAATAACTACGTTTTATTTCAACATAATAAAGCAACTGCAAATTTGAACTATGAATATTTTACGCAAAAATCATCACGTTTTGCATGAATGAATGAGTGATGTCAACAAAGCCGTTTAACCTCAAGTCCTCGATACGTTCGTTAGCCATTAAAGTTGCTGAATGATATCTTGTATGTTCAAATATAGAAACGAATGTAAAGATTTAATGATTACAGTAGTTTAGAAGATGTAAATCCGTTGACACGTGTAGAGATTTATACGTAATAAGCTCGTGACATTAGCAGTATATCAGTTAGGTTGTAAGACACCTTTGAAACGAGTCGTTAAACTCGCAGTTAGAAGCTCGTTAATGTTTTAATTGTTTTGTTGAGTTATCTAAATAAAGTATGCGCAGATGCTGGCTGGATGTATAGTTAGAGTTTCGTATGTAGTTCGGTAGGAGGTAATGCGGAGTCTGGCGTAGGACACGGCGAGGGCGAGGGCGCTAAGTAGATTTATAAGCGAGTTCCGAGTGATAGAGTAAAGTAATTTTCATGATTCACAGTGTCTGGGCTATTAAAATTAAACTATGTATTACATTTTAATATATTGCGCCCGGGAACTTCGTACGCCGCTGAAGTATTTTTAGATAGTTATTTGCAAGTTTCTACATAATATGCAAATTCCGAAATGCTAGTACATCTCGAAACTTTCCAAGATACATTTTTACATGAAATATGTGCCCTCGTCTGCGTATATATTCTAATTTAAAATATAGAATACAAATTTATACGTAGCGCACCGAACGGAGTTCAATTCCCTGTAGGGGCGTTCAATATGATAAATGTGAAATAAATATTAAACAGAGTTTGTCTATTTCTCCTTACGTATGCACCCATACTAACATACACATCTATATACCTATACGTCTAATTCAGATAGTGCTTCTGATTTGCATGCCGTGTTTTTTTTTTTTGAGGAAGAGTTTTATTTTAAAAGGATTCCGAGTCAAGGGTTTTCTCTTCTCCTCTCTTTTTTTTTTGTTGGTGTGGGAAAATCGATATAAAGCCTAGAGCGAGTAAGTGCCCTGTGAACTAAGTGTAAAGACATTGGCACGCGGCGCCGCTTTGTTACTGACCTGCCTCGCGTCTCGTCGCCAACGTCACAAGCGTCGCGGCGCCGTAGGACGCACCACTCTTTCACTTTGATGTTGTGCAGATTACAGAAAACATCTGCTGCTACTCCAAATCTCACAAAGTTTATCTTTCGCCTCCCGTTTCTTCCTTTATAATCATACTTCGCATCCATTGCGAAAGGGTGGGTGCACTTCCACGGTTGGCGTAGGAAACATTGATTTGCACGTAAATTACCAAGCTAATAATAATGATGCGCTAAGACTGTTGCTTACTTGTATTATGACCATAATTAGTTTACTGTTTGTAGATAGTAAAATCAGCTAACAATCATGTTTTTCGATCTTTTGAGGAACATGAAAAAAAAAAGAGCTACAGTAATACATAAATTTTTAACGGCACTCTTTTTTCAAAAATGCATTTTTGTTATTGAAGTTTCAACTTCAAACCAACGCGATATTGTTCTCAGTGAAAATAATTAAGATTATCTTTCAAAATCATAGAAATTAAAGATTATTGAAGAAACCCAGAAAATTAAAAATCGTTGCAGAAGCAAATATATGACGTGTCTAATATTGTTTTCTTAGCAATGGACAAACTAATAAATTCTGATCTTGTCTTAAATATGATAATAATAATAATAATTATAATAATAATAATTTATTGATGCCATTACCATAAGTTTACATAGTGTTAAGCACTTTCTAATTTCAAACCAACGCCATCTTGTTTGCAATGATGAAAATTGAGATTTTATTTTGAAATCATGAAACTGGAAGCTTACTGAAGAAACGTGGAAAGCTGGAAGCACCTGCAGTGGTAGATATAATTTTGACGCCACTATGTTTACTGAAATGTTCTTCTTCCATTAAAGTTTTAACTTCAAACCAACGCCATCTTGTTTGCAATGTTGAAAATTAAGATTTTATTTTGAAATCATGAAACTGGAAGCTTACTGAAGAAACGTGGAAAGCTGGAAGCACCTGCAGTGGTAGATATTATTTTGACGCCACTATGTTTACTGAAATGTTCTTCTTCCATTAAAGTTTTAACTTCAAACCGACGCCATCTTGTTTGCAATGATGAAACTTAATATTTTATTTTAAAATCATGAAACTGCAAGCTTACTGAAGAAACGTGGAAAGCTGGAAGCACCTGCAGTGGTAGATATTATTTTGACGCCACTATGTTTACTGAAATGTTCTTCTTCCATTAAAGTTTTAACTTCAAACCAACGCCATCTTGTTTGCAATGTTGAAAATTAAGATTTTATTTTGAAATCATGAAACTGGAAGCTTACTGAAGAAACGTGGAAAGCTGGAAGCACCTGCAGTGGTAGATATAATTTTGACGCCACTATGTTTACTGAAATGTTCTTCTTCCATTAAAGTTTTAACTTCAAACCAACGCCATCTTGTTTGCAATGATGAAAATTAAGATTTTATTTTGAAATCATGAAACTGGAAGCTTACTGAAGAAACGTGGAAAGCTGGAAGCACCTGCAGTGGTAGATATTATTTTGACGCCACTATGTTTACTGAAATGTTCTTCTTCCATTAAAGTTTTAACTTCAAACCAACGCCATCTTGTTTGCAATGATGAAAATTAAGATTTTATTTTAAAATCATGAAACTGGAAGCTTACTGAAGAAACGTGGAAAGCTGGAAGCACCTGCAGTGGTAGATATAATTTTGACGCCACTATGTTTACTGAAATGTTCTTCTTCCATTAAAGTTTTAACTTCAAACCAACGCCATCTTGTTTGCAATGATGAAAATTAAGATTTTATTTTGAAATCATGAAACTGGAAGCTTACTGAAGAAACGTGGAAAGCTGGAAGCACCTGCAGTGGTAGATATTATTTTGACGCCACTATGTTTACTGAAATGTTCTTCTTCCATTAAAGTTTTAACTTCAAACCGACGCCATCTTGTTTGCAATGATGAAACTTAATATTTTATTTTAAAATCATGAAACTGGAAGCTTACTGAAGAAACGTGGAAAGCTGGAAGCACCTGCAGTGGTAGATATTATTTTGACGCCACTATGTTTACTGAAATGTTCTTCTTCCATTAAAGTTTTAACTTCAAACCGACGCCATCTTGTTTACAATGATGAAACTTAATATTTTATTTTAAAATCATGAAACTGGAAGCTTACTGAAGAAACGTGGAAAGCTGGAAGCACCTGCAGTGGTAGATATAATTTTGACGCCACTATGTTTACTGAAATGTTCTTCTTCCATTAAAGTTTTAACTTCAAACCAACGCCATCTTGTTTGCAATGATGAAAATTAAGATTTTATTTTAAAATCATGGAACTGGAAGCTTACTGAAGAAACGTGGAAAGCTGGATGCACCTGCAGTGGTAGATATAATTTTGACGCCACTATGTTTACTGAAATGTTCTTCTTCCATTAAAATTTTAACTTCAAACCGACGCCATCTTGTTTGCAATGATGAAACTTAATATTTTATTTTAAAATCATGAAACTGGAAGCTTACTGAAGAAACGTGGAAAGCTGGAAGCACCTGCAGTGGTAGATATAATTTTGACGTCACTATCTTTACTGAAATGTTCTTCTTCCATTAAAGTTTTAACTTCAAACCAACGCCATCTTGTTTGCAATGATGAAAATTAAGATTTTATTTTGAAATCATGAAACTGGAAGCTTACTGAAGAAACGTGGAAAGCTGGAAGCACCTGCAGTGGTAGATATTATTTTGACGCCACTATGTTTACTAAAATGATCTTCTTCCATTAAAGTTTTAACTTCAAACCGACGCCATTTTGTTTGCAATGACGATATTTTTTTCTTTTACTTAGGCTGAGCCATTCAGTCACATACGGCCGTTATTTTTGTAATTGTATTTTTGTATGAATAAATGAGAATAAATGAAGAAATGATGACGATAATTAAGATCATCAAAATAGAAGATATTTTAAGCATAGAAAGTTACAAAAAAAACTGAACATTTTTTACGACACTGAAAATGTGGTTTTGACGACTTTTTTTGCTGAAATGCACTTCTTCCATTAAAGTTTTATCTTCAAACCAACGCCACTTTGTTTGTAATGAAGAAATTAAGATTTTCTTTCAACATCATCGAAACAGAATATATTTTAACAAGCATAGAAAGTTACAAAAAAGCTGAACATTTTTTACGACACTTCTTTGTGGAAATTAACCTTTTCCATCAAATATTTAACTTCAAACCAACGTTATTTTGTTTTAGGCTAGGAAATTAAAGATTTGATTTTACAATCATGAAATTTGAAGATTGCCGAAGAAACATAGAAAATTTTTTGCTGAAATGCACTTTTTCCATTAAAGTTTTATCTTCAAACCAACGCCACTTTGTAATGAAGATAATTAGGATTTTCTTTCAACATCATCCAAATAGAAGATACTTTAACAAGCACAGAAAGTTACAACAACACTCCATTGTGGAAATTAACTTTTTTTATCAAAGATTTAGCCTCAAACCAACGTTATTTTGTTTTAGGCTGAGAAATTAAAGATTTTATCTTGCAATTGTGAAATTTAAAGATTGTTGAAAAAACACAGAAAACTGGAAATGTCTACAGTGGCAGATAAACATTTTACGACATTTTTTCGTGGACGTTTAAAAATTCAAACTAACACGATTTTTTTTTGCGGTGAAGATAATTAAGATATCATTTTAAGATCACAGAAATGGAAGGTTTTTAAAAACGCATGGGAAGTTACAGAAACAGCCACAACACCTTTTCTGTAGGATATTAACGTTGTTCATAAAAGTTTAAATTTTTTTGTGATGAAGATAATTAAGATTTCATTTTAAGATCATAGAAATGGAAGGTTTTAAAAAATGCGTGGGAAGTTACAGAAACAGGTAAAACACTTTTTCTGTAGAATTTTAACGTTGTTCCTAAAAGTTTAATTTTTTTTGCGATTAAGATAATTAAGATTTTATTTTAAGATCACAGAAATGGAAGGTGTTTAAAAATGCATGGAAGTTACAGAAACAGCCACAACACTATTTCTGTAGGATATTAACGTTGTTCATAAAAGTTTAAATTTTTTTGCGATAGAAATAATTAAGATTTCATTTTAAGATTTCAGAAATGGAAGGTTTTTAAAAACGCATGAGAAATTACAGAAACAGCTACAACACTTTTTCTGTAGAATATTAATGTTGTTCATAAAAGTTAAAATTTTTTTGCACAAAAATGGAAGGTGTTTAAAAACGCATGGAAGTTACAGAAACAGCTACAACAATTTTTCTGTAGAATATTAACGTTGTTCATAAAAGTTTAAATTTTTTGCGATGAAGATAATTAAGATTTTCGTGGAAAAAAACGTACACCGCTTTATGTGCGGTGAATATAATTAAGATTTTTTTTAGGATCATCGAATTTCGAAACATTTCAAGAAGCATAGAAAGTCACAAAAAGTTGATCAAATGTCTGCAGTGGCAGGTAAAATTTTGACCGCACTTTATCGTGGAAAAAGACGTTCAAATGTACACCACTTTATGCGCCGTGAAGATAATTAAGATTTCATTTTAAGATCGCAGAAATGGAAGGTTTTTGAAAAATTATAGAAAATTGGAAATATCTTCTTTGCGGAAATAAAACTTTTAATTTTCTTTGCGGTAAAGATAATTAATATTTCACTTTAAAATCATAGAAATTGAAGATTAAAATGAAGAGCTAAATCGATTTGCGTTGAAAAATTTCATCTAGGAGAAAATGCAAAAAAATGGCAAGTCACCATGAATTTTGAAAAAAGTCGATTTTTTCTGACTTTGAACGGCTCCACCGGCTAAACTAACTACGAACTACAACACCTTTTTTCTGGAACTAAACGGTTCATCGAAGCTTTAATTTTATTTGCGGTGAAGATAAGTAGAATTTCATCACTGAAAAAGTTTTAAAGAAATATAGGAAGTTGGAAACAACTTATGCAAAACAAGGTTTTTCGTCAAAATTTTAGTTTTCGTTGCGGCAATTAAGATTTCATTTTCTTTACTGTGAAGATAATTAATATTTAATTTTAAGATTATAGAAATGAGCGATGTGTGATAATGGAAGCAGCTGCAACACCTTTTTTGTGAAACTAAACGGTCTTCGTCGAAGCTTTAATTTTCTTTGCGGTGAAAATAAGTAAGATTTCATTTGAAGATCATAGAAATGGGGAATTTTTAAAGAAATATATGAAATTGGAAACAGCTACAACATTGAAGATTTTTGGTAAAAAAAAGGGAATTGAAAACAGCTACATTTTTTTGTGAAAACAGCACGTTTTCAACAAAGTTTTCATTTTCTTGTCGTTGAAGATAGTTAAGATTACACTTTCAAGATCATAGAAATCGAAGATTTTTGATAATGGAATTAGCTACAACACCTTTTTTGTGGAAATAAGACGTTTTTCAACAAAGTTTTCATTTTCTTTGCGGTGAAGATGGTTACGATTTTATTTTCTTTATGGTGAGGATAATTAATATTTCATTTTAAGAATATAGAAATGAACTATGTGTGATAATGACAACAGTTACAACACCTTTTTTGTGCGGGTTTTTAAGATCACAGAAAGGAAAGACGAGAAGAAACAAGGATGAGGGTGAGGAAAAGAAGGAGGAAAAGAGGGTGGAAAAGAAGAAGGAAAAGAAGGAGGAGGAAAAGAAGGAGGAGGAAAAGAAGGAGGAGGAAAAGAAGAAGGAGGAAAAGAAGGAGGAGGAAAAGAAGAGTAATACCTTCTCCATAAGAGAGATAAAGCAAACTTATAAAAAGAACGAGATAGATATATAATGCTTAGAAACTTCAAAAGTTAAGCAGATGATCGGTGTATTCTTACCTATAGTTAACTTTTAATAAATCTCTGGTTCGTAAATGATTTCGGAAAAAGTATGTACGTGTATACGTTATCCGATTTAACACAAAAAATATCGACGCCGTCGTATTAAAAATAATATTTGCGTATTCGTGTCTCGTCGTCCATCGATTTCCATCACGTACGGTGATTAAAATTATTCCTTTTTTCGCAAAGAATAATTTAGAACGTGTTTACATATATATCCCGTTGTCGCATCAAATACATAAATCTGAAACAAACATGCAAAGCGCATGGACATACATATGTAAACGTAATACCATAGTCAAACGTGATAAAAAATGGAGCACATATCATAGAAAAAAAGAGACTCTAAAAAAAGCGGCGCTTCATTATCAAAGTGTCGAACTGTATTGAACATGTATGATTCATGTTTCAAAACGACAACTTCAATGCAAAAATATGCACTTCGCGCGTCATAAACAGGACATATATTGCACTATACATTATTAATAGGGAATGAAATATGAATCAAAGGCATGAATACTCCCTCTGCCGGCGCTGTTACTGCGTCTTTACCTTTTTCGCCCTTCCGGATGATTTTCACCGCCCGCTGAAAAGGAAAAACGGAAGACGAACGTGTGCGATTCGGAATTACTTATTCATCCGGGTTTTTAATTAAACATATATTCGGGTTAAACGAGTTGCCGTCCGAGTAGTTCTTAATAGGAATTACCGTCGGAATAGTTTCCACAACAGTGAAATCGGGAAATCAGGATTCAGATGGACCTTACACGTGTGGTCCGGCGAGCACGGCTTAATTTGAATTTCACTCAATTATTCGACCCGGAATTATATTCCCGACACATTTCAATGCGGCGGTGAAATCGACTGAAAATGAAATCGGCGGACATCAATTTTCCAGACTATATAATTTCGTGAGGGCAGACTAGCCTCTAGTCCTCTCCTCCGCTCGTCCCGCTCCCCGTCTCGATCGATATAAACATTCCACTTTCCTATCTTTAGACCACCTTTTGTCCTACTGGTAGTTTTACGTTATTTCAATTAAAACTTGCATCATTCCAAACATCTTTAACTTTTTCTCGCACTGTTAACTAATCGCAATGGGGATGACTACTTCATTAACGACTCTGAAAAGGGTTTCTTGATGTGTCTAAAAAGCTATTTGATGTTTTTTTTAAGACACGATGTTCTTCTCCACATCTTTGGTTTCAGTCAGCGTATCTTCAGTGTCCATAATAATATTAATAATTTAAACTTTTTTTCGTCATGTTAACTAATCGCAATGGGGGCGACTACTTTATTACCGACTCGGAAAAGGGTTTCTTGATGTGCCTAAAAAGTTATTTGATGTTTTTTTTAAGCCACGATATTCTTCTCCATCTTTGGTTTCAGTCAGCGTGTCTTCAGTGTCCGCAATAATATTAATAATTTAAACTTTTTCTCGTCCTGTAAACTAATCGCAATGGGGGCGACAACTTTATTCGCGACTCCGAAAAGGGTTTCTTGGAGTGTCTAAAAAGCTATTTGATGTTTTTTTTAAGCCACGATATTCTTCTCCATCTTTGGTTTCAGTCAGCGTGTCTTCAGTTTCCATAATAATATTAATAATTTAAACTTTTTTTCGTCGTGTTAACTAATCGCAATGGGGACGACTACTTTATTAACGACTCTGAAAAGGGTTTCTGTCAGGGGCGGCTCGTTATATAGAGCCACGGAGCCATGGCACTAACTGTAGACTCAAGCTCAGCACGAATATTTAACTGATTCTTAAAAAAAACTTTTTAAATGTTAAACAACACCTGTAACACCGCGTGGAAGTTCCACATTAATTTTAACAGATGGTTAAAATTTTGACAGACTATTTCTGAATAATGTGTTCTTACGAATTTTCAAAGAAAGCTATCGCAAGTTTACCACAACAAAAATGGTTGCACAAAAGAAAATTTTGATGACCAAAAAGGCGCATTTTTCAAAATACAAGTAGGGATTGTACATTTATTTTAACAGATGGTTTAAACTTTGATTGACTAATTCTGAATAATGCGTCTTTACAAATTTTCGCAAGTTTACCACTACAAAAATGGTTTCACTAAAAGGCATATTTTGATCACCAAAAAAGGCAAATTTTTCACTTGAGAATTCCACATTTCTTTCGACAGATGGTTGAAATTTTGACAGACCAATTTTGATAAATTTCTTCAAAAAATAATCACAAGTTTACCACAACAAAAATGGCACTAGAAAAGCAAATTTTGATAACAAAAAAAGCGTATTTTTTGGAAATTCACATGGCAATTCTACATTTATTGCTACAGATAGTTAAAATTTTGACAAACTAATTCGGAATAATGTGTCTTTACAAATTTACAAAGAAAATAATCGCAAGTTTATCACAACAAAAATTGTTGCACTAAAAAGCAAATTTTGATGATCAATAAGGCGCATCTTTCAAAAATTTGCATGGTAATTCCACATTTATTGCAACAGATGGTTGAAATTTTGACAGACTAATTTTGAATAATGTGTTTTTACAAATTTATAATATTAACGATTTATAATTTTATTGTATTTATTATCTTTAAATCATTGAGCAATAACTCTATGTTAACTAAATTTAGTTTATTTAGTTTAAGTTTATTTAAATATGTATTCTGTCGCATTATTGTAAATAGGTGGCTCCCGTTAACAAACAAATAAATAAATAAATTTTCATCTAAATTTTCGATTTTTTTTTTGTTAAAATTTTCGAATTTTTGGTCCGCAATTTTGATTTTTAAGATCGAATTTTTGGTTAAAGTTTTTAATTTTTATCATATATTTTATATTTTTTAACCTAAATTATTGCTTTTTATACGCAACTTTTTTATTTTTTGCCGATATTTTCAAGTACAGTTTCTGATTTCTTGCCCTTCATTTCAAATTTTCCAACTTGAATTATAATTGTTTTTTTGGGCAGAAAGACCGATGGTCGATAGCCCAGACAGATCAACACCCTTCAGTTATTTATGTATTAAAATGTTATGTATAATTATTTGTTTGAATAAAGATCTTGATGTACGTATTATTTTTTATGAGCGGTTTTTTTTACTTTTTGGTTACTTTTTGACTGCCGTTTTCGAGTTTCTGGTCGGCAACTAATTTTGAGCTAAAGAGTTATTTTAGGAGCTGAAAATTGCAGATTAATTTAGTTTTCCTTGATTTTTCAATTTTTTTGGTTTGCATTTTTTATTTTTAGACCAGCATTTTTGATTTTTTTCGCCTATATTGTAAATATTTGACCTGTATTTTTCATTTCTTCGTTCCAAATTTTAGAGTTTTCGCCCGAAATATTCTTTATTTTGGTTTTTTTGTTGTTGAAATTTTCGAATTTTTGGTCTGCATTTTTTTAACCGCGAATTTTTGATATTTTTCTAAATTTTCGGTTTTCTGTACTTATATTTTAGTTTTTTACCTTAATTAAGAGCTAATTCTGCAAGTGATTATTTTTTGACGATTTTTCAAAACATTGAGAGCAATTTCCGTTCCCTCCAGTGCAGTTTTGAGTCAATTGCTGTTGTTTTCAGTAGCAATATTGCAATTTTTACAAAATGAAATTTAATGAAAAGTGCAGCCTTTTTGCATGGTTTTAGTAATTTTGGAGGTAATTCTACAAGTGATTAATTTTTTACAATTTTTCAAAACATTGAGTGCAAATTTCCTTCACTACAGAGCAAATTTGGAGTTTATTCCCTTGTTTTCTACAGGAGCATGTCGTTGTTTTCAGGAAATTAAAAGTAGACTATTTTTGAATAATTGAACTATATTTGAAGCGAAACCTTCAAGCAATAAATTTTTAAAAATTTTCAAAAATTGTCATGTGCAAATTTCCTTTGCTACAGAGCAAATTTTGAGTTTTTTCCTATGTTTTCTGGGGCTAATCACTTCGAGTGCTGAAAATGGCAATTTTCGTACTTGAATTTTCAATCTTCTTGTTTTCATTTTTTATCGTTAAGCCCGGATTTTGATATTTTGGTCTAAATTTTTAATCTTTTAGCCTTATTTTTTTTCTAAATTTTCTATTTGTTTGTTAAAATTTTCGATTTTTTGGTCCGCAATTTTGATTTTTAGGATCGAAGTTTTGAATTTTTTATCCTATATTTTAGATTTTTTAACCTAAATGATTGATTATTGCGACTCTATTGACGTTTTTGGCATCTGTGAGTACTTTTAAATCGAAATGCCGGAAAGCTATTGAGAGCAACAATAATACCTTTACGCCAAGGTTATAAATTATTTTATACATTTTTGTATTGTTTTTATTGTGTATTTTAATTGTTATATTATTGTACTGTACTGGCCATCCGTAATAAATGACTATGACTTTTATACGCAACTTTTTTTTATTTTTTGCCGATATTTTCAAGTTTTTTTTTTATGGTTTTTGATTTCTCGGTCTTGATTTTAGATTTTTTAACTTGAATTATTACTTTTTATGGTGGATTTTTTTTTTACTTTTTGGTTACTGTTTGACTAAAATCGATTAATTTTTGTTTGTTTTTAATTTTGTTTGTTTTTTTTTTCAAGACTGAGACCATTATGAACACTGTTTGTCCATAAAATTTTGTTGTGGGACTTCCAAGAATTGAGGTTTTCGAGTTTCTGGTCGGCAACTTATTTTGAGCTAAAGAGTTATTTTGGGGGCTGAAAATTATTTTCGTTTTCCTTTTTTTGGTTTGAATTTTTTTTATTTTTAGACCAGCATTTTTGATTTGTTTGGCCTATATTTTAGATCTATGACCTGTATTTTTCATTTCTTCGTTCCAATTCTTTTTTTAATTTTTTGCCGATATTTTCAAGTTTTTTTTTATGGGTTTTGATTTCTCGGTCTTGATTTTAGATTTTTTAACTTGAATTATTATTTTCTATGGTCGATTTTTTTTTACTTTTTGGTTACTGTTTGACTAAAATCGATTAAATTATTTGTTTTGTTTTTTTTTTTCAAGACTGAGACCATTCTGAACACCATTTGTCCATAAAATTTTGTTGTGGGACTTCCAGGAATTGAGGTTTTCGAGTTTCTGGTCGGCAACTTATTTTGAGCTAAAGAGTTATTTTGGGGGCTGAAAATTATTTTCGTTTTCCTTGATTTTTCAATTTTTTGGTTTGAATTTTTTTTATTTTTAGACCAGCATTTTTGATTTGTTTGGCCTGTATTTTAGATCTATGGCCTGTATTTTTCATTTCTTCGTTCCAATTCTTTTTTTAATTTTTTGCCGATATTTTCAAGTTTTTTTTATGGGTTTTGATTTCTCGGTCTTGATTTTAGATTTTTTAACTTGAATTATTATTTTCTATGGTCGATTTTTTTTTTACTTTTTGATTACTGTCTGACTAAAATCGATTAAATTATTTTTTATTTTTTTTGTTTTTTTTTCAAGACAGACCATTCTGAACACTATTTGTCCATAAAATTTTGTTGTGGGACTTCCAGGAATTGAAGTTTTCGAGTTTTTGGTCGGCAACTTATTTTGAGCTAAAGAATTATTTTCGTTTTCCTTGATTTTTCAATTTTTTGGTTTGAATTTTTTATTTTTAGACCAGCATTTTTGATTTTTTTGGCCCATATTTTAGATCTATGGCCTGAATTTTTCATTTCTTCGTTCCAATTTTTTGTATTTTTTTAACGGCGAATTTTCGAAATTTGTCTAAATGTTTTGGGCGTATATTTTAGTTTTTTACTTTAATTAAGAACGTATTTTTTTATTGGTCTATACTTTAGATTTTTAACGTGTGTGATTTTTATGTGCAAATTTTTGATTTTTTTGCAGGTATTTAATTTGTATAATTGGTCATTTCCATCTTTCATAATTTTGACGTTTCAGCGCCAGTATCATCCGATCTAATAAATTGTGAAAGTGGCTCTACCATCAACATGTTCCGCAAGCCGCCACTGGTTTCTGTATGTGTCTAAAAAGCAATTTGATGTTTTAAGCAACGATGTTTGGTTTCAGCCATCATGTCTTCAGTGTCCATAATAATATTAATAATTTAAACACTTGGTAGTGTCACAGATATATTAATTTATTTAGTCCGGCATGTTTCGGTCTAAATAAATTAATGTATGTGTGAAACAGCATGTATTATTAATATTCAATCAAACGTGTCCATAATAATCATTACCAAACATCTAAGTTTTGCAATTTTTTTTAAACAGCCAACGTTTCATCACTTCAAATTATTTAACTGCGATAATTCAACTCATGTATAAAAAGGTGCATTTAAAACGGCGGACAAAAAAATTTGCAAATGGTTAAAAATTTATTTACCTTCACCATGACAACGATCTCTATATTAACAATTTTAAACAGCTGACTTCAGTTGTACTCTGGCAGTTCTTGTCAGTTCTGAATACCTCTGCGGTGAAAAATAATTTAAATAAGTTCACCGGCGATTAAACGATCAGCGGTTATTGGTCTCCTAACTTATACGTCGCTTATAGTGTGTGTGTGAGAAAATTATAAGAAACGCCAGAAATGTATGGAATGTATACTAAATGTAAGTAATAATATTTACTTATACAAATTACAAATATCATTTTAACGGCTAGATCTCAGTGTTTGTACCACTCGCAAGAGCGCAGGTGCGAATTTCGCTATGCCCGTGGCACTCAACCATTTTCATTTTACCTACACACGATTTTGACGATTGGTGCTTCATTCAATTCCATTACAAATAAACAATGCTCTTTCACCCATTGTACATTGAATTAATATAAATTGTTAATATAAATATAGTTCTTATTTGTTAAATTATCTTAACAAATACCACTCGCGGTTATAATTTCGGCAGGATAAATTTTATTTTAAGCTCTCGTCATTTCATCGCAAATTTCTTGAATGAATTGAGATTAGGCAAAATCCACTCGCGCTAAATTTTTCCATCTCAATTCATTCTCGAAATTTGTATCGATTCAATGGCTCGTGCAAACAAATAAAATTTATCCGGCCAAATTAAACCTCTTGTGGTATTACCCCCGACAAAACACAAGGTGTTATTGAAGCATCAAGACTTGAATGGATTGGATGATCGGAACAAATTGGGTACCTGCGCAAGTTTATCGGTTTGTGCATGTTTCAGAAATGCACTTTGCCACATTCCCCTATCCATCACCTGGAGTATTAGCAATTCTTGTGCTCATATTTAACCGCACCTAGCATAGCATGGGCGCTTAAGACGTCTAAGATTAGATTACCTGAATCATATTTTATTTTACGTAACAGGCCATCAAGTATTCATCCGCGCTCTCAGCAGCTGCAAACATTGAGCTCTCAATCGCGTAGTAAATGTCAGGCAGCTACTAAGGAAGCAATTAGTTTCATTTGCGAGGACTTGATGAATTTATTAGGAATTTGATTTTTATGGTATTAATTAAGTATTGAGGAGTATTTGTGTAGAGGTAACGCTGGCTTCCCATCTTTACCGTTTACCCACGAAACGCTAGAGCCGCAGATCCCTTTAGCTGATGAGTTATTACACGGATCCAGATACACATTACGTATGCAAACATAGATTTCCTAATTTATTGTGTAAAGCACAGCCACGGAGCGACGGCTGAGGAGCTGCAGGAAAATCGCAGAAGGAGGCTGCCGTTGCAGTTTTAAGCCTAATTGATGATATTTTAAAGTTAGACCGTAAACGAGGCGCTAAATCATCTCCGTAGCAAATGTTAAGGTGGCAACATCGGTAAAGTTTATAAGTGATGTATGTGCATTGTAAATTACCCCGCCATTAGTGCGAGCCTTCCCGCTCTCGAAACAATAAGATGCAGTATATATACGGCATTAGCGATATCCATTATCTTAAGATATTATAAATGCCTCCTAACAACTTCCAGAATGAATCTCTCTCTCCGGCTACAAACTAAAACTTTCAATAGCCAAGGATTACATAGCGGGAATATCCAGATGGAAAATTTAATATAATGCAATATTTAATATTATATATATAGAGGAATACCCCATCCCTTCCCTCAGCGCCCGCATCCATTCCCTGGCTCCGTGCCTCGTTTCCCCACCCTCCTCTATCTCTGGAGAAATTAATTTCTCAGTAATCCAAGACGGGCAGTAATTAAGCATCGCGCGGATCCAGACGGCATCTCAACGATCTATCATTGCGTTTATACCCAATTGCCGGGATCGCCGCAATTAAATCCCGCGCCCGTTCCCTATTTCATTTTATTATTTATCCGCGGCGTGAAAAATCGCGCGATGCTAAAGAGGGAACCACCTCCGAAAATCCACGTTTGGAAATAAATGTTTTAATTAGTAGGGTGGAGATTGTAGGCGCTCCGGCTGGCCGTTAATTGTGTTGTCGGTCGCCGCAGGGGCGGCGAACCCTTAGTTTTGGCTTTTCGCTCAAACACCGCCGCCGGACATCGATATTTAACACCTTTTTCCCTCTTCCCTTCATCCGACATGCACACACACACACGCACACACACGCACACACACGTACTAACACCTTTTCCGACAAGCGAGAAATCCCTCACACATTTGCAAACAAGCCAGAACCAGTCGACGGCGTTTTTTTTTTATCACGCCGTATACAAACTGTAGCCGACGTAATAATGAAGTTAAACGTTCCTATAAAAAAAAAAAGATTTTTCTTCCTCAATCTTTGAACTTTTATATAGCTTAAATCAGTAATCTAAAATTTAGATTCCGCAATGCCTTTTGACATAGATAAAATTAGTAATTTAAAAATTAGACCCTTTAGCTCCTAGGATACGTTCTTTAAAATTATACAGACACCGAGACAACAATCTATACTAACATGATAAAAACAATTACATTGATCCCACTCAGGGGCGGCTCGTTATGTAGAGCAAAGGAGCCATGGCACCACCACAAATTTCAAGCTCAGACAGATTTTTTATTAATTCTAAAAACACTGTTTTTTATTTTTTTAAGAATGACTCTTGAGCGAACGAGCTGATTTTGAAAATTCTCCTAAAAAAGTATTGTTCTCATCGAATGGATGCATATAAAAACGAAAAATAAATTCGTCCCTCGGTTGTTTGAAAGGACGACCAAATTTTAAAAGTCCGTTCAGCAAAGTGTTCCACCCGTCGAATAGAAAATTAAATGCTGCGTTCAATTGATATTTTTTGAGGATAAACTGAAATTCTTCCAGCAAAGTATTTTCACTGAATCGACGTAAATAAGATAAAACAGGCTGAAAGACCGCAGGTCGATAGCCAATAAACAGGAAAAATTGTTATACTGTCTATCATTCTTTTACTCACATACTGTATTGTACTTTTTATTTCTGTAAATAAAGATTGTATATATAAGATAAAACATTAATTGTTTTGTGGTTTTGAAAAGATAACTCTTAAAAAAAACAGGACAGATGTAGCTAAAATCAAAAATTAAATTCGCCGTTCAATTAGTTTCTATTATCGTTAAGGATAACTCTTCAAAATCTTTTAGCAAAGTGTTATAGAAAATATGCAGGCTACAAAATTAAATTTGTTGTTAAATTAATTTCCAGTTTTTACTTTCTTCGTTACAAAGTACGAGGAAGTATTGTGATTTTTTGATGGATTTAAAAAAAAAATTTAATGAAAATATTCGTTTTGAGGTCCCTCGAGACGATTTCAACATCTGGAAAAAAATTTTTTAATGGAAATATTCGTTTTGAGGTCCCTAGAGACGATTTCAACAATATCTGGTGATGTGGCCATCATGTTACTTTCTTCGATTTGAGTATAAATATAAATAACTATTATAATATGAAATCAGAGAAAGAAACATAATGGCCACATTACCATTTTTTAAAGATTACTTATGAACTGATGACCAGAATTGTAATATTCTTTGAGGAAACTTTTATATTCATCCGAAAGATGTAGATAGAACCAAAAAACGAAATTTGTTGTTCAATTGCTTTTTGCGTTTTAGAGGATAACTCTTGAACGGATGATCAAATTTGACAACTTCTTTCACCAAAGTGATGTACTCATCGAATAGATGCAGATAAGACAAAAAAAATTCGTCGTTAAGTTATTTTCTGGTGATAGATGGTAACTCTTGAACGAATAACAAGATTTTGATCGTTCTTTCAGTAAAGCATTGCAGATACATAAAAAAAAAATTGTTAAATACAAGAAAACGAAATGTAGCCTGAATATATAAATATTCAACCTGTTCGTTAATCTGCAAGCAAAAAATTAAGTCTTACTAACTTAGTAATCGCTTAATTTTGATGGGCCCCGCATTGACGACGGCGCAGCACAGAGGAGCCGTCGTTCGTCACCAGTTACTTTTCTTACATTTTTACATTTCACAATTTAACATAAAAAACACAATTTCACATACTTCAAATTTTAGCCTAGGAAAAACTAGTTTCTTCCTATTTTCAATTGAGGATTCAGATAAAATTTCCTCCTATTTTCAGCTAAAGATTCAGATATTATTTATTCCTATTTTCAGTTAAAGATTCAGATACAATGACATCATATTTTCAGTTAAATATCCAGATATAATTTCTTCCTATTTTCAGCTCAAGATTCAGATATTTCTCTTTTCTGCTAAAGATTCAGATATAATGACTTCCTATTTTCAGTTAAAGATTCAGATATAATGACATCATATTTTCAGTTAAAAGATTCAGAAATAATTTCTTCCCATTGTCAGCTCAAGATTCAGATATAATTTTTTTATCTTTTCTGCTAAAGATTCAGATATAATGACTTCCTATTTTCTGCTAAAGATTCAGATATAATTTCTGTCTATTTTCAGTTAAAGATTCAGATACAATGACATCATATTTTCAGTTAAAGATTCAGATACAATGACATCATATTTTCAGTTAAAGATTCAGATACAATGACATCATATTTTCAGTTAAAGATTCAAATATAATTTCTTCCCATTGTCAGCTCAAGATTCAGATATAATTTCTTTATCTTTTCTGCTAAAGATTCAGATATAATGACTTCCTATTTTCTGCTAAAGATTCAGATATAATTTGTCTATTTTCAGTTAAAGATTTAGATACAATGACATCATATTTTCAGTTAAAGATTCAGATATAATATCTTCCTATTTTCAGTTAAAGATTCAGATACAATGACATCATATTTTCAGTTAAAGATTCAGATACAATTTCTTCCTATTTTCAGTTAAAGATTCAGATACAATAACATCATATTTTCAGTTAAAGATTCAAATATAATTTCTTCCCATTGTCAGCTCAAGATTCAGGTATAATTTCTTTAAATTTTCTGCTAAAGATTCAGATATAATGACTTCCTATTTCCTGCTAAAGATTCAGATATAATTTCTGTCTATTTTCAGTTAAAGATTCAGATACAATGACATCATATTTTCAGTTAAAGATTCAGATACAATGACATCCTATTTTCAGTTAAAGATTCAGATATAATTTCTTCCCATTGTCAGCTCAAGATTCAGATATAATTTTTTTATCTTTTCTGCTAAAGATTCAGATATAATGACTTCCTATTTTCTGCTAAAGATTCAGATATAATTTGTCTATTTTCAGTTAAAGATTCAGATACAATGACATCATATTTTCAGTTAAAGATTCAGATATAATTTCTTCCCATTGTCAGCTCAAGATTCAGATATAATTTTTTTATCTTTTCTGCTAAAGATTCAGATATAATGACTTCCTATTTTCTGCTAAAGATTCAGATATAATTTGTCTATTTTCAGTTAAAGATTTAGATACAATGACATCATATTTTCAGTTAAAGATTCAGATATAATATCTTCCTATTTTCAGTTAAAGATTCAGATACAATGACATCATATTTTCAGTTAAAGATTCAAATATAATTTCTTCCCATTGTCAGCTCAAGATTCAGATATAATTTCTTTATCTTTTCTGCTAAAGATTCAGATATAATGACTTCCTATTTTCTGCTAAAGATTCAGATATAATAATTTCTGTCTATTTTCAGTTAAAGATTCAGATACAATGACATCATATTTTTAGTTAAGGATTCAGATATAATATCTTCCTATTTTCAGTTAATGATTCAGATACAATGACATCATATTTTCAGTTAAAGATTCAGATATAATTTCTTCCAATTTTCAGCTCAAGATTCAGATATAGTTTCTGTCTCTTTTCTGCTTAAGATTCAGGTATAATGAGATCATATTTTCAGCTAAAGATTCAGATATAATTTCTTCCTATTTTCAGTGAAAGATTCAGATACAATAACATCATATTTTCAGTTAAAGATTCAAATATAATTTCTTCCTATTTTCAGTTAAAGATTCAGATACAATGACATTATATTTTCAGTTAAAGATTCAGATATAATTTCTTCCAATTTTCAGCTCAAGATTCAGATACAGTTTCTGTCTCTTTTCTGCTTAAGATTCAGGTATAATGAGATCATATTTTCAGCTAAAGATTCAGATATAATTTCTTCCTATTTTCAGTGAAAGATTCAGATACAATAACATCATATTTTCAGTTAAAGATTCAAATATAATTTCTTCCTATTTTCAGTTAAAGATTCAGATACAATGACATTATATTTTCAGTTAAAGATTCAGATATAATTTCTTCCAATTTTCAGCTCAAGATTCAGATATAGTTTCTGTCTCTTTTCTGCTTAAGATTCAGGTATAATGAGATCATATTTTCAGCTAAAGATTCAGATATAATTTCTTCCTATTTTCAGTGAAAGATTCAGATACAATAACATCATATTTTCAGTTAAAGATTCAAATATAATTTCTTCCTATTTTCAGTTAAAGATTCAGATACAATGACATTATATTTTCAGTTAAAGATTCAGATATAATTTCTTCCTATTTTCAGTTAAACATTCAGATACAATGACATCATATTTTCAGTTAAAGATTGACATATAATTTCTTTCCATTTTCAGCTCAAGATTCAGATATAGTTTCTTTCTCTTTTCTGCTTGAGATTTAGGTATAATGAGATCATATTTTTAGCTAAAAATTCAGATATAATTTCTTCATATTTTCAGTTAAAGATTTAGATACAATGACATCATATTTTCAGTTAAAGGATTCAGATATAATTTCTTCCCATTTTCAGCTCAAGATTCAGATATAATTTCTTTCTCTTTTCTGCTAAAGATTCAGATCTAATGACTTCCTATTTTCAGCTAAAGATTCAGATATAATGTGTTCCTATTTTCAGTTAAAGATTCAGATATAATTTGTTCCTATTTTCAGTTAAAGATTCAGATACAATGACATCATATTTTCAGTTAAAGATTCAGATATAATTTCTTCCCATTTTCAGCTCAAGATTCAGATATAGTTTCTTTCTCTTTTCTGCTTAAGATTCAGGTATAATGAGATCATATTTTCAGCTAAAGATTCAGATATAATTTCTTCCTATTTTCAGTGAAAGATTCAGATACAATAACATCATATTTTCGGTTAAAGATTCAAATATAATTTCTTCCCATTGTCAGCTCAAGATTCAGATATAATTTCTTTCCCTTTTCTGCTAAAGATACAGATATAATGACTTCCTATTTTCAGCTAAAGATTCAGATATAATTTCTTCCTATTTTCAGCCATAATACAACAAGTGGTATGATTATTACCGATGATATTTTGGAGTTGAAACCGAGCTGCAGATTCAACGAGCGCTAGCGCGAGTTGAATGTGCTGCTTCGTTTTCAACGATTAAATATCATCGGTTATTAATCGTACCACGAGTTATATTTAGTGAGAGAATATAACGAATAACATTTTATAATCTTGATGACAACTCACATATTGAAATGTTTTAATTCGTCTTGTAGTTTCTTGCAGCACAAAGACTCCGTAAACTGTCGGCACTGCCACTCTTTATTCTTCGCGGTGTTTCTGGGCGTCGTATTTTTCATCATTTCACTGATTTCACTGTTGGAAACTGCATCCCAATAATTTGGTACGTCTATCTAGACGTTTAATATTCTGACAGGACCACAATAAAATATCACCGCCAATTTTGTTTTTTATCATCGCGATGATACACATGCTGCTATGCATTTCCTTGCATCTGATTGGCTGAAAATACATTCTGGTAGGCCATGAGTTGTATTCTCAGTTAAAGATTCAGATACAATGACATCATATTTTCAGTTAAAGATTCAGATATAATTTCTTCCTATTTTCAGCTCAAGATTCAGATATAATTTACTTCTCTTTTCTGCTAAAGATTCAGATATAATTTCTTCCTATTTTCAGCTGCAGATATAGTTTCTTCCTATATTCAACTAAAGATAATAAAGGGCAAACCTTTCAGGTCCCGCACCAAGATGGTGGAAGTAAGTTTAGAGTCACTACTTAATAATAACAAAATGCAGATGTTTTCTTCAAATGTGTTCTCCGGATAAGATACGAACCGCCACACGAAAGGAAATCTTTGAAGAGTCTCGCTTCGCCGTTACAACAACAAAAAGGATCACCTGTAATTATACCAAACTCAATGAATTCTATTTAGTAAATAATTAGCTACGTTAATTAGAAGATGGTTATCTAATTTCTAGGACCCTTTTGTAGTATCCTAGTTCCGTTTACTAAACAAATGCTGTCTCGCCTGTCGGACTGGACAAAAGGCATGTGGAAACGAGATGGCACTAGCAGGAAAAGTCAGGTATTTATTTTAGCCATCTGTTAATTTGGATTCTCAGAGATTTAGTAGTTGTCGTTATGTAGGTTTGATAACGTAGCTGCAGATAGAGATGGATGATGATGATGTAAACCTGGTGAAAAGCCACAGATCGCAAACTGCATCATGCAGAATGCAGCTTAATTGATAACCCGCGTAATCAGGCCAGGTGAAAATTACATGATACACACTCGCGTACACGTATCAGGTTGTATAATTAAACGGCTAATTAATGGCTTGCCGAATTTGCCGTTTAAAACGTTTGGCACTATGTGTACGTATGTGTGTGTGTGTGTGCGCGTTGGTGTTTTTCAAGTGCTTTGTCACGCCCATAGTGCGAGCACTGACACCTGTTATTTTCAATTTTCACTGTTATTTCACGGCTCCGATTGTGGAATGCAAAATTACATGAATGGTTTGATTAATTGTTTTTGTTTATCATCATAATTACACCTATTTGTAGTATTTTGAATTGTTTTCGACGGCCCCGCCAGGCTTTTAATATCTATATGACATGCCCCGCGCGCACTCTGGATTTTATAGAATTTATTATTCAATACGCCTATTTAAATCGATCATTTCGTATCGTTAAAACAAACACCTTCATCAGTAAATCAGACACAATGCTCATTAGCAACGTCATCAATTCTAAGAGACTGCCCAAGGTTTCTTGTAGAAGATTATGTAGAATTCCCAATGGGGTGTAAAAAAATAAACGAAATATTCTATTAACGTATCTTCGCGAAGGATGCACGAACTTAGACTTTAGTTGACGAACATCAATTGAAAAAAAAAGTGTGCGTTGTATAGCCGGTGAGAAAAAGTAAAGGTGCATTCATTAGTCCACAGTGGCTTGTAACCTAAACGGCGTAATTAAAATTTAATAGTACATGTAGATTTGGAAAGATAGCGTTTACCATTATCATCGGAACACAGCAAACAAAACGGGGGGCATTTATCAACTAGTTTGGATCTAACTATTCACTAATAATAATAATAAGTATTATATGGAAATCGGATACCTAATACGTTTATTTATATTACAGTCGTACTTGTTGGGAATAGTAACAAATTTTTTCGAATAAAAATCGCCCCTTTGGTCGGATTCCCTGATACGAGGATTTTTCTTCGAAAAAATTTGTTACTATAAATATATATATATATATATATAAATTAATTAAAACGGCGATGAATATAATATGATTCCTGCGTGACAAGGACATGGACTTCCCGGAGTCCTGCGGCCGGACCCGGAACCATACATCTGACACCGGAAATGCTGACATTGTCCTGTTATCGACATCCAGTGTATTCCTGCTGGTTCCGCCAATGGCATGTCGTAATTACATCAATGTAGAAGATGACTTATGTGTAAAACACCGACTGTCCCACTCCGATCCGCATTATCGGAGGGAGAGAGAGAGGTCGGACGAGAGCCGCATTGAATCTCCTGGAATTTAACAAACCCGGTCAGTACACATTAATCATATAATATTGACGTTAATTAGTTATGGTGACATGATGTGTGTATTTATATAATTATTATATTGTATTCGCTACGCCATATAGCCATAATAATTTAATTAAAGCAATATATATTCAATTAAATGTAAATACGCCATGTTTGTTATTTATTCACGTCGAAATGCCGGAGTAGATGTACGCTAAATTATTTACGGGATTATTTATTTATCGTGCATTGCACACGACTCAAAATTCAAAAGTGGGAAGATTCATGTGTTGCTAGTTATGGCATTGATCGGATGGGAACGTTTCGATGTACACGAACACGAAGTAAAGAGTTTTAATACGCAGTATCCACACTGAAAACAGCAGTAATCCGTGCAATTCCTACAGGAATAATATAAGCAGTTTTTTCCTCGCACCTTATTTACAAGTAGAAAATGAAAAAGCTAACAGCGCGAGCAGCATGCCAAGTTTTTTTTACAAGTATACCATAATCATAATTTATGGAATTATTAAACAACGTAATAATACTAATGTTTAGAATTCGTCAGTCATTCTCATAGTTAACAACATAGTCTATGGAAAACGCCTCTAAAATGCTATAATGTAATAAGGTAACACAATTTATAATCAACAACGGCGTTAACTAAAGACGTTACTTACATCGGTGTCTGGACCCAGTTCTACGTTCCATGTTTCTTTTTTTAATTGTCCAACCACAAAAAAACCCTCCTGATTTTTTTATGGATTTGCAGTAATAAATTCCTGAAATAGGTGATAGGTGGCGCAAAAGTAATGTCATAATTTGAATTAACCGCCATTTTTGCAGATGGCGCCAAATGTCACTGTGCTTTGATATCCATGATGTAGATATATAGTGAATTAGTTGTCAATAAGCCATGGAGCGATACACATCTCAATAACGTGGATTTATTGTTACCGCTTATTTGACAATTTTATGTCTGTTGTTTTAACGCAACGTGAATTTCGTCGTCGTTTTCTCTGTCGTCGTGTTCCATTTGCTCGAACAATTAAGCGTTTGGCTGAGCGCCTCGTGCAAACTAGGTCTACTACAGATGTCGCAATAAGTGGCCGGCCTCGTAGTGCTCGTTCGAACGAGAACATCGCTGCTGTTGCCGACGACGTCAGAGAGAATCCACATCAACGAGACGACGATGCACACAATTAGGTATCAGCAGACGTTCCTTGCAACGGATTTTGGCGAACGATTTGAAACTGTTCCCCTACAAAGTGCAAACTGTTCACGAATTACTACCTGCTGACCATCGGACAAGTTTAACTTACCGCCAAACTCTGTTGAACTTGGTGCAAGAAGAGGATGACTTCGTATCAAAAATCATAATGAGCGATGAAACCCATTTCCACTTAAGTAGTTATGTTAACAAACAGAATTTGCGTTTTTGGGGCATGTAATGGAAGAAAATCCATTGCATCCCCTCAAAGTGACTATTTGGTGCGGCATTTGCAGTGAAAAAGTGATTGCTGCTTATTTTTCTTGAAGACGTCGATGACGCTATCGTAACCGTACATGGCGAGCATTACAGGCATATGATAAACGAGTTTTTTTCCGCAAATTGCTGCATTGGGTCTTGATCATTGTTGGTTCCAACAAGACGGAGCAACCGCTCACACAGCTCGGGAAACTATGGAGATTTTGAGACACCAATTTCCAGGTCGAGTGATCTCCCGTTTTGGAGATTTGAACTGGCCGTCCATATCGCCAGATCTAACAGCACTAGACTTTTTCCTTTGGGGCTTTTTAAAATCTCGGGTTTACCACAACAAATCACGAACCTTGGAGGTCTTGAAAGCTAACAATTAAAAATGCCGTAAAACGAGCGCAATTAGGCATCAACTCGGCAGGTGGTCATTTGACCGCTATAATTTTTTTTGAAGACGTCGATGACGCCACCGTAACCGTACATGGAGAGAGTTACAGGCATATGCTAAACGAGTTTCTTTTTGCCGCAAGTTGCTGCATTGGGTCTCGATCATTGTTGGTTCCAACAAGACGGAGCAACCGCTTACACAGCTCGGTAAACTATGGACATTTTGAGACACCAATTTCCAGGTCGAGTGATCTCCCGTTTTGGAGATTTGAACTGGCCGTCCAGATCGGCAGATCTAACAGCACTAGACTTCTTCCTTTGGGGCTTTTTAAAATCACAAATCACGAACCTTGGAGGTCTTGAAAGCTAACAATTGAAAATGTCGTAAAACGAAGGCAATTATGCATCAACTCGGGAGGTGGTCATTTGAACGATATAATTTTTTCCAAGTAATGTCACCAATTTTACACTTTCAAATAAACTTTTGATGAAAACAGAGCTCTTTTTTTTCATTTATAACAAAATGGCAGCCAATTCAAATTATGACATTACTTTTGCGCCACCTTGTATAAGGAAGATGCAGTTTATTTTCTTTCACAGCGTGAAATTCCAAAGAGTTCAACAAGCTGTAAAACATAAGCCGTTGAGGTAGAACAAAAATATTTTGTATGCTTGAAATCCATAAAAGATTTTATCAAAATCTGAAATAATGGGTGTCGAATCCTTTGATTTTTTGATTGATTTGACATGGAATGACCCGCATGCGAAATTGGTTTAACTGCTATTGATGCTATTATTCAATCAAAGTACCGCAATAATATTGTTGTATTCTTTAGATCATTTGTAGTAATCTTGAGTAAATGTTTTACTGGTTGGATAGTGGGATAGGCCACCCTCCGATTTACGTTCGTAGTATTTCTTAATTATACCAAATAACTAGACTAACGCCCGGTATTATCAACTTTTTTTAAAATTTAGTTAAATGGTGTTTAGGATAAAGGTACATTTAAAATTGTCATGGGTATTATGAATCTTTTTAAAGTTTTAGGTAAATGTCATTTTATGATCTGTTGGCAATAGATTGTATGCGGATTTTTGGTAAGTTTTATATTCGCAGGTAGGCAACACTGAAAGCCGTCGATCTGCTGACGCGACTGATCCGCCATCGCCGCCGATCAGTTGGAACAGCTGAACATTGAGTGAAGTGTCTGACTTTGAAATTTTTGTCATTCTGCGTGAATAATAGCGATGGTAATCACGCCAATCCGCACTTCTCTGCCTCTCATCCCTCTTTCTTTGTGGTGTAGCAAATCTCTTCGCGACGCCGACTCCATGATCAAGTCAAGTTAAATCGCCATTAAAATTGTTAAAGGGAGAAACTTCGACATTTAATATTAACGGGCATTTATGGGCTAAAGGACATTTAGACTGGTTGGTAATACTGCACATTCACTCTTAAATCTCATTTAGCCTTAACTGTCCTTTAGAATGTGCTGATAATACCGGGCGTAAATTAGTTAAACGTTTTTTTATTTTTATTTGTATTTTGACATCCTTGTTACAAAAAAAACGTGATTTTTAAAATATAAAATTGTCTCCCACTACAGCATTCCAATGTGGATGTAGATTTGTGTGAATATTTTGTCGAATACTCTACAGTCGGATCAGAAAGTCGAAAATAGTTGGCAGCACATTTTCTGAAAATAGGGATACTGATTCACGTAATATTATGTTGGCTGTCTGGATACAAATTTTGTCTATTTTGACGTCTTATGATTTTTGAGGTTACTTGTTTTAAAAAAAACGTTAAAAATGACAAGACGTCAAAATAAATAAAATGCACATGCACTGCACTGAAATAATTCATGCAGCCTCTATCAGATTACTTAAATTATTATAGGGATTTCTAGAAAATGTGCTTCGACTTACTTATCTCACTGTATATCCCATGAAGGTTTGGTAGATTTATACTTTTTATGGTAGTAATCATCATCTTGATTCTGAAATGTTCCGTTCTCATTCCCACCATCTAATCTGCACCTAAATGTTCTTAATTTAGGTTTAGCAGGAGTTGCATTATGAAGACCATCTTTGTCTTCCTCTATAAAAGCCATTTGTTGGTCTGTATCTTTCCTCCTTAAATTTCCTTGCCACACTCTTCTTCTTGAAATCTTTATTATCACCTATAGCAGCTTCTAACGTTTATTATTATTACCATAATACGATCCAATTTTGAATTTTTCTCCATTTTTTTTTGTAAACATCACGATTTTGAGCTCTTGTGGCAATTTTCATTTCAGGACTGTTTTGTTTTCGGTTCTTTCGATCCTCCCTGACGTCACCAGAAGTATCCAGAAATGTGTCCTCGCTTGCTTTGTTTGTTTTTCTGGAACGTTCCTTCTTGCGCCTTTATAGAACTGTTGTCTTCGGAAAAACTCCTACTTGAAGATTTTCTAGCGATCTGCATCTTTTTCTACGATCCTCCCAATATTTTTCTTCTGAAGATTTTGAAATTCCTTATCGTTTGTGCGTTTTCTCGTGTCCATTTAATAGATCCTCGCTTGCTTTATTTGTTTTTCTAGAACGTTCCTTCTTGCGCTTTTATAGAACTGTTGTCTTCGAAAAAAACTCCTACTTGAAGATTTTCTAGCGATCTGCATCTTTTTCTACGATCCACCCAATCTTTTTCTTCTGAAGATTTTGAAATTCCTTATCGTTTGTGCGTTTTCTCGTGTCCATTTAATAGATCCTCGCTTGCTTTATTTGTTTTTCTAGAACGTTTCGTCTTGCGCTTTTATAGAACTGTTGTCTTCGGAAAAACTCCTACTTGAAGATTTTCTAGCGATCTGCATCTTTTTCTACGACCATCCCAATCTTTTTCTTCTGAAGATTTTGAAATTCCTTATCGTTTGTGCGTTTTCTCGTGTCCATTTAATAAATCCTCGCTTGCTTTATTTGTTTTTCTAGAACGTTTCTTCTTGCGCTTTTATAGAACTGTTGTCTTCGGAAAAACTCCTACTTGAAGATTTTCTAGCGATCTGCATCTTTTTCTACGATCCTCCCAATATTTTTCTTCTGAAAATTTTGAAATTCCTTATCGTTTGTGCGTTTTCTCGTGTCCATTTAATAGATCCTCGCTTGCTTTGTTTGTTTTTCTAGAACGTTTCTTCTTGCGCTTTTATAGAACTGTTGTCTTCGGAAAAACTCCTACTTGAAGATTTTCTAGCGATCTGCATCTTTTTCTACGATCCTCCCAATCTTTTTCTTCTGAAGATTTTGAAATTCCTTATCGTTTGTGCGTTTTCTCGTGTCCATTTAATAGATCCTCGCTTGCTTTATTTGTTTTTCTAGAACGTTTCTTCTTGCGCTTTTATAGAACTGTTGTCTTCGAAAAAACTCCTACTTGAAGATTTTATAGCGATCTGCATCTTTTTCTACGATCCACCCAATCTTTTTCTTCTGAAGATTTTGAAATTCCTTATCGTTTGTGCATTTTCTCGTGTCCATTTAATAGATCTTTATCTTTGCTCGTTGGCAAGTATTGTCTTGGTCTGAGATTTTGAGCTTCTCTGATTTTCTGAGCGTTTCGTTATTTTTCATGATTACTTCAATTTACGCGTCTGTACTTAGCTATCTGTTGTCCTTACAATGTGGCCTATTAATATCTTTAGATATGTAACCTTTCAGATTGATAATTTAAAAGCGAGCTTCCTGTTTAGTCTGTACGAAATTACGATGGGAAATTCGGAATAACCTCAATAGCAGTATATAATATTATACAGGTCTACGTCACTTCTTCTGGTTTCGTACATCTAATAAAATAACGTGGAATTAATTGACTGTATACAGAACCATAAACTTTTACAACTTGTAAAAACCCGACGCCGGCGCTCTTGTTTATTTAAATTCGAATCAACGCGATTAACGTAAGTTATAATAAAATCGGAAAAACAGATGAGCGCGGGTTTAACGGGCACTAAACCGTTTATTTATTTATTTATTTGAGTAAAAAAATAAGTAGCGGGGTTGCGTGAAATGTACGTGTTGGTGTGTGTTGGGTGGTTGGGTATACGCGCATGTTATTATCAAAGAGGAAATGAGTAAAAGGTTCATTTGGATGCGTGTTAATGAACATTAAAATATCGATTAATCTTTCACAACGTAACCAATATGAGTTTTAACCCTTTCATTTAGTACCAATGCGTACCAACTATAACTAGATTAAATCTCACATTTAACACTAATAACATACATATCACTATCACGCGGCGATTATTAGATCGAAAAGTGTTATCAATAAAAAACATATTTACGCTCGAACCTTTTTAGCCGTAATGGCGGTGATAAAATTAAATGCCGCATAATAATAATAATAATGATAATAATAACCGAGAGCCCTATTAAATTTTAAGACCATTCCTCGCGTCAGATTGCATCTGCAATATGTGGCAGCCCTTATAATACAGATTACCGATCTTTGGAATTTATATTGAGCAAAACGGAATCAATTTTACGATTGTTACCTTTCCGAGAACGTCGCGCTTATAATTTTAATTGCCGCTTTGCCCACTGAAAAACTATAATATAAATTGCACAACACCAGAACGGAATAACTGAACGCGGGGATTTCGCGGAATCCGTATGTGTGTGTGTTAATAAAATATAATTGCCATTGATTATAATGTATAGAAATGCGAAGATAAATGAATAGAGATATCCGTCCATCGCTGGTGCATTTTAATGCGATACAAATTTATACAATTTACGAAACGGATACAGTTTTAACGCCCGAACGATTAAAATACATTATTCCCGTCGTCGCCGTCGTCGTCGGCCCAACTGTTGAAATTTTTAATTCTCACAAGTGCTCATTGTTTCCTTTTTTGCGCCTTTCGTCCGCGCCACTGATTATTCATTCTGGTGAGTGGCTTATAGACCTTCGCGAGGAATTAAAAATACACCTGGAATTCAAATTTTTATTGTAATGCGCCCTGAATAGTATAAATAAGCAAAATTCTTTTACACTAATCAACTAGTACAAAAAAAAAACTACAAGACAAGTTACGAGTGGTATAAATTTGCGTATGCCAACGAAATTCCTTATGAATAAAGGGATTAAGTCAAGGCTACTTCACTGTGGTCGCAAAATCTCCTCCAGGTCCGGTTCTGTCAGGGGTCGCGTTAGTGCAAATGAACGAGCGTCGCCAATGTACCACTTGTTGTTTTTATAAAAAATATACTGAAGGAAAAAAAATGAAACACACGAAATTCGTGAAATTTCGACCATTTTCAAACCGCTATAACTCGGCGTATTTTCAATCGATTTTGATGAAAACCTTTGAAGTGTCTTCTTTAAAGTCATGCATGCGAACTTAGCGTTACCCCTTCCGCCTCCCTCTGGCCAGGGGCGGCTCGTTGTATAAAGCCACGGAGCCATGGCACTACCTGTAGACTCAAGCTCAGCAAGAATTTTTAACTGATTTTTAAAAAAAACTTTTCAAATTTTAAACAACACCTGTAACACTGCGTGGAAGTTCCACATTAATTTTAACAGATGGTTAAAATTTTGACAGAAAGAAAGCAATCGCAAGTTCACCACAACAAAAATGGTTGCATAAAAGAAAATTTTGATGACCAAAAAGGCGCATTTTTCAAAATACAAGTAGGGATTGTACGTTTATTTTAACAGATGGTTTAAACTTTGACTAATTCTGAATAATGCGTCTTTACAATTTTTCTAAGAAAACCACTTACAAAAATGGTTTCACTAAAAGGCAAATTTTGATCACCAAAAAGGCAAATTTTTCAGAAATTCACTTCAGAATTACACATTTCTTTCGACAGATGGTTTAAATTTTGACAGACCAATTTTGAATAATGCCCCCATTTTTAAATTTCTTCAAAAAATAATCAGAAGTTTACCACAACAAAAATGGTTGCACTAGAAAAGCAAATTTTGATAACAAAAAGAGCGGATTTTTTGGAAATTCTACATTTATTGCTACAGATAGTTGAAATTTTGACAAACTAATTTTGAATAATGTGTCTTTACAAATTTACAAAGAAAATAATTGCAAGTTTACCACAACAAAAATTGTTGTACTAAAAAGCAAATTTTGATGACCAATAATGCGCATTTTTCAAAAATTTGCATGGTAATTCCACATTTATTGCAACAGATGGTTGAAATTTTGACAGACTAATTTTGAATAATGTGTCTTTACAAATTTCCAAAGAAAATAATTTTCTTCTAAATTTTCGATTTTTTTTTGGTTAAAATTTTGGTCCGCAATTTTGATTTTTATGATCGAATTTTTGGTCAAAGTTTTTAATTTTTATCATATATTTTAGATTTTTTAACCTAAATAATTGCTTTTTATACGCAACTTTTTTATTTTTTGTTGATATTTTCTGATTTCTTGCCCTTTATTTTAGATTTTCTAACTTGAATTTTTTTTTTTTTTGCAGAAATATCGATGGTCGATAGCCCAGACAGATCAACACCCTTCAGTTATTTATGTATTAAAATGTTATGTATAATTATTTGTTTGAATAAAGATCTATTTTTTATGGGCGATTTTTTTACTTTTTGGTACTTTTTGACTGCAGTTTTCGAGTTTCTGGTCGGCAACTAATTTTGAGCTAAAGAGTTATTTTGGGAGCTGAAAATTGCATTAATTTAGTTTTTTTTTTATTTTTCAATTTTTTGGTTTGCATTTTTTATTTTTAGACCAGCATTTTTTATTTTTTTTCGCCTATATTGTAAATATTTGACCTGTAGTTTTCATTTCTTCGTTCCAAATTTTAGATTTTTGTCCGAAATATTCTTTATTTTGGCTAAACTTTTTGATTTTTTTTTGTTGATATTTTCGAATTTTTGGTCTGCATTTTTTAAACCGCAAATTTCTGATATTTTTCTAAATTCTCGGTTTTCTGTATTTATATTTTAGTTTTTTTACCTTAATTAAGAGCTAATTCTGCAAGTGATTATTTTTTTTTACAATTTTTCAAAACATTGAGAGCAATTTCCGTTCCCTCCAGTGCAGTTTTGAGTCAATTGCTGTTCTTTTCAGTAGTAATATTGCAATTATTTTTACAAAATAAAATTTAATGAAAAGTGCACTCTTCATAGTTTTAGTAATTTTGGAGCTAATTCTACAAGTGATTAATTTTTTACAATTTTTCAAAACATTGAGTGCACATTTCCTTCACTACAGAGCAAATTTGGAGTTTATTCCCTTGTTTTCTACAAGAGCATGTCGTTGTTTTCAGGAAATTAAAAGTAGACTATTTTTGAACAATTGAAGTATATTTGAAGCGAAACCTTAAAGCAATAAATTTTTAAAAAATTTCAAAAATTGTCGAGTGCAAATTTCCTTTGCTTTAGAGCAAATTTTGAGTTTTTTCCTGTGTTTTCTGGGGTTAATCACCCCGAGTGCTGAAAATGGCAATTTTCGTACTTGAATTTTCAATCTTCTTGTTTTCATTGTTTATCGTTAAGCCCGGATTTTGATATTTTGGTCTAAATTTTTAACCTTTTAGCCTTATTTTTTTTTCTAAATTTTCGATTTGTTTGTTAAAATTTTCGATTTTTTTGGTCCGCAATTTTGATTTTTAGGATCGAAGTTTTGAATTTTTTATCCTGTATTTTAGATTTTTTTAACCTAAATGATTGATTTTTATACGCGACTTTTTTTATTTTTTGCCGATATTTTCAAGTTTTTTTTGATGGTTTTTGATTTCATGGTCTTGATTTTAGATTTTTTACATTGAATTATTATTTTTTATGGTCGATTTTTTTTACTTTTTGGTTAATGTTTGACTAAAATCGATTAAATTAATTATTTTTTTCCAAAATTTTTTTTTGTTTTTTTTTTCAAGACAGACCATTCTGAACACTATCTGTCCATAAAATTTTGTTGTGGGACTTGACGAATTGAGGTTTTCTAGTTTCTGGTCGGCAACTTATTTTGAGCTAAAGAGTTATTTTGGGGGTTAAAAATTATTTTCGTTTTCCTTGATTTTTAAATTTTTTGGTTTCAATTTTTTATTTTTAAACCAGCATTTTTGATTTTTCTGGCCTATATTTAGGATCTATGGCCTGTATTTTTCATTTCTTCGTTCCAAGTTTTTTTTAATTTTTTTGTTGAAATTTTCTGCATTTTTTTAACTGCGAATTTTCGAAATTTGTCTAAATTTTCGATCTTTCGGGCGTACATTTTCGTTTTTTACTTTAATTAAGAGCGTATTTTTTATTGGTCTATACTTTTGATTTTTAACGTGTGTGATTTTTATGTGCAAATTTTTGATTTTTTTGCCGGTATTTAATTTGTATAATTGGCCATTTCCATCTTTCATAATTTTGACGTTTCAAACGCCAGTATCATCCGATCTAATAAATTGTGAAAGTGGCTCTACCATCAACATGTTCCACGAGCCGCCACTGCCTCTGGCAACACTGTAATTATATAATTCTTTCTGGAAAGCTGTGAACAAAAGTTAAGCCGTTCTATTTGATAAAAATGAATGAAAGGTACAATCCTAAAAATATAATTATCCAGGAGGCCACGTTGACATTTTTTTAAATATTTGCTTCAATTTTAGTTATTCTATACAGGGTGTCCCACCAAGACCGCACATTAAATGTATATGAACTTCCAATTAATGTATCGTAATGAGATAGATATGGGCTCTAGACAATTAAACATTTTCAAAAAATTTTAATATTTTAAAATCTCACGAAGGATAGTCTTTTTATTTTTATGGAATTTTAAAGTAGAATTGATCTTAAGCTAATCTAGACAATTTCAAGTTTGTTGCAGTTTTTTAAAAATAATTTTGAGTTCGGATAAAACGCACAACTTCAGAATTTCAGCCAGTTGTGTTCTCGCTAAAATAAATCGAAATCTCGCGAAGGAAAGTGTTTGGATTTTGATGGGATTGATCAACTTGAAAGTTTCAAGTTTGTGGCAATTGCTTTTATATTTTTTTGAGCTCTAGACAATTGAACTATTTCAAAATTTAAACAATTTGTGTATTAGTGCAAATATTTTGAAATTCAGCCAAACAATATTGTAGTGGAATTAATTTTGAGTAAATTTGGAAATTTTCACGTTTTTATATTTTTTTGTTCTAGACAATTGAACAATTTCAGAATTTTAACAATTTGTTTTCTCATGCAATTATTTTGACAATCAGTGAAGGGAAGGAATCTTACAGTAGAATTAAATTTGAGTAAATCTGGAAAATTTCACGTTTGTTGCAAATGTTATTATAATTTTTTAAGCTCTGGGCAATTGAACAACAATTTGAGTAATTTAAAAATCTTTGCTGAGCTTGAAATTAGTGATAGTGCCATGGCTCCTCGGCTCTACATAACTAGCCGCCCCTGATTCGCTCGTTCGTCAGTAAAAAAATAATGTTTAAAAAAAAAAACCAGAGAGGGCGAAGGGGGTTGTCGGTCTACTAAGCATAGAGACCTTATTTTTACACTCCAAGACACCCTCTTTTCGGGTAAATTCAAAAATCCCGGGATAGGGGTATTTTAACTATCGTAACCGTAGGTATCCTTTGCACAGGAAAAATCACGCATTTTTCTCCCTTGATTAATCCACCATTACGCGCTAAAATGATCGTTAAACCATGGTTGAACAAGGTCGAAATTACTCCAATTTAAAGTTTAAGTCGCTATTCAACAACTGGTCTTTAGAAAAATTAAACCCGTCTACATACCATATGTCCTCCAAGTAAATACTAATAACTGGAGTTCAGAACTTACCTGAAACAAAGAAACAAACAGTCAGTAAGGTATCATGAAATAAATCAATGGTTGCGACCGTTACAAATTTAAACATTTTCACAATTTTCTACAATATATTGTAGAAAACTTTCCAAAACACGAATTTTGTTCGAGTAGTTGGAAATGGGAAGTTTAAAATAAAATAAAAAACCGAACACTGAGTAATATTCAAATTAAGAATTGTGCAATGCGGTCGGGAACAAGATTTGTAATATAAAATATAAAATTGAATATTTAGATTAAAGTTCGGGCGGATGTAGTGGATAGAACTGGGGAAATATAATTTAATATTTGAATTAAAATATGAAGTCTGGAACAAATCCAATAAGGGATGGAAAGTTTCCCTACTTTTCGAGCGTTTCATAAATATGCATAGGGGCGCATTATCATATTATTAAAGAAAACAAAATACAAAGCGGCCCAAATTGTAGGTATTTTTATTCGGGAACATACATTTCAACGTCAATTACCATCTTTTCTTTTCGTCCCCGACTCCTTCCTCTTCTTTTCTCCGTTCCGTTCCGTTCCCATCCGTCCACTCAGGCGCAGTGGCGTAGCGTGGAGCTGGTCGCCAATTTAAATAATTGAATACATGAATCCCTGATAAGCCACGAATGCATAGTGCATGAAGCAAATTTGATAATAAATAAAAATAAATAACGTCAATACGGACGAATTCCATAAATATTTATATTGTATATAAAGTAATACGGGGGGGTATGGAGGAGAGCACGAGAAAAGAACTTTGCGGGAATTGCAGTGGAATTTTAAATTTACGAGCCCATTTTGTTTACATATTACATTGTTTATAATAGATATTTTACTATCGATAAACTGCGACGTTAAATTTTAATAGATTTCGGTTCCATACATGTTACGTTCGCTAACATCTATGGTCTCAACATAAATGCATGGTCTCTATTAACCCCATTCATAAAAATACAGAGTTGCTCCAATTATTTGAAGAAAATGCACATTTATACTATTTTAGCGTTATTTGATTTCTTTCTAGGCGAGGGTGGATCGAGTTTTGTATCGTTGACAAATTAAACATGCGTTTTTTCTTTTTCGATCCGATGTGTAATTTTTCGAGATATTCTAAAAAATCATCTTTTTGCGATTACAGCGCCATCTATCGCGAATCGAAAAAAGTTTCAGGTAAAAGTTACTCATTTTTTCATGGAGAATCCTTATTTAAATTTAAGACTTCAAAGCTGCCCCTACCAAAATTGAAAAAAAATTCACATTCACAATACTTTCTCGGAGACAGTAAAAATTAAAAAATACTGCTTTAAATCCAAAAATTTTCAAGATTACAAGTGGATTAGAATATTAAGTTTGATAGATTCATATAATATTTAATGGATGCATAATAAATGCAATATCGAGGACAGATTATTATAGGAAACACAGCTATTAGACATATTTGCTAATGTATAAAGATTTCTCAGTGTTAACGTGGCGCCCTCTAATTCGCAAACGGGCCCATAAATAGTTGATCAGGTAATTTAATATTGATAACACTTGTTGTGGAGATTATGTACTTTTTCATAATTGATGCGAGCAATATAATCGTGTATAATGTTAACATGAAATATTCAGAAATGTCTATGTTAGTGCTAGTTACTTAGTGTGATCTTAATTTTTAATGAAACGTACGTCTACCGCTCGCTATCAGCTTCGCCACTCTACATATATTAATACCCAACTATAATCCACCTATCAATTGTTGAAATTTTGTGTTTTGTTTTTGAGGGGCCGAATCCGGCAGTTTAGAGCACAATGGAAAGTTGAGCGTTAAATTTAAATAGCCGCTCCGAGCACTTAGCCGAAACGAATGAAAATATGTCCATTTTATAAAGCTTATTTGCTAAACGAGCTTTATATGCAGAAATTTAAGTTTTACTTTTGTGTGTGAAATGTACGGAACGTGTTATGTATATTTCATCTCGCGCCTCTTGAATAATGACTTTTATTTATTAAGCGCCAACGCGCTTTTTTTTCTTCTTCCATTTTTGGTTTATTGTTGTGTGTGTGAGAGTGTCTGCGTTTTTCGATCTGGAAATCGTTTCCTCCGATAATTACTTTTATTCTTCTACTGGACGGAGATCCCTATCTCGGATGTATAATTAAATTTAATTATCATGCACGAATGGGATCACATCGGCGCTCTCTCTATATTTAAAAGAAATAAAAATTTCATCCAGCGGTTATAATTAAAGTCTATTTATGTTCGTAATTTATTGTATCCTACATAATTCAATTATTCCATGTATGTACATTACAGTTAATAAATTAACTAAATTGTTGCTGAATGAGTTTATGAAGACCAAAGCTATTATTTTGTTGTTAATTAGCTTAAATGGTTATCGATTACTTTTTTTCTGTTGGTTTACTTGTGTAAAGGTTACAAAAGTTATTATAAACATAATTGCCAAATTTTAATTGACCTTGTTGTCCCACAAAATTTGGAAAACAGCTTGCAGATCTTTAAATTCCATTCTAAAATTATACATTGAGCATTATCAACGCCACCTCATTTTATCAAAAATATTCATTGACATTTCTCAGAAAAACGATAAACATTTATTCTGTGTTTCTTATGCATCGTACACACTCGCGCATTTTCTCGAACCGCGCCGCGATCTGCTTTCGAAACAAGTGTGTACGAAGCATTAGATTCAAATTACTTAGTCAAATATACCATTTACGTTCCTTTCATTAAAATTTTAGGCATATCTGGGTTTATCATAAAAAGAAGGCTGAAAGACCTCTGGTCAAATACCTGTTGAGGTCATTTGTAAAAGTGTCTCAATAAATGTATTGTCTCTCTATCTCTCTCTCTCTCTCTCATAAAAATATTACAAGGTGAGAGCCACAGAATTTTGTTTCTGAGTTGGTCATGCCTGAGAAAGAGAAACATGGCATTAATGTCTGAGATTAATTATTTTTTTAAAATCTAATTCAATAGAACTAATCTAGTCTCATGATGTAATAATACGGGACATACCTCATTTATCTCACAGCCAACTCTGAAACAAAATTTTGTGTGAATTTTTGAGAATCGAATTTTATTTAATCGCTTTATTTGGATCTAAGAAAGACGAAAATAAATATCATTGAATATTTTCTGAACACAGGTTTTTAAAGAGAATATGATAGATCGCGCTGATAATGTTCAACGTATAATTTTACAATGGAATTTAAAATTGCTATTCCATATACCTACTCGATGTTAAAAATTCGATGCATTCGCATTGCAATCTCGGTAACTATGAGACAGAGAGTTGGTTACATTTTATTTATTTATTTATTTGTTTATTTGTTACAAAAACCCAACAGACTTTATGTCCAATTAAAAGGTCTACAAATATATACAATGTAATGTGTAATTTAAAACTAAACATATTATTACTAATAACAATAACAATGATGATGATGATTACGTTATTATAAAACTAACAAAAATTTATTCTACTATAGTTAATGATTTTAAAATTTTCAAAAGATCGCATTAAAGGAAAGTTGCGCATTTTGATGTTGGATAATTTGTTAAAAAGAAAATTACTTCCGGAGATATTCGATAAAAAACCGTCAAGTCAATTTTGGTTTTCATTTTTTTTTAGACTTTATTACTGGTTATTTTGAAAAACCGAGGGCACTTTTCGATAATTTAACTTTTCAAATACGACATTTCGTTATTGAGATATTCACATCAACTTTATTGTTTTTTTAAATACGGACCTGAATTTTGTATTTAATTTTTGAGTTACAAAATTGAACTTAAACAAGTGCTTGAAATATCAATGCTTTTAAATTTTTCAATATCATCGTTACTGGCGTAAACAAAGTAATATAATATACACTCGGCGACAAAAAAAAGCGCCACTCGAAAAATCGCGAAAAAACTCGATTTTTCAAACCGTCGTAACTTGGTTCAATTTGGTCGAACATCGATGAATCTTTCAGTTTGGGAAAGATTCAAGTTTTATCTTTAAGAATGTGTAGTTGATTTTGACCTCAAGTCCAACCCACCCCTCGTAACAACGCGATGGAAAAAAAATGTTTTTTTATGTAAAAAATTGTCCAACTTTGACAAGCTGTACCGTGCGCAAAAAAATCGGCGGGAAATTTCACCACAATGGCAGAAAAATTTAATCAATTTCCTTCAAATGCCTTAAAAATTCGAGTGGTTTCGATGATTTGGAGCAAAGTTATGAATTTTTGAAAAAAAAATGACACATTATTTTCTTAGAATTTTTCCAATTTCAAAATGTAAATTTCGCTTAGTCGAATTCAATTCCAATTTCGAATCTCGAAATTGTTTCTAGCTTAAAAATATCAATTATTTTCTAGTATGTCAACAATGCATTATTTCTAAGCAGTTTTGGAAATCCTGAAGATAATTCCGCGAGTAATAAAGCTTTTAGAATTTTTCTAATCCCAAGATGCAAATTATGCTTACTTGAATTCAAGTTACCAAAGTCGCTTAAAAATATCGAATAGCGCCCAGGGGTGGTTCCAAAAATTTTGAAAAAATTCCCCATGAAACCCCGTTGTCCCTCGCACCTTCCCTGAAAGTTTCAACTCGCTGATATAAATTGAAAAAAAGAAATCACTAAAAGAAGAAAAACGAAAAACCGGGTGACGCCCACCGGAAGGGTAGGGGGTGTTGCAAAAATTTTGAAAAAAATACAGATCAAGGCTTGTCTTACCCCGAACCATCTCTGAAAGTTTCAACTCTCTGATATAAATAGAAAAAAAGAAATAACTAAAAGAAAAAAAACGAAAATCCGGGTGACGCCCACCGGAAGGGTAGGGGGTGTTGCAAAATTTTTGAAAAAAATACAGATAAAGGCTCGTCTTACCGCGAACGATCCCTGTAAGTTTCAACTCTCTGATGTAAATATAAAAAAAGAAATCACTAAAAGAAGAAAAACGACAAACCGGGTGACGCCCACCGGAAGGATAGGGGGCGTTGCAAAAAATTTGAAAAAAAAACGGATGAAGGCTCGTCTTACCCCCAACCCCTCTTAAAAGTTTCAACTCTCCGATATAAATAGAAAAAAATACGTCTAAGAAATAGAATTAAAAAAAGAAAATTTCCGGGATGGGCCGAATAACGCGCTCTGGAGAGGCGGGGGGTGGTCGGAGGGTTTTGAAAAAATTAGGGCTCACGGCCCGTCTCACCCCCCGCCTACCCTGAAAGTTTCGTCTCTTCGATTTCCATAGAAAAAAATACGTCCCCGAAAGTACGCCGAAAAATAGAAAAGGGGGCGTGGCCTGATTGAGGCAAAAATTCAAAAATCAGGCACCGAGAGTTTCTTTGGAATGGATTTTAATTCCTGAAAAACGCGGCCGCCACCCTGCCCCTCCTCCGCTAACAAACTTCTCCTCCGGCGCGTTTGGATGTTATTTTTGTGATTTTCAAAAATTCGCAGAGAAGGCCCTGCTGGTTTTAGAGGGGCGGGAGTGGTCGGGATCGATTCAATTTTACACAACACACAATGTGCAAACAAAAAATTTGAGCGTACTTTAAAACGCACTCGCAGGAGGCGTGGCCTACCCTTTGGGGGCGTGGCTTAAGTTTGAAAATTTAATAGTTTACTTCATTTAACGCCCTCTATACGGTGTCAAAATTTCAAATCGATACGACTTGTAGTTTCGACGGCTTACGATTTCGCCTTACGCGAACTATTTCTATTACTATCCCTTAATATTATTATAACAAATGTTTCCAATTTTATAATTTTTGTGCTAATTTTAAGAATACTGAAGAGTTTATTTTTGCATTTTTTTATATTCTCTTGATATATAATTTTTTTTATATTTTATGCCGATACCGAATATCGGCTCAGTGGCCGATATACCGATACATATATCGGTATCGGTACATCTCTATATAGGACTATAGGTAAGTTAGTATTACGATAAGTACAGTCTGTTCGTTATCCCGTGATAAATTTACGGTCATATGAGTGGAAACTCCTACCCGGTAGGAGCTGTAATATTTGACCGATCGGCTTAGTGTCGTTCATAACGTATGCTCTGAATTCTGTGAAAAAAATTGATTATCCAATAATGACCCTCCCAGTCGCTGTTAAGGGGGTGGAGCCCATTTTGCCACGGTACATCGCTGAGTTTACGATAAATTTATCACGGTATAACGAACAGACTGTAAAACTTTTCATAATTTGGCATGAATTGTAAGAGATGTATCGTAAAAGCATTAGCTTTAGAATAAAAAAGTTAACAAACATTTCGATTAGTTGATTGAACATACATCATGTAGTGAATGTCTGGTCTGAGAACATTAATATATTTTTTTTTTAAGTACTTAGCAGCGATAGCATCAAAAGTATTTAGGTTATACATATTTTTATTGGGAGCGCGAGCCCAGCTAAATAATTAATGAGGCCGACCGAAAACGGATCGTAATTAATAATATCAATTTGTTATAAATAAATTATAAATTCCATCGCGCCCTCGTCGTCCGCTCTTTCCGTTTTATTTACGTTTGATTGATGTACTTAATTTTTCAACGTACGTATTCATACTTATCCAACATCAATTTATTACGGGCCCCCCTGATCAATACGTGCGGTATGCAATTAAAATACAGCCGCAATAACTTACCTATGTAAATTCCTCTAATTACCTGTAATTTTAATTTGAATAAATTCCTCGCACACACACACACACACAAATACACGTAACGATTGCTAATCAAGATGTTTTGTTATTGTAAATAATTAATTTGTTAATGAAGGGAATTAAATGTTGGGCTTTGTAATTAGTTTGTTGATTGGGAAAAAAATAATAGAATAGGATTTGTAATAGAAATTAATTGATTATTAAGTACAGCCACTTATGACTTATGCAAGAATCTTTACAAAATACCTTAGTGTCTTACTTAATCCTAAAACCGACGTACAGTGCAGCTATTATCTCGCGGCTGATTGCGCAGTGACCAATTTTTAGAGAGGGGGCGCCGGAAACTCATAATTATTCGGAGAGAATCGCGTGTACGTGATGTAAATATAGACACAGAATCGTCACGAAATTGATCAATACGTTATCTCGTTCACTGCGAATACTTATTCACTCTGCTTAAAACTTTAAGAGTTTTTTTCCGCTGCGCTGCGCCGTTGTCTGTGCGTATCCCATTAAAATTGACCAAAGTAACTGGTGCGAACGACGGCTCTGCTGCGCTGCGCCGTCGTCCGTGCGTAGCCTATTGGAATTGGGCAAAAAACCGGTGACGAACGACGGCTCCGCTGCGCTGCGCCATCGTTAGTGCGTGGGATATTAAAATTAAGCAATTAAACTGTGCGCAGCCTATTAAAATTGAACGAATTTAAGGAAAAAAAAAATAAAAATGAACTTTCACAAACCACACGCGTCGAGGAACTGCGGAAATGTAATCTGGCGTCAACCTCTGTTTCTGAATCTGACATCTGTCAAATATGACAATGAACTATCAATGCATATCTTAATTTGCTGTTTGGAAAGCACTCGGACGTTAACAGGAAGAAGCATATTTTTTTTTCAGTGACTTTGGGCCTCTAAAAATTATTTGGAGAGCGTCTGAGAAGCGTATACACATTACAAACCAACATACAAACAAAATTTAGGCCAGTACTGATAGGGGTTGTTTTGGTCTTTGGCACCCCGTTGCGGCTGGTGGGGCTAACGGGGTGACCAAAATGTTACCAAACTTTTGTGGTCTGCTTCAAATGGAATGCTTAATGATTTCCCAAAATTTCACTGTTCTAACCCTCCCGAAAATTTTTTTTTTTTCTAAATTGATTTTCAGGGGGAAAATTTTCAACGTTCAAAAACGACAATAATTCAAATATCCATATCTCGGTTAATAACCGGGCGATTTTAAAAATTCAAAGTTTGTTTTACGAACACACAATACCGCAATGATAATCCGTCGTTAGATTCGTGATTTAAGAAGAAATAAAAAAATATTAAAAACGATCACAAATTTTTACCGGTAAAATAAATAAAAGTTTAATTAATTTTTAAAATTAGAAGGAGGAGTCGGATCAATAAATTTTATTTGGATTTTCTGTTGGGCTTTCCGGTGGTGTAATCAGATTTCCGATCGGACAAAAAAATTTGTGCCCCGCTGCTAAATTTCGCTTCCCCCTTCCGTATACAACGTCATATCAAAACCACAAATCGGATCGAAAAACTTTATGAAGATCTTTGATACGGATTAAATCAATGACTGATATACCGTCGTCAGATTTTTAATTTTCGAAAAAAAAAATCACAAAATTCTTCGAAAAATTCCCGCAAAACAATCAAAAATCGGCCGTGGATCGGCCCCACGAAAAATATATTCCTTACCTTTTCGATGCAAAATGCAATTTCGAATGGCATGACTTTTAAATTTCTCGCGTGAGATAAAAAATGGCCGCTGTAGAATTTTTTTATTGAAATCGGGGGTGATTTTCTTTGAATAACTCCTCGGTTGGAGATATCAAAAACATAAAATGTAGAGGGGAGTTAGTTCTACAAAACTCTATGAAATTTGGAGTCGTGACCATAAGGGGAAGCGCGCCCTTTTTTCCGGAAGCGTCCGAAATGTGATTTTTTAGAAAAACGCTCGAGGGGTTGCAACGGATTTTTTTACGGGAACGTGCGACAGCAAACGTTGTGTCCTGATGCCTTGGGGATTTTTTGAGCCATATTTAAATCCTCCAACTCAAAAATCTTGGGAGGAGATAGGTTTGGGGCGAACCTCTGCAACGCAAAAAATCGATTTTCAAAAATTCACCTCAGAGTCTAGGAGTGAGTTGGAAAATTGCGGTTTTCACAGGCCCCTAGAGGACGTTTTCGGCTTTCAGGAGAAAAATAAAAATTGTAAAAAAAAAAATTTGGGGTTGGCAACACTTTTTTTGAGGGGGTTGAAATTTTAATAGTATTTATCTTGAATTATTTGTGATTTTTCATGAAAATTTCAAATCGCCATCTATAAGCGTTTTGGAAAAATTTGAAAAAAACGTGATTTAGGCCTTGAGCTTTTAGTATACTATATTAATAATTAATTAATAGCTCCACACTCTGGCCAAAACCTATCGTTTTACGCCCTTGATACATACAAACATTCTGCAAACGACGAACACGGCACCGTTTCTTGATCTACTGTGGAAGATATTCCGTACATGGTGGGAGCTCTTGAGGGCGCGAAGGGTCTCCGAAGACGTAACGAGCAAGCAAGAGGAAAAACTCATTCGACTGATTCTATCTAACTCCTGCTGGCTTAGTTCCCATCTCGCTGCCACATACTCACTGGTGTAGCGTGGCTTAATTTTTTTTAGGAAGCCGGCTTTTTTATTGAGTAGTCCATTTCAATATAGCTGTTTGTTAAATGTCCAATATTATATCGGTCGAGGGGGCGGGGGGTGGATCGCCGAGCAACTCATGTGATATAGCTGTAGATTTGTACCATAATTGCCGTTGAGATCGTTCAGTAAAAAAAAAAGGTATTGCATTAGAGCGTTTCTCGAAAATCCTTTATACACACACTATCCTTTATTATAAAAAAATTGTCTGCAAACTTTCCTCGTTTGGGGATGATCTGCTGCAGACGATAAAATAATCGCCGCGCTGTTTTTCGTTCACATGCACTGGTTGTAACTGTGTTAGGCTATTGTCGTTAAGGTTTCTCCGGGGGTGGGAGGAAATATATTATATTCTACATTTATATCACGTTACTCGAATAACCCAGCACCTTCTTATTCGAAATCATTTGCAAACGATAATACAATTATGACTGTCTACGGTCCAAGTATGTTTTAGTGGCGGTGAACTTTCCTAGAAAAAACTAAGAGAGCGATGTTAAAGTTGCTCTACTTGCTCTTATAAAGGAAACAAGTTTTCATCTGTAGCCTCTTCAGCAGAACCATAAAAATAAAGAAGATGTTTTGCAAATAATTAAATAATCGCGTCTTTGCCAATTGACTGACCTTAGACCTCTAATGCATACCGATTAGGGGATTAACTGTTAATGGTTCAATTATGGCTGGAAAGCCTCCGCCAAATTAAATCAAGCAGACATGTCATGTTCTCGTGTCAGCTACATTCTTTATGAAGATTGAGAAAGAGAGTGATATGAAAATACACATACGAGTAATGATAAAAATATTAGAGCAACTCCAACAGGACAGTTTTTTCTATCAGTCCTATAGTTCACATTATGACCCTAATTTGCGGGCGTAAAAGAGAACTTTACGCCCTAGGATGAAAATGATATTGTTGGGAAGCATCTAAAAAACGCGATCTTTGGGGAAACATCCAAAAGAAGCCCACCAAAGCCTGAAATTATTTCAGTATTAGTCTCACCGTTTCAACATATTCTGGCAAGACCTGAACGACCATAGCAGAAGAAAGGATACCCGATGTAAACATTCAAATAAAATTGAAGGATATCGTGTTCAGTTACCCTATAAAGCAAAGCTAACTTGTTCAAAAACTCCGAAATATCAAGAATCTATAATGAGTTATGGCATTTCTGACACAACAAGTTTAACCCCATATTTCCAACCCGATGAAAATGTCACTCTTCAGGATGGATTCTAAGCTTAAAAACAAAGGAGAGCATCCCAAGTAGTGAGCTGGTATTTGAAGCGAATCATTACTTAAATAACACCTTTCATCGCAAAAACTGCATTGGCCTTAAATGTTTTAAGATCTGGAAATATCAACTGCAAACGCTGAGTATGTTTAAGAGTTTAGGAGAAGAGGACTCGGCAGTTCCTATAGAAAGTGGTTAGAAGTCCTAATTTGATCAACTCCTGGCCAAAAATTCAAAATTTTTAAAAACTTCAATGAATCATTTCTGACACATCAAGTTTAACTCAATAGTTTCGACCCGATGAAAATGGCACCCTTCAGGATGTATTCAAAAGTTTAAAAACAAAAGAGACCATCCTAAATACTCAAGCTGGCATTTGAAGCGAATCACCATTTAAATAACCCCAAACATAGTTCATCGCCAAAAATTTAAATGTTTTAAGATCTAGAAATATCAACTGTGAACGTCTGAGAATGCTTTAAGAAGATTTTAGAAGAAGAAGAGGGCTCGGCAGTCCCTACGGAAAGTGGAAAGATGTTAAAATATCCCAACTTAATCAACTCAGGGTCAAAAATCCGAAACTTTTGAAAACTCTGATGAATTATGGCACTTCATATTCACCAAGTTTAACTCAATATTTTCAACCCGATGGAAATGACACCCTTCAGGATGGATTCAAAGATTACTACAAACATTTAAAAACAAAAGAGACCATCCTAAGTAGTCAGCTGGCATTTGAAACGAATCACCACTTCAATAACCCCAAACATAGTTCGTCACCAAAAATTGTGTTGGCAGACTTAAATGTATTAAGATCTAAAAATATCAACTGCGAACGTCTGAGAATGTTTAAGATTTTAGAAGAAGAAGATGACACGACAGTCCCTACAGAAAGTTAAGAGATGTCAAAATTTCCTAATTCTGGGTAAAAAATTGGAAACTTTTAGAAACTTTAATGAATTGTGGCACTTCAGACACACCAAGTTTAATCCTACATTTCCAACCCGATGGAAATGACACCCTTCAGGATGGATTCAAAGATTAATAAAAAAGTAGCCAGTTGGTATTTAAAGCCAATTAACACTTAAATAACCGCAAACATTGTTCATCACCAAAAATTGTGTTGGCAGACTTAAATGTATTAAGATCTAGAAATATCAGCTGCGAAGGTCTGAAAATGCTTAAGATTTTAGAAGAAGAAGAGGACACGGCAGTTCCTGCAGAAAGTGAAGAGATGCCAAAATATCCTATCTTGATCAACTCTGGGTTAAAGATTCCAAACTTTTAGAAAGTCTAATGAATTGTGGCACTTCAGACACACCAAACTTAACCCTATATTTCCAACCCGATGGAAATGACATCCTTCGGGATGGATTCAAAGATTAATAAAAAAAGTAGCTGCCTAAATAACCCCAAACATCGTTCATTTCAAAAATTGTCTCGGCAAAATGTTCTACGATCTGGAAATATTAACTGCGAACGTCTGAAAATCTTTAGGATTCTAGGAGAAGAGAACTCGGCAGTACCTTACAGTAAGTGGAAAGATGTTAAATTATCCTTTAAAACGAAAAAACGCGCGTTTATTTTTCCAACGTTGTCTATGGAGCTGATCGCATGTTGTTTTAACCGCTTTAAAACAGCGCTTAATGTGAATGGTTATTTTAAACGCGATCAATTGACAACGTTAGAAAAAACGCGCGTTTGCTCGTTTAAAAAACGCGCGTTTGTTCGTTTAAAAAACGCGCGTTTGCTCGTTTCAAAAACGCGCGTTTGCTCGTTTCAAAAAACGCGCGATTGTTCGTTTAAAAAACGCGCGTTCGTTCGTTTAAAAAAGGCGAGTTTGCTAGTTTAAAAAACGCGCATTTGCTCGTTTAAAAAACGCGCGTTTGCTTGTTAAAAAAACGCGCGTTTGTTCGTTTAAAAAAGGCGAGTTTGCTCGTTTAAAAAACGCGTATTTGCTCGTTTAAAAAAACGCGAGTTTGTTCGTTTAAAAAACGCGCGTTTGCTCGTTTAAAAAACGCGCATTTGCTCGTTTAAAAAACGCGCGTTTGTTCGTTTAAAAAAGGCTAGTTTGTTCGTTTAAAAAACGCGCGTTTGCTCGTTTAAAAAAACGCGCGTTTGCTTGTAAAAAAAACGCGCGTTTGTTCGTTTAAAAAAAGGCGAGTTTGCTCGTTTAAAACACGCGCGTTTGCTCGTTTAAAAAACACGCGTTTGCTCGTTTAAAAGACACGCGTTTGCTTGTTAAAAAAACGCGCGTTTGTTCGTTTGAAAAAGGCAAGTTTGCTCGTTTAAAAAACGCGTATTTGCTCGTTTAAAAAAACGCGCATTTGCTCGTTTAAAAAACGCGCGTTTGCTTGTTAAAAAAACGCGCGTTTATTCGTTTAAAAAAGGCGAGTTTGCTCGTTTAAAAAACGCGTATTTGCTCGTTTAAAAAACGCGCGTTTGTTCGTTTAAAAAACGCGCGTTCGTTCGTTTAAAAAAGGCGAGTTTGCTAGTTTAAAAAACGCGCATTTGCTCGTTTAAAAAACGCGCGTTTGCTTGTTAAAAAAACGCGCGTTTGTTCGTTTAAAAAACGCGCGTTTGCTCGTTTCAAAAACGCGCGTTTGCTCGTTTAAAAAAGGCTAGTTTGTTCGTTTAAAAAACGCGCGTTTGCTCGTTTAAAAAAACGCGCGTTTGCTTGTAAAAAAAACGCGCGTTTGTTCGTTTAAAAAAAGGCGAGTTTGCTCGTTTAAAACACGCGCGTTTGCTCGTTTAAAACACGCGCGTTTGCTCGTTTAAAAAACGCGCGTTTGCTCGTTTAAAAAACGCGCGTTTGTTCGTTTAAAAAAGGCTAGTTTGTTCGTTTAAAAAACGCGCGTTTGCTCGTTTAAAAAAACGCGCGTTTGCTTGTAAAAAAAACGCGCGTTTGTTCGTTTAAAAAAAGGCGAGTTTGCTCGTTTAAAACACGCGCGTTTGCTCGTTTAAAAAACACGCGTTTGCTCGTTTAAAAGACACGCGTTTGCTTGTTAAAAAAACGCGCGTTTGTTCGTTTGAAAAAGGCAAGTTTGCTCGTTTAAAAAACGCGTATTTGCTCGTTTAAAAAAACGCGCATTTGCTCGTTTAAAAAACGCGCGTTTGCTTGTTAAAAAAACGCGCGTTTATTCGTTTAAAAAAGGCGAGTTTGCTCGTTTAAAAAACGCGTATTTGCTCGTTTAAAAAACACGCGTTTGCTCGTTTAAAAAAACGCTCGTATGTACGAGACCTAAAATCTGTTAATTGGCAATTGGCAATTAATACCGCGATTATTTAGTTGTTTGCAAAACATCTTCTACAGCCTTAGTTGTGATGGCATGGATTTACGGTCGTTTTCTCGAAAATCGCCGCTAGTAAATAATTATGATATTAAGCCTAAGGAAATATCTATCTTATGAGTTGTGCAAGTGGACAATTAAATTAATGTGTACCACCGCTTAAAATAAAGTAATGACTAATGCCTCAATATTTAACGTTCGTCGGGTCCAGTCAGAAGGAAAGTCTCTTGTGTTGCGCGAAGGCTCGACACCGAGCGCCGGCGGAACGTGATTGAACTAATGAAATTCCCCAGCGTCATATACATGTCCTACAAATGGTTATTGTTATGATTATTGTTATTCGTCGCAGCGTTTACGATTACTGTTATTATTATAGAATATAATAATAATATTAAAGTAACTTTGTTATCGGGCTTCGGGAATATTATGCATTCGTCGAGATGAATTTGTTTGTCGGCAATAGCGCCATCGTACATCCAATTGTTTTCGTCTGCACGATGTACTCGGCGGTTATTACAATTTCCTTCCCCATCGCGCACTCGACACACAAAAATAATGCGATTTCCAGCCAATTAACTCCGACGATAATTGAACGTAATGAGAAATATAGTTGTGCATAAATTAATAAATAATAAAATTAATTAATGCCGGAATTTCGAGCGATGCTGTGTTATTTAAATTTTCTAATTAAAAGGCAACAACACGTTTTGTATCGGTGTATCGGGGAAAGTAATACACGCCGCTCCAATTTCGTACGGTTTGCATAATCTGAAACATGTCCTTTTTTTTAATGCGTTAGGTGTAATTTGAGAATATCGGCGATTATGGTCGGGATATTGAATTTATACGAGTTATACGAGGAATAAGGCTAATAATACGTGCATTGAAATATTAATATCTTGTGTAATGAAATGTTTACTTTAATTATTTAATTAAAAAACATGTTCCACGAGCCGCTACTGACAGTGATACTAACCAAGTAAATTGTTTAATTTGATTTTTTTAAATAAGTCTCACTTCTTTGATCAATTAAAAAGAAAATTTTAAAAAATGTTTTGTATTAAAAAATATATTTTGAGCAATAGAGTGATTTTTGAGACTAATTTAAACAATTTTCTTACTAAAATATTCTGCATTTTTTATTAAAAAGCCTATATTTTCGATTTTTTAGATCTGAATTTTTGATCATTTGGCCTAAAGAATATTATTTTGACCATTTTTGATTTTTCGAGCCGAATTTTTAATTTTTAGATGTTTTGCCTGTATTTTCGATTTTTTTTTGGTCCAAATTTGGCCTAAATATTCTTTATTTTGACCTAAATTTTCGATTAAATAGTTAAATTTTTTTACTTTTTAGTCGGCACTTTTGATTTTTCGAACCAGATTTTTAATTTTAGTTCCGAATTTTTGATTTCTTAGATATTTTAACTTGAATTATTGATGCAAGAGTTTTATTTGTTGAAATTTTCGATCCAAATTTATTATTATTATTTATTTTGTTTTGTTTGTTTGTTACAATTTTTGTCCTTTCGGACCACCATTTTTATTTTTAGTCCCGAATTTTAGATTTTTTGTCTAATTTTTTAAATTTTTGTCCTGTATTTTAAACTTTAATGATTGGTCCGTTGGTGTAGTGGGTACAGGCGAGCGCTTTTATTCATACAAAATATAGAAATTATTAAAAAAATAGCCGTGTGTGACTGAATGGCTCAGCCCAAGTCAAAAAAATGGTGATGTTACTTTCATGTTACTTTCTCCGACTTGATGGTATCATGGCCATTTATATTTACGTTTTCATGGTTTATTGAAATCATATTTTAAATGTACATCGAGCGTTGCGTAAACTCGGATGAAACCGACGTTTAAAACGTCAAAATTATGAAAAAACTCGGTTTACTCAAAAACTAACGAGATTTCGAAAAAAACTTATTCTTTAGAAGTTGTTCATTTTGGTATTCTCTACAATTTGCTGTAACTATTATCGTTTCATAATTATAAAGCAAAAATTGAAAAAAAAAAAATAATTTTTTTTCTCGAATAGCAATGATTTTATGAAAAATATTTTCAAGCAAAAGATGTTCATTTCTTTATTGTCTTCAATGTTTGTTTAAATGTTTTTGTGATATTTTTCATATTTAAGAAAATATTGGCAAAAAACAAAAAACAGTTAAGGTAAACGCCCACTTCCGGTGTTCGAAATTTTACCAAAAGCTTTTCAGTTCTTCGTATTATCAAATAAGATGTTGAAAGTTTCATATCAATTGCTTTATTAGTTTTTGAGATACAGCGCACACAGAGCCAGACACACACACACACACACACAGACACATTTTTTTTTTCCAGAAATTGATGAAATGGCATCTAGGGACCCCAAAACGGATATTTCCGTAAAAAAAAATTTTGAAAAAAAATCACGATCACAATACTTTCTAATATTTCGTAACGGAGAAAGTAAAAAAAAACTTTAATGATTGATTTTATTGTACTCTTTGGCTGTTATTTTCTAATTTCTGGCCGGAAACTTATTTTTGGGGGCTAAAAGTGGTAAATTATTTTGCCTCTACCTAAATTTTCGATTTTTTTTTTGTCTGCGTTTTTTATTTTTGGATTAGGATTCTTGATTGTTTGGCCCATGTTTTAAATTTTTTTAATTATTGGCTTAAATATTCTTTATTTCGATCAAAATTTTCGATTTCGTTGTATACATTTTTATCTTTACGCCCGAGTTCTCGATGTTTTGTCTAAATTTCACCTTTTCAGGCCATATTGCAGATTTTTATTTTTTTTAGCCTACATTTTGTATTTTCAATTTTTTTCGGTTTAAATTTTTGGTCTTTCGGCAGAAATTTTCTTTATTTTGACTTAAATTTTCGATTTGTTTGTTGAAATTTTCGATTTGTTTGTTAAAAATTTTAATTTTTTGGTCCACGACTTTGATTTCTAGGTACGATTTTTGGTCTTAATTTTGTATTTTTTGTCCCGTATTTTAGATTTTCTTAACCTAAATTATTGATTTTATTGAGCGAATTTTTCTATTTTTTTGCAATTATTTTCGAATTTCTCGTTGGAACTTATTTTAAGCTAAAACGAGTTATTTTTGGGGCTGAAAATCGTAAATTATTTTTGCTTTGCTTGTATTTTCAAATATTTGGTCTGCATTTTTATTTTTAAACCAGGATTTTTGTCGATATTTTAGATTTGTTCCAAATTTTTGATTTTTTTGGCCAAAATATTCGATTCGTTTGTTAAAATTTTGGATTTCTTGGTCTGCATTTTTTTATTTTTAAACCTGAGAATTTAGACAAAACATCGAAAACTCGGACCTAAAGATAAAAAATGCAAATAAAAAAATAGAAAATTTCAGTAACAAACAAAACTCGAAAAAAAAACAATAAGTATTTATTTTGGCCTACATTTTTTATTGGTTTCTTAAAATTCTGGAACTTTCCAAAACAACTGGCAACACATGTGATTCCACATTTCCGTAAAAATTAGAAATGCATTGTTTCTAAATTTTAGAATATTTGACTGTGAACGCAGATAAAATTTAGAAAAAAAATGCAATAAATTCGTCGACGCGAAAAAAACATAAAAACAATTGCCATCCACTTGAAACTTTACAAAATCACTCAATATTAATTCAAGAGTGATTTCATAGAAAATTCAAATACTTAGTCAATTGCTTTTGCAATTTTTCGTGTAAATTTATGAAAAATTATAATCATTTTTTTTCGACGCAAAAAAATATAAAAATACTTGAAATTTTCTAAATTTACTTAAAATACAATAATCTTAATAAACTTCCAAAAACTAAAAAAACTCCATCACAGGTTTTCAAGATAACCGGCCGAGAACAGCGCTTCATATTTTTTTTAATTTGCACGAGTGAAAAAAAATTATAAAAACAACTGCAACACACTTGAAACTTTCCAAATTTACTCAAAATACACTAATCTTAAGAATCCTCCACTGGTTTTCAAGATAACAACACAAAACACAATTCCGGAAAGATTTTTTCAAATCTGCTAATTTGTTCAAGAGAATTTCAGACCCGACGTTCTGGTCAAAATTTTTGATTTTCTTGTCCTACATTTTAGATTTTTTAACATAAATTATTGATTTTTACGCGGAAATTTTTAATTTTTTTGAGGAATTTTTTTTGTGGTTCAGACCCGACGTTCTGGTCAAAATTTTTGATTTTTTGTCCTACATTTTAGATTTTTTAACATAAATTATTGATTTTTACGCGGAAATTTTTAATTTTTTTGAGGAATTTTTTTTGTGGTCAAAGTTTTTAATTTTTGCCCTTTATTTTAGATTTTGCAACCTAGATTTTTGAATTTTTTGACCTGTATTTTCAAGGGTTTTGAATTAATTTTATGTTATATATTTAGTTATATATTCTTTGTTTTAGTGGGTTTTAATTTGAATATAAGGTTTATTTTTAGATAAAATTAATTTACTTTGATATTTATCTGGAAAATATAGTCTGCGGGATTTATGTTTAACCTCTTCACGGACAAATTAATTTTGAAGTGTCAAATATTTTAAGAAACAATTGATATCTCGCCAGTAGGACCGGAGAGGAGGTATCTGCATGGAAATGCATAACTGTGGCAGCTTTAAGTGCTTGACATGAGATGGCAGTATTAAGCTAAATCCTATTTGTTTGAAATTTTTTTAAACGTACACAAATGTGTTTCTGTCCCTGAAGAGGCTAAGGGATTATTTAGTTTTCAAATATTTGATTTTTTGCGTCAAATTAAATGTCTAATTTAGGTTTTTCGTTTGATCTAAACTTATTTGCCAAGTACAATACTAGACTTCACTCATCATTCGTTCAAGGCAGCGGCGGCTCTTGAATCTTTGTAGAGGAGGCTACGACAGAAATGACGCTCTACAGCACGAGCGTCATTTCTGTCGTAGCCTACTTAACCTATAGAGGAAAATATGCTGCTGTTTTGGTCAAATTTTCCTTCTCAGCCTCCTCGCCGAACATCCACGAACCACCGCTGGTTCAAGGGTTATCCGAGAAAAACAAACAATTGAAAAACAACTGAAGGGCGAATTTAATTTTTTATTTTAACAACACCAAACCTGAACATTTTTCGAAATTTAGTCATCCATTCAAGAATCATTCTCTAAAAAACAAAAAAGACAATTGAAGTATGGAAACGATGGAAGTCAATTGTACCTGTAGTTTCAAGCTCAGCAAGAATTTTTAATTCATTCTTAAAACACTTACTTTGGTCTAGGAAGATAAATCGTTCTTTTTTTCTTCAAAAAATGAGAGGGGTGTAAGTGGCTCTACCTTCAACATGTTCCACGAGCCGCCACTGATTTCTCGTAGTAGTCGCAAGTATTTGCAAAACATGCCATGATTCAACACCACGCAAGTCACATGCTTTGCGCTAGGACACTGAGTATGTGATGAGACTGAAGGCAAAAACGAATCCCAAGAAGTAGTAAAACCACACTAAACAAACTAAAAACCACACCCACGTGATCCTTTACTCTGACTGAACTTTAGTTCTGGCTTCTGGGTTGAAACGCTCTATCTGCTTGCTAATGATTCCAATGATAACTTTGTCTATTGTATAATTAAATACAGAATCCAATATTTTATACTTCCGCTTTTGTCTTCTGGCAAAGAACGTGTTCAAGTATAATAAAGAGGGAATAAAGGTGTACGGTAGAAGGGCACAGGAGGAAAAGATAACGAAATACGGCCTCAACGTCGTGTAAAAAGTTTCAAAAGTGTTTAGTTGTTTATTTGATGAGATGGCGGAGCTTAAAAACTCGGCGTTCATGAAACGTTTAAGCCGGAATTGCCGGGCGGAAACGGTTCGGATCGGTATGAAAGAGACTGGAGCTCGTCAAATCAAATAGAGCGTAATATCGCGGGGGGAGGGGGGCGAGAGAGAGCAAAAGGAGGAGAAGAAGTCTTGTAAAATCTTTATCAAGATGTAAAATTAGCGGAACAATGACCGATTGTGCGGGTAGAAAACAGGAAAAACCCATCATCTGTTCCTTTCTGCCGCAGATCCTATCGTGCAACCGTATTGAGCCTATCTTCGGAATAAATTAAAGATGTGTGCATGTGTGTTGTTATAATGTATGCGGCAGGAGAGTGCAGTCCGGAAGTTATAAAACAATTTAATAACATATTTAAGTGGTAATGTTGAAATCTAAAACAATGGCGATGTTTGTTTTGAACGGGCAGATGTCCGCGCGCCGTTTAATATTGCTGAATATAATACCACTGTGTATGTGTGTGTGTGTATGCGTGTATATTACCCAGAATGGATTTATTTACTACGTATTGTTCGGTGGAATAATAAATGGCTACTTTATGTGAGAGGATGTCGGTTTCGAATTAATTCCATGTGATTATAAAACGCTCCGAAAAGTCCCATTCAACTACGGATGATGGGCAACCGTTATCTGATCAAGGCAACTGATGGGTATCTAAATGGTGTCATTGATGGTCGGACTAAATCACCACCTTCTGAGATTATTTTTGGGCTAAATATATTCTTCGATGCAGGACATCAATTCTACAGTCAGAATGCCAAATCCAAAACTGTAAACTATAGCCCGTTCTCTGGAATCTGGCGGCTGTGGTCGTAAAAGAGGGTCGGAGCTCGGTAAGTAGGGGAAGTAATATTTTTTTTATCTCAAACGAATCTTTGTTGAGAAGTCCTGGTGTAAAAGTGCGTATACCAATCGGAGCGAAGGACAGTAATAAATGTATGGGATGCAATTAGACGAACCACCAATACCTTTTCTTCGAGGGTGCGGACTGTTTTACGACCTCAGCCGTCACATTCCAGCGAACAGACTATAGCTACATACAGGTCGGCAAACATAACTTGCCGTTGCGCGGTGGCAAAATTGCGGGCGGTACCTTCGAAGAGCGCTTTCGATAGATTTCGTGAACAGTTCGCGCGCCTTGTACATTCATTTTCAATGTGGAGGAGAGCGCCTAAGTTTTAAATGAATAACGCACGCGAAGAATATGTGCTTGCTTATTATAGAGACTGTACTCGGCCGACAGTAGAGAGAGAGAGAGCTTTCATTTCTTCTCTGCGCGTCTGGCCAACTCGGCCGACAGTAGAGAGAGAGAGAGAGAGCTTTCACTTCCTCTCTGCGCGCCTGACCAACTTACATTTGCCATCCTGTACATGTTATTTTTCAATTCCTGACTACCTCACCCTCAAGTGCGTTAACACCAAACCAGCAATTATAATTCCCACAAATTTATATTTCCATTACAAAACTTGAAGAATGAAACACGTCGAGCTACAATACCGTCTGTACAGTGGTTGGTTGCGATGCAGGCGGCGGAGAGCATTTGACATTAAGATGTATGGGATCTCCGGAGCCGCCGCGGCTGCATATTTCATCCCTTTCCCTCCGAAATGTATAATTTCTATTCATGTGACGCATCGATTTAGTTGCATTTTTTATTAAGCCACCTGAATTATTTCGGGCACGGATAATTGCCAGACATATTCCGGCTCTGTGTTATCCACGGATTAAACATTCCCAATGCGACCTCTTGTCTGCGCACATTTATATACCCGGCCTGCTTGATGAGTTACCAATTGCGATTATGTGTGCACTGTTTAACGGGTGCCCGCATTACACACAAATGTTTTTTTTATTATTATGCTAATGCTTCTTACTATTCTAATGAATAACCGAGTGTACACGATAAATATTCATTAGCGGTGTGCCACGTCACCACCACGTTCAGGTTAAATAGCTTCAATAACATAAAACTCAATTAGTGTTAACACCTAGATGATACAGCTGAATAAACACACCGATCTTTGAAATATTTCATATAAACGATAGTTCTATAATTCTTATATTAGCCTCTCTTTAAATAATTTCTTTTTTTTTTACTTGAGGCATGAGCCATTCAGCCACATCGACTATTTTAATTATGAATTTTTTTAAATTTTTGGATGAATAAATGAATAATGTCAGACGTATACAACAACCACGGACCCGACCGAATACTTTTCGATCCCCGAAAAATCTTTCGGCCGGGCTGGGATTCGAACCCACACGGCACGCGGTGAATTTCATTTAGAAAAGCTAATAAAGGGTCCGCCAAATAACTTTTTTTTTTTGAAAATGCTATAAAAAAAAACTACTGAATATTTTCTCAAATTTCTTTTTTTATTTGAAAGTACAATCCTTCCGGTTAATAATGGAAAATAATTTCATTTAAATGGCTGCCTCGGCTGGCCATGCAGTAGCCTACACGATCGGTCCAATTTTTAAGCACATTACCGATTGTGTGCAGCTGTATTTCACCAATGGCTTCACGAATATTGTCCTTTAAAGCGTCAATTGTCTCTGGCTTGTTGGCGTAACACTTATCTTTGAGGGCACCCCACAAATAATAATCCATCGGTGTCAAATCGCAGCTCCGAGGTGGCCAAACGACATCAGCTCTGCGGCTGATTATGCGATCTTCAAAAACAGGGCGCAAAACGTCGAGTGTAGCTTCGGCTGTGTGGCACGTAGCGCCGTCCTGTTGAAACCAAATGTTGCTAATATCCTCCTCTTCAATTTTTGTGAACAAAAATTCGTTCAACATGGCCCGATAACGATCGCCATTGACTGTAACGGCCACTCCTTGCTCATTTTCGAAGAAAAATGGCCCAATTATGCCTCTGGACCAAAATCCGCACCAAACAGTGACTCGTTTTGGGTGTATCGGCTTTTCAATGTATGCGTGCGGGTTTTCTGTGCCCCAAATGCGACAATTTTGCTTGTTTACATACCCACCAAGATCAAAATGAGCTTCATCTGAAAAGATGATTTTTTTGGCAAAATTTTCAAAGTAATGTCGCAATATTTCCCAGCGTTGTTCTAGCGTATACACAACCATATTCATTCAGCGGAAGGATAAAACTAATTATCTGTCAAATCAGACATGAGCTCAGTGCTACCATTCACGAAATAAGCACTAGTTGAAAAAAAAAAGTTAGATGGCGGACCCTTTATTTCGAACTAAATCGTACAAATTGGATTCAAAGTGAAACCGTGCATCCGAGAGGGATCGAACCCTAGTTAAAAATACAAAAAAAAAATGTTTTATGGTTGATGTACCCGGCGACAATGCAAGACGTGTTTTTGTTAAAATCTGTATTGAAGCGATAAAGAATTTGAGGCAAATTTGAAAAATCGTACCTTGATAACTCACCGCCAAATCAAAAATATATCTCTACAAAACTTGTCAAGGGGTTCTTTGTAAATTGATTAGATGAGTCTTACGTTAAATTTAACAGTCTATTTAAGCACAATCTGCGTCATAAGTCATTTTGCGTATCTCCGTTCGGGGAAGTCCCACAAATTTTTTTTATAAACAAATCTTGTTTAGATTGAGCTCTTAGACGTGAAAAAAAAATGAGAAACAAATTTTGAAGAATTTTGTTTTAATCATTATTTAGACGTTTTCTGTCGATTTAAGCACTATTTACGACGAGAGTCATTTTGCGTATCTCCGTTCCCGGAAGTCCCACAAAAAAATTTATAGACAAATAGTGTTCAGATTGAGCTTTTAGAATTGAAAGAAAAAATAAGAAACAAATTTTGAAGAATTTTTTTTAATCGTTATTTAGACGTTTCCTGTAGATTTAAGCACTATCTACGACGAAAGTCATTTTGCGTATCTCAGTTCCCGAAAGTCCCGCAAAATTTATGTGTAGACAAATAGTGTTCAGATTGAGCTCTTAGACTTGAAAAAAAATAAGAGATTTTTTTTTAAGAAAAACATTTTATTAATCGTTATTTAGTCGTTTTCAGTCGATTTAAGCAGTTTCTAAGTCAAAATTAATTTTGCGTATCTCCGTTCCCGGAAGTCCCACAAATTTTTTTTATAGACAAACAGTGTTTAGGATGAGCTCTTAGACTTGAAAAAAATAATAATCATTTTTATCGTTATTTAGGTGTGTCCAGTCGATTTAGGCACTATTTATGATAAAATTCATTTTGCGTATTTCCGTTCCCGAAAATCCCACAAATTTTTTTATAGATAAATATTGTTCAGAATGAGCTCTTAGACTTGAAAAAAATAAGAAAAAAACTTTGAAGAATTTTTTTTAATCGTTACTTAGGTGTTTCCAGTCGATTTAAGCACTATTTGTGACAAATATTATTTTGCGTATCACCGTTCCCGAAAGTCCCATAAAAAAATCCAGTGTTCAGATTGAGCTTTTAGACTTGAAAAAAATAATAATAAAACTGTTTTTAATCGATATTTAAGCGCTTCCAGTCGATTTAAGCACTATTTACGACAAAAGTAATTTTGCGTATCTCTGATCCCGGAAGTCCCACAATTTTTTTTATGGACAAATAGTGTTCATAATGAGCTCTTAGACTTGAAAAAAACTTCGAAAAATTTTTGAAGAATTTTTTTTTAAATCGTTATTTAGGCGTTTCTAGTCGATTTAAGCACTATCTACCACAAAAGTCATTTTGCGTATTTCCGTTCCCGGAAGTCCCACAAAAATTTTTTATAGACAAACAGTGTTCAGGATGAGCTCTTAGACTTGAAAAAAATAATAATAATTTTTATCGTTATTTAGGCGTGTCCAGTCGATTTAGGCACTATTTATGATAAATTTCATTTTGCGTATTTCCGTTCCCGAAAATCCCACAAATTTCTTTATAGATAAATATTTTTCAGAATGAGCTCTTAGACTTGAAAAAAATAAGAATTTTTTTTTAATCGTTATTTAGGTGTTTCCAGTCGATTTAAGCACTATTTGTGACAAATATTATTTTGCGTATCACCGTTCCCGAAAGTCCCATAAAAAATACAGTGTTCAGATTGAGCTTTTAGACTTGAAAAAAATAATAATAAAACTGTTTTTAATCGATATTTAAGCGCTTCCAGTCGATTTAAGCACTATTTACGACAAAAGTAATTTTGCGTATCTCTGATACCGGAAGTCCCACAATTTTTTTTATGGACAAATAGTGTTCATAATGAGCTCTTAGACTTGAAAAAAACTTCGAAAAATTTTTGAAGAATTTTTTTTTAAATCGTTATTTAGGCGTTTCTAGTCGATTTAAGCACTATCTACCACAAAAGTCATTTTGCGTATCTCCGTTCCCGAAAGTCCCACAATTTTTTTATAGACAAATATTGTTCAGAATGAGCTGACTTGAAAAAATGAAGATTTTTTTTTAAATCGTTATTTAGGCGTTTCTAGTCGATATAAGCACTATCTACGATAAAAGCCAATTTGCGCATCTCCGTTCCCGGGGGGGTGAAACTGCACCCCGAAAGTCTCACAACTGGTACTTTGAAATATTCCAAAAAAGACGCGCCCCATAACCGCCGAGGGGTTCCAATTTTGGGAAAATTACAGATTAAAGCAAGTCGTACCTTCTACCAACCGCAAAGATTTCCGATGTTCCACTTTAAAAACAAAACATACGTCCTTGAAAGAAACTTCAAAATATGTGTAAACATTTTAGTAAAATTTTGAAAAATCATATCTCATTCATTAAGAGGCAACAAATGGAAAAAAGGGCCGATACAAATATTGTAGGGGGTTCTATATAAATTGTTAGAGTACCTTTATATATTTCCTATAAAAAACACAGAGGTGAAACTGCACCCCGAAGTCTTACGACCGGTGCTTTGAAATATTGCAAAAATGACGCGCCCCATAACCGTAGAGGAGTTGCAATTTTGGAAAAATTACAAATTAAAGCAAATCGTACCCTCTACCAACCGTAAAGATTTCCGATGTTCCACTTAATTAACAAAAACATACGTCCTTGAAACAAGTAGCCCAATAATAAATTAATGCAAGAAAAAAAATTAAAGCTGAGTCTCTTCCTTTTAATAATTTTGAAGTAATAAAACTCCCGTTTTAAGTTAATTTTCAATATATAGTTATTAATTTTTTTCTTCACTTTCCTGACTACTTAGGTAATATTATGTAGGGACAAAAAATCTAGAGCCTCATTCTGATAATTTTGGTTTTTATTTTGTCTTGATATCTTTAAAATTAACAGAGTTAGATACATTTACGCAAAACTTGTTTTTAGCCGAAAAACAGTTACGGAACAAACTAAAAATGTCAGTAAAAATTTTTTTCTTGCTTTAGTTTTGATCTCACCTAGTATTGGGGAGTAACTGGTAAAAAAAATAAGAAAATTAAAAATGTTGAGAAACGTGGTCCGGGTGAATTCTAATGGATTGACCCATAATCAATATCACAAAAATAAATTTCGAAGAAAATAAATAACGGCACATATTTTGTTAGCAAATACATTTTATTAACTCATTGAATTTCGAAAAAAAATTAAATTTAAAATGTTTGTCATGTTTGTTTTTTTTTTTTTAATAAAGAGTTACTTCATATTTACATTAACAAAAATTATAGAGAATATCGAAATCAAAAACTAGACGAAACTGGTTAAACATTGTTATTCTAATGAATTATTATCTCAGTGTTGAATATCTTCCAATAAAACTTTAATCTTAAAATTGTAGATTATGCCGAAATCAAAAACTAGCCGAAACTGGTTAAACACTGATCAATTATTATCTCAGTATATAATATCCTATAAACGATTAGAAATTTTCGAATAAAACTTTAAACTCAATCTTTATTTGAACATCCAAAGAAAACTCAAAAATGGTGATGTGGCCATCATGTTACTTTCTTCGACTTCATGGTATCATTTATATTTACGTTTTCGGTTTATTTTCAATTTAAATCATATTTTAAATGTACGTAGAGCGTTTTGTAGATTCGGATGAAACTGACGTTTAAAACGTCAAAATTATGAAAGACTTAAAAAACTTTTTATAAATGTTTAATATTAGTAAGAAGTGCACCTACTGTGTTAATAATTACATTCCATAAACTTGATCCATTTTTTTTAATTTGTGAAAAGATAATAGTTCCAACAAAATTAAAGGGAATGCCACAATGATGTAACCTACAGGTTTTTAAAACAAATGAAGTATAAATTTAAAAAAACATGATGGCCACATCAACTTTTTTTTTTGAGAATCAGTAGTTTCGCTGCTTTAAAATTAAATAAAGACTAAAGGTAGCCTGAAGGAAAAAAAAATTAAACACTTTAAATTCGTGAAATGTCGACCATTTTCAAACCGCCATAACTCGGTGTATTTTCAATCGATTTTGATCAATCTTTAAGGGCAAAAAACTTTGAAGTGTCTTCTTTAAAGCTAACTAAACATAAACTAAACGTAACCCCTTCCGCCCCCTCTAGCGCCCCTGTGAAAAAAAAGTTTTCTTTCGGGAAACCATGTCCAACTTTGACGATGTCTACGGAATTGGAAAATTTTTTTCCACTCGATCCACCATAACGGCATTAAAATGTAATCAATTCCCTATGCAGGACTCAAAGGACGAAGTTCCTACGACGATTTGGCACCAAGTTATGGGCGTTTGAAAAAAAAAGTGCACCCATAACTTTGTGCCAAATCGTCGTAGGAACTTCGTTATTTGAGTCCTGTGCAGGTAATTGAACATATTTCAATGCCCTTTTGGTGGATCGAGTCGACACATTTTTCCAACTCGGTACAAGTTGCCAAATTTGGACGTTTTTTGCCCAAAAAAGTGTTTTTCTTGTTCGGGCGTTGAAGGGTTCGAAAAGGGATAATTCCAATCTGAGTTTACTCCCTTAAAGTAGAGCCAAAATGGGATTTTTTCCCGAAAGAATCATCAAATTTGGTTGAGAAGTCACTGAGTTATGTGCGAAAAACCTCAATATGCACTTTTTTTTAAATTAAATTAAATTAAATTAAATTAAATTACTTTAATGCCTTTATGGTGGATCCAGTCGACAAAATTTTTCCAACTCCATAGACCTCGTCAAACTTGGACATGGTTTCCTGAAAAAACATTTTTTTTCACAGGGGTGTTAGAAGGGGCGGAAGGGGTTACGCTGAAGTTCGCATGCATGACTTTGAAGAAGACACTTGAAAGTTTTTTGCCCTCAAAAATTCATCAAAATCGATTGAAAATACGCCGAGTTATGGCGGTTTGAAAATGGTCGCAATTACAAGAATTTCATGTGTTTCATTTTTTTTTCCTCCAGTGTATGAATATTCAACCTGTTCGTAACTCTGAAAAAATGAGTCTTACTAAGGCTATAAACAAATAAATTAATGAAACAACTGCATCCCTGGCTAATGCCACGTCTTCTTCTTTTGTATCATTCAATATCCGGCGTGGCATTAGCCAGGGAAGTAGTTGTTTCATTCAGTTATTTGTTTATGGTCTATATAATTTTGCAGTTGTGAACAGGTTGAATATTCATATATTCAGGCTACCTTTCGACTGTATTTAATTCAATTAATACTTTAATTATTATTTAGAACCTTTTACGTATGGAGTTGTTACCTCTCCACCATCCGGTTGTAGTAGAGTAGCAGGAGAAGGAAAGATACATTTTATTCATAACCTGCCATAAAAAAATATGTGATTAAAGACCGTACACGTATATCATTACATTTTTTTTTAATAAATGATATTTCCTAATTAATTACTTGTATCTTCCGATCTAAATTATGCCGGGGCACACCTCGAACTTTCAAAACACATGTAAACCAAATTTAAAAGTACTCATAAATATTAATTATAATGTAATAAGTTTATTCTATCCGCCTGACCCCGGGTTAAATATTTACAAGAGATTTGTGGCTCGCATAAATTATGCTAAGTTATTTTAATACTCGCGCCTATCACTACTACCAATAAGAATAATTACATTAACATATTGATTAGCATAAATTACAATCTAACGCACACTCGGCCGCTCGTTTCGAGACGACGGCACATACACGTGACAACTTATTACATCTGATATATTTAAAGCCAATTATCAAAATGTAGATTGTATCCGATCGATCGACGTTTTTTTTTTATGTACGAGACCAAATTTGGATGGAGAAATTAACACAGATTTTTTTAAAGTTCAGTAACCTATTAGAAACAAATTTTTATTTTAAGCTGCCTGTGAAGTATTTGAATGTACTAAGAACGCAAATGGTAGACAAAAAATAAAAAAAGACCATATTCAAAAATAGCGAACTTTGACAATAAATATTTGAAAGTATTATCGTGTATTATTTACCAATATCAAATCAGTCACAACTATTTTCAAAAATAGCAGTTGCGCCATGTTTCATTTCACCCTCTACAAAAAGGGATTCTATGTTGTAGGATAGTTCAACATATAAATCCGATTTTTAAAAGAATTACGTAATCATGAAACCAATATAAAAATAATTCATCTTCTTCAGATACGTGGGATCCAATAAGAGGTGAAAAGAAGAATTTGAAGAATAAACAGCCTAGAAACATGTGAAGGTACAAAGATAGTTAAAAATGTATCAAGAAATGATTGAAAATTGAGAGTACGTAGCATATTCAAAAAGTTCCTCCGCCATATTTTCCACTCTCTAAAGAAACTATTACTAAACAAATTGCTTGCAGAGTTACGAACAGATTAAATATTCATATATTCAGGCTACATTTCGTTTTATTGAATTTAAACTATTATTACTCTATTAGAGTAGAATAGTAGAGGAATATTTTACTAAGTTTAAAAAAAAATGAAAATAAAAAGGCTGAAAGACCTCTCGTCAATTGCTTGTTGAGATGATTTGTAAAAGTATCTCAAAAAATGTATTATCTCTCTCTCTATATATATATCTCTCTCTCTATAAAAATAAAAATGATCAGTTTTTCACGAAAACGTGTGATCCGATAAGAGTATAAGGTGAATGGTAAAATTTGATAAATAGTTAATATTGAACGTTAGTTATATGTAGGTGTGTTCTATAATGTAACAGCATTCAGAGTGCGTTCCTGCAAGTAGACGCGACTCTCTCCCCCTATTCCAGACCCAGTTCCACCCTGTTTACATCACCTATGTATAATATATACATCTATCTGCGTACTGATAAAACTTGTATGAGTGTAAAGCCCAGGGAGTGCATTATTAAACAAGAGCTGCCGCTCTTACAGGTCCGTATTCTTGTGATTTATGGTGTGTCGTTAATTTCCAGACGTGATGAGGTTACTTAACATCCGTGCGCGCATAAATAAAATTAGGATAAAGGGGGCGTATTTCACGGCGGCCCGTTTTAACAAATTTTCTGACCGAAAATTGGGTTTTATTACTCCTACATATTTAAATACAATCATCGTTATTACCGATCCTCTAATAAACAATGCAATTAAACTTTAATTGAGCCCCCTAGTTGCTGCCGCCGCTGCTGCTTCGACGAATTTAACCATTTAGGCCACTTGGCTTAATGCAATTTCCTTCAGTTTCCTTACTCGAAACGGACAAAAATTACAATCGATCTTATCAAATAAAGGCTAAATGAGTGTACACACACAGTCGACTTCTTTATTATGCAAGATAAATTCATCTGATGAAGCCACTGTGTGTCATAGAACCATCAAAACAATATTCGAAACGCCATCAGTGTTTCATTAAGCGATAATTGGCGCAATGAAGCGAGTAATCTTTAAACGATAAGAGTCTTTGGAATGAAAATGTATTTGATATTCCGAGATTAATGCAGTTTAAAGCTATTTTTTTTTTTATTTATGAACCGATTTTTGACTAAACTAGACAAAATTTTAATGTCAAACTTGTCCAAAAGTTTTTGACCGTTTGAAAATGGGTTTTTGCATAAAAATCTTGAAATCAAAAATTTGTCATTGGAAATGTGTTGAGGTCTTGAGGAGTTGCTCGCTCGCTAGACGCATTTGGCAAAAATCGAAAACCTCTCCAAAAAAAAAAAACACGTTTCAGGTAAACTCAAAAACTATCTTTTTTCAAATGTTTTAAATTTTTGCAAAACATTAGAGCGCCAAGTAAAGCTGCCACGCTGATGCGCGACCTTCAACCCCAGTTTTTTCCATGCACATGCAGAGGCGGTGTTGATTTTTTCAATAGAGTTTGAATGAAAAAATATGACGACGTAATTTTTTGCCAACTTTGATGCACTATAACTCTGGAACCAGTTGAGTCTCAGTCACCAAATTTGTATCATTTGTTTATGTCATAAAGAGGTGTTATCTGTATTAATTTCATATTTTTTCACTCAGTTTTCTTGAGATATTATACTTTAAATATTGCCAAAATATGATTTTTGGAATTTTTCTAAAATTATATTAAAAAAAAGGACAAAGTTCTCAAGCATGAAACTTCTACAGCAAGTAATTCTACACTGTGTACATAAAGTAAGGAATAAATTTGATTAAAATTCAGTACATTTTCTTTCAGAAAAATGTTCGGACACGTGAATTATTATATTTTAACGCGCATTTTTTGACTTAATGAAATGATTTTTCCTTATTAATTCCAATGTTTCGATGAAACCATGTTATCTTTTGCCAGAAATAAAATAGTGGTAGTACTTTTTTAAACGCCATTTCTTCGAAAACAGCTGAATATCGACATGGGGTACGCTACATGAAAAATACTCAGAATTTTACGTAGAATCCATAAATGCAACAAAAAAATGGGGGTTCACGTTTGAAAATTTTAACTTAGGGGCCGTATCTCGATTTTGGGACACCCTGTATATTTGAGTTTTATCTCAAAAAATGCGCGTTAAAAAATAATAATACACGTGTCCGAGCATTTTTCTGAAAGAAAATGCCCTGAATTTTAATCGAATTTATTCCTTACTTTATGTACACAGTGTATAATTAGTCAAAAAACAAGGTCATTTTTATGATTTTTTTTTAGACCCGGTTTAAATATTTTTTGACATATTTCAAGATATTACAGTATTTTTTACATCAATTACATCAATTTCAATTTCAATTTCAATTTCAATTTTTTACATCATAAAATAGTCATAACCAAGCGAGTTCGAAGTAATTTCGCGAAAAGCCAGAAAAAAACCTCTTGCGGTGCCAATTGCCATTTTGGACTGGATCATCAAAAAAACCGACAGGGATCTTTAGTAAATTGCATTGATGTTTGCTCTATCGGGACTTTTTGTAACATTTCAATGTTTAACAAAATGGCGGAAAGTTAAACAAAAAATAATTTTTTGGCAAGAAAAACATTCGTTTTTTGACCGTATAAAAGAAATTAATCAACAGAACGAAAAATCCACCGATCCAGCACACTACGTCGATGTTCCGAATAAGGGAATACAATTTCGGAAAGATCGCCTTCAGCCAATTTCGTAGTAATCGTTGGCACCGATCAAAAAACGTAGTTTCGAGAAAATTTTTCAAGGAATACTTTTGAGATGTACTTTCAGAAAGTAAAATAAACTCAAAATCCGTTTTTTGAAAATTCCGAGTGCGGGTGACTCCTTAATAATCTACATCAAAAAACGTAGTTTCGAGAAACATTTTCAGGGAATACTTTTGAGATGTTGTACTTTCAGAAAATAACATAAACTTTTTTGAAAATTCCGAGTGCGGGTGACGCCTTCATAATCTACATCAAAAAACGTAGTTTCAAGAAACATTTTCAGGAAATACTTTTGAGATGTTGTACTTTCAGAAAATAACATAAACTAAAAATCGATTTTTTGAAATTTCCGAGTGCGGGTGTCCCCTAAATAATCTACATCAAAAAACGTAGTTTCGAGAAACATTTTCAGGGAATACTTTTGAGATGTACTTTCAGAAAATAAAATAAACTCAAAATCCGTTTTTTGAAAATTCCGAGTGCGGGTGTCCTCTAAATAGTCTACATCAAAAAACGTAGTTTCAAGAAACATTTTCAGGGAATACTTTTGAGATGTTGTACTTTCAGAAAATAACATAAACTCAAAATCCGTTTTTTGAAAATTCCGAGTGCGGGTGTCCTCTAAATAGTCTACATCAAAAAACGTAGTTTCAAGAAACATTTTCAGGAAAAACTTTTGAGATGTTGTACTTTCAGAAAATAACATAAACTAAAAATCGATTTTTTGAAAATTCCGAGTGCGGGTGACCCCTTAATTATCTACACACCATCTTATAACTGCAAGGGTAAGTCTCGAGTGAGCCGACTGGAAGAGTCGCTAAAAATGCAAATTGAAAATGTATGTATCAATTTTTGCGTTTTTCAATGGTTTTTCTAATTTTTAGCGAAAACTATGCATTTTGGGCAAAAATTGCTTTTATTAAGAGTTGTAGAGTGGGATATTTTCAATCGATTTAGGTCATTTGAATTTTCCTATAATTTTCCATTTTTCCGCTAGAGGGCGTGGAAAAAATATAGTGCAATTTATTAATACAAAAATTGAAAAAAAAAAAACGCTAAAACGTATATATGGTCACGATTTTGCACACTCTGGCACGTATTATTGGAAAAGTCAAAAGAAAATTTTCTGCTCTACAACTTTGATCTTTAATAATTTTTCCAGAAAATGCAGTTTTGGTTGAAAATCCAAAAACTCAGCAAAAATGTTTTTACGGGTAAATCTCAAGAGTCGTTAATAAGGACAAATTATTTAATATGAATCTGTCAACATTTTAAGCTAAATGTGCAATTTCCAGATGAATTTATTTAAAAAGTTCAATTTTGATCATCCAACTGTGCGTCCTTGCTTCAGCAAAGTTCGGATAATTTTCCTTACAATGACACATTATTCAAAATGATTCTGTCGGTATTTCGAACATCTGCCGAAATAAATGTAGAATCTTCAAAGCAATTTTTGGAAAAAAAGAATTTTTGGTCTTCTCACACAGACATTTTTTGTGTAAAAAAAGTTAGGGTACTTTTCTGTGGGCATTTACAAAGACACATTATTTAATGTTGATTTGCAAACATTTCAAGGGTCTGCCGGAATATATGTGGATTTCACAGAGCTATTTCTAGAAAAAGTTCATTCGGTTATTAAAATATGCCTTCTAGACATTTTCTTATCGCAAAGTTTGGATAACTTTCTTTGTGCAATTGCGTAAACTTGTTATTCGAGAATAATCTGCAAAAATTTGATCTGTAGAAATATATGTGGTATTACCAGAAGAATTGATTAAAAAAGTTATTTTTTAATCATCCAAATGTGCCTTCTAGCACAACCATTTTTTGCTCTTGTAGTGTTAAGATTTTCAGTTACAATGACAATTATTCAAAATTAGTTTGTTGGTATTTCAAGAATTTGTCAAAATCTGTATTGAACCTACACAGCAATTTCTCGAAAAACTGCATTTTTGGTCATCAAAATTTGCTTTTATAGTTCCAACAATGTTAAAATAATTTTCCTTCAGCAGTTACATAGACACATTATTTACGATTATTTTGTAAAAATATTAAGTATCTGTCGAAATATATGAGCAATAAGTTCAATTTTGGTCCTCAAAATGTTCCTTCTGGCACAGCAATTTTTATTAGTGTAAAATTCAGATGATTCTGAATTCAAAATAAATTTGGAATTCCTAGAGCAATTTCTGGTGAAAGTTTTAAATAGTTTTAAATAATGGCAAAAAACGCCGAAAGTTGTTTAATTCAAAGTTATCTGACAATGGACTACCACATAGTAACGGTCGCAACCATCATCTTCAAGGAGAAAGTTCATTTTTGGTCATCAAAAATTGTCTTCTAATACATGCTGCGAGCAACTGTTACTTTATAATAATTCTTAAACCGTTTCATACATCAGAAAATATACCTAATAACTTAAATTTTAATATTAGTCTTCATCATGTTTTATGAACATTTATGTTTTGAAAATTTTTACCTCATAGGTACTTTTATAATTCATGTAGGTAGATATAATATAAGGTAGTACAGGGTTATTCAAAATGAAGGAACAGATTTCAAACGTATATTTCTTTGAAACGACAAAAGGTAGAAGTATAATTCCAACGTTCCAGGACAGACAAAAGTTTAAAATTCGAACAGTCCAGGCAGAAGTTCCAACCCCGGCCGCATTGGCGCTGTTACTTGCCATGTTGATTGTCAGTAGTAAAATGGCAACACAACAAGAAATAGTATATAGTGTATCAAGGGCCGAAAATAGGCTTTAGCAACCAACTGCTTTTTGCAGCACGAGCGAGCGAGGGTTGCTAAAAGTGAAGGGTTGCTAAAGCATTTCGGCATGACTCGGTATTTTTTCGCCTGCCTTAAGTAAAAACAGTGTTTCAGGAAAATTTACCATTGTCACTGTCAGATTGTTGCATAGCCTACTTATATTCCGCGGAAGGTTGTCTAGATTATGCATATTATTTTCTCGGGTAAATCGTAGTTTCGGCCCGATTTTTGTGGCCGAAATATATGGTTTCGGTAGAGGCAGGCATTTTGTGTACTGCAATTAGCAAAACCAGAGTGCTTTTCGCAGTCGGTTTAATAAACATCCGCCTCGTCAGAATCGTCAGAAGCAGATTAACCAGTGGCATCGAAAATTCGTAGACGATGGTTGCATCAGCAAACAGAAAAGCACGGGACGTCCACGCACATCGAATGAAAATGTCGAGTGTTTTGATATTTTTTGTGTAATACATGGTGCTCATATTGAATGCATTAAAAATTGAACTTTTCTCTTTTGGAATTGTATTTCTATGTTTTGTAGTTCGGAGAAATAAATGTTTGAAATCTGTTCCTTCATTTTGAATTATGTAAATAAATAGGTACTATTAGTGTATACGGATTATTTCATTCACGGAATGCCAAAATTAAAGTCACGACCTGCTTATATGTGATCCACTATCGTTGACCCCCATTTTCATTTTTTGAAATGGATCCCCATTTTTTTTTCGCTGACATGGACCCCGTGCAGGTCGTCGTCGACCCCTTGGGGGTCGATATAGACCACTGTTTTAGTCTACTATTGCTCAAAAATGTCTATCGGTGTATAGTTCAACTCAAACATTAAACTTAGGACATATGTGAAAAGTAGTGTTAATACGCTTAAGTTTACGTAAATGCCTCCAAGCGATGTATGAGTGTATGCTACCGCGTGCGTTAAATGCATTGCATTTTTTGCGTCCGACTAAATGGCTTAGTAGTAGCGTTTCATTGAAGCTTAATTGGTAATTGAGTGGAACGGTGTTGAAGGAATGGCCGGTAGCGGTTGGAGGATGTTCTTAAAGGTTAAGCGGATTGTGTGGGTCAGTGAGATAGGTGGACGTGCGTTGCGTTGTCCGTCGGACGGCAAACACAGCACAGGTGGACATATACATATATTAGCGAGGGACAATGATCGTGTTGATCATTTTTGAATGTAATCCGACACAGGAGAGCTCTAACGCTAACTATCCCATCCCAAAACGAACTCATCCCAGCCCATCCCATCCCATGCCATCACATTGCATCGTTTGGTGCGTTTAGCGGCATCAATCATCACTGTTTTAACGCCAGAGATTATGACCGCACTCAGTGTTGGCGCCTCTAATGCGATCATCGGCCCACAATCGCTCGATCAATCGATATAATACAATCATTGTGTGTTAATTATGAAATATACTATCGCAAAGTGTTGACCGCTGTTTGATTTCCGCCGCAATTTTAGTTCCAAATGTCATTTTAATACGGTGCGGTGTTGTGCGGTTGCCTATTTTGACGGGTCCTGGTTGGTAATGTGATTATTTATTGTAATGGATCATTTCATGTGTCTAATTATCGGGGACCCGTTTTATTCCGGCCGCGGCGGTGGAATTGTGACGATGAGGCCTTTTTCGACGGGGCCCGATTTCAATTAAACTCCCAGAAACTGAATTATATTAGAAAATAATAATAATAGTAGGAGAGTGTTAATTGGCAATTCTATATTTATTCACTCGAAGGGTGGATGGATGGATAAAAGCTTATTTGGAAGAGATATAGAAGGAGGGAGTGCAATACTCTTCATCATGAGCCTATCTCTCTCAATCAGACTGTGCAAATGAAGACGTATATTTGGTTGCGTCGCAATTCGTCCGTCGAATTAATCAAAGTTTAAGCTCTGTAATAATGCTGTGCGCCTGTACGTCAGCATTATTCCTATTTTACAGCAAAACTCAATCAGGGACTAATATATTAGAGCTGTAAATTGGCAATCAATGTTTCCATGCATATGTATGTATGTGCACAGGTAGGATCCGCTCGCCATGTAATAACAACGCTAGATTGCATCGTATATTAAGCAACATCCAATATAGATAGGACAGTTTTAAAATCAAATTTTCTCTATCTATCATGTGTACGGTTTATAATTTCCAGAATTAATACAATGCACAGGATGTTAATCTGCAATAACCGTTCGCGTTCTGGGATTTGTTCGATAACACGCCGATTTGGTTATATGCTACATGTATCTAATTTAAGGTTTATGTCCACCCGCTCCGGCTCTAACTACCTTTTACATTATTAACCCTAATCAACAATATACTTCACTGTGCATACACCTATATACACACTAATACACCTACACACCTACGCAGCATATGCCGCCATGTTATGCTCTGCCATATTAGTTTCCTCTAATATTAATAATCTGATCAGTCGCTTCGATCATTCAACGACCGCTATTTCTAATTACCCATTTATTCTCTTGGCTTAAATCGAATCGTTCAACAAAACACCGTAATATGCATAATTCCGGTACTTTGGTTGAAATTAACTTTTATACAAGGACGTCAAATTTTACTCTGCTATAAATATGAAAGCTTAAAAATATGGAAACTAGAAAATGCCGGCCTTTGGTATTTATTAGAATGATGTAGGCTCGACCCTTAATTTTTTGAGACTTATAAGTCTGAACAAGGCTTTATACTGTGAGTGAAAAGGAAGACATATTTTCTAAACTCTATGAAGTGTTGGAGGAAAATGTATGGACAAAAATAAAGCACCAAATAATTTTGCATCAGAAATTCTATCTCACCAGAGAACATTCCTTTCAGCTCTTATACGGAAAAAAGATAGTGCGGATGCGACTTCAGTTTAAGAGTCTTAGTTAGAAGATACTTTGAAGAGACTCAAAGGTATTGAAATGTGGATGGTTGATATGACTTATGATTAAGTGTTTAGCGAGTCTTGCCCAAAAGCTATGCATATACTCGAAGATATTGAAATGTGTGTGTGGATGCTTTGAAACAATTAGGTAGAATGGGTCAACAAATAGAGAGCATGCTCGATTATAGAAGAGACTGTTAGAAAACAGTATTTTTTGCAAATACCGATTACGCGTAGTGACCAAAAAATGTCTTTCACCTGTAATGTACCAGACGTATGTGACTGAATGTGTATGTCAAAAAGAGCCATGCTTAAGAAATTACCGAAAAATTTTTGAACACTTTTTTCAAAGTTGTTTCTATTTTAAATATTTACAAGCTTTCATATTTATAGCAGAAACTTTAGTAAAATTTGACGCCAATTTCAACCAAATTACTCGCATTATAGTAGTTTTCCATATGTGTTTTGTTTGAGCGACTCAAATTTACGGTTTGGTGTCTTTTGATTTTAATTTAAAACCATGTTTAGTTATATAATTTTCTAATATTTTGTCTTCTAAGTCTATTAGTAGGGCTTTTAAATTTGTAGTCCACTTCGAAAATAAATTCGGTAATCGTGTGTGATGCCAGTTGCAGGAAGGAAATGTAAACAAGAAATTGACAAATATCTCGATGCTTACATGGGAGGGATTAAGATGTTATTTGGGCTCATGGATTATGTCCTCTTCTTCAGTGGTAGAATCAGATGGAAATGATTTAAGAACTTTGCACAAATGCTTGCCAAAAATGATTGAAGCACTTAACGTAAATACATGCCACATGCTTAAGATTTCTGTTGATAATTTCTTGTTCACGTGTTGACACATTTTTTTTAAATTATATTGTTGAGATGTTTGCAGCCTCATTGTCGCTCCTATGATTTCTGCGGCGATTAAGTTCTGGATCTCATTTGTGGCATTTTCGTGTTTTTAACCAGTTAAGTGCGTTCGACGTGTATACTCGCAGATTAAGTTATAACAATTACCTTTTTAGAAATAATTTTTTTATCAAATAAAAAATATAATTCTTTTTCGTTTTTCGTAAACTGTATAATAGAACCATTTACCCAGCGTTCGGCGTGTATACGCTTGATTTTAATTTCGCACTCTGCGAGGAGTTTTTTTTTATTAATTCCGCAGTTAACAGGTTAAATTAGCATCTAACTCTAGTACTGAAATAAAAAATCGAAAAAATTCAAAATGAGAAAATTTGACAAATGAAATCAAAGGATAGAAGAGGACATAAAAGTAGAGGACAGAAAAGCAAAGGAACGAAATCCAAAATTCACAATTAAAATAGGTCAAAAATATCAAGAAAATATTATTATTAAATTTAATCATTTTTTTCCTCTGCGACAACGAAAATAAACTTTGTATCCTATGGTTTGTAGGTGACTCATAGCATTGTCCTTGACGACGAAACTTAATTTTTCACTTACGTTCCTAGGTAAATAATAAAATGATAGAAACGTAACGAACAAAAATGTAGGAAAGGAAAAGACCAGACCCGTTTCAAAAGTTGAGCTATTAATGAATTAATTAAATACATATATGTGAATTCTAAAGTTCCGGCCTCCCCGCCATCCATCTAGAGGTGGATAACTCGTGAGTCGATTTAAAGAGTCAATACTGAGAAGTGAGTCGTGGAATCAAGTGACTCCGGTGGAAAATTGCAGCTCTATTAGATAAAGTCATGAAAAATTATTTGGAAGTGAGGACCTATTTTTATGTTTTTTTTTTCTCTTCGCTATATTTTCGCGGTAAATTAGAAAATTTTGGAGAGGCACTTTTCTTTTTTTTCGAAAAAATAATTACTCTACACGCTCTCTCCCATCATTAGGAACCGTCATGAATTTTTCAATTTTTTCTAAGACCCAACATTTTTTGCATGTATTTTTACCTGAGTAATACTATGAAAAAAATGGCAAAAATCATGAAATTTTTTCGAAAAATTATTATTCTACGCGCTTTCTCCCGTCATTAAGAACAGTCATGAATTTTTTCAAATTTTTCTGAAACCCTACATTTTTTGTATGTAGTTTTGCCTGAGTAATATGGAAAAAATGTCGAAAATCATGAAATGACCAAAAAATTATTTTCTCGAAAAAATGAATAATCTGCACGCTTTCTTCCGTTGTTAACAACCGGCAAGAATTTTTTCAAATTTCTCTGAGACCCAATATTTTTTGCACGCATTTTTATACTATGGAAGAAATGGACAAAATCTTGAAACGTTGAAATCATTAATTATATTTTTTTCCTGGGAAAAATTATTACTCTTACGCTTTCTCCCGTCATAAAAAAACCCTCATAATTTTTTTCAATTTTTTCTGAAACCCAACATTTTTTTCATGCATTTACTGAGTAATGGAAACGATGGCGAAAATCATGAAATGACCAAAAAAATTTTTTCTCGAAACAATAAATAATCTACACGCTTTCTTCCGTCGTTAAGAACCGTCATGAATTTTTTCAAATTTCTCTGAGACCCAAAAGTTTTTCATGCATTTACTGAGTAATGGAAACGATGGCGAAAATCATGATATGACCAAACAATTTTTTTCTCGTAAAAATAAATAATCTACACGCTTTCTCCCGTCCTTAAGAACCGTCATAAATTTTTTCGAATTTCTCTGAGACCCAATATTTTTTGCATGCATTTTTTATACTATGGAAAAAATGGCCAAAATCGTGAAACGTTGAAATCATGAATTATATATTTTTCTGGGAAAAATGTTTACTCTACACGCTTTCTCCCGTCATTAAGAATCCTCATGAATTTTTTCAAATTTTTCTAAAATCCAACATTTTTTGCATGCAGTTTTTCCTGAGTAATGGAAAAAAAATGTCGAAAATCATGAAAAGACCAAAAAATTCTTTCTCGAAAAATAATTATTCTCCACGCTTTCTCCCGTCGTTAAGAACCGTCATGAATTTTTCTGGGACCCAACATTTTTTTCATGCATTTTTTATACAATGGAAAAAATGGCTAAAATCGTAAAACGTTTAAATCATGAATTATATTTTTTTCTGGGAAAAATTATTACTCTACACGCTTTCTCCCGTCATTAAGAACCCTTATGAATTTTTTTAAATTTTTCTGAAACCCAACATTTTTTGCATACATTTTTTTCTGAGTAATGTAAAAAATGTCGAAAATCATGAAAAGATAAAAAAATTCTTTCTCGAAAAATAATTATTCTCCACGCTATCTCCCGGCGCGTCTTTAAGAACCGTCGTGAATTTTTTCAAATTTCTTTGAGGCTTAACATTTTTTTCATGCATTTACTGAGTAATGGAACGATGGCGAAAATCATGACATGACCAAAAAATTTTTTTTCGAAAAAATTATTACTCTACACACTTTTTCCCATCATTATGAACCGTTATGATTTTTTAAATTTTTTCTGAAACCCAACATTTTGTGCATGCATTTTGTCCTGATGAAAAAAATAGCGAAAATCATGAAATAGACAAAACCTTTTTTTTTCGAAAAAATGTTTTTTTTAATTTTTTCAAATTTTTTTGAACCCAACATTTTTTGCAAGCATTTTTGTGAAAAAAACAATGACTTCTGAGATTTCACTTCGAAATCATGAACTGTCTCCCGGATTCGACTCATCCCTACCCTACTACCATCAAGGTACAGAGGTGTTCCGAGCATGATTTTTTTTTTAGATATTGTCGCTCCACTTTTCCTGCAATTTTCAACAGTAAAATCATAAATGAATGGAAAGATTCGAAGCTCGATATCGATAGTCGAGGGCGTTTGATACATATTTTTTTTGTTCACAATTATTAATTGTGAAAACTAGCATTGACTACCGCGTGTTTACACAAAAATTGCATGAACATTTTTTCGAAGTTCTCTATAGAACGTTAAAATATTGTCGTTTGATTTGGTCTGCATACAAGGTTTTCGGCTGGACACAATTAGCACCAAGCTGATCATGTCCAGGTTTTATCGTTGGTAGTGTGTAAATTACATTTATCCAAAATCGGGTCTAATAAGCGAATTACTGCGGTCATTTGAGGGATGTAATGTTGTTCATTACCCACTAGTGAGAGAATAACTCGGATTCATGGAATACATAGATTCTTCGTAGGATTTTTGAAATATTTCAAATTGACACCACGTACTTCAAAAATCTAGATAATATTCGTCGAAGCAACCACTGTTATTAATTTACATGTTACTAACACGCATGTGCCAGAAAAAAAATAGAAATTATTGAAACCTCCGTTAATTTTTTTTACGATCACAATATTTTCCATTCTTCGTAACGGAGAAAGTAAAAAATAAATAAATCTACAAAAAGAACTCCCGAGTAAACTTAGCTGTCGACACGTCCAAAACCCAAAAAGACTTTCTTATTTTCTTTATTTTAATTTTAAAAGTTACCATGATGATTTAATCGAATAATTTAAAAAAATGCATGTGGCGTGAAATCAACGGTCAAATACAAATTTACGGATTCGGTCGGTATTTGCAGTGTTTTAATGATTAAAATATGCCGCGAAAGTGTTACATTCAACACAACTGAATTTTAGATATTATCTCTAAATAATTTCATACATATATACATGTAAACAGACTGAAATGATTTAATTAATACCGTTTTGTACAGCGGTTGCGGTTAATTTTTAATGCGCCGCGGAAACGCGCACTGATCTATAGAATATGCATTATTACAGATGCGAACGCGCTTTTAATTAATAAAACGCGAAATTCATCGCCTTGTATAGTAAGGAATAGAAGGAATGGAAGGGAAGAGAAGATCCTCTGGTGCGGTGATTTCGAGTAAATAATAAACCCTATTATAAATGTTTTATGTGGCCATCAAGCAGCGCTCGGCATTGTATTATACATATATCGAATCCCATCTTGTCAAAGAGAAGTAGTGCATTCATAAGTTGACATCGTATATTTATGGTGCATTTTATGTCTGATGTATATGTGATTTATTTATTCCAATGAGATTGATTTTCTTTCAAGAATGCTGCTACTGCTACTGCTGGGCTCAAGTGCACACACACACACACACACATATGCATTTACTGCGTTTAAACTACACTTTATGGCCTTAATATAAATGCATTTTTTTCTACTTCATTATAGAGCGATTGTTTCAGCTAAAAAGCCCCACATCCAGACCACCTACGAAGCGCACAAGTTTTACAACTTTACATATTCGAGTTTCAATTCTGCAGCAGCGGTTTTGTTGTTGTGTGTGTGTGTCTGTGTGTGTGTGTGTGTGTGCAGGTCCACAATTGACGCAAAAGGATGGTGTCACATACCTAGGTCGTTACAGCAACCAAACAACCGGCAACTCACTGAGTCGGTTATATTCAGTGCATTAATTATAAGTTGCGTAAATGTAATATTACATTCCGACGCTGCTGCCATCCAAATGTTAAATTACATTGGAAGTTGGCTCAGTGGCGCACGTTATCAAGACTGTGTAGCCCCAGCGGTAACCGCGCGAATTATATTATAATGAAAATTAACTTTTAATTGACAGTGTGGATAATTTCAGAATTGCGATAGGCGAATAATGCAAAGTGCCGCAAATAACCGCGTGATGTGTGTGTATATATGTATTTCACTGCCGTAAACAAAAACAGGATTAAAATAGATTAATTAATATTATTACAGCGCCGCGAAATAATACGGCGACAATTCCAATTGTGTAAATATAATCAAACATTCAACACTGCCATCAACGTTTTTACTTTATCATATACACATATTTTCGTTATGTATTTACCTGATTACTCCCGCATCGTATTCACCAACGTTTTATCCAATCAAATCAAACCTGCTTGAATAGAAGACCTTGAGCCTGGAGAACCAATGAAAACTAATGAAGCAAATAAAAAAAAACAGATGGTTTCCATTTTCAAAAAAAAATGATTGGAAGAATAAATATAGAATGCAAGTAAATTATATTGAAAATAGTAGCTGGAAGACTAAGTATCCATCACCCAGTATGGCAAGTAGGAGGCCCGGAGCCACAGGACATGTTTCAATGAAAAAATAGATTTATTAAATTATTTAAAATGTATCCCATAAATTCTATCAGTTGATTCTGCGAGAATTTTATGTAATCGTAGCGTAAAGTTTTAAGGAATTGTACTGATTTGATTACACGAAAAAAAAAAATTAAAACAATCGCCACCGACCCCAAAAAAATTATTCAAAATTTATTGGAAATTATCTTCTTTCAAAATTACATACATCCCAGCACTAGATTTTGGAAGAATTTCATGTAATCAAAGCGTAAAATTTTAAAACGTAATTTTAGTGATGTAAAATAAATATACAAACAGAAGCCATCGACTAAGATGTTCTCAGAATTAATTATAAATTGCTTGTGTTAAAAAGTACTATATCCCATCACCTTATTTTTTATATGATCAGAGCGAACAATTATAAGCAATTGAAATTATTTTGGTGACTCAATGGTAAATACCATTATTTAAATTTCTTTCACGAGGTACGGTGGAAAATCGCGTCGGAAGAATACCATAACGCTGTGACTTGTTTCCTGTAAAAAATAACGCGTGCGTTTACAGAAAAAAAATCAGTCTCGGGATGAAGAAAAGAAACGTTCCCTAAATGATGAATTATCATTTTTCTCAAAATTTCTTTCCAAAAAGATTTCCGGTGTACGAAATTTTACCGAAAGCTTTTCAGTTCTTCGGGTTGTCAAATAAGACTTGTGTTCTCATGTTCTTATGTTAATTGCTGTATTAATTTTTGAGATACAGCGCGCAGACTGACATCAGAAATTATTGAGACCTCAAAACGGATATTTCCGTAATTTTTTTTTTACGTTTACAATATTTTCCATTCTTCGTAACGGAGAAAGTAAAAAATACATAAATCTACAAAGAGAACTCTCGAGTAAACTTAGTTCTCGACACGTCCAAAACCCAAAAAGACTTTCTTATTTTCTTTATAATTTGAAAAGTTACTATGGTGATATTTTGGTGACTCGTGCGGTTGAGAAATGATGATGATTTAGAGTATTTTAACTGATCCTAAAGAATGCCGCCATATTCGCGACCATAGAAATATTTTGGTAAAATTGAATGCTCCCACGGCATGATGTAAATTTTGAGTTCCCGGCGCAGCCACCATAATATCAATACATAAATGAGCTCATTTTAGTTGTCTGTCATGCGATGGTTATGACTATTATAAATGGTTAATAATCTAATAATTTAAGACTACACATTTTAATATGGTATTTCCAAAATATGTAATAATACTAAGCCAGCATCGTCAAGGTTAATAATATAAGACGAAACTCGCGATATGAAAGGGCCATTTTCTAACGCCAGAAATGTTAAACGCTTAGGTGTGGTTTTTATTTTTTGTTTGTTTGCCACCTTTGTTAAGCTTCTGGTTCGAATTTTTCCGGCGGAAAAAGAGAAAATCCCAACGTTTTATTTATCTCGTCAGGATAAAGTTTTTTTCCAAATAGTGGCAATCATGCTCATGAAAACTATTTTTTTCCGCTACCGACAACGTAACTAAGCATTGCACCCATGGTTACAGGTACCGTAGGTGGCTGATAACATTCGTGGTGTTGTCCTTGACGAAGGAACTTAATTTTTCACTTACGGACCTAGGAAAATAATAAAATAACAGAAACGTAACGCTCCAACATATAGGCGAGCATCACATTTTCGTCTATAGCATCGGCATCCTTTTTACATAACCACTGCTTAAAAGCGTCGTAACAGGACACGACTCATACCTCTTTTTCGAAATTGTCAGGTTCGACACGCAATATTCGCAGCTTCGTTATTATCCATCCCCGCAGCAAGTTTCAGTGGATTGACACAAACAAACAAAATTTAACATTGTTTTCTCGGTTGCTGGGTTACCATAGGAGGCATAGGTGACAAAAAAAAATTTTGATTCCAAATGTTACAAACCGTATTTTAGAATATTTTCTGATCTGATCAAGTATTATATTTCCGGTAGCGGAAAAAAAAATAATAAACAACACGGAACGTAATGACAATTAACATTTTCGGCTCCGCCTCGGCTCGTATTCGCCTACCTCAAATGTTAATACGTCCTTACGTTCCTTGTTGCTTAAATAACTATTTGTAGTTTTATGCCATAATTTTTTGTCCGCGATTTTACCAACTCCACTTTATTTTAGTTGTTGCGCTGCAGCCGATTGGTTTTAATAAAGGCATCTTTGACCCTTTCGAGATCGACCATGAACCTCTAACACACGCTTTGTTCAATTTTGATCATTCTAACATCAGATTTAACAAAATTTAAAATCACATTAAACACGCAAAACGTCAAAATGACACATTTTTAAGACTTCAAAAGTGTGATTTTAACAAGTTAGCTATGTGACGAGGAAAATTGACAGTATTTTGTGTTTGTCATATTGCCATTTCTTCATGACGAGTCTACAAAAACAGCAAAAAGAAGAAATGGCAATATTTTGTGTTTATATCTAGTGGGCACTCGTTATAACACAAAATATTGCCAATTTATTCACGACGAGTATTCGTCAAACACAGCTAACTGGTTAATATTTGTTAATTTGCACATCTTCCTTTTTCTTGTTCGGTATTGATGATTTAATCACCCAGTAGATTTCATATAACGCCTTGAAATCCATTTTTGTGATATAAATTTAAAAAATAGTGATGTGGCCATCATGTTACTTTCTCCGACTTGATGGTATCATTGCCATCTATATTTACGTTTTCATGATTAATTTTCAATTGAAATCATATGTTAAATGTGCATCGAGAGTTGTGTAAACTCGGATAAAACTGACGTCAAAATTATGAAAGAGAAAAATTATACTTCAAATTCAAAAACTCAGTTTACTCAAAAATTAAAGGGATTTCGAAAAAAACTTATTCTTCATAAGTTTTAGCATTCTCTACAATTATTATTAACATAAATTTGCTGTAACTATTATCGTTTTATAATTATAAACCAAAAATTTAAAAAATAATAAACATTTTTTTCTCGAATAAAAATAATTTTATGAAAAATGTTTTCAAGCAAAAGATGTTCATTTCTTTGTTGGCTTCAAAGTTTGTTTAAATGTTTTTGTGATATTTTTCATATTTAAGAAAATATTGGCAAAAAACCAAAAACATTTAAGGTAAAGACCCACTTCCGGTGTACGAAATTTTACCAAAAGCTTTACACTTCTTCAGATTATCAAATAAGACGGATGTTCGAAGTTTCATATCAATTGCTCTATTAGTTTTTGAGATACAACGCCCACAGTCAGACACACACAGACACACACACACAGAGACACAAAAAAATTCCAGAAATTAGTGAAATGGCATCTAGGGACCCCAAAACGGATATTTCCGTAAAAAAAAATTCAAAAAAATCACGATCACAATACTTTCCCGTACTTCGTAATGGAGAAAGTAAAAAACGAAAGCTCATGTTTTCTAAAAGCAAAATAAACAAAATTCAGTAAATTTGATTTTAATTTTTCGAATGCTGCAATTCGAGACAAACATTTTTGTGAAATGAATTAAAAACGAAAGATCATGCTTTAATAAAACAAAACAAACAAAATGTAGTAATTTTTATTTTTCGGATGTTGCAATCCCGAACATTTTAAAAAGACTTATTCAATGACCACGACCAAGACTTTTTTTGTTCACAACTTATAAATTGTGAAAATTAGCATTCACTGCTTGTTGGCCAAGGCTTGAATGTATATATTTTTTTTAATAAAGTGAATCGCTGGTACGATGAAAACTTTCAAACCCTCGAAAGGACTTTTCAAACATGCTAGGAAAGGGAAAAGACAACACCTAGACATGACCATATACATCGGACAGATCCTTAAAGCCTTGCCAATTCTTACCTTCAAAATCCTTAATTACTGCTACGCATCCCTGAATGAAATATAGGTATTATCATCTACATCCCTAAACGCAATCAGAACAAAACCCTAATTTCCAGCACAATCCTCCCTGTCCTTGGAAAGCTATACGAATCCCTCATCAAAAACAAAATCCTTTATTTATAAAATTACCAGTTCAGATTTCTTCTTCAAAGATCAACCAGCCTCCCACTCACTATCCTTACGTCCAATTTCCAAACAAATACCTTGAAGGTAAATCCTCAATAGCCCTATTTCTTGACGTTCGGAAAGTTTTTAATTCCGTCTGACATCAAGGATTACTGTACAAATGCCACCTTCCCACACCATTTCAATCCTTTACGTTAAGGGAGGATGATGAGGTTACGGTATGTAGGCCCTTGTATGGGCCCACTATACACTAGTTCAATCCTTAATAAGTTCTTCTCCAACAGATCCCTCAAAGTTAGAATTAACCGCAGTTTTTCATCTTATTTCTCGCCAGAACAAGGCTCTCCTCTATCTCCACTCCTATATAATATTTTCTGTTCTGACATTTACGATCCATTCTTTACTCCCACAAAATACCTACTGTAATTTGCAGATGATACAGCCTTAATTGCTCACGACTCTACAGTATCCGAAGCCTTAAAAACCCCACAGCAAATAATTGATACCTTCGAATTTTGGTTTGCGAAGTGGAGAATAAAAATAAATCCTCATAAATCCCAACTTCTAATTCCCTTCCACCGTATAACCAGTGCTCCATATATCCATCTCACAAACTCCTATCAATCTGCCATCTTATATTAGTTGCCTCGGTATAATCATTGATAATATACTCAGTTTTAAAAAACACACTGCTACAAATAAAAGCATAATTATATCGAGGGTTAAACCCTTCAGAAACCTAACCTACTGATAAATAGGGAATTCTACTAAAAACGCAGTCAAAGTATACAGGGTGTATTTGAAATAACGAACAGGCATTTAAGGGCACATACACAAAATATTTGTGAATACATTTCCGTCCAAACTTATTCGAATTTTTTTTTTGAATTTTCCTGATTTTTCGAGGTTTTTTAAACATTTTGAGAACCGATGCTTTTCTCATTTAATTAGGTCTGCATGGAATGTGTTTGTTTATTTAAAATGCGAGATACGATTTCTTGCCTCCGAAATTTGAAGTGTTATCGCAACGTTTTTTTCTTGCAAAAAAATAAAGAGTCGTCAAGTTCATTGACGCTTAAAGAGCACTCAGATATTTTCTACGAGCTTGTTGTAATTCGATATCTAAAGCCGATGCCGTTTAAAAATTAGGTCACATTACCACTGCCCCCAAACATGTTGCGTATTTTCACTCATTAACTTTAATAATTAATTGCGGCCTTTTTGTTACAGTTATAAACAAAATAATTGTGAATATTGTTTAAAAATAATATAATCTCTTCGTGGTTACGAGCCTGTTCGTTATTTCAAATACACCCTGTATAGAATGATGTCACCCATTAATCGATTCTCTAAATCCTTAAATCCTACCAATCGAAATATCCAAGTTAGCGAGAGAGCTTTCCTTAAATCCTTAACCAAAATCCGCCACCCTCCTAAAACTTTATACAAATCCTCCAACCAACTCCTTTACAACACCATAAAAGAACGTCTGTATCTAATAGAAAAAAAATCTCTAAGAATCCTTTTAATTTCCACATCCTATCATTGTATTGCCGCAAAAATACTTGTTGGACTATTTTTGACTATAAAGGAATATTTAAAGGATTTCATTGTGTTTGTTGATGTAGTGGCTTGCATCCAACATTCTTAGCTTTAAAGAAGTGCTGACCAAACATAATAAATCAGAAGTTATTCTGGATTGGTTAAAACTTTTCTAAATACCTATCCATAGTTTATTTCTTGCCGCAAAAATACAATGCAATTTATTCTTTTTCGGCTTTGTACCTGACCTCGGTGACTTACCATTAGCCATCATCAATTTTATTTATTGTATAATTTAGAAATGAACAAACGGTCCCGAGTAGATATTTCTCAATCCGAAAATTCTTCCGCCCGGGCGGGGAATCGAACCCACTCGACTCGTGATGCAGCAGGCAGATGCTCGCGCTCCACCCACTACACCCCACACCCAATTCAGTTTATTTCAGACACAATTGCCAATTAAAATGAACTGTTTTTGTTAAGAGAATAAAATTTCTATTCTGTTGAAATTGGATACGGTTGTCTTAGTTGAAGCGATATAGCTTTATTGAGATTCAATACTACACTTAGGTATTTTTCTTTGAGAATAAGAAGAGTACGTGCACCGTATTTTCTTTTTACACAAGTTTGAAAGTTTTTTCTTTATGGAGGTGAGGGACTGGAAATATCGTCGTTTCGTGTGGTGGTACTAATGAAAATAGATTTAGGTTATATTGACATGGGGAGAGGTTTTATACACTCGGAGGGACCGGGGTATATATTTAAATTAAATCGAGTAGTAAAAGCAGTTTTCACGGTTATTGGCTGTGGGTTTTTCTTGGCGTCGAGTTGCGAGCGTCCGGCGCTTCCGAAGTTAGCACGCGAGAGAGGAAAGAGGGCCGGCCTTTCCCTCTTCCCTGTAATTTTCCAGAAAACACTATAAATAACAATATAAATATATTAAGTCTAATGCTTTAGTTCGGGCCATAAATATTAGAGGCGGTTATCTAGCATGCTATTACACCAAACGGAGAAAACCTTTCCGAGAAAACTAATATTTCTCCACAGATTAAATTAAATCAAAAGCTCGAGCTCGCTGGCTGCTACCACTACTCAACCCCCGGCGACGACCCTCAGACCCTCAGACCGAACCCCACCCTGAATATAATATAATATCTCAACCTATCCACGTAAATACTTTTTCTTCCTCGTTCTTCGTTTCGTACGAATTAAACTAAATTGAAACGCCGGCATTAAGTTATTGCTTTTTATTTTAGCCGGATCCGGAATAATTGCTACGGTATTCTAATGAATTATCGGCTTGCTTGCTTTAAGTGGGCCGAGGGGGTGGGTTATATTTATTAATATAATATTGCGGAGACTGCGGATGTAGTTTCGCGGGGGCGCAGTCGCAACTCGGAATAATTTAATTAAACTAAACCAATTAATAAAGCGAAATCTCATTCATTCTTGTGCGTTATCCTGTTGCCGAAATCGCATATATATCTCATTAGTTGGCGGAGTGGCGCAAGTAGGTCATATTTCACCCCATCCGGGAACCACGGGGGCGGGGGCGTCTTAATCCCGCAATCACAACACGGCGGTGTTAACCTCCCTCTGAATTTTCGCCATCGCTTTCAATCACCTCTGCCTGTGCCATTTCGTCCTCTTCTTTTCTCCTTTGGATCGTCCTCGGGAAATCCTTCTATTACATCCCCCCCGAACACACGCGTACCATACACAACAGAGCGGAAACACTTGTTGGCAAGTCTTAAATCGCACCCTCTGTCCGAACGCTAGAATGATCCCTCAAAAACCTCAATGATATGTTTATAATCTTATCTCTAATATAATATGATGAGGTTGTCTTCTACACACCTGTACTTGCACTAATCAGCTACCCCTCAGGCAGTGGCGGCCCGTGGAACATGTTGATGGTAGGGCCACTTTCACAATTTATTAGATCGGATGATACTGGCGTTTGAAACGTCCAAATTATGAAAGATGGAAATGACCAATTATACAAATTAAATACCGGCAAAAAAAAACAAAAATTTTCACTTAAAAATCACACACGTTAAAAATCTAAAGTATAGACCAATAAAAAAATACGCTCTTAATTAAAGTAAAAAACTAAAATATACGACCGAAAGATCGAAAATTTAGACAAATTTCGAAAATTTGCAGTTAAAAAGTGCAGAAAATTTCAACAAAAAAATTTTTAAAAAATTTTTAAAAAAATTGGAACGAAGAAATGAAAAATACAGGCCATAGATCTAAAATATAGGCCAAAAAAATGAAAAATGCTGGTCTAAAAATAAAAAATTCAAACCAAAAAATTTAAAAATCAAGGAAAACGAAAATAATTTTCAGCCCCCAAAATAACTCTTTAGCTCAAAATAAGTTGCCGACCAGAAACTAGAAAACCTCAATTCCTGGAAGTCCCACAACAAAATTTTATGGACAAATATTGTTCAGAATGGTCCCAGTCTTGAAAGAAAAAACAAATTTTTGAAAAAAAATTAATTTAATCGATTCAAGTCAAACAGTAAAAAAAATCGACCATTAAAAATAATAATTCAAGTAAAAAAATCAAGAATAAGAAATCAAAAACCATCAAAAAAACTTGAAAATATCGGCAAAAAATAAAAAGTCGCGTATAAAAATCAATCATTTAGGTTAAAAAAATCTTCGACCAAAACTTCGATCCTAAAAATCAAAATTGCGGACCAAAAAATCGAAAATTTTAACAAACAAATCGAAAATTTAGAAAAAAAAATAAGGCTAAAAGATAAAAAATTTAGACCAAAATATCAAAATCCGGGCTTAACGATAAAAAATGAAAACAAGAAGATTGAAAATTCAAGTACAAAAATTGCCATTTTCAGCACTCGAGGTGATCAGCCCCAGAAAACATAGGAAAAAACTCAAAATTTGCTCTGTAGCAAAGGAAATTTGCATACGACAATTTTTGAAAATTAAAAAAAATTATTGCTTAAAGGTTTCGCTTCAAATATACTTCAATTATTGAAAAATAGTCTACTTTTAATTTCCTGAAAACAATGACATGCTCCTGTAGAAAACAAGGCTATAAACTCCAAATTTGCGCTGTAGTGAAGGAAATTTGCACTCAATGTTTTGAAAAACTGTAAAAAATTAATCACTTGTAGAATTAGCTCCAAAATTAGTAAAACTATGCAGAAAGAGTGTACTTTTCATTAAATTTCATTTTGTAAAAATAATTGCAATATTGCTACTGAAAACAACAGCAATTGACTCAAAACTGCACTGTAGGGAAATTGCGCTCAATGTTTTGAAAAATCGTAAAAAAATAATCACTTGCAGAATTAGCTCTTAATTAAGGTAAAAAACTAAAATATAAGTAGAGAAAACCAAAAATTTAGAAAAATATCAAAAATTCGCGGTTAAAAATGCAGACTAAAAATGCGAAAATTTCAACAACAAAAAAAAAACAAAATACAGAATATTTCGGGCGAAAACTTTAAATTTTGGAACGAAGAAATGAAAAATACAGGTCAAATATTAACAATATAGGCGAAAAAAAATCAAAAATGCTGCTCCAAAAATAAAAAATGCAAACCAAAAAATTGAAAAATCAAGGAAAACTAAATTAATTTGCAATTTTCAAGTCCTAAAATAACTCTTTAGCTCCAAATTAGTTGCCGACCAGAAACTCGAAAACGGAAGTCAAAAAGTAACCAAAAAGTAAAAAAAATCGCCCATAAAAAATAATACATACATCAAAATCTTTATTCAAATAAATAATTATACATAACATTTTAATACATAAATAACTGAAGGGTGTTAATCTGTCTGGGCTATCGACCATCGGTCTTTCTGCCCAAAAAAAATAATAATTCAAGTTAGAAAATCTAAAATGAAGGGCAAGAAATCGGAAACTGTACTTGAAAATATCGGCAAAAAATAAAAAAGTTGCGTATAAAAAGCAATCACTTAGGTTGATAAAATGATAAAAATCAAAAACTTTGACCAAAAATTCGATCATAAAAATCAAAATTGCGGACCAAAAATTCGAAAATGTTAACAAAAAAAAAAAAAAAGAAAATTTAGAAGAAAATTATTTTCTTTGGAAATTTGTAAAGATACATTATTCAAAATTAGTCTGTCAAAATTTCAACCATCTGTTGTAATAAATGTGGAATTACCATGCAAATTTTTGAAAAATGCGCCTTATTGGTCATCAAAATTTGCTTTTTAGTGCAACAATTTTTGTTGTGGTAAACTTGAGATTATGTTCTTTGTAAATTTGTAAAGACACATTATTCCGAATTAGTTTGTAAACATTTCAAGCAGCTGTAGCAATAAATGTAGAATTGTCATGTGAATTTCCAAAAAATCCGCTTCTTTTGTTATCAAAATTTGCTTTTCTAGTGCAACCATTTTTGTTGTGGTAAACTTGTGAGTATTTTTTGAAGAAATTTATAAAGGGGCATTATTCAAAATTGGTCTGTCAAAATTTCAACCATCTGTCGAAAGAAATGTGTAATTCTCAAGTGAATTTCTGAAAAATTTGCCTTTTGGTGAACAAAATTTGCCTTTTAGTGAAGCCATTTTTGTAGTAGTAAACTTGCGATCTTTGAAAATTTGTAAAGATGCATTATTCAGAATTAGTCAGCGAAAGTTTAAACCATCTGTTAAAATAAATGTACAATCCCTACTTGTATTTTGAAAAATGCGCCTTTTTGGTCATCAAAATTTTCTTTTGTGCAACCATTTTTGTTGTGGTAAACTTGCGATTGCTTTCTTTGGAAATTTGTAAGAACACATTATTCAGAAATAGTCTGTCAAAATTTTAACCATGTGTTAAAATTAATGTGGAACTTCCACGCGATGTTACAGGTGTTGTTTAACATTTAAAAAGTTTTTTTTAAGAATCAGTTAAAAATTCTTGCTGAGCTTGAGTCTACAGGTAGTGCCATGGCTCCGTGGCTCTATATAACGAGCCGCCCCTGCCCTCAGGTATAAAACGGGTTCAAATATTCCACAATCCCGACAGTTGTGCACGTGTTGTTCACGTTCATGTTAGTGTATTTCATTCTTTAACATTAAATTTTTACATTGAATTCATAGACTGATGATGGGAGATAGAGGACAGAGCAGTGCAATACAGATCTTCATTTCATAGATGAATGACAGACAATGATTATTTACTTAATAACAATTGTGATTACATAATTATTTTAAAGCATTTCTTAATCTTACCTTTTTAAATTATATTAATAACATTGTTCGCGTGCAACCCGATATTTTTTTAAATAATCATTTGTGTGAAAATAAAGTTTGCATATTTTTATAATCATACACCGAATGAAAGCAATTAAATTGATTTGTTTTTTTTTTTTGTGAATGAGAGAACTGGGAAGGGCCTATGTTCGTGTCTTGTGAAAGTTTAACATGGAGATTGATTAAAATAGTGATTTGCTTTAAATAACTAGTATTTGCGTGCGCGAGCCCACCCAATTTCATTAATAATCGCAATTCTAATATATATTAAGCTCTTTGTTAAATTAAATTCGATTCCAGTGGTCATCTCTCTCCAGTTCTGATCTAATTAGGATGGAATTAAGTATGTATGAAATATTTCATAATTTTTATTAAAGATCGGTATCGCATTAATAATAGGCTGGTGGCTGCGGGGTGTGGCCTGCTGCCCGTGGGTAGGAGGAAGGTAGGGGGTATAAATATAATACATTTGATAAATGATGAGATAACCAGTCGCATTAAAATTACAAATGGTCGCATTTATTTATTATTATTTTTTCTTGTTGCCAGCTCGCTAGCTAGTGGCGTGCCTCTCTTAAAGCAGCTTAAGTAGAAAGGATGAATTTGGATATTTTGTTATAAATTATCATTTTTATTGCGCCGTAAACCCTAATCCAAAATTTATTGCGAGGAATATTAAATTATTTTGTTGGGATGGGGGGATAATAAATATAAGATATTAAAGTTAAAGACGCGAACGTTTTATCTTCGTATATTTTTATTTTATAAGAAAGGCGATATTCATCGTTCAACATCCGCACATAAAGTTGAGCTATTAAAGATACAAGTTTATAATCTTTCCATTTTATATTGCGTCTAATAGCTTCATTCGCTCCGTTCGGCTGTGCGTTATTTTCGGAAAACTTTTTATTGCTCCAATTAATCCGATCTTAAATCATAATTATTTATTCTTTTTCCGCGCCTTATACTTATTAAATCCTGCCATCCGCTCCTGCACTTGATATTAATAAAAATGTTATACACAGCAACAGCACATGTCATGATTGGTGTCTGGTTAATAATAACATATTTGAGTAGTTTATTCCCAAAACTTTTTACATTAACGTGTTTACCGTTAAATGTGCTTTGCTTCCTAATCTACACAATATTACTACAAATAATTCCTACGTGAAGAATGCCGCATTTTATGATTTGTATTTTTTCCTTGATAGTATCATGTTATCTTAATTCACTTTCGACGTGTCTCAGTATACCATCAAATAAAACAAAAATTTTTGAAAAGACACCATACTACTTGGGAGTAAAAGTTTACAATAAACTACCCAAGAGTATCAAAGGTAAACAACAGAAACTCATTTAAAAAGGCATTAAAATTATTTTTTTCAACTAATGCATACTATTCGGTTAATGAGTACCTAAACTTATTATGTGATGGTAACTTCTATGTCTAACTTCTATGTATAACTTATGTATTTTATCTATTTATTTATTTATAATTTTATTCTACAACTGACTGTGATATTGTAATGTTATCGTAAATGTTAATGTAATTTGTGTATTTTAATATTTTTAAGATTGTAATTTCAACGTGACATGTGTACATCATTTCTGTGATCAAAAGCACTAATAAAGCTAATAATAATAATTTGTACTGACAGTTATAGCAACTACTATTTTGAGGAATATCAAATGCTAATTTTTGCTTATTTTTAAGAAATATTTTGCATAAAACTAAAAATAAACACAAACCCTCTGATTTGATTTATGGGTTGTACTCAAGGAGTTCTAACGAAAACTCTCATGGAAAATTGCGATTAAACGACAGGAAATGGGTATTTTCGAAAATAAATTGTCTTATTTTCAAATTTCAACTTTATTTAAAAATGTCATAAATCGTGATTGTAACGAATTTGTTTATAAGAAAGAATTATTGGAATACGAAAATTAACTCAGAACTCATAGAACTCTCAATTATTTTTCGGTTTGCGACTTTATTTTTTCAAAAAATATTTTTGATACTTCCGGATAGTTCTGATTGCTGTTTCCCGTAGTTATTTGTGAGTTCTATCCAGAGTTGTTTTGAAACCAATATTAAGTATATATTTCGAATTTCCATCTTTGGCAATTTTTATCTCTGAAAATTCAACAGAACTCTTTTTAAAAGTATCAGGAACTATAGTACTAACCCAAACACATCTTAAAACTACTTCAGAATTATTCGATTACAATGTTGGGGTGTGGTGTTAAGCAGGGGCGGCTCGTTATATAGAGCCACGGAGCCATGGCACTACCTGTAGACTCAAGCTCAGCAAAAATTTTTAACTGATTCTTAAAAAAACTTTTTAAATGTTAAACAACACCTGTAACACCGCGTGGAAGTTCCACATTAATTTTAACAGATGGTTAAAATTTTGACAGACTATTTCTGAATAATGTGTTCTTACGAATTTCCAAAGAAAGCAATCGCAAGTTTACCACAACAAAAATGGTTGCACAAAAGAAAATTTTGATGGCCAAAAATGCGCATTTTTCAAAATACAAGTAGGGATTGTACATTTATTTTAACAGATGGTTTAAACTTTGACTAACTAATTCTGAATAATGCGCCTTTACAAATTTTCAAAGAAAAACATCGCAAGTTTACCACTACAAAAATGGCTTCACTAAAAGGCAATTTTTTCAGAAATTCACTTGAGAATTACACATTTCTTTCGACAGATGGTTTAAATTTTGACAGACCAATTTTGAATTATGTCCGTTTATAAATTTCTTCAGAAAATAATCACAAGTTTACCACAACAAAAATGGTTGCACTAGAAAAGCAAATTTTGATAACAAAAAAAGCGGATTTTTTTGGAAATTCACATGGCAATTCTACATTTATTGCTACAGATGGTTAAAATTTTGACAAACTAATTTGGAATAATGTGTCTTTACAAATTTACAAAGAAAATAATCGCAAGTTTACCACAACAAAAATTGTTACACTAAAAAGCAAATTTTTCAAAAATTTGCATTGTAATTCCACATTTATTGCAACAGATGGTTGAAATTATGACAGACCAATTTTGAATAATGTGTCTACAAATTTCCAAAGAAAATAATTTTTTTTTGTTAAAATTTTCGAATTTTTGGTCCGCAATTTTGATTTTTATGATCGAATTTTTGGTCAAAGTTTTTAATTTTTATCATATATTTTAGATTTTTTAACCTAAATGATTGCTTTTTATACACAACTTTTTTTATTTTTTGCCGATATTTTCAAGTTTCTGATTTCTTGCCCTTCATTTTAGATTTTCTAACTTGAATAATTTTTTTTTTTGGGCAGAAAGACCCACGGTCGATAGCCCAGACAGATTAACACCCTTCAGTTATTTATGTATTAAAATGTTATGTATAATTATTTGTTTGAATAAAGATCTTGATGTATGTATTATTTTTTACTTTTTTGTTACTTTTTGACTGCCGTTTTCGAGTTTCTGGTCGGCAACTAATTTTGAGCTAAAGAGTTTTTTTAGGAGCTGAAAATTGCAAATGAATTTAGTTTTCCTTGATTTTTAAATTTTTTGGTTTGCATTTTTTATTTTTAGACCAGCATTTTTTATTTTTTTAAATATTAAATAAATATGTAAAATAAAATATTTGACCTGTATTTTTCATTTCTTCGTTCCAAATTTTAGAGTTTTTGCTCGAAATATTCTTTATTTTGGTTTTTTTTGTTGTTGAAATTTTCGGATTTTTGGTCTGCATTTTTTTAACCGCAAATTTTTGATATTTTTCTAAATTTTCGGTTTTCTGTACTTATATTTTTGTTTTTTAACTTAATTAGAGCTAATTCTGCAAGTGATTATTTTTTACGATTTTTCAAAATATTGGGAACAATTTCCGTTCCCTCCAGTGCAGTTTTGAGTCAATTGCTGTTGTTTTCAGTAGCAATATTGCAATTATTTTTACAAAATGAAATTTAATGAAAAGTGCACTCTTTCTGCATAGTTTTAGTAATTTTGGAGCTAATTCTACAAGTGATTAATTTTTTACAATTTTTCAAAACATTGAGTGCAAATTTCCTTCACTACAGAGCAAATTTCGAGTTTATTCCGTTGTTTTCTACAGCAGCATGTCGTTATTTTCAGGAAATTAAAAGTAGCTTATTTTTGAATAATTGAAGTATATTTGAAGCGAAACATTCAAACAATAATTTTTTTTAAATTTTCAAAAAATTTTTTTGCTACAAAGCAAATTTTGAGTTTTTTCCTATGTTTTCTGGGGCTAATCACCCAGAGTGCTGAAAATGGCAATTTTCGTACTTGAATTTTCAATCTTCTTGTTTTCATTTTTTATCGTTAAGACCGGATTTTGATATTTTGGTCTAAATTTTTAATCTTTTAGCCTTATTTTTTTTTCTAAATTTTCGATTTGTTTGTTAGAATTTTCGATTTTTTGGTCCGCAATTTTGATTTTTAGGATCGAAGTTTTGAATTTTTTATCCTATATTTTAGATTTTTTTAACCTAAATTATTGATTTTTATACGCGACTTTTTTTTATTTTTTGCCGATATTTTTAAGTTTTTTTGATGTTTTTTTATTTTTTGGTCTTGATTTTAGATTTTTTAACTTGAATTATTATTTTTTATGGTCGTTTTTTTTTTGGTTTTTGGTTACTTTTTGACTAAAATCGATCAAATCAATTTTTTTTTCAATTTTTTTTTCTTTTTTTTCAAGACTGAGACCATTCTGAATACTATTTGTCCATATAATTTTGTTGTGAGACTTCCAGGAATTGAGGTTTTTGAGTGTCTGGCCGGCAACTTATTTTAAGCTAAAGAGTTATTTTGGGGGCTGAAAATTATTTTCGTTTTCCTTGATTTTTCAATTTTTTGGTTTGAATTTTTTTAATTTTAGACCAGCAGTAGTAATACAATTTATTGAAACTCAGTTTACAAAAGAGCTACAAATGGCCATTGACCGAAGTCTTTCAGCCTTTTTGATACAATTCTGGCGTGTAACATCTTAGTGAATCTTAAATGTAATTAATGAAATGGTCTTAAAATTAGTGTAAACATAGATTCTGATTAATTTAAATTTAACAATCTTTGATGAAATGTGAAAAAAATATATATATACATATGTACTAACATTCACTTAAAAATATATAGCAGATTATACATTGTTTAATGATGCTACCTAGCGCTATCTTTTAGACCAGCATTTTTGATTTTTTTGCCTATATTTTAGATCTATGGCCTGTATTTTTAATTTCTTCCTTCCAATTTTTTTTAAATATTTTTGTTCAAATTTTCTGCATTTTTTTAACCGCGAATTTTCTAAATTTGTCTAAATTTTAGATTTTTTGGGCGTATATTTTAGTTTTTTACTTTAATTAAGAGCGTATTTTTTTATTGGTCTATACTTTAAGATTTTTAACGTGTGTGATTTTTATGTCCAAATTTTTGATTTTTTTGGCGGTATTTAATTTATATAATTGGTCATTTCCATCTTTCATAATTTGGACGTTTCAAACGCCAGTATCATCCGATCCAATAAATTGTGAAAGTGGCTCTACCATCAACATGTTCCACGAGCCGCCATTGCTGTCAAGTTGGCGCCCCATTTTTCAAACAAATTCCTGAACTCTTTTTTTAAAAGTTGATAGTACTTCTAGATACATCAAAATGAATTGAAGACTCTATTCAGAACTATCTATTAGAATTCTTCATTGGGGTGGCACCCCAACTTGACAAATAGATCCAGGGCAGTTTAATTATGAATTACAACATACAGTAACTTCAAATGCTAAGATGATTTTGTGATCAAATGAACGTATACAGTGGAGATTTAACCGTAGTAAAGAATAGAAACGTTGGGGATAAGGAATCGAGGCGGTGAAATAAAGTTTAATGCGTTATATACCGTGAAATATATCTCCTGGTGGTATCCGAAAAGAGTAATTCGCGAAATTAGAAATCCACCTTTATTATACTTTAGAAATCTTTTATAGAAATATTTTATTGCCTCAGTTATACCCAATAAAAGTTTCGGAGCTCTGTTATAAGGCCATCAGTCAACAAAAAAAAAATACAATGTCGGTAGTTTTTACATTTTATAATGTTCTCCACTGCAATATACAGCCCGAACGGGGCTCATAAACTGGGATACAGTCTGCAATTCTGATCACCGACAGAGTAATGGAAAACATCCAATAGGCGGCGCATAAAAACTTTTCATATAACATAATAAAAGTCCGCGTTACGTTTGTTTATAAATGTGTTCATATTGTAGGTGGATCTGAAAACTTGGAACTTTAATTTTGCAGCTCCTGAGGGGTGGGGATAAAATTTTAAACTACTTTATTTTAATAACGTCGTCGGCGCGCTCGTCAAAAAATGCAATAACTCCGCTCGTATTTGGATAAACAAATGTCTGGTTATAATGTTACAATGTAAATAATAACAAAAAGCTGCGGTCTGGCGGGGAGGAGAGTTGTTGCGGTTTTGAGGGTGGGGGATGGGATGGGAAGGAGATGCAAATAGCAGTTCCGCCGATTTAAGTCTCGTAATCCCGCGAAAGCGAGTATTGAAAGTAAAACTTGGGTTGTTGGGTGGCAGATATTCCGCCCAAGTAAAGAGCACTTCCTGTACGAGCTTGCTCCGAGCAGAGCATCACATCCGCTTTAAACCGACACCTCAGATTCCCCGACATTCTGGGTTCGCCTCGTGTTTTAAACCACTTGCGACCTCCATCCACTCCTCTCGTCCTCAATTGTTTGCAGTATCATTTGCTTCTAACTATTCTTTTCTTCTCAATTCCATTTATTGTTTGCATTCATATTAAAGATATTGATTCGCCGATGTAATTTCACGATACAGGGTTTAGCACTAAAATTGGAATTGTTTTAATAAACTACTCATATATGTAAATATGTCCGGTGTCCATTTTCAATTTTACGATGCAAACATGCGCTTCGGGCAATTCTAAAGCCGGAGCTTCATATTTAGCGAGTATTTGCCATTCGCCAGCACACTAGTATACCGGTAGCTTGTGGAACGGACCTAATCGGAGGTTATTTTAATAAATGAATTCTGAAATTATCATTAGAGCAGTTTTGAGTTGTGGTTTTAAGTTTTTGGACAATTTGAAAATAACAACATTGTTTTGTAAAATTATTAGGACTCCAAAATTCTAGCGGCGATCGCATTGTCAACTTTCGGGAGGGCGTACGGAGAAGTATTCGTGAAAGATTTTGATTGCAGGAACCTCTAAAATTCGAATAGCCTTCATATTACCAACTTATGTAATGTATTCTTTAGCTTTAATTTAAGGTCTTTTCAATTGATTGAACTAGCAACAAATATACAAATTAAAGAAAGGGCGCAGATTAATTGAAAGTTGGCGACAAATAAACTCTCGGTATCCAAAAGCTGCAGCTAAAAAGCGAATAAAAAAAAAGTTGAAGTTGTTAGCACGTATCTCTAGCATTATCCTTGATTCAAATCACCGATCCTTTTTAGTATTCATTCGCGATGGGATTTTTCACACTTCTCGTGTATCGATGTTAAATTTTTTATTCGAGGTGTTAAAGTCGAGCGTAAGATGAAAGGTAAATACGTTTTTTTTTTTGTGCGGGGGCAACGGCCGGCGCGCGCGTATTCTGTGTTGCAACTCTTTTTCAAAGTAGCTTTTGTACTTTTTTTATATTGTTACGGCTCCCCGATAAAAGAACTGAAATAATCTAATTTACACATTTGAATTTCTTGCGCGAGACTTTACATTTATATAACCAAAATGGATGGAAATGTTCTTTTGTCGTTCGAGCTCGTTGCAAATTTTATTCCATCCATCGGCCAGGAGGGTTGGGGGTGGTTGGGTTTTTATTCGATTTGATATTTTATTGCCGAGCCACTTCTTCGTGGGGCTTTTCAATTAATTCGCGAATTCCTTGCCTAATTGCGCGAAGGGGACGGTTTTGAGGCGGGCGGTCGTTTTAATGGAGGGCTACAAGTGTCAAAGGGGTATTCGTGTGTGTGTGTGTGTGTGTGCATGTGTAGATCTCCCTGTTTTATTCGGCTGCACGCTAGTGAGAGTAGTGTTGGGCCACCGAATTAACCGCCGTGTGATGGCTGTTGGCTACTGAACGTTGGCTGACTGCTGGCTGCTGCTGCTGGTTGCTGCAGAATCGCGCGAACGCGTCCCGTGCGTGAAATAGGCAGTCCATTCATGCGTCCCGTCAACTAACAGCGTTGATTTTATCTCGTTACTTGTTCACGTTAATAGCGGCCCAACCAGTTTGTTTTGTTATTTTATCTTCACAAGATCTAGCTTCCTCCTCTAATTGGTTATTTATTGGGATCCTAAATCGCCCACAAAGAAGGAAATCTAGACATCTTTAGATGGTCATCTTGAGCCTCAACATCAAAAGGTTATCGTCTTGTTTACCTTCACCATTCAATTAGCTATTTCGGAGTTAAATATAAGTAGGGGATTATTATTTTTCCTGACATGCTTGCCTTGATTTGGTGTCTTGACTAATATGTCCAGTTTGAAGACGCATCATGGGGAATTCCCACGTATTTTTTTTTTGTTTAGGAAGGATGGTTGACTGCGGATGATTTGGAATTGGCGTAAGTATGTACTATTCGGCCGCTAACGATAATTAAGTTGAGATTTCATTTTGATAATAAATGGGACATCACTAGACATCCATGGACCCGCACGGCCACTTCTTCGTTCTGAAAAAGTGACCGCACGGATGGGATTCGAACCCACGACCACGAGGCCCGTGAGCAGGAACTCTACTCACTAGGCCACCGCAGCCCCTATTTTTTTTAAATTCAATTTTTATCTCTATGAGTTGGCTTAAACGATCAGAATCAAATTGAAATCAGATTTTTTTTTTTGTTAAAATAATAGAGACTTTTTGAATGTTTTCCGTTCACTTTAATATGAACTATCTCTAAATAATGAACAAAAATAAAACTCAAAATAGTGGTTGCTATGAACTGAGGTGTAATACGGCTTCTATGAGATGATATTTTTAAGCCAATAAAAGCCAGTCACGCTCGTGGTGCATACACTATTTTATGCACGATTGAGAACTGTTTATTAGCATTTTTTAAATTGAAATATTATAATCTATTTTCATGTAATTGTTCTCGTCAAATTTTACGTTTTAACCCTAATAACGATGAAAATAACGGAAAATTCCTGTTAGTTTGTGTTGTGGGCGAATTTAAATTCAGTTTAGTTTAGTTTTAAATACCAACGATGCTGAGTGAGATTGATTAAGAAATAGCGGCTAGCTACCTGAAAATTTGAAGCATCTCTACACGATAATGTGATGTTTATTGTGACATTTCATTATAGTCTGGCGCAGCGGTCTATAAAGAGATACATTGGCTATAAAGACTCAGTTATGTTAATGAAATGCGTGTATATTTAAATATGTGCGGTGATAAAATGGAGTTATGGCGGACGTTATTCACGTGCTATTTCTAATTCATTTGCTATACATTTTGGAAACCGTCAAGTACCAAATCAATCAACAATTTTCAGAATAATTCAAAAATTTGAAAATAATGGCTGCGTGAACGTTAGTTATAAAAGGATACGGACAAACTATGACAGATCTGTTGGCTATAATTGAAGTAGATCCAACCGTAAGTGTAAGAAATGTGGCTTCAGAATGTAATAAAAACAAGATTATTATCCAGAGGTTTATAGTAACCGACCGTATAAAAGCCAAAATAATCAAGAACTTTTAGCAGTTGAATGTCATCAAGAATAACTTTTTGTAAAAGTTTAATGCGGATGAGAGGTTCCCATATTGTGTAAATTTCTATATGTGCATGTACTTTCTATTTGGTGTCCACATAACAAACAAATGAATCGTTATTGTGACAAAGAAATAGCTCATAAGACACCCCCAGAAAGTTAAAATGTAAAAAAAAAAAAATTGTCCTCTTTTTATTGAGGGTATATTAGATGGCAATAAATACTTAAATCGGTAAAAAAAAAAACAAAACGAAAGATCAAATTACAGTAGTGGCTAACGAAAGTGAAATTATGATTCAGCATTGGAAGTGAAAAATTATTTAAATTTAACATTTCCAAAAAATTGGATCGGTAGAGGAGGTGAGATTGCTTAACCAGCCCTGAGACTTTTACTTTTTCTATAAAAAAAAACAAAATTTATAATTTCAGAAACTTCAGGGAAACTTCAAACTTTGGGGGAATTACAAAGATGTTAATGATGATATATAATCCTGGGTAGGTTATTAATCTGTGGTAGTCTAGATCACAAGGCTCGTCCAAATGATGGCCCATGAGAGGGATGTAATGTCTCCTTCAGTGGTTTTGTAGGGTGTCTTTGGCGGTCTGGGTGTTTGGGTGATGGAGGTGTAGCGCAGATAAAGAAGATGAAGATGTGTGATCCTCTGTCCTATTCGGCTGCTGCTGCTGCGTTGGGTCTTGATCAGGATCATCAATGTGGAAGTCTGGATCACAAGGCTGGTCTTCGATACCAAACGATGGCGGCTCGTGATAATTTTCTAGTTCCGAATGTTGGCAATCCAGAAACTAACGAATACTTCCCCTTAGAACGCTCTCTTCATTTAGAGGTTCCTACACTATAAATGTCTCACGACTATTTCTTTCTAGTACCGAATGTTGGTAATGAATTCTTCCACTTAGTACGCCCTCTTTATTTAGAAGTTCCTACGCTACAAACGTCTCAAAAGTACATCTTTCTAGTTCCGAATGTCGGCAATCCAGAAGCTAAAGAATTCTTCCTCTTAGAACGCCCTCTTTATGTAGAGGTTCCTACACTACAAATGTCTCACGAGTACATTTTTCTCGCACCGAATGTTGGCAATACAGAAGCTAACGAATTTTTCCTCTGGAACGCCCTCTTTATTTAGAGGTTACTACACTACAAACGTTTCACGGGTACTTCTTTCTCGCACCAAATGTTAGCAATACAGAAGCTAAAGCATTCTTCCTCTTAGTACGCCCTCTTTATTTAAAGGTTCCTACACTACAAATATCTCACGAGTACATCTTTCTCGTACCGAATGTTGGCAATACAGAAGCTAAATAATTCTTCCTCCTCTTTATTTAGAGGTTACTACACTACAAATGTTTCACGGGTACTTATTTCTAGTACCGAATGTTGACAATCTAGAAGCTAAAGAAGCCTTTCTCTCTGTCCGTACTCTGTTTTTGAAGATTCCCCACGAACACTTCTTCTCAGTACGCACTCCCGAAGGTTAGCAATCCAAAAAATCTTTCGTCTTAGTGCGTCCTCTTTATTTTAGAGGGTGCACTTTTTGTCCGAAACGCTGAGACTGATAAAGCAGGAGCAAGTGAAGTGAAGAAGAAAGTTTATTATTTTTTTTAAATATGTTAATCACGTTAAAAGGAATAAACATTTGTTTTACCAATTTTAGTTTTTTGGTAAGTTTCATTTGAGACTTCGAATGATTTTTTTCTTTTATTTGAGGCACACTTGTATCTCTGAAAATCGTTGGCGTAGCTTTTTTAAAGCGTATCATTCCGGTGTTAAATGTTAATAAGTGAGAGTTCCAAGTTTGACAGATGAACAATAATGAGTTGACTGTTTGATAATGACCCTATAAGGGTTGAAACAATAGTTGGAAAATAAACGAAAAACGTGTGTGATGTCAACTCTTGAATAATAACATCTCTTTAATAATGGGATTCAACCGATATACTTGAAAAAATAATTAAGGTAGCAACGTTAATATGGACTCCATCTTTGGAGATGATCGCCCCCATAGAAGCCCTTCGTTGAGAGATTAAACCTCCCAAATATATTTCTGCTTTTGAATGGGTTACAAGGCAGATTGATTGTGCCTATTAAATATGAACGCTTTGAGCGATTAACTCTACTTGCCAAAAGAAAAAGTCCGGATCAAGATATATCAATGTTTCCCTGGTTCTTCATCTTCATGTTTATCCCCATCACCTACGAGTGATACAGGCACAAAATCATCGAGGTCTATGTTTTCTTCAAGTACGGGCTGCTGCAGTTGTTGTCTCTGAGTTCGTTGGTCAACGAGTAATATAAAATGAAACATGCTCCACTTGAAGCAACTAAAATTTTGAAAAAGTCGATTTTTCAGACTTTGAACGGCCGTAGCAGCTAAACGAAGGATTCAATTTGAACGCTGTTTTCAAATCTGTATTCCTTGTGTGTCAATTAGTCGGATTTAATTAAAATTGGCGATTTAAATTTTTTGACGAAAACCTGAAAAATCATCCTTCTTACTTTTTCCCAAAAATTGCATTTGAAATGATTTCCTGAAGAAACCACTGGTTCGATTCGGGGTTTCTATATATCACCGTAAAGATCCCTTCAAGACCCTTCAGAAAATGTACTTGCGAAACAACAAATGTCAATTTGAAGCCCGTGACACGTCAGCAAAGAAAACTCGAAAATGGAAAAAATCGAAAAAATCAATTTTCTTAATAATCATCGTAGACCTTTGCCATTTTCTTCATCAGAAGAACGAGATAAATTGATTGGCGTTTAAAAATTTCATCTAGAAAAAATAGCAAAAAAGTTAGCAACTCACCATGAACGAAAAAAGTCGAATTTTTCAGATTTTGAACGGCCCTAGCGACGAATCCAATTTGAACTCGGTTTTCAAATCGGTGTTCCTTGTGTGTCAATTATTCGGCTTTAATTGAAATTTTTGACGAAAACCTGAAAAATCATCTAGAGGTCGGTCCCTCCCTCTTTCTTACTTTTTCCCAAAAATTGCATTTAAAATGATTTCCTAAAGAAACCACTGGTTCGATTCGGGGTTCCTATACATCACCGTGATGATTGATCCTTTCAAGACCCTTCAGAAAATGTACCAGTTTTTGCTCCGAAAATAAAATTAAAGATGAAATGCATTGCATTCATAATTTTAGAGACTTGATGATTCTTCTCGTTCACAAACAGAATATAAATGAATCGTTAGTACTTACTAAATTGACAATTATTTTGTTAAAGCAAGTTAGCAAAATATAATCTGGCCGCGCTATGATGTCATCTGAGGTGATTAACGAAGTGTTTACATTTTACTTGATTGGTGCACATCGGCTTCTTTCATAAATCTGTGGTTCTTAAAAAAGGTTACAGATAACTTTGGAAGTAAATACGCCTGCAACCCAACATCTCATGTTCACTTATTAACACGTTGAGCGCGCATGACGTGCAAACGCGTCATTGTGTTACCATTAGCTGTGCGCATGACGCCTCAACGCGTCATACAAAAATGACGCGAAATTAATAAATTATTGCCTATTATTCGTTTACCAGCTAGAAACTATGATTTTGTAACAAACTAGAGTTTTATTTTAAAAATTCTTTCAGTCTTGCTGAAAGTTCCGTTGGTTTTAGTTATCACTGAACGTGTTAAGAACCGACGCATGAAGCACCCGCCTAACACGCAAATGCCATCGTAGCGCGGCCAGACTATAACATCAAAATGTTCCAAATGATCAAATGTGGACTTTTAAGCTGTCTTATTACAGACTTAAAAAATTTATCCCTAGCTAAATTTACGTACAAATACAAAATATATTATATATGCTCGATACACGATCATTTGTTGATTTAAGAAAATTTTCATGTAAATAAGTAAGAACTCGTTGCTTATCAAGCACGTTCGATCGGAGAAAATTCACATGAGAATAATAATAATAAATACAGTGCGCGGGGGGTAATAACTGTGCCATTATCGGAATGGCTTCAGGTTTTCCATTTCAATAATTTTATGCGCATTCGAACATCACGCGTTTCCACGATAATTTCGAAATGAATCAAATATGCAAATAATAGATCTTGGATAAATTCATGTTTAATTTATGAAAGCAATATTTACTTTACTTGATTATTTTCACTGGAGGAGGAGAGACGGACGGGCTGGATATGTGGGCAAAAAATAATGATCGCCGAACACGAGAGCCTATATTATTTATCTATATGTGTACTCTCTGCTCGCCCCCGTTTCCGCCGTATATATATTTATATATACATATACATGTATACATGTTGTATATTTGTAATGTGATGATACGAAAGCGCGGCCCCTAATAAATTAAGGGAGGAAAGGGGGACACAAGCCACCGTTATTACTAATTATTTGTTAAATTGCGTGCGCTCGGTCATTTCCATTACCCTTCCCCCTTACTCATGTCTTTTTTTTTTGAAAATAATTATTTTCATATTTTATATATGTGCTCAAACACATTTTGTAACACTGTTAAATTTTGATAAAAGGTAATGTGTGACAATTGCAATATTTTTATGGATTTTAAATTCTCTCTACAAGCTGAATTTAGTGAGACACACTGAGAATTGCAAATATCTTGTACAGAAAATGTTAGTTTAGAGTTGTACAAAGCACTCGAGGCGTGTTGCGTCATGAGCATCTTAAATTTGCGTCATGGCTATCTTAAATTCAATTGGCGCCGCAGATTTCTTATCTCGCGTCCTCCGAATACTTTCTCACTATACGCAAACGTCTCGAGTGTATATTATTAGTCCCGTTAAAAATTTAAACTTTTTAGTTATTAACTTTTTATTTCATATTTTTTTTAAATAAAAATCGCCGGTGTCTAATTGAAAAAAAAACATTAAATACCTGAGGGTTAACACCATTTGAAGACCATTGATGACTCACCTGAAACAGAACAAAAATAAGATTATAAATACGTCGTTTGTACACATTTGTAAGTACAAATTTTAAATATTGTTTGAGAATTCAATCCATCCATGCTGCAGAGTGATTGGGCAAGGAAAATAATTCACAAAACCTCACAATTAAATTCTGCACTTCAGTATGAAATACGACTCTATTAAATATGTAATATGCAGGGGTGGTAGAATAGAATAGAATTTACTTTCGAGAACAGATACATTTATATGCATATACTCATGTATGAAAATTATTAAATAACCAGTCCCAAGTTGCTACTACTTGTCCATAGAGGGCACGGCATGATTCAATTGTACATTAACGGCCCGGTCGTTTTACCGATTCGGTTATTTTTCCGTCTTCTATAGTGGCGCATATATTTCAATATGTGTTCACACTGCCGTCGACCGTATACGGTATCGTGTGAATACGCACATTAAAATATATGCGCCACTATAGAAGACGGCAAAATAACCGAATCGGTAAAACGACCGATTCGGTGCCGTGTGAACGGGCCGTAAGGGGGTCATCCCGTCGTCGATCGAAATAGCACACTTTCAATCTCCTCCATAACCGATACAGACAGAAATGATCACAAGTTCTGTTGATACAGTTTTTATAACGAAGAACTGTTTGCGCTTTGAAATGAAACCATCAACAATTCGTTCAATATAAAAAAAGAGGTCGTTTGAATAGAGAAGATCAGCAGATCTCAACGGTCGCTTGTTGCCAGTGGCGTAAGCAGTTTAAGGAAACGTCAACCTTTTTGGGGGATTTTAAATAAAAATGAGAACTAAAAAAGGGTCAATTGCCATTTTTTTTGTTAAGAAATTGTCAATGTTTCAAAATTATTGGTAACGTTTTTACCCCCCTCCCTTGCCTTTTTTAAATAAAAATGAGAACCAAAAAAGGGTCAACTGTCAATTTTTTTGTTAACAAATTTTCAATGTTTCAAAATTATTGGTAACGTTTTTACCCCCCTCCCTTGCCTTTTTTAAATAAAAATGAGAACCAAAAAAGGGTCAACTGTCAATTTTTTTGTTAACAAATTTTCAATGTTTCAAAATTGTTGGTAACGTTTTTACCCCCTCCCTTGCCTTTCCAAGAGACGCCACTGGCTTGGTACCCACGGGTTAGTATTAAAAAAAATAATGAACAAAATTTTACCCACTTCTCAAAATGGCTCGCCTTCACTGGTAGCTTGAATAAAAGTTATCTGGAGGCTATTGGACAGGTTTATATTCCACAATTTAACTAGTTGATCATCCTTACGGCCAGTGCCGGCGCTAAGGTTTACGCCGCTTCGGGCGAAATATATTTTGCCGCCCCAACCAAAATGAAATTTTGCGGAAAAAAAAATTATGCTCAAATGGATACTTGAATTTTTTTTTTTTAATGCAATACATTTTACAAAAACACCTTTACAATTGACGAAGATAATGAATAACTAAACATCTGCTGTTAATAAATATTTTTCATAAACCAACCCCTTTACGGGAAAAAATTAAGACTGGAAAGAAATATGTTTTTTGATATCTAATTTATAATGACAATCAAATTTACATGAATATTAATTTTAAAAAAATTTGATGGATTTTGAAATTTTGAAGCTAATTTCCAGCAGAGATGAATTTTTTTACAATTTTTCTTATCGCCAAATGCAATTTTCATTTCCTTTATTCAAGTTATGAGTGTTGTTATATTATTTTCAGCTGTGATATGCCTATTGTTGTATGTCAAAAATAAATATATTTTGGATGTATTTTTAAATTTTGAAGCTAATTCTTGGGAAGATTATTTTTTGCAATTTTTCTTATCGCCGAATGTAATTTCCATTGCGTCTGCGCAAGTTTTGAGTGTTGCTATTTTGTTTTCAGTTGTGATATATCTATTGTTGTATGTCAAAAATACATATATTCTGGATGGATTTTTAAATTTTGAAGCTAATTCTTGAGAAGATTATTTTTTGCAATTTTTCTTATCGCCGAATGTAATTTCCATTGTGTCTGCGCAAGTTTTGAGTGTTGCTATTTTGTTTTCAATTGTGATATATCTATTGTTGTATGTCAAAAATACATATATTTTGGATGAATTTTTAAATTTTGAAGCTAATTCTTGAGAAGATTATTTTTTGCAATTTTTCTTATCGCCGAATGTAATTTCCATTGCGTCTGCGCAAGTTTTGAGTGTCGCTATTTTGTTTCCAGTTGTGAGATGTTAATTTTTTGAAAAGATGTCAAAAATTCGTATATTCTGGATAGAATTTTGAAATTTTGAAGCTAATTCCAGCAGAGATGAATTTTTTTACAATTTTTCTTATCGCGAAATGCAATTTTCATTTCATCCATTCAAAATTTAAGTGTTGCTATTTTGTTTTTAGCTGTGATATGTCAATTTGTTTAGCGGTATCTCAGAAATAGATTAATTTGGGATGGATTTTCAAATTTTGAAGGAAATCTATGCAAGGATGAATTTTTTTTAAATGTTTTTAATTGCAGACTGCAATTTTCTGTTCTTCAGTTCACTTTTTTCGGTCTTTAGCCTAGGGCAGAGGTTGACAATATTTTTAAGATGTTGTACCGGTATGTTCTAGTCAATATAGTAAAGTAAGTAAAAGGTTTTGGGAAAACGACTCCTGAAAAATAATTCATAAAATTACCTTTTTGTGTCTCTCAAAAAACTTTCTTAAAAAAATCGCGTACCGATAGCTCGACATTCGCGTATCAGTACCTGTACATCAAGCATCAAGTCATTATTTAAAATATATTTCAAAATGTTGTTAATAGTTGGTTTTAAAATTGTCGCGAAAAAACTCGATTTTTCAAACCGTCGTAACGTGGTTCAATTTGGTCGAAAATCGATGAATCTTTCAGTTTGGGAAAAATTCAAGTTTTATCTTTAAGAATGTGTAGTTGATTTTGACCTCAAGTGCAACCCACCCCCCGTAACAACGCGATGGAATTTTTTTTTATGTTAAAAATTGTCCAACTTTGACAAGCTGTACCGTGCGTAAAAAAAATCGGCGGGAAATTTCACCACAATGGCAGAAAAATCTAATCAATTTCCTTCAAATGCCTTAAAAATTCGAGTGGTTTCGATGATTTGGAGCAAAGTTATGAATTTTTGAAAAAAAATGACATTGAAAATGAAAACAAGTTGTAAAAATTTAACATTTTTTGTCAATCCAAAACACTTTTTGTAGGGGTTTTCAGGGGGTCGCGAAAGTCGAAAACATCTTGGATCGCAAAATTCTATCGAGTTTCGTGCGAAATTCGCCTAGTTATGGCCAAAAAGGCGCAAAATGTATTTTTTTTTTCAAAACTGCATAACTTCGCGCCAAATCATCGCATCGACTTGAATTTTGGAGGAAATTGGAGGAAAATTATTGAACTTTATTGCCATGCTGATCGATTCAGTCCGCGATTTTTTTTTGCACACGGTGCAAGAAACCAAATTTGCACATTTAAACTTCAAAAACATTTTTTTGCTTTAAGGGGTGGCCGGGGGTGGAATTGTTTTAGCAACAAAACAATTTACATGACGTTGAAGAGAAAATTTGAAACTGTTCAGACTACAAAAGTTCATCGATTTTGGTGTAAAATTACTTAAGTTATGGCCAAAAAAGTGGAAAATGTAATTTTTTTTCAAAAATTCATAACTTTGCTCCAAATCATCGAAACGACTAGAATTTTTAAGGCATTTGAAGGAAATTGATTAAATTTTTCTGCCATTGTGCCGATTTTTTTTTGCGCACGGTACAGCTTGTCAAAGTTGGACAATTTTTTTCATAAAATTTTTTTTTTTTCCATCGCGTTCTTACGGGGGTATGGGTTGGACTTGGGGTCAAAATCAACTACACATTCTTAAAGATAAAACTTGAATCTTTCCCAAACTGAAAGATTCGTCGATTTTCGACCAAATTGAACCAAGTTACGACGGTTTGAAAAATCGAGTTTTTCGCGATTTTTCGAGTGGCGGGGGTGGGTTGGACTTGGGGGTCAAAATCAACTACATATTCTTAAAGATAAAACTTGAATCTTTCCCAAACTGAAAGATTCATCGATTTTCGACCAAATTGAACCAAGTTACGACGGTTTGAAAAATCAAGTTTTTTTCGCGATTTTTCCAGTGGCGCTTTTTTTTGACGCGAGTTTATTTTTTATAAAGTATAGTAACCTTCACGTAACTGAACGCAGTAACATCAAGTCACATAAGTTGGCATTTATATGAAGTATGAAAAAACATGTGCAAATATTTGTTATAACAACTAATAATTTACCTTTTAAATCAAACAATATGTAGTTTTGCAATGTTTAAAAAGTTGAAAGCGAGTAATTAGAAAGAAATGCGAGTTGTAAAGTGTTACACTCGGGAACGTTTTAATTCGATCGTCTCGGTTAATTAATAATTCTAAATTAAATATTTGCAATGTAATTAGCAATTAGTCGAATGTGGTAAACGGTTTTTCAGTTGGCAACTGCGAAAACTAGGAAGTGGCGGCAACCATCGAGTGTTCGGAGTCGGTGCTAGCGCGCTCTCGACGCGATAATACAACTTATACAAATTTGATTCCGCATATTAAACAAGAGTTGGCGGTGTGCATATTATTAAATTAGCAATCAGGGTGCAGGCGAGGCTGTACAAGTGCCCTAGTATTGATTAAGCAGGGGATGGTTCCATTATAACCCTTTTCACCCCCAACCATCCATCCTCCTTGGCACAATGCATGTATACAGTCCTGCTCACACATGTCTACTTAACACTGCCAGCCAATTATATTTCATTCACTTTCAATACGCGAACACCCTCTTTTTTTTTCATTTCACCAACATCGCCAGACAAATACTACGCTTGGAAAAAATGTCAATGTCTGCCAGTTTTTAAATGATTTAGAGGTAAATGTTGTCTTTATTACCTACAGCCTAAATTGTTTCTAGTTGAAAGATACATCTGATAAATACAATTAAGAGTTTAATTTATTTGATTGACGTGATATTTCCTTAGGTCAACTGCTGCATTTTAAATTTTTGAAGGAAAATGGAAGATAAAACATCTTGCAAATGTTATCATCAGCATCGATCCATTTTTTTTAATCATCTTCAATACTTTCGCACTCCACGGTAGCAGACAGTGAGTAATGATTAGTCATTACAAAACACGCCTTCTTGGCTGCTGCAACTGCCGAGGGTGCGCTGGTGCAGTTAAACGAGGCTTCTAGTGTGTGAATGGGGGTGTAGAGATGACAGGTTTGATTTGCATCCCTGTATGAAACCACGCTGGGAGACAACTGATCCAGGGTGGCTAATGTGTCGCGCAATCCCTCGCCCTCGATTGACGCATCCCCCGCGTTCCGTGCGGCCTGTGTATGTGTGTACCCTACCTACCCCATCGACCAACCAGCTCCCCCGCCCCCGAAACCCCAAACCCTCAACCTCCATCCCCAAAGCCCCGCACTCGTACACACATCCACACATGCACACAACACAACCCCTTCGCATACGTAAAAGCAGATAGCAATATCGCGCGGATCGCAAATGTATTTTTTTAGATTTATTTTCCAATCGTATCACCCCAATATTTTACATATCCATCTCAAAAATTAATTACACTTTTTATTCGAGCGGTAGCAAGTGAGAATGAAATAGAATAGGTCCGTTCACGTTCGCGTTCCCGTTCCAACCGATCCGATATTGATAACGCTCGAATCTGCAGACCAGCCTCGGATCGGAAACAAAAAGTTCAATTTTTATAATTAACGGCGTAATCCAATTTAAATGATGAACAGCGCGGTATATATTTTTTATGGCTGTCTTTAATTTAATTTAATATTTTTATCATGGACTATAAATCAAGTCTAATTAAGTTAATTAAAAATAATTTTAGCCAACTTCTTTGTAATGCGGATAAAAGAACGAAAACGTAATCAATTTAATTTATTAGAAATTCTACTCAGTACTGCAGGCGCCGACATAATTGCACATTAATAACGATTTATGTTAACAATACAGCCCCACCCCCCACGAGCCGGCCCTCCTCCAACCCCCTGCTCCCATTAAATACGTCTTCGATCATTAGACAATGAGAAATTTCGCATTTCCTTATTCATTCTGGAAATTAGGAATTATTTTTTTCATCAAGATGCTTTAAATGCACAGAAATTCATACGTAAAAGACATTACTAATAGATACACGTGTAATACTAAGAAGTTAATAAATCAACTTAAAATTAGGGCTGGAATTTTTTTTTGGTAGATTTCCAATTTCGAAGGTTCGAAGATTCATAGAAAATCTTCTAAGCTACGAAGACTCGAAGATTCATAGAAAATCTTCGAAGATTGAAGTTTCGAAGATTCGAAAGTTCGAAGTTCGAAGATTCGAAAGTTCGAAGTTTCGAAGATTTTAAAATTCGAGGTTTGGAGGATTAGAAAATGTTTAGAAAATCTTCTAAGCTTCGCAGATTTTAAGATTCTTAGAACATCTTATATATTTTTTATATATTTTTAGATAAGGATTACTTTACTTCATAGAAATGTACATTTTAGTTATTTTGTATTTTTCAAGGGCGATGTCCCGTTAATAAATGTATTATTATAACATCTTCGAAGTTTGGAGGATTCGAAAATTTATAGAAAATTTTCTAAGCTTCGCAGATTTTAAGATTCACAGAAAATCTTCGAAGTTTGGAAGATTCGAAAGTTCGAAGTTTCGAGGATTGGAAGTTATGAAGTTTTGATGCTTCGTATTTTCGAAGTTTTGAAGTTTTATTTCGCAAATGAAAAAATTAATTTATATCAAATTATTTCAAAACTAATAAAAACGATCCATTTTGCAAGATATGTTATAGTTTTTTACCTTGCCAATACATTAGTTTGTTGTCAATTCATTATTACAGCAACTCAGGAAGCGCATCTAAAGTTCCGTTTTGGGGTTTTCGAGGTAAACATTTTGAAATTACATGAAAGTTTAACATTAAATATTGTTCCCCCATCAGATTACTCAAAGACCGGTTTCGACCTTTTAGGTCTCATTTATTCATTTATTCATTTAACGGATAACACCTTTTTTACAAATTACAAAATAAGATTATTAAAATGCTTAAAAATTAAATTAAATTAAAACTAAAATGAACACAAAATCAAAACGAAATTCTCTCATCAGTGAAGTTAGTTGCTGATGGGGAAGCGGAGATTACTATTGGAATATAAATATTCCAAACACCGTTAAAGGTAGAAACGCCAAAGGGGCGGTTATATTTGCCGCCGCTGGCAATGTCCATATCTTGTCGGTGTTAAAGCCACCCGGATTTGGTTCAGTACAGCATTCAGGCAATAGATTCCGCCACTTTGGCGTTTCTACCATGAAAGTTTAAATAGCTAATTTTTAGGGTTTTGGGATTAAAAAATTCGAAAACTTCAAAAAACTTCATAACTTCGATTCTTCGAAAATTTAGAAACTTCGAAACTGCGATACTTCGAATCTTCAAAAAGTTCTCTTAGTTTCTTCGGTTTCTTTGAAGCTTTGAAGTTGAAGCTTTGAATTATTGGGACACCTACTTAAAATCCAAATTAATATTGCAGCAAGACCTTGGTCGATACGTTCGGTAACACTATAATAAAACTGTAAAAATGAAGGGCTTAAAGTAAAATGGTTAAAGTGCATTTTTTTTTTTCGAATATTATTTCGAAATTTCCGTTGATAATGAAAATTCCAGGTTATGGTTAAATGATTTCAATTAAAGGCAACAAATATGCTACAGATACGTTTTAGGTGATGCATACCATACTTGGTAAAAAAAATTTTAAGTGCACTTAAACCCTTTTACTTCAAGGCCCCTCAAATATAAGAGCGTTAATGTACTAAATAAATATGTTCTCTCTCTTTCTCAAATTAATAAACAATTCGTGTGATACCAATAAAGTATTTTTTTCTGATTATTTTACACGCAAAAAGCCTCGCACCAAGGTCTACTATAGAGAGTGGATAGCAATTGTTTTTAAAATTTTCAACAAAATAATTAAAAATTTTCAAAAATTTACACAGTGTTGGCATAAAATATCGCAAAAACTATTGAAATAATATATTGTTTTTTTTTTATAAAATTAATCTTGAACTAATATTCAGTGATTTTGAGAAGTTTCAAGTAGATAGCAATTGTTTTTATTTTTTTTTCGCGTCAACAAAATTATTACACTTTTTCATAAATTTACACCGTGTTTGCTTGATATATCGCAAAAACTATTGATATAAAATATTGTTTTTTTTTTTATAAAATTAATCTTGAATTAATATTGTGTTATTTTGAGAAGTTTCAAGTAGATAGCAATTGTTTTTATTTTTATTTTTTCGCATCAACAAAATTATTACAATTTTTCATAAATTTACACCGCGTTTGCATAAAATATCGCAAAAACTATCGACTGAATATATTGAATTTTTTTATAAAATCAACCTTGAACTAATATTGAGTGATTTTGAGAAGTTTCAAGCCGGTAGCAATTGTTTTTTTTGCGTCAACAAAATTATTACAATTTTTCATAAATTTACTCCGCGTTTGCATAAAATATCGCAAAAACTATCGACTGAATATATTGAAATTTTTTATAGAATCAATCTTGAATTAATATTGAGTGATTTTGAGAAATTTCAAGTAGAGAGCAATTGTTCTTATTTTTATTATTTCGCGTCAACAAAATTATTACAATTTTTCATAAATTTACTCCGCGTTTGCATAAAATATCGCAAAAACTATCGACTGAATATATTGAAATTTTTTATAGAATCAATCTTGAACTAATATTGAGTGATTTTGAGAAGTTTCAAGTAGATAGCAATTGTTTTTTTTTTCGCGTCAACAAAATTATTACAATTTTTCATAAATTTACACCGCGTTTGCATAAAATATCGCAAAAACTATCGACTGAATATATTGAATTTTTTTATAAAATCAACCTTGAACTAATATTGAGTGATTTTGAGAAGTTTCAAGCAGGTAGCAATTGTTTTTTTTGCGTCAACAAAATTATTACAATTTTTCATAAATTTACTCCGCGTTTGCATAAAATATCGCAAAAACTATCGACTGAATATATTGAAATTTTTTATAGAATCAATCTTGAATTAATATTGAGTGATTTTGAGAAATTTCAAGTAGAGAGCAATTGTTCTTATTTTTATTATTTCGCGTCAACAAAATTATTACAATTTTTCATAAATTTACTCCGCGTTTGCATAAAATATCGCAAAAACTATCGACTGAATATATTGAAATTTTTTATAGAATCAATCTTGAACTAATATTGAGTGATTTTAAGAAATTTCAAGTAGAGAGCAATTGTTCTTATTTTTATTATTTCGCGTCAACAAAATTATTAAATTTTTTTATAAATGTACACCGTGTTTGCATGAAATATCGCAAAAACTATCGACTAAATATATTGAAATTTTTTATAAAATCAATCTTGAACTAAAATTGAGTGATTTTGAAAAGTTTCAAGTAGATAGCAATTGTTTTTATTTTTATTATTTCGCGTCAACAAAATTATTACAATTTTTCATAAATTTACTCCGCGTTTGCATAAAATATCGCAAAAACTATCGACTGAATATATTGAAATTTTTTATAGAATCAATCTTGAATTAATATTGAGTGATTTTGAGAAGTTTCAAGTAGATAGCAATTGTTTTTATTTTTATTATTTCGCGTCAACAAAATTATTACAATTTTTCATAAATTTACACCGTGTTTGCATGAAATATCGCAAAAATTATCGACTGAATATATTGAAATGTTTTATAAAATCAATCTTGAACTAATATTGAGTGAATTTGAGAAGTTTCAAGTAGATAGCAATTGTTTTTATTTTTATTTTTCGCGTCAACAAAATTATTACAATTTTTCATAAATTTACACCGTGTTTGCATGAAATATCGCGAAAACTATCGACTGAATATATTGAATTTTTTTATAAAATCAATCTTGAACTAATATTGAGTGATTCTGAGAAGTTTCAAGTAGATACCAGTTGTTTTTATTTCTATTTTTTCGGGTCAACAAAATTGTTACAATTTTTCATAAATTTACACCGTGTTTGCATTAAATATCGCAAAAACTATCGACTGAATATATTGAAATTTTTTATAGAATCAATCTTGAACTAATATTGAGTGATTTTGAGAAGTTTCAAGTAGATAGCAATTGTTTTTTTTTCGCGTCAACAAAATTATTACAATTTTTCATAAATTTACATCAAGTTTGCAAGCAATATGACAAAAACTATTAAGAGAATATATTGTAATTTCCTACAAAATCAATCCTGACTTAATATTGAGTGATTCTGAGAAGTTTAAAGTAAATAGAAATTGTTTTTATATTTATTTTGCGTCAACAAAATAAATAAAAAATTTCATAAATTTGTGTTTGCATTAAATATCGCAAAAACTATTGAAAGAATATTTTTAAAATCAATCTTGAACTAATATTAAAAGATTTTGAGAACTTTAAAGTAGATAGCAATTGTTTTTATATATTTTTTTTCGCGGCAACAAAATTAGTTTCAATATTTTCGGGATAATTTTGGATGTCATCCAGTGTATTTACATTTTCTCACATAATTTCTACCGCTATATTTTCTTTCTTATTTTTATTCGAAGTCTTGATACGTTGACTTCCTATTTTTTTTTTTTGCGATAACCAAATTATTACAATTTTTCATAAATTTACACCGCGTTTGCATGAAAATATCGCAAAAACTATCGACGGAATGTATTGCAACTTTTCATAAAATCAATTTTGAACTAATATTGGATGATATTGACAAGTTTCAAGTAAGTAACATTTTTTTATATTTTTTTTTCGGGTCACTCTTTGGTACCTAAAATCTGGATTTTTGTATTTTTATTTGATAGAGAAATAACATTTTGTAGTAAAATTATGTAATTGCATTAATGTAAAGTGGAGGAAGGTGACGAATATGACCAAAGTTTTGTATTATTAAAGCTGTCCAAGATGAGTAATTGTTATAATAACCAGAAATTAATGTAAGGTACGAGAAAATAAGAAAAAGACGTGCATTTGCATATTTTAAATAAAGATTACCAGAAAAATATATAAAATAAAGACCGCAGAGAGCGGACCATGTGATAAAAAGGGACGGCGACGTCGGCCGTCGCTTGAAAATACGCGCGCCGCTATATTTTATCTAATATATTACAGCAAACTTAAGCTCTAAAGACTTATTTTACATAATTTATAAATAAACATTCATAATGCACATTATGTGCTGGCTGTAGCATAATGAGATGCAAATTGTGACGTCAGAGGACGAAATTTAAATTTTAATGTTCTTCCATCTTTAACTCTTAAATATTATCCTTAGCTTTTTAATGTTTTTTAATGCAGAAATAACACTTCGCAGGATAACACTTTAGAAATTCAAATTTTCCTCGGTCCGCATTAATGAAGTCCCGTATTGATATTTTAAATACAGGGGATAGATTTGTGAAAACGAAAAAAAATGAAAGTGGGAGGGTGGCGACAAATAATATCCGGGTCCACACCCTAACTAATTCCAACCCTTCCATACACGAAATTTAAATTCACAATAAATACAACGCAAGAGTTATTTCGTTAACGAGATTTTTAAATTTACGCATGGGCCGGGTTTGATTAATGAGAGACGGAATAATGAAACTCTTCGATCAGGATACGTGATAACACTTGCACGTCATGGATTTATTTTTTGGGCGTGCAGTGAAATACAGCTTTAACAACCCATTGACAATTATTTTTCGGTTTCGGGTGGCGGGGGTAATAAGACTTGTTCGCGGGCCGGGAAAAAATGCGCAGCGAGTGAAAGAGAGAGAGAGAGTGAGAGAGACGGAGGGCGTTAATTAAATTAAGCGCCGCGAAAATTTATCGACGGAATAAAATACGGCTTTGCAATTTTAATCATAGCAAATAAGATTAAATTGATAAATTTTAGTCGGGGCGTCAAAATTAATTAATCGCTGAATATAGATTTTACTTAAAAACGTTACATTTGCGAGCTGGAGGGGAGGCCGTTGTAAAAAAAATCCAATCGATAGTTCGGATACGTTTCGTTTTGTATGCAAATTTACTTCGTCGCAATAAAATATATTTTTATTAAATCATATATGAGTGAAAATAATCCTGTTACTTTACGGAAGAAAAAACCCGACGGCTTCCAATACTGGGTTTCAGTGGCGGCTCGTGGAACATGTTGATGGTAGAGCCACTTATAAATATACCCCCCCCCACCCTTCTTTTTGAAGAAAGAAAGAACGATTTATCTTCCTAGACCAAAGTAACTGGCGAAAAAGTGTTTTAAGAATTAATTAAAAATTATTGCTAGTGCCATGGCTCCTTGGCTCTATATAACGAGCCAGCCGCCCCTGCTTAATTTGATAAAACGATGATTTGCAAATCTAATTTATTTTTTGTAGAATCTAGTCGATACGTTTCATATTTTCTGTTATTTTTTCACTCGAGTATTACACAATTCGAAAATTAAAATTTTCAAAAATTCACAACTCGCAAAATAATGGGTGGATTTTCAAAAACTCCATTTCATTTGATAAAACCATGATTTGTAAATCTAATTTAATTTTTGTAGAATTTAGTCGACACGCTTTATATTTTTTTTTTCTGGAGTATTACACAATTCGAGAACTAAAATTTTTAAAAATTCACAACTCGCGAAATAATCGGTGGATTTTCAAAAACTTCACTTAATTTGATAAAACGATGATTTCCAAATCTAATTTAATTTTTATAGAATTTAGTAGACACGTTTCATATATTTTTTTAATTTTTCACTCGAGCGTTACACAATTGTAAAACTAAAATTTTTAAAAATTCACAACTCGCGAAATAATCGGTGGATTTTCAAAAACTCCATTTCATCTGATAAAACCATGATTTGTAAATCTAATTTAATTTTTGTAGAATTTCGTTAACACGTTTTATATATATTTTCTTTAAATTTTACACTTGAGTATTTCACAATTTGAAAACTAAGATTTTAAAAAATTCACAACTCGTGATTTTCAAAAACTGCACTTATTTTGATAGAACGGTGATTGCAAATCTAATTTATTTTTTGTAGAATTTAGTCGATACGTTTCATATTTTCTGTTATTTTTCACACAATTCGAGAATTAAAATTTTAAAAAAATCACAACTCGCAAAATAATTGGTGGATTTTCAAAAACTTCACTTAATTTGATAAAACGATGATTTCCAAATCTAATTTAATTTTTGTAGAATTTAGTCGACATGTTTTATATATTTTTTAAATTTTTCACTCGAGAATTACACAATTGTAAAACTAAAATTTTTTAAAATTCACAACTTTTGAAATAATGGGTGGATTTTCAAAAACTCTATTTAGTTTGATAAAACGATGATTTGCAAATCTAATTTAATTTTTGTAGAATTTAGTAGACACGTTTTATATATTTAAAAAAAAATTTATTTCGACTATTACACAATTCGAGATTTAAAATTTCGAAAATTCACAATTCGCGAAATAATTGGTTAATTTTAAAAATTTCCGTTTAGTTTGATAAAACGATGATTTGCAAATCTAATTTAATTTTTGTAGAAATTCCTCGACACGTTTTATATTTTCTTTTATTTTTTTGCTCGAGTATTACACAATACAAAAATAAAAATTTTCAAAAATTCAATACTCACGAAATAATTGGTGGATTTTCAAAAACTCTATTAAGTTTGATAAAACGATGATTTGCAAATCTAATTTAATTTTTGTAGAATTTAGTAGACACGTTTTATATATTTTTTTTAATTTGTAACTCAAGTATTACACAATTCGAGATAAAAAAATTTCAAAAATTTATAACTCACGAAATAATTGGGGGATTTTCAAAAACTCTATTTAGTTCGATAAAACGATGATTTGCAAATCTAATTTAATTTTTGTAGAATTTTTGTACGTTATATACATATTTTTTTTTAAATTTTCACTCGAGTATTTCACAATTTGAAAATTACAATTTTAAAAAATTCACAACTAGTGAAATAATCGGTGGATTTAAAAAAACTGCATTTATTTTGATAGAACGATGATTAGCAAATCTATTATTTTTTGTAGAATTTAGTCGATACGTTTCATATTTTCTGTTATTTTTTCACATAATTCGAGAACTAAAATTTTTAAGAATTCACAACTCACGAAATAATCGGTGGATTTTCAAATACTTCACTTAATTTGATAAAACGATGATTTCCAAATCTAATTTAATTTTTGTAGAATTTGGTCGACATGTTTTATATATTTTTTAAATTTTTCACTCGAACATTACACAATTGTAAAACTAAAATTTTTAAAAATTCACAACTTTCGAAATAATCGGTGGATTTTCAGAAACTCCATTTAGTTTGATTAAACGATGATTTGCAAATCGAATTTAATTTTTGTAGAATTTAGTCGACATATTTTATATATTTTTTTAATTTTTAACTCGAGTATTACACAATTCGAGATAAAAAAATTTCAAAAATTTATAACTCACGAAATAATTGGTGGATTTTCAAAATCTCCATTTACTTTGATAACACGATGATTTGCAAATCTAATTTAATTTTTGTAGAAATTCGTCGACTTGTTTTATATTTTCTTTATTTTTTTTGCTCGAGTATTACACAATTCGAAAATTAAAATTTTCAAAAATTCACAACTCACGAAATAATCGGTGGATTTTCAAAAACTCCATTTAGTTTGATAAAACGATGATTTCCAAATCTAATTTAATTTTTGTAGAATTTAATAGACACGTTTTATATATTTTTTTAAATTTTTAACTCGAGTATTACACAATTCGTGATAAAAAAATTCAAAAATGTATAACTCACGAAATAATTGGTGGATTTTCAAAAACTTCAGTTAGTTTGATAAAACGATGATTTGCTAATCTAATTTAATTTTTGTAGAATTTAGTAGACACGTTTTATATATTTTTTTAAATTTTTAACTCGAGCATTACACAATTCGAGATAAAAAAATTTAAACAATTTATAGCTCACGAAATAATTGGTGGATTTTCAAAAACTTCATTTAGTTTGATAAAACGATGTTTTGCAAATCTAATTTAATTTTTCTAGAATTTCGTCGACACGTTTTATATTTTTTATTTTTATTTTTTATATTTTCCTACCGTTAATGAACGATTTTTATAAACATTAAAGAAACGATTAATGGAAAAGTTATTAATTGCAACATAGTTTATAATAACGAACAAATCACGGTGACGATTAAAAACAATAAAATCGAAAGTAAAAATTATGCATTTTCCGCGAGCGGCGCGGAAAACGCGGAACATAAAATCTGTTTTCGCAGTAATGAAATGCTGTCATAACTCTTTATTGTTGTGTGTGTGTTGTTACGTGTATTTAATTGTACGGAAAATTTGAATTAAATATTATACCGTAATTAAAATACAAAGCATTCATCAAATATGTAAATTGCATTGAAATTTTCAACGCTTAAAGTTTTTTAATATTCATAATACCGTGTGTCACACACTGTCCACTGTTTAAATTTAAATGTGCGACCCAAACACACACACACGGGCTGACATAAAACACGTGTTGATAGTGGTGTGCGCGCATGTTTTTCCCTTTTTTTTGTGTGTGCAAATTTTGCAAAGTGCATTTCTTTCCATTATTACGACTGGGCATTTTAATTAAATTCATAAATACTCTCTCTTCGCCGCTCTTCACCCTCTCACCTATTTTTAATTAAAACTGCACAAGTGTCCGCGCACCCCCGTGCACCTTATAATTTAAAATCAATTTCATTATATCGGACCTAATTCACTTACACCTGCCATTAATGGAATTAAAAATGAAAATTCAATACAATAACATTACACCTATTACATTGCGCAGTTGCAGGATATAATTATGAAATATATTTGTTTCAATCAGAAATCATTGTTTGAGTGCGCGCTTGACTTATTATTGATATTTAAGATTTGGGGAAAAAGGCTTAGCGCTAAATAATTGTGAACGCGTGGCATTAAAGTGAACATTTAATGCTCGAGTATGAAAAATGGCCTGTAATATTTACGTCAAACACTTGTTCGACATCGATATAAAATAATCCGCTGCAGCCTGCTTTGTCTGAACGTTTGCCTAGGCGATCAGGACAAAGCGGCTCGTACAGGACTACCCTACACCCATCCCACCCCACACGGCCGACCCTCCCGCGAATTCATAGCTTACGAGCTGTAACGAAATAATTCTTTTTCCTCAGTGCTAATTTAAAAATTCATAACGCAATCTAACATAGTTTATTTAATGTAAGAATATATTTTCACCGCTCGGTCGTTTTGTTGTTTCACATTAGTCAAGTTTGCCATTGTTTATGTTGATTTACCAAACTAGAATGTCGCTTGATCCTGGCCTAAGCTATATTCTCGAAAGGAATCATTTATTTTTATTATTAGATTTGAAAAAAACTCAAATTATGATGTCAAAATGGTATGATTACCGTGATAGTGTAGATACTACTTTCTATAATAGGGTCGTTTCATTGGTAACTACCGGAGGGCGGAGCCAATTTATTCTTACATTTAATTGTCTACAGTAAAAGTCGATTTTTCCAATTTCGAAGATTCGAAGAGTCGAAGATTCATAGAAAATCTTTGAAGATTGTTGTTTCGAAGTTTCGAAGATTCGAAATGTCGAGGTTTCGAAGATTCGAAGTTTTGAAGATTCGAGGTTTTGAAGATTCGAAGTTTCGAATTTTTTAAAATACGAATTTGCGAAGTTTGGTATTCTGATTTGTGATTTTGTCAGAAACTGCTGGTTCTTGCAGTTCGATCAAATGTAAATGGCCTGGAAAAGGAGAAAAAACCCGTTTTTTTACCTAAAGCCGCAACGGAGAAAACTTATTTAATATGCATTTAATTAATTAATTGATTTAATATGGATCCGTAATGCCGATAGATGATGAAAAGGAAGGTTAGACCGCGGAAAAGTCTGGGGAAAACTTTTGAGGTTTTATCAAAGATCAAAAATTCAGGACGAATTATATCGATTTTCTCTGAAATTATCAATGATACAAAAAAAATGTTGCAGATAAAAGTTGAACGTTTTGGAGGGGAACATACAGTCATGGGCGTCCGCAGAAAATTTTCCAGAGGGGGGCAAAACTTTCATACAAAAATTTCGAATAAATAACGGTCAAAAATGACAATTTCGAATTGTCCAAAATTCTGCATTTTGTCACCGCAAACGGCACATAAAGAAATTTGTAGCTGTCAAAAATTGTGGATCTTTACTATCAAATATGCCATTTTTTTATATTAAAAACAGAAAATGACAATTTCGAATTATCAAAAATTCTGCATTTCTGCCACCATAAACGGCATAATTCAACGGTAAATAAAGAAATTAGCAGCTGCCAAAAATTGTAAATTTTTACAATCAAAAACGGTATTTTTTGATATTAAAAAAGAAAATTGCCATTTTTGTATTGTTAAAAATTCTGCATTTTTGCCACAACAAACGGTACGATTCAATGGTAAATAAAGAAATTTGAAGCTGTCAGAAATTGTGTTTTTTTAGTATCAAAGGCGGCATTTTTTGATATTAAAAAAAAAGAAAATTTCAACTGCTAAAAATGATAATTTTCAAAAATCGGATTACCATCACAAATTGTACATTAGCAGTAAAAAGAAAATTTTCAATTGCTGAAAATAACTATTCAGAACTGTCAAAAATTGCTCATTACTGAAAACGGTTTCATTTCAACAATAAAAAGAAAAATTCCAAATGCCAAAATTTTTTAACTGTCAAAATTTGAGCATTTATACTATCACTATCGGCATTTTTCAATATTAAAAAAGGGAGATTTCCAACGGCCAAAAGTAACTATTGTCAAAAATTGTGCAATTCTACTGCCCAATGGTAAAACTTTTAACCGCCAAAAATGATAATTTCGAATTGTCAAAAATTCTGAATTTCTGCCACTACAAACGGCACATAAAGAAATTTGCAGCGGTCAAAAATTGTGGATTTTTACCATCAAAAACGGCATTTTTTAATATTTAAAAAAAGAAAATTTTAACTGCTAAAAATGGCAATTTCGAATTGTCAAAAATAGCACTACTAACACAAATGGCACTTAGCAGTAAAAAGAAAATTTTCAATTGTTGAAAATAACTATTCAATCCTGTCAAAAATTGCTCATTGCTGAAAACGGCACTTTTCAACAATAAAAAGAAAATTTCAGAATGCCAAAAATGTCAAGACAGTAAAAAATTGAGCATTTCTACTATCACTATCAGCATTTTTCCATATTAAAAAAGGGAAATTTTCAACGACCAAAAGTAACGATTACAAATTGTCAAAAATTGTGCAATTCTACTGTCTGAAACGGCATTTTTCAATAGTAAAAAGATACATTTTTAATCGTCAAAAATGACAATTTCAGATTGTCAAAAATTCTGCAATTTACAAACGGCTCGATTCAGCGTTAAATAAGGAAATTAGCAGCTGCCAAAAAATGTGGAATTTTACTATCAAAAACAGCATTTTTTGTTATTAAAAAAAAAGAAAATTTCAACTGCTAAAAATGACAATTTCGAACTGTCAAAAATGGGACATATCTACCATCACAAATGGCAAGTTGGCAGTAGAAAGAAAATTTCAATTGCCAAAAATTACTATTCAGAACTGTCAAAAAATGCTCATTACTGAAAACAATTTCATTTCAACAATAAAAAGAAAAATTTCAAATGCCAAAATTTTTTAACTGTCAAAATTTGAGCATTTATACTATCACTATCGGCATTTTTCAATATTAAAAAAGGGAAATTTCCAATGGTCAAAAGTAGCAATTACAATTTGTCAAAAATTCTATATTTCTGCCACCACATACGATTCAACAGTAAATAAGGAAATTAGTAGCATCCAAAAATTGTGGATTTTTATAATCAAAAATGGCATTTTTTTATATTATAAGAAAAAGAAAATTTCAACTGCTCAAAATAACAACTGTCAAAAAGTGCACATTTCTATCATCACAAATGGCACGTTGGCAGTAAAAAGGAAATTTTCAACTGCCAAAAATTACAATTTACAACTGTCAAAAATTGTTAATTTCTTCTAAAATGTACAGTAATAATACAGCGAGATCGAATAAAAAAATTAGTCAAAGTAGGTCATGAACAAAAAGCCGCCGAATGTATTTTCTTAGTTCCTAAATTTGAAAATATCAATATGCATCAGCTTGACACTTGCCAATAAGTTTAGGAATTTTGGCTCATGGCCAACTTTTTTTTTTTTTAAAGGAAGGATGTTTGATGGAATTGCACATCCATGGACCCGCACGGCCACTTCTTCATTCTGAAAAAGTGACCGCATGGATGGGATTCGAACCCACGACCACGAGGCCCGTAAGCAGGAACGCTACTCACTAGGCCACCGCGGCCTCATGGCCAACTTTGACTAACTTTTATTCGATCGCACTGTATTATACGCGTCGGGTGGAACCGTGCGCGCTCGTCGTTGTACGTCAACTTTTTTCGGATCCATCGAACATAACGTGGAACGCACTTTTTGTTGTAATTTATAACTTTGATGCGACTGTTAAAGTATACATTTACCGACTACATACAACTTTAGCAAATAAAATATGACTTTAATTTAATAAATTGATTTTCGAGGAGGAGGCAGCTGCCCCCTCTTGCCCCCCAACTGCGGACGCCCATGCATACAGTAGTTACATAGTCACCTTGGTTTGACCTTGTGACATCTACGTTAGGTCAGGTGAAATTCATAGTGCGCACTGTATCTCAAAAATGAATAAATGAATTAACATGAAACTTTGAACATAAGTTTTATTTAACGGTTAATGCTCCCAGAGTGTGTATGAAAAATATTGCTTTTTTGGCTTGGTTCCGGAGATATATGTTCGAAAACTTTGCCAATTTCACATGGCGATAATAAGAAAAGAAAGTTCAGATTGCACATTCATGGAATACGTTCATACCTCTGGCCTAGAAGAACTACAATATATAGATAAGGGCGGAAAGACCTATGGTCGATAACCCAGACAGACTAACCTACTAAATTATTGTAGACTCAAACAAATTTCTGTTAAAAAATGGTCTAAATAGAGACGTAGATAATTAAGTATTATAATGATAGTAAAAAAATAATCGTAAATAAGAAAAAATCTTAATGGCAATAAAATTTATTTCATTGGATTCAATGCGTTTTTATCGACATTTTGAAATTGCATAAACGTTCAAATCGATAACTGTTTAGGGTTTTGGGATTAAAAAATTTGAAAACTGCGAAACTTCACAACTTCGTTTTTTTTTTAATTCAAAAACTTCGCAATATTCGATATTCGAAGTTCTTCTCTTCTTCGTTTCTTCGGAATCTTCGAAGCTTCCAACACCAGGTTTGTTTTTCCAGTGGTGCTAGAGGGGCCGAAAGGGGTTACGCTTAAATTCGCATGCATGACTTTAAAGAAAACACTTCAAAGTTTTTCGCCCTCGAAGATTCATCACAATCGGTTGAAAATACGACGAGTTATGGCGGTTTGAAAATGGTTGAATTTTTTTTCCACAAGCATATGTATATGTGTTAATGTTGGCGGCGTTTACTTCGTGGTACATCTTGATTGTAGATTGGAATAATATGTATATGTGAAAATTGAACTTATTCTTAAATGAATATAATTGAAATAAACGATGTGTTCGATTAAAAAATAGTACAGTACATTACTAGATAAAACAATTGGAAACAACTTTTCCTACCGGTGTAATCTTAGATTACAAGTTAGATTTTACCAACGGTGTTCATGCAAGGGGATTGAAGGAGCGCCCCTTGACACAACCAAGTTGCGTGCGGACATCCGGTTACGTTGTAAGCTGTCAACACGACACAAAAGCTCAATTTTATCGCTTAGCGATTGAGCTCGTGATTTTTCCGCTTGTGCAAAATTTATTATATAATATAATAATATTATATGTATACACAGAGAGAAGAGGGGGGGGGGCGATACTGGATTATTACATTATCCGGAATTAACATTTATGCAGAGAGGCTTTCTGATAACTTGGGCCAACTACATTTACATATCTCTATTGTTAGAGGATGGCAAGTGTAGGATATAGTTTAATTAGTTCATAAGTTTGCAGGTTTCCTCGATTTGCGCTCCTCCACCCCGAACTTATCGGATCAATAAGGGCCAGAACCTCCCAAGTTTCATGTTTGTTTGATAAACAATCTACTATAATATTATTACAACCTCACTCCCTGCCCCCCTGCCGCCGCACAGACTTCATTCATTAAATAAGTAAATAGACAATCACGAGAATATTTAGATAAACACGGAGGAAATTATATATAAAAATCATGGCGATACGAGGACTGTAATTATCCGCTATTTGTTGAAATGGAAACACATTTAAAAGTCAAAACTTTACGTAATGGGGGTATCATTAAATACATTTAATAGATTCTGAAAACTTTATCAAACATAAAGAAGTATTAATTTAAGCCGTTTCCATGTAATTTCTGCATATTTAAAGATGGACTCGTAATAGGCACGTAAGCTACACGTATATGCTCTCGCTAATGATACACTTCTTGCTCTTTTCTTTCTTTATGCGAACGTCTTAATAAATTCCGTGCGTGTATTTTTCATTACGTTCGTTAATTTGTATACAAATTACACGGCATTCTCAAAACATATTTTTATAATTGACTACAAATTATGTTTCCGCTCGGTACAATACAAATACAAAAGCAAAAAAAGCACAAAATCTCTCCAAAAATTAGGTTTTCGGCTCTAACTATATGATAATTCTTCAACTACATCATTTCATATCAAGTGATCAAAGTTATCACATTTCATCATTTCTGATAAGTTTTGCTTATCATTGCACCCCTAAATTTAATTTAAAATCCAAATTTTTAGGTTTTAAGTAATTAGTAGCAACATAGCTTTTGCTAGAGTAGTTGTGATATGATCGGCTCCTAATAACCAGTACTTAAGGTACAATGTGCAAATAAATAAGTGCTCTATTAACAGATCAGATACAATCTGCGGTGTTCCATTATGAGCAATCGGGAATATGTGAGTACTATAAGGGATGGTGGGCGGGTTTTTTTGTGCATGAAAAATCAATTACGTTCGAAATTACAACTCCGCGTATCTTTCTTTTCGTGGCTAATAATTTTAGTAGTATTGTATAATTGCATATTGGATCTGACCGCTCCGAGAGGCGGCCTCCTTGATTGTACGCTGCGAGTTATTCCCATTACAATATGTATCCTCAGTTCTAATTGATAAAAACTTTTAAATTTCAAAGATTACAGAGTCCAATGGGAAAATATTTTTTTGCCATGTGATTGGACATTAATTTGTTATATTATAGTCAAGTTTATCGTAAAATGGCATGAGTGAGATTGAAGATAGATAAGGCGGGTAGATAGTTCCAAATGAAGCAATATATTCGATGCACATTAATATGTTATATTATAGGCGAGTTTATCGTAAAATGACACATAAATGAGATTGAAGATGGATGAGACGAGCAGATAGTTCCTAACGAAGCAACGAGAACCGCTCGAATTATATCCGCTGGTCGATAATATGTTATAAGGTGTGAGCCACTAAATTTTGCTGCTGAGATGACCATGCATGAGAGAGCGAAACGTAGCATGTCTCGAGATTATATTTTTTATTCAACAGAACTAATCCAGTATTGGCGTGAATTGTCAAACTAAAATCAAACTTACAAATCGAGACAATTTGTGTTATTAAATAATGGCTAACCCTTTTTTCGTAGATATTAGTTCCAATAGCCTGTAAGCTAAATGCCCTAATTATTTTTAATATGCGACATCCGTAATTTATCTCACAGCTAACTCTTCAAATCAAATAAAATCAAATCATTTATTGATGCTATAGACACGAAGTCTTACACAAGTCATACATAAATATAAATATACTAAATATTATCTTGTGGTTCACACGATATTATAGGCGAGTTTATCGCAAAATGACGACCGAAATCGAAGATGGATGAGTCAGGCGGGTAGACACAAATAAAGCAACGAGAACCGACGAGATTATATATGATAGACATTAATATGTTATATTATAGGCGAGTTTATCGTAAAATGACATGAGTGACATTGGAGATAGATGAGACAGGCGGATAGTCCCAAACGAAGCAATGAGAACCGCTGAGATTATACCAGATGACCCATTTAAATTTCGCCACTGGAATATCTTGACAAATAAGCATCGAAGAAACAAATGTTCCGAACGAAACTTAAGGACCATCCGATCCTATGCAATTTTATTCCCCCCCCCCCCTACCTCCCAGGAGGTGGGGCAGAGGGAAGACTTTACAATCTTAAAATAACATGAGTGAGATTGGAGATAGATGAGAGGCGGATAGTACCAAACGAAACAACAAGAACCACTGAGATTTTATGCGATGCATATTAATGTGTTATAGGCGAGTTTATCGTAAAAAGACATGAGTGAAATTGAAGATAGATGAGACAGGCGGATGGTCCCAAACGAAGCCACGAGAACCGCAAAGATTATACCAGATGACCCATTTAAATTTCGCCACTAGAATATCTCGACAAATATGCATCGTAGAAACAAATGTTCCGAACGAAACTTTAGGACCATCCGATCCTATGCAATTTTATTCACCCCCACCTCCCGAGAGGTCGGGCAGAGGCAAGAATTTAAAATCTTAAATAGGAACCCCGATTTTTTATTCAGATTCGGATTTTACACCAAAAATTAAGTAAGTTCTACCCGAGATTTTTTTTAATTCATGGCAGATGGCGCTGTAGTCGCAAAAATGAAAACATTCCCCATAAACCTGAAAAAAACGGCCTTTACAGGGACAGACTTTACTTCGAGTTTACTTCGAGTGAGTCTACACCAAAAATGCTGTAGGTTTAATCAAAGATGTTTTTAGTATTTGTAATAGATGGAGCTGTAGTCTCAAGCATGAAAACATTCCCCGTAAACCCGAAAAACCTCCTGGCAGGTGGGGTAGAAGGAAGACTTTAAAATCTTAAATAGGAACCCCGATTTTTTATTCAGATTCGGATTCTACACCAAAAATTATATAAGTTCCGCCCGAGATTTTTTTTAAATTCATGGTAGATGGCGCTGTAGTCGCAAAAATGAAAACATTCCCCGTAAACCTGAAAAAACGGCCTTTACAGGGATAGATTTTACTTCGAATTTACTTCGAGCGAGTCTACACCAGAAACGATGTGCGTCTTATCGGAGATGTTTTTTGTATTTGTAATAGATAGCGCTGTAGTCTCAAACATGAAAACATTCGCGTAAACCAGAAAAAACGATCGTGAGTATTTGTATGAAAAAAAGCATGTAAAGTTTACTTCGAGAATTTTTTTAACGGTAGAATCATCAATATTAGATTTTTTTCAAAATTGGCGAATACAATCGATGATAAGATGATGCACTCCATTTCAATGGTGAACAGGATATGAATATTTTTTGTTGAAACGATTCTTCACTTTGACAAACAAAGAAAATCTGAATTTTTTATTGATTTTTTCTTGCACAAATTTAACATTAAAATTTACCACAGCTGAATGGCCATCTAAAAAAATTCACCGATTGTATGCGCCATTTTTGAAAAAAATCTTATATTAACAATATCAGTGGTTAAAAAAAAATTCTCGAAGTAAACTTTAAATACTTTTTTTCATACAAACACTCACGGTCGATTTTTCAGGTTTACGGGGAATGTTTTCATGTTTGCGACTACAGCGCCATCTATCACAAATCCAAAAAATCTCTGATGAAACCTACATAATTTTTAATGTAGACCCACTTAAAACCAAAACCAAAACTTTTGTTTGGAACATTTTCTTGCAGGATGCAAATTTGTTGAGATATTCCAGTGGATAAATTAAAATAGGTCGACCAGTATATGATTGACATTAATATGTAGTATAGGCGAGTTTATCGTAAAATGACATTAGTGAGATTGAAGATATACAGGGTCCTGCATCTAACCTCCCGTCTTATATAGCTCAGTTATTAATTAAGTTAGGATTCCGATATTTTGTAGAATATATTTGTATCCTATGATGCATTTCAGGAAAATATTTTTGATTATACAGGGTGTCCCAAAAAAACGTGACGTCATGATGATATATATTTTAAAATTACACGCTACGTATTTTATTGCTTGTTTGGGTACCTTTTATGGTTGCCTACATGCGCCTATAATTTTATTGGAATCGATTCAGGGATATCAGCAAAAAAATTAAAACTAAAAAAACAGTTTTGCACTATTGTTTTAAAAAATGAATAAAAAATAAAAATAGTGCCTTGTTAATAAAATCATACAAGATACTTATTAAATAAGGTCTAGGTTTGATTGATATGAATTATACAGGGTGTCCAAAATTTAGTGTTAAACATTTCAAACTTTAAAGCACTTTATTTTTCTTATTTTAAATTAGAGCCCCTGTATATTTTTATGTCATTCCATGCAGAATTAAGAAACAAACATTTTTCCTAATAACAACTCTGTCCCAATTCCTAACGCTTTAAAAGTTATTTGTAGAAAACTCGTTTTATCAACCATTTCAATAGCCATTTTACTAAATAAAAATCGAAGGTGGTTTTGAAAAACAATTTATTGACATTTTTTAAATGTTATTTCTGTAAATGCAAAATTTAATTATAAACTGATAAATGAAGAATATGATTGCGAATTTTTGAGGGTGGTTCAGGGACCTTGTCATGGATTTTATGGTTAATTAGATAATTAATAAGTCCTGATTAAATTTTGTATAAAACTTTGAGTCTGGTACATCCTGGTACCTGTAGCAAGCACTCAATCGACATATGAGATATTTCCAGTCCATTACGGATTAAATATATAGAATTACTCCAGTTTTATTCTAATTGTGTATATTTAATTTAAGTGAAGTGCATTGTTTGTATAAAAAAAAAACATGGAATGAAAGTAGGTGGAGCCACGCACAGGCACTCACATTCGCATTCTGGACTTTTATAAGTTGTAATTAGTTCGCGTTTAGATTTGGCGCAATGTGGGGCCTCGCGTGATCACTGGGTACAAGTTGTAATCAATAGTAATGTAGCATGCTCGCAGACTTGACTAATAACTATTAATATGTCTTACTGCCATCACGATATATCAAACACACCCTCAGATAGACAGAGAGAGCGCGAAAGAGAGCGAGCGGCTCGGCGGCGGCGGAGGAGAGCGCGAGAGAGAGTGAAGGGGGTCTAAGCGTCAGAAACGTTCGCTCAATCCCTGATGTAATGCTCAGCTGACAGCGCGCCTGCAATCAGAACTATCATTAGGAAAGTTTAAACTTATTTTCAGCTAATTAACTTTACTTGTTTCGATGAAGGGAAAAAATCGCGCCTCCTTCAGCCGTGGCGTGCGAAACGCTCACTCGCCCCTGCTTACCGATTGCTCATTACGCTCGCAGTCAAACAGAAAACTTAAAAATCATTGATTAAATATCTAATTTGTAGTTGGAAATAGATAAGCTTTTGCACAAAGACGGGACTAATTTATGGATGGAATTCCGGCCTGGAATTCTAAGAGGTAATACGTTTCAACTGCAGAAACGTCTCGCTTGTTAGTAATAACAAGGGAAGGTACTCGCACTTTCTGAAAAGTATGAATGATGATGAAAATGGTTATTTGTCTACCAAGTATGAAAAGTGCTTGTTTGGCGTACGATCTGAGGCACATAAGTGCTTCAAACGCAGGTAGAACCACTATTTTTCTACGGACGTAGAATATTGCATAGAGTTTTGATCCATAATATTATTAACCATTGCGTTGAGAAACGACAGAACTGCCAGACTGTCATGTCATGTCAGCAGCTCAAGATCTACCAAGTTATAATGTATTCCAATTTTTTCATAAAAATTGATGCAAAATAGCAATATTATAATAAAACACACACCTTCACATTGCTACAATTGTTTCATCACACAGTGGCTTCATCATGCGGATGAAACTCTAACTTACGTATTTTAAAAGAGTTTAACCAAGTAATAGCCTCATTAATCCAAAATAGCTACAATTCACACTTGAACTAAGAATTCGAAAATTGGTTTCAACAATTTGAAAAACGGTTAAGAAAATTTTGGTTCATTAAAAAATAATGCATTTCCGATGTCCCATTCCCACAATTGCCATATCCGAAACAGAAAAAGAAACGGCAAGGCTTCAAATTTAAACTGGAATAAAAAATTTTAGAAAAACATTTCTAGCAACGAATTTGTTTCAAAAGCTAGAGATCTTTAAAAAAAAAAAACAATGTGGAACCTAGCTAGGTAAAACAAAACTTCAAAGCTCGAAACTTGAACTTGGAAATTCAAAATTGCATTTAACGATTTTAAAAATTGTAAAAAAATAATCAATCACTGAATTTATTACAAAAGCTCTAAAACAAAAAAAAAAACAATACGTTCCTATTTTTTCAGAAAAAAAAGTCATATCGTAGATGGAAACAGAACGGCAACATTGAGAAATTGAACGTAAAATTAGCTTTTCAGTGTTTTAATTCGTTGTAACTAAGAAAATAATTTTCAATAACATTATTATGTCTTTAACGAATCGATTCAGTAAAATATTTTTCCATTTTATTTCCAGTGTTCACTCACCATTTCCGATGGAAAACATAGCAATCAAGAAGGAGGACTCACCTGCAAGCAAGAAAAGAAAGAAAATAGAGTAAATCCAAAAGTACAACACGTATACGCACACAACAGAGCAAGCGAACAATAAATAAATATATAAATCAAATTCCGGGACGCGAGCAAAATAAATATATAAAGCGGAAATACTTTTAAAGCTTCCAAGATATCTCCGTTTTTTTTTTCTCCTCTTCTCTACTCTCGCGAGATGAAGCGGGGAAAGTTTATTACGAGCTTTACGACTATATTTTACTAGGTTCTATGACATTTCCCAAGGATGGAAATGGTCTCTAACAGCCATGCATTTAAGTCATTGTTGCAAATATAAGGAAAAAAAAACACGGGGGCCGTATAGAAAGTGCTGAATTACCCGCACACGGGCATCTGCCTTTTTTAATCATTATGTTTTATTATAGTAATTCGCAGTATCGTTAGCGTTTACGTTTCTAAAACCGACATCATCGTAAAAGTTTTGAATTGCGGACGGTTTTTCTTATGGGATATTAAAGTAAGTTTCAGTGGCGTTTCAAATTTAATTTGGTTGTATAAATATTTTTCGAGAGTGGAAAAGTTTGAGGATGATAACATTGAATATGTTTTTTTTTAAATTAACTCCCAAAAAAGAGCAATCAACAGTCGTCAACATTAAACAATAATAATCTTTATTTCAAGATTACATTACTGTATGTACAAGATGAAATTGAATGTGGTAAAATCTGGAACGTAATCAAATTGCATCTATACAGGGTGGTTCGGAATATTTTCGAAAAAATAAATTCTGTTACTTGGACTTTCAGTTTGAAAACTTTACCATGAGATATCTTCGTTAGGAAGCATTTAAAAATATACGTTTATAGGAACTATTTTTTTCCTTTTGATAAATTTAGTACACTGTTTAAAATTCCCAAAAAAAAATTGGAACCACCCTGTATACTAACCATAGATGCAATTTTATTACTTTCTAAATTATATTGTAACTGCTTATAATTCTCGTCTTAAAGTAATTAGAATAAAATTTTGAATAGCAATGCTTTATTAATTTTTTATATTTATTAATATCTACAAAAAATCTAGCTATCCTAATTTAAATAAATAGTATGATATATCTTATTAGCTTTTAGCTGGGTTCATTTTTAAAACATATCGGAACAAAATTTTGAAAATTTCTAAATCACAAGAAAATTGCTGGATTTTTAAAAACCAAAATTATTTAGAAAGAATAATGTTTTCAGAAGTAAATTCACTTTTTGTGTAATTTTAACTTGGCGTTTTATATTTATTTTAATTTATTTTTCGTTGTGTGTTCAACATATCAGAACAAAATTTAAAAAAAAATCTAAATCACAAGAAAATTGGTGGATTTTTAAAAAACAAAATTATTTAGAAAGAATAATGTATTCACAAGTAAATGTACGTTTTGTACAATTTTTAAAAAAATTTCAAATCAGGAGAAAATTGGTTGATTTTTGAAAACTAAAATAAGTTAGAAAGAATATTATTTTCTGAATTAAATTTACTTTTTGTAGAAGTTTACCTTAGCGTTTTATATTTATTTTAATTTTTTTTGTGTGTTCAACATATCAGAACACAATTTAAAAAAATTCTAAATTACAAAAATATTGGTGGATTTTTAAAAACTAAAATTAGTTAGAAAGAATATTATTTTCTGAATTAAATTTACTTTTTGTAAAATTTTACCTTGGCATTTTATATTCATTTTTTATTATTAATTTATTATTCGCAATGTGTTCAACATATCAAAACTAGAATAAAAAAAAAGCAAATCGGTGGTTATGGAAACCAAAATTATTTCGAATGAATTATGTAATCAGAACCAAATTTAGTGTTTGTAGAATTTTACTTTGGCGATTTATATATATTTTAATGTATTTTTTGTTGTGTGTTCAACATATCAAGACCAAATTTAACAAATTTCTAAAACACGAGAAAATTGGTAAATTTTTAAAAACGAAAATTAGTAAGAAAGAATAATGTTTTCAGGAGTAAATTTACTTTTTGTAGGATTTGAACTGGAAACCGTTGATTGAAGAATTTTCAACATTTCGAAATCTTAATCTTTGCCTATTTGATGAGTAGAATTATTTACTTAAAGATTTTCTAAAATTTGATTATCTGCTGAAAAAATGAACCAAAAAACAATGACGACAAAATTAAGTTTAAACCGCAAATTTTCGATAATTTGAAACCATTGATGGAAGAATTTTCAAAATCTTGTAATCCGTTGAATAATTATCCTTAAAAAATATTGATGTGGCATCATGTAACTCCCTGATTTGATGGTATAAAAGAAATTTGAAGAATTCTCAAAATCTGGCTATTCGGTCAGCAGCTATCTTCAAAATATCAGAAAACAATCGAAAGGCAAATTTTGTTTTTTGGTCTTATCTTTACTTATTTGATGAATAGAACTGTTTGCTTGAAGATTTTCTAAAATTTGAGTATCTGCCAGAAAGTTAACCAAAAAATCAATGAGAACAAATTTAAGTTTCTGACCTTATCCGCAAAATTTTCGATAATTTGAAACCGTTGATAAAAGAATTTTCAAAATTTCGTAATCCGTTGAAGAATTATCCTTAAAAAATATTGATGTGGCATCATGTAACTCCCTGATTTGATGGTATAAAAGGAATTTGAAGAATTCTCAAAATCTGGTCATCCGGTCAGATCAGAGAACAATCAAAAGACGAATTTTGTTCTTTCGTTTTATCTTTACCTATTTTATGAGTAGAAAGAAGAGTTTACTCGAGGGTTTTTTAAGATTCGTTCATCTGCTAAAAATTTAACCAAAAAATCAATGATGGCAAATTAAAGTTTTTGGCCTTATCCGTAAATTTTCGAAAATTTGTAACCATTGATGAAGGAATTTTCAAAATCTCGTAACTTCGTGATGAATTATTCTTTAAAAAAAATATTGATGTGACATCATGCAACTCACCGATTTGATGGCATAATAGGAATTTTCTGATAGAGAAAGAGAATACATTTATTGAGACACTTTTACAAATTACCTCAACAGGCAATTGACCAGAGGTCTTTCAGTCTTTTTCTGATATTTTTGCAGATTTATCGATTCTTTTTTTCTTCAAATAGTGGTGAAATTAAAAAAAAAAAAAATTATAATTTTGGTTTGTAGCAATTTTTCTGATTTTTTGCACATTTATCGATTTTTCTTAAAAAAAAAATAGTGAAATTTCGAAAAAAACATTATGGCCTTGTTTTCAATTTTTGTTTATATAAATTTGATTTTTTGTAACTATTGACATTACATAATGAAACCGAAAAAGTAACCAATTTTTTAATTTTTATGTTTTTCCCGAAAATCAATGAGTTTTTGAAACACATGTATGAAGTGCAGTTCTTCGCATATTTAACATTGATTTAATTTTTTTTGTAATTTCTGCGATATTTAAAACTATAAAAAAACGGTTAAGGTAAACTTCCTGTTTCAAAATTTCACCAAAAGCTTTTAAGCTCTATAAATTGTCAAATAAAATTTTATATAAAAATCTCTATTCGTTTTCGAGATACAGCGCTCACAGATGCACACAGATGTATTTCTAAAATGGTCAGAATCGTCTGTGGTGACCTCAAAATGGATTTCCGTTGAAATTTTGAATTCAACGTATCGGAATTTTTCGATGATACAACCAGATTAATATCATCTGTAATTCGTTCGTAATTAAGCATCATTATAAATTCCGACTGCATCAGATAACGAGAGGAAAGGACCCTCTCGTGCAGTTTTATTGTACTTAAATATGTGTGTGTATAATTTATTTCCTCAATAATGTAATTCCGTTTTTATGTTACGAAATAACACGGAGCATTATAAAAAAAATAATAAAAATGGGGGCCACGTAATGACTAGTTTGGCCGTATGCAAAATAAACTAAACAACATGAATCGATGTGTGTACGTGTGTTTGAGTGTATATCTCTAAATCAGGCGAAATGATTTGAATATTAAACCCATAATTGTCAAAAATACGGACATATCCGGTGGAAATTATCATAATGTAAATACGATTTAATATAACCAGTATTCCGTAGTACATTTATATCCATTACGGGGCACAATCTCAAAATGTGTATATTGTAATTACCTTTTTTAATTATACCTCAAGACGAGCCCGCGAATGTTTTACACGCGGCGTTTTCTAATAAATTCTAAAAGGTGTAATTACACAAATATTTGCATCTGTTTTTTTTATTATTATCATTATATTTTAATGCAATTACATTTGACAAAATAATTACGGCCTGAGTGGGGTATTGATTTTGTGTGTGATATTAAATACGCGGCACATTATATTAAAACTATGAATATTTTAGCGCGACAAGTCAATTAACATTAAAATATGAGATATAATTTATTTAGAATTTGTTTTTGTCACGTATGTCACGCCGCGAATTAATAACGGATTTTAAATTAATTTTCTTTCGGCTTTCGGCGAACGTTAATTTGTCACTTTTCAATAATTCAACGCGACTATTTATTATTCAATAGCGCAATTTACATCATATTATTATTTATCCGGGAAAACTCATTTTTTACACGTTATTTATCTTTCGGGCGAATTTTAATTTTATCCGGTAACATGTGCATGGAATTTATTAAAATGTGATAAAAGGAAATATTCCAGGAGAAAAAAGGTAACATACATATTAACAAGGAGTGAAATTGTAACTTTATGTTATTACCAAAATGTTTTTTTTGATAAAGAGATGGTGTCTTATAAGGGAAGATCTTCATTGATAGGCTTTACCTGAATGAATAGAACCAATCGGGGTTACAAGTATTGTCCTAATTTAGAATTTTAAACTAAATTAGTTGCGTAACCATTGACAAGAAAGACAATCTTCCCATGGAAAGTTTTTATCCGCCGCTAGTGCGCTTGTGTATTTAGTCTGAAGGAAACGGTCAATAATTGTTGGTAATCTCATGATGCGGTCTTTAAATCCAATCTTCTTTACTTCTCTTGAAGAGGATTTGTACAATAGGTATCAAAGGCAATGAAGAAATACATTTTCTAAAGGAAAACTATCAATTATTGCGGTCTTTAAATTCAATCTTCTTTACTTCTCTTGAAGAGGATTTGTACAATAGGTATCAAAGGCAATGAAGAAATACATTTTCTGAAGGAAAACTATCAATTATTGCGGTCTTTAAATTCAATCTTCTTCACTTCTCTTGAAGAGGATTTGTACAATATAATCAAAGGCAATGAACAAATACATTTCGTAAAGGAAAACTATCATTGATTGTTGGTAATCTCATGATGCGGTCTTTAAATTCAATATTCTTTGGTTTTTTTTTCTTGTCGACTATGAGAACGCAATCCGTTCCAATTGCTAATTAATCTCCATTCATTAAATTTCTCCAGGACCAAATAATCCTTGAAACGCCTGATTTTTATATGTGTCGTCGTCGGCGGATGGATATGTGGGGTAGCAGCGGATAATTATAATTTAAACTATAATGCATGACGTATTCACGTGCGATCCTCGTGTGCTAATGCAGATGTAAAGATATGGATGCATTCTGGAGGGCCATCGAGAATTACGTTTCTTCATTGTTATCTGCATATGTGGAGTGGTGCTCTCTCTGTCCGTGTGGGAATACTAATCAAATCCGATTTGTTTGAACGGCGCAGCAGAATGCAAAAAGGTTTTCATAATGAAGTACTTTCTACACTTGGCGTCGCATTTTTGTCCCGCTTTCGCAGATTACACTAATTACATTATTGTCGGTGATAAATACGCTTATTATTCGTACACGCCGAGACGAGGCGAATTAAAATTGATAAATTGCGTCTGTGCAGCGTGCATGCTTCATCTTGATAACGTAAATATTGACGGAGGCTCCTCTCTGTTCGGAGTTGATGCGCCGTGTCCAAACATGACTGCAATATTTATATGTATTAAAGAAGATCGGATTCTTTATGCTAAAGTTCTCGGTCATTAAATATGGAGGAGCGGGAGGTGAAATGAAGATCCATCATGCCCGTTTTCTTGGAGTGTGGTGAGAATCTGGGCCGGTATACGAGTCTGTGACATACGTTTCCTGCTGTTGTTGCGGATGAGGAGGTGGAGGAGGAGGTGGAAGTGGTGGAAGTAGCGGTGGTGGTATATGAATAATAAATGTATGCAAGAATCGATGAAGTATTTTTAAGGCACAAAGCATAGAGGAACCCATCAACATATATCCATCCATCCTGGTTGCGCGAGCGAACGAGCGGAGGAAACTCATTTTAATTACAAAGATTAAAAAATCGCTTAGAACGCGATGAAAGACACAAAGCCTCGTATGATATATGACAACTATATGCAAATCCATGAATAATTCTTACCTATGTGTTGCTAGATAACTATTATAAATATGGGCGTCTACACGAGCGTCATGTAAATGAAGTCGACTCAGGAACTAATATATTTCAGTGTTTTAACACTTTGAGCGTTGGCCTGCCTGCAGCCGCTGTTTATATAGTGATATATCACGGGTAATTAGTGACTTACGATGTCAGATTTTGTTACATATCGCCGATCTCGCTGTAGGCCTCGCCTCCTTTTCACGTACGCTGACGTCTTAAGTGCTCTTTATTTATTGCTCTCACATTTATTTCCCACATACGTTACGATCACTATCGTTTATCCATATATTAGCCGTTATTCTTCGCCCATCGCAAAAAATCACGTTTCACCCATCCTCTTCAATTGCCAGCAAATGTTTGACGAATACTTCCTGTATTTCATATGCTTCCACTAATTGCTCCTTCTAATATTTTCTATTATTCACTCGCATGAAATTATCTCCTCCACATTTCCACACGTACACACAACATTTACTTACGAATAACAAACGCTTATTACCTACTCTCGAGTATTGCATTTAACCATATTTGCAATAGGCACTTTCTGCTACATCTATAATGTAAAACTTTTGTACTCGAGAATTTGCAATCATCAATCAACAGATTTCACCCTCATGTAAGAAAACTCCTGTAATCATATAGGCTCGTAGAATTATAACTTCCAGTAAACGTACATCGAAGGAATAAGCTGGTGATACACTGTTGCGATCCAATAAGCGGAATTTATATCACTTTCAGTTACATTGTAATAATAGCGACAGTTTTTATGGGCGGCGGCACATAAAAGTTGTTTAATTAAATTTCATTTAATGTTGCATCGCCTATATTTTATAGTTTAATGCGAAGCTGAATTCAACAATATAGGAATTTACATCGATCGGAATTTGCATTATAAAATGTTATATCCCATCATTAAATCTGCAACACAATCCAGTCATAACGCTTTCAAGATTCATATGCGGATATTAAGAATTATTTAGTTATATCAGTAAAATTATTTTGATAAAAGAAAGATTTAAATTAGAATAACTAATCTATAATTAATAGGGCGGGCCGAATTGTGAGAAATTTCTGTCTAAGAAAAAAAGTTCAATTTTGAGCCAAATTAATTTTAATTCAAGATTTTGCTGCAGCTGGTGGTAATATTTATTTGGATTTCAGTTCTGATTTCAAGTATTTCCTATTTTTATTTATATGTGAATATGGACATGGGGGTTTTGGGTATGGAGAATTCAATTTTGATGTTTATTTTTGCCTTAAGCATCCGCATGAAGGCACTAAAAACTATTTTCCATCGGTTTTGATCAATTTTAAGGAAAAAGTTCATACAAACGTTTTAATTTTATTTATTATAAAAATCTCATAGAAAACAAAAAATATATTTTAAATATAATACTTCTCCGTTAAGTGACATCAGTATTCAGCAGTGACGGTTCGCGGGTTTTTTTCTGGTACGGCCGAGGAACAAGAGGTGGTAATACAGATAGGTAGGGTCACACAGCCAGCCGTCTCTGTAACTGACCCTACCTATCTGTATTACCACCTCTTGTTCCTCGGCCGTACCAGAAAAAACCCCGCGAACCTGTTACACTCCATAACTAGAAGTGTAACAGGTGCAAGTAACAGGGCGCACTATTCAGCCGTTTTCGAGAAAAAATGGTTTTTTAATTTGTTATTCATTCGTATGTTTATATACATTTTACGTTAACAAACATATACCGACCTTTTGGCGCATCGATAAAACCTCCGATTCGTAGTCGGAAGGTCGAAAGATCGAACCCCATTATTGAAGTTAGGTTCATTCATTTCCTTTTTACAGTTTTTTTTATAAATCCATGTGTATTTAAATATCTTAATTTTAGAATCAATCAATTTCTTTCTCGAAAACGGCTGAATAGTGCGCCCTATTACTTGCACCTGTTACACTCCTAGTCATGACCTACACATGTGCCAAAGATGGATTAAATCAGTGAGTCACACATCTGATCCTCTCCTTGTAAGAACTGTACTTGAATTTCCAGAGAAGGCAATATCCAGCAAAATTTATCCCAAGAACAGTTTTCCTTGCTTTTTTCCCTGCTTCTAAATTCGGCCCTTAGTGTCTGTAGTTCCGTTTCATTAAAGAGTAATTATTATTGAATGATATAGGTGTGCCTTGTCTAGAACAACTAACATTTTACTCTTGGGCGCACTGTTTACACATGTATTATTATCTACTTAAGCTTTTACATATCTGCATTATTCTGTCACAGTGCATGGTTTCTAAGATAGTGGTTCTCAGCCTGTTTTCATTTGCAAAATAGCTAGCGGTAACGTTCCATTTTCTTAAGATACATCAACATCAACTATGCAGCAGGGTTTTTGTGTAGTTTGATGGAAAAATTCACAACTATACAGTCTATCAGTACTTCAAGGTTTGGATGGAAGACCAGCAGGATGAGATATCATCCAATGCTGAATCCCGCCTTGGGTTGTCCTTTTGTCCCTTTATATTCATATTTATGTTCATTAATTTTTTTAATTGTACTATAAAGGAAGAATAAATTATTATTATTATCAAAATTATTCAATTTCATTTCGAAAATTGAAACGTAATGAAAATACCATTGGCATTTTAATCAGAGTTACTCCCTTAGTAGCAGCGTTTCTTAGTTCATTTCCTCAAATGCCAATGACAACGCAATTACGTCCTGCAGTAGTGGATAGACCCAGTATGTGGTTTCAACAAGATAGAGCCACTTCTGATGACTGTTCACAATGAAACTTTTAAGAGACATTTTTGGGGTGCGAGTGATTCCGCGAAGATCGGTTGGCACGTTCTCCAAAGCACATGACTATTTCTTATGGGGTTATCTAAAAAGTAAATAAGCCCCGGACAATCCAACAACTGAAGGACAAGCAGAAATCAGGGCACTGTAGCCAAAAACTTTAGCGACCGCTAGTGAAAATGCCGTTTTTGTTGAGTAAAAAATGGTTGACTTTTAACCCTTTGCACTCGTATTTATTAGTAACAAAGCGTATTGTGGCGACAATAAGTCGACATATGAGTGCAAAGGGTTAAAGGATGTAATTTTCCATAAATAGTGTAAATAAATCTCCAGACTCTGCACTCTATTATTGAAAAAAATATCAATGAAGTTATTCCTCTGTGACTTATGGGTTATGGGCCACCCTGTAGTACATACTCAGTACATGACAACACTGTGTTAGGGTATGCAATACAAGATTGAGCTGCTTTGTTGGAAACAAAAATGCGCGATAATAATTTTGTAGGAACTGGTTGTTACCTAATAATTCATCGAGTGTGTGTGTTGTGCAAATGGCGAACATCGGTCGGATCGGTAATATTTTTTCGTTGTATTTTGTTGCGGTTAGGAAACATTTACATGGGTAGGAGAAAATACAAGTTGTAAATAATAAAGGAGCGCACAATTCTCCGATCACTCAAATCATTTCCTCTGTTTCCCACCCTATCGGATTTTCCATTCACAATACACCGGTGCCAATTTCATCCACTTAATCATTTATATATAGTCTGATGGAACCTTTTGTACACTGAAATCCGTGACGGGACACTCGTAAAATACTCAGCCGAAGCTAACCGGGACACAACAGACTGCATTACTTAACACCGCTGCGCGTCTGATAACTTTTATCAGCCAGGAGGGATCAGTTTGTTGTTGTTGTTGCTGCTTTAGTTAAAATGTGGATGTGTGTGTACGTATTATGGCCGCAATAAAAGGGGGATGTGTGAAAACGTATCAAAACAGTTTTGATAACAGCATGTGCCATTACACGTAGGATTTAATAACGCAATTATTTCGGGACGTCTAGGATAATATACACATAAATCAGATATTATTAATGTTTAGAGCAGACTTTAACAGGGCTCTACAATGTAGCCAAACATTGACTGCAAGACACAGCCAAGAATAAACAACCCTGCACTGTTAATATCTGTAATAACTTGAACTAATATCTGGCGAGGGCAAACGACGGCGTCTTCCTAAATTACAGTAATTCAACTAAAAGTGGGAGAGGGGGCGAGACGCCATTGCATAAAATTCATCAACATGGCTCCTTGAATCCGACTTATTAAGACTCCAGCCAACCCCTGGCTTGTCTACATCCTCGCTTCTTTAGGGCAACTTAGGGGGTGCGAAAATTCATTCTTCACTCCACCCCGGTCAAGGGCGAGGAATAAAAATCCATCTTGTCTTGTCTCAATTTTTTTCCCCCGCAGCGATTGTCCCGTTTTCCATCGTTGACATCCGGCGAAAATCTCCAGCAATTCCGGCACCGGGGCTTTCGCCATTTGCCGTGAAACAACCGCATTAAGGCAATTTGACAATAAATTAATCGAATTACGTGCATTAAACAGAGGGCGCGGAGGGATGAGCAAAAAACTCGCCGCTATGCACAACAGGATATGGATGCATTTCCGCTCTCAAAGGGGTTAGTAATTATGGCCGTTAATGTGATTACTTCGTTTCAGAACGGAGTCCATTAGGCCCTTGTACTCTGCAATAATTCCATATCGCTCATGTCAGGATTCCTGATGCGTCGCGCTACCTTGTCTGACTTGCTCTAAACCCAACTAACTCGACCTAATAGTTTTACATACGTTTCAAGACGAGAACTTAACCACCCCCACCCCCGTATATACATACGTAACCCTCAAGAATTCTCGCCGCCAATCCCCTCGTGGCGTTTATAATGATCTAATCGATAATATGCAAAATTTATTAAGAAATTCCATTTCACGTCGGAACTGATGCAGTTTTCATATAGGTGGACATACTCATTCTCTTTTCATGTCATAATATACCAATTTTGGAGCTCTATCGCTCTAAAAATCAAGGTCAAATTAAAATAAAACACCAATGAAAATTGTGCAGTCCAAAAATGGTCAATCGCAGTAGCACTCCCACACCAATATTAGGCGAAGCGACGGAGGAGAGTGAAATGGTAGGAGTCAGAGCTACCATTCACGTGCAACCATCGCACATGCCAGCCAGGTCAGCCAGAGTTCGGTATATTTTGTTTTGTGCTATTCACAATCTTTGTAAAGGGTGTTGTTAATAGCCTGATAACTTTTAATAATAATACAAGCGAGAAATATTATTGGAATTATTAATTATTATTATAATCTGGTAGATAATTTCATGGCATTTATTTTTTAAATATGATTTCCGGCATATGTCCGCCGCGGCTACGAGTTACATTCGACCAGTCCAATTTCTCACTACTTGTTCCAATAAATCTGGTTGTATGGCGCCAATGGTAGCTTGAATATTGGCTTTCAATGCTTCAAGAGTTGCTAGTTTGTTGGCATAAACCAATGACTTAACATAGCCCCATAAAAAGTAATCGAGAGGCGTTAAGTTAACAGGACCACTTCTGGAAATAAAGTTGTCACCAAATTGATTTTGCAATAAATTGATGGTTAAGCGCGCTGTATGGCAAGTTGCGCCGTCTTGTTGTAACTAAATGTTGTCGATGTTTAGCTGATTAATTTTAGGAAACAACAAATCAGTCAGCATGGCTCGATAGCGCTGGCCATTCACCGTAACGGCAGCTCTTTCCTCATTGCGAAAGATATAAGGACGGATGATGCCGCCAACGTGTAAACCGCACCAAACAGTCAATTTTAATGGATGTAACAGTGTTTCTTCTTTCTTGAGGATTGTCTTCGCTCTATATACGGCGATGTTGCTTATTGACGAAGCCATTTTACCAGAAATGAGCTTTATTACTAAACAAAATTCTTCTATAAAAATGCTCATCTTCGGCCAGTTTCAAATTAGCCCAATCAGCAAAAATGCGACGTAAGGGATGGTTATTTGGCTTTAAATGTTGCACGAGCAACGTAATCCAAGATCCTTACGTAACGCCAACAAGTTGAGGACGGCGACGAATCGACATTGCGGCGTCTTCTTCAACACTTCGCGCTACAGCAGCAATATACTCTTCGGTACGCACATTTCTTTGTCTTGCTGATGGTTTTGAATCGAGAAGAATAAAATTAGTGCGAAACCGATCAATAACTGCACGAATTGCTTGTCGATTATGTTGACCGTAAAGTGCTCTATGAACTTCGCGAACAGATTTATTTTTTTGAAAGTAAATTTCCACAAGTTGGAAGCGTTCTTGTGGCGTTAAACGATTCATGATGAATTGCCTAACCTTACTGAACAGAAATGTCAACACAGTTTGACATTTTCATGGTGTATAGATATACAACTACCATCGAAACTTCTCATGCAGCTAATAAAACACCCTTTATATACTTATCCAGGTAATAGTCGTCATGGACAATCCATCAAAAAAATATAATAGAGAAGGCTTTACGGTTCAAAATGTCAGAAGACAATTCAATAGACATTTTCGAGTGGACAACGTGCGAGGAAGTGTTACTCAAAGTTGATTTCGATGGGCGCACGGCTTATAATAACTAGTTGCAAGTTCTTGAGAGAACGAGAAACTGGTCGCGCTACACTTCTGCCACCTCTTCCCCGCAACCATTCCATATTACAGCCAGGTCAGCCAGGGTTTGGTAATACATTTTGTTTTGTGCTATTCATCTTTTGCTCAAAGTGCTCAAATGTAGCAGAGTTAGCCGTTGTTTCTAAAAATAATCTTTGAGGGTTGGGGTGAGACAGGACTTGGATCGTGGATTGAATTTGATAAGTATAGTAGTTTTCTTGGAATCGACTGGAACGACGAACAGCAGGGGATCTGTTCTACTCACTGGTGATTATCGAAATGGCGGTATTTTTGATCGAGAAGAATACAATAGTCGATCTGAGTAGAATAGACCTCACCGCTGTCACTGCTGAGTAAAATAGACCTCAGATTTGAAAAATCATAGCTCCAGTAGAGGAACAAAATCCAAAGATCCAGTAATAACAAGAGATAAATTCGTTGTTCATAAATTATATATGGATGTCAATCCAGGCCATGCCACCTGTCACTTCTGATTTTTTTACAAGTTGGTATGACCAAATTATAAAGCTACGGAAAATATGTTTAGCCTTAGTCAAGTACTTTTCAAGTTCATGGAAAAAAGGTGTTTTGTCGTTCTTGTGGCTCCGCGGCTGTCTTGCAACTACTAAGAGAAAAATTAATAACTCAGTAAGTTATAATTATTTTGATGCCAAATTTTAACTATTTACTCTGTAAAATATGCAGATACTGTAAAAATAGTTGCAATGTATTGTCTTGCTTTAAATCATGGTAAAAAAATATAATCCTATATACTTTCAAAATTTTGAGGTAGCAAAACATGAATTTTATAATAATAATAATAATGGTTTATTGTGCTAAACAAAAGTTACACTCGTCAATAAAAAATAATGTAATATAGACATATTGTAATTTAACTAAATTGCATGGACTGGCGGCCGAGTTTTACGACGAGAGGATCATCAAACTCATCTCCCTTTCGGAAAAATAACTGCATTTTGTCAAAAAATAGCTAAAGGATGATAGTTATTGTAGAAATCAAGAAATTGAATAAATGTTGGTTATATTTATATTTAACCTAGAACGGTTCTTACTTTAAAAATGACACTCGTATTTTTCTCTGTAATGATACCCGATTTTCAAAACAGTTTCTTCGATTTTTAGAAGCCAAATTTGTGTCCAAAGTGCTTAAAGTGGGTGATTTCGTAGAGAAACTGTTTAGAAACAAAATGCAGGAAGATCGGACTTACAGATTTTTATCTGTGATGGCACTCGATTTTCGAAACGCTGTTTCTTTGATGTTTAGGCCCTCCCCAGAAGCCAAATTTGTGTCTAAAGGGCTCAAAATGGATGATATCCTAGAAAAAATGCAGCAAGATCGGACGTATAAATTTTTCTCTGCAATAACACCAGATTTTCTAAACAATTTCTTCGATTTTTAGGACTTCTCCAGAAGCCAAATTTCGTACAGAAACTGTTCAGAAACAAAATGCAGGAAGATCGGAGTGCACCCGATTTTCAAAACAGTGTTTCTTCCATATTTAGGACTTCCCAAGAAGCCAAATTTGTGTCCAAAAGGCTTAAAGTGGATGATATCGTAGAAAAACTGTTCTGAAAGAAATGGAGGAAGATCGTAGGTATAGATTTTTTTCTGCAATGGCACCCGATTTTCAAAACAGTTTTTTTCGATGTTTAGGCCTTCTCCAGAAGCCAAATTTGTGTCCAAAGGTTTAAAGTGGATGATACCTTAGAAAAATTGTTCAGAGACAAAATGCAAGAAGATCAAACGTATAGATTTTTCTCTGCAATGGCACCCGATTTTAAAAATAGTTTCTTCGAATTTTAGGCCTTCTCTAGAAACGAAATTTGTGTCCAAATGGGAAGTTTTTAATTATTTGTTTTTGTTAACAGCCAATATATTGTTTGGTCGGGCAGATCGCCTGAAAGTATGAGTGCTCGATCTTTACCAGCTGCTCGATCTTGACTAGACGATCGATTATTTTAAGCCGCTCGATCTTTTGATCGATCAACGCCGCTCGATCTTTGAATCGATTTACGCCGCTCGATCTTCACAAGCCGCTTGAGCAGATCAAGCAAAAGATCGAGCGGCTCGATACATCAACTGATCGATCACCGATTGATTGATCTTTGAGATACTCGATCTTGCCCATCACTAGTTAAGTGCTATTTTTTGTCCGATAAATTTATTTTAAAGGTACAAATCGACTTGTCACTTCTTAGTCATCTGTACCAGGACCATAAAATAACCAGTAGCCCTCTTCATAAGCATCATCCTGTTCATGGCGTTGTCTTTTCCTCTTTCAAAGTTTTGCTTATACGTTCTTCTATGCGAGCACGTGCATAGTCTCTTGCTTCGACATATACCTACTGCCAATTGACTTCAACAATCATCACTTCCATCATCTTTGGGAGTGTTTTATGGGCATCGTTAAATACGCAAGTCGAAGTCCAAGTCGCTACTTCCACTTGATAAATTCTGTACGAGGGTTATTAACCCTTTGCACCAGAGGCATTTTGCGCTCGGGCGAACCAGCAACTCGAAACGAGTTGTTGGTTCGCCCGAGACGAGTTACAGGTACTTTAAAGTCATTAGGTTAGGTAGGGTAAGGTTGGGTTAGGTAAGGTTAGGATGCATCACATCTCCCTGGCGCTGTAGCAGCGCCGCTCGACGCATCAAATCGCCTGGGCGCCGTAGCGAGACGAGTTGCTGGTTCGCCCGAGACGAGTTACAGGTATTTTAAAATCATTGGGTTGGGTAGGGTAAAGTTGGGTTAGGTAAGGTTAGGATGCATCACACCTCCCTGGCGCTGTAGCAGCGCCGCTCGAGTGGACGCATCAAATCGCCTGGGCGCCGTAGCGGCGCCGCTCAAGTGCAAAGGGTTAAAACTCTTCACATGAATATTATACGCGGAATAAAATGTTGCTTTCGACGACACCAATACATCGCCCTACATTTTTTTTAATCGCCCCATTATTCCGGTATACAATTATACAATCATCTTCCTAATCATTTTAAAATTTTGAACTAAAATAAATTTTAAACTAATGTCAAATCAGTTTTGCTTAAAAGGGCTTTCTGTAGTGTTAGAGAATTCTTGGATTGCAACCTAACGTGATAAAATTTACTGTACGTTTCTATACAGGGTGTCAATTTGAAAACTTTCAATGCGAATGTCTCTGAAAATAAAAGAGTTAGCAAAACGCAATTTGGTACAAATGTTATACAGGTAGGGGGAACTAGAACCACCATATTTTGATTATGGGGTGAGTGACCCCTTGGGCCCCAGAATTTTAAATGGCATCACCCCTTTTGTGATTCCTTAAATTAAACGGTTTTTTGAGTAGTATTCACCAGCACAAGAATGTTTTTTTTAAATTTAATACAGAGCCGAAGAAAATGTATAATTAAAATAAAATAAACTCTGTTTGTATGAAATGCTATTTTATTTAATTAGATTCTCAAAATGTCTTCCATTTTGGGTACAATCTACACTTCTCTTGGAATAGAGGTGCATTCTGTAATAATGCGTTGCCGAAGATCATCGAGTGAAGCTGGTTGTGTTTTAAACAGGGTTCGGAAAATATCCGATATTTATATAAATATCAATATATCGGATATATATCGGATTTTGCTCACACTTACTTTTTCATTTTTAACAGAGTCGTAAGTCACTTGAAAAATCGATTTTTTCCGACAAAAAAGAGTAATTTCGCCCATATCTAGTTTATATTAGAGCCAGTGGCGGCCCGTGGAACATGTTGATGGTAGAGCCACTTATACAATATACCCCTCCCCCGCCCCTCATTTTTTGAAGAAAGACAAAACGATTTATCTTCCTAGTCCAAAGTAACTGGAGAAAAAATGTTTTAAGAATTAATAATGAAATATTATTGCGGAGCTTGAAACTGCAGGTAGTGCCATAGCTGCTTGGCTCTATATAATGAGCCACCCCTGGCTATAATGTGTCAAATATTGAAGTGGATTATCAAAATTACATTCATTCTAAATGCATTTTGAAATTTTGAAGCTTAGTTCGGCCGAAATTATTTTTTTACGATTTTTAGAGGCACCGACTGCAATTTTTTCTCTGCTTTTCAAATTTTGATGGTTGCCATTTTGTTTCCAGCCACGATGTGTCAAATATTGAAGTGGATTATAAAAGTTAGGTTCATTCTGGATGCATTCTGAGATTTTGAAGATTACTTTGACCGAAATGAATTTTTTACAATTTTTATAAGCGCAGACTGCAATTTTTTTTTCTTTGCTTTTCAACTTTTGAGGATTGCCATTTTGTTTCCAGCCACGATGTGTCAAATATTGAAGTGGATTATCAAAGTTAGGTTCATTCTGAATGCATTCTGAAATTTTGAAAGTAACTTTGGCCGAAATGATTTTTTTACAATTTTTATAAGCGCAGACTGCAATTTTTTTTCTCTGTTTTTCAACTTTTGATGGTTGCCATTTTGTTTTCAGCCACGATGTGTCAAATATTGAAGTGGATTATCAAAGTTAGGTTCATTCTGGATGCATTCTGAAATTTTAAAGGTAACTTTGGCCGAAATGAATTTTTTACAATTTTTATAAGCGCAGACTACAATTTTTTCTCACCTTTTCAACTTTTGATGGTTGTCATATTGTTACCAGCTATAATCAGTGGCGGTTCGTGGAACATGTAGATGATAAAACCACTTATACAATATAGACCCCCCCCGCCCTCCTTATTTTTTAAAGAAAGAAAGAACGATTTATCTTCCTAGACCAAAGTAACTGGTGAAAAAGTGTTTTAAGAATTAATTTAAAAATTTTGAAACTACAGGTAGTGCCATGACTCCTTGGCTCTGTATAACGAGCCGCCCCTGATTAGAGCACATGCTTACTATCCATATTGCTGCAACTGGAAAAATTTGAAAAACGGGGGAATTTTTTGGTATTGTGTGTTTCATAAATATCTATGATATATATCCGATGATATAAATCGTCCGAATCCTGGTTTTAAATACAACAGTTTTTAAGTGACTCCAGAAAAAAAAAGACGAGGGGTGCTCGATCTGGAGATCTTGTTCTAGTTCCCCTTACCTGTATAACATTTGTATCAAATTGTGTTTTTCTAACTCTTCTATTTTCAGAGATATTCGCATTGAAAATTTTCAAATTGACACCCTGTATGTTATTTTACATACTTTACTAACAACAGAGATAAAAGCGTTTTTTTACGAATTTTTGCAACTGATCCTGAATCCCAAAATTCCAGGGAGAAGATAGATTTAGCGCAAATCTTTGTAAAAAAAAAAAACTTGTTTTTAACTTTCCAAAAATCTTCGTGTGTTGGGAGTTGCACAAATGATGGGACATCCATTTTCTTGCTAATATTTATCAATGTTTAAAGAACTCTGGCCTAATGACAAAGGGGGTTCGGCCCATCAACTAAACTGGTTTTGGAATTTGGAATTTTTTTAAATCCTTTTTATTGATTTATTTAGATTGAAGTAAATTTCATGTTCATCCGACTTAGTGCTACAAAATATTGCTTATCGCCAGAACTCAAAGATCATGTCAATATTGCATTTATTATTATCGCATCTTTAATACTTTTCCACAATGTTTCACAATGCTGATTTTGAACAAAAATCCAGGACTGGTAAGTTCAGGAATCGATAATCTTTTTTTGCGAGATGAATAATCTGAAGGAAAGTAGTTGGATCAAAGAGTTAATTTTTCGTGATGTAGGAGTAATGGAAAATGCAGTGAACACGAGTAGATAAGGCATTAATTAAATTCGACGTGAATGATTAAAGCGCCGAGGTCGTAGTCCTCTTCGGTGTTAAATCGCAGTGCGGGACGTATTAGAATCCCTGACCTTTATCGCCGTGTCCTGTCGTTATCCAGGCCGCATGTTCTGGCCGACCACAACCGCATAACCAACAGACATTCCTGCTGCTCCTGCTGCTGGACCGTGATTATAATCCTGCAATCCCAGCATTGAAGCCGGCCGACTAAATTAGGCTAGACTATATACGCTGCTCACCTACTCGTTGCATAATTCACTAATTAATCGCCCGTCCTGAAAACATGTAATCTTCGCTAGGAAAAAAAGTGTAGGAGCCGCTTTGTCTGTCTAGTTAGGACGCGCGAATCAATCGATTCCCACCAAACCCAATTCAATCCAACGTTCGTTGTTCGCTCCACGAAATAGCTAACAAGATACCAATTAACAGAACTCAACAATGGGAATATATCTATATATGTATGTACAAGTGTGTGTGTGTGTGAGTGCGAGTGGAAGCGAGCTTTAAAACAAGTGCTGGCAAAATATTAGAGGGCGCGTAAAATACACATGAAATGCAAACAATAAGTGAAATTTTATATTTAATCAAGTCCTGTGCACGGAAGCACAGTAAAGTACAATTATCAGCAATTAGCTGATTGGAACTCACATATATACGCCGGTTGTGCACTAACACAATTAACAAATGAAATATTGCAAAGAGGAGCAAGTTTTCCGATAACTCCCAGGTCGAGGAGTTACCGAACTATTTCAGTTATTAAAAATATATATGCTGTAACCGCCTACGCCGGAAATATATGTACAGATATAGGTACGTATGTGTAAAAAGAGAGAGAGGGAGGGAGACTTACCCTTCATAACAAATCCTGCAAATTATCGATCGAATCATTATGAATGCCGGGAGGGGGAGTGGTGCTAAGAATTCTTGGGGTTACATACGTACAGGCTTGACTTACTTCTACGGTTTAAATTCGTATCTTCAAACACATGTGAAGCTATTATTACATATGCTAAATTAATAACAGCACTAGACACAAATAGAAATTTGCTATCTTTTAAAAAAGGGGATAGAAATGACGGCCTTCTAAATAGCATGATCAGTTGTAAACTTATTCATCGATTGTATACATCTAAAATGTGGTATTCATCATGAACAGCAGGGGCGGCTCGTTATATAGAGCCAAGGAGCCATGGCACTACCTGTAGTTTCAAGCTCAGCAAAAATTTTTACAATTTTTCGCCAGTTACTTTGGTCTAGGAAGATAAATCGTTCTTTCTTTCTTCAAAAAAGGAGGGGTGAGGGTATATTGTACAAGTGGCTCTACCATCAATATGTTTCACGAGCCGCCACTGATGAACAGACCTCATTAGCTGTTACAGATTTATAGCAAAAACATTTTAGACATCTAAAATGTGGTATTCATCATAATTTTAAATTAATACGAACATACCTCATTAGCTGTTACAGATTTATAGGAAGAAGACTAGTATATCCAAAACCACACAACTTGTCAATAATTTGTTACCACAGGATCCTTTTCATATTTACAAAATAAGCTGCTTACTTTGATTAACGAAACTTGAGCGGACAACTGTAATGTTTCTACCAAACGATCTTTCTGATACCAACAGCTTTCTATGCTCGACTTTCTCACTTCCATCATTCTCGTCTGACTACAAAAAAATCCAATTGTGCATTAATAGAAAAAGGAAACACTAATGTGGTGAAGAAGACTAGTATATCCAAAGCCACACAATTTGTCAATAATTTGTTAGCACAAGATCCTTTTCATATTTACAAAATAAGTTGCTTACTTTAATTAACGAAACTTGACCAGACACCTGCAGTGTTTCCACCAAACAATCTTTATGATACGAATAGCTTTCTTTGCTCGACTTTCTCACTTCTGACTACAAAAAAATGCAATTGTGCATTAATAGAAAAAGAAAACACTACTGTGGTTTGTGAGTTACGTGAGGATTTAATTACTAACAAAACACAGTTATATTCGTTTCTTCACAATTTATTTGTATTGTTAGATGTACATTATCAATAGCTAACTGTTTTTTATTAGTGTTTTATTAGAAAGAGAAAACTTTGGTATTAATTTAGCGAAAGTTGAACGCGCGATTTCTGCTTAGAAACCACACAAAGAGGAAAGGGCAAGAAATTGATGTTTGCCTGTTTATCCAAACAAACGATGTTTTTTGTACGTGAGGTCCTTTTTTCCTCTTCAACATTTTTGGAAGTGAGGAATTTTTTTTCTAATCGACTCACATAAAAAAGTCATTCCGCCCATCTCTAATATAGACCCAAGAATTAGATTAGATGTAAAACATGCAGAGCTACAACAACAAATCATCACCTTAGTGATGATTGATCAAAACAACAATTTAAACAAAAAAATCGTCATTTTGCCCATCTCTAATATAGACCCAAGAATTAGATGTAAGAGTAAAACATGCAGAGTTACAACAACAAATCATCACCTAGATGATGGTTGATCAAAACCAGTGGAACATGTTGATGGTAGAGCTTATACAATATACCCCCATCCTCTGCCTTTTTTTTAATAAATAAAGAACGATTTATCTTCCTAGGCAAAAGTAACTGGCAAAAAAGTGTTTTTAGAATTAATTAAGAATTCTTGCCGAGCTTGAAACGACCATGGCTCTTTAGCTCTAAATAACTTTTAACATTATGGAAAATTTTAAAAATTTGGAAAAAGTCGATTTTTTTCAGACTTTAAACGGCCGTAGCGGCTAAAATCGAACGCGGTTTTCAAATCTGTGCTCTTTGGGCCAAATTAGTCAAAGTCGAATTCAATTAAAATTGGCAATTTTTAATTTTTGAATTCTTACTTTTGCCCAAAAATTGCATTTAATATTATTTTCTGAAGAAACCACTACTTCGATTCTGGGTTTCTATACGTCACCAGAAAGATCCCTTCAAGACGCTTTAGAAAATGTACTTGCCTAATCACAAATGTCAATTTGAAGCCCGTGGCGCGTCAGCAAAGAAAACTCCGAAAAATCAACTTTTTTAATAAACATCCTAGACCTGTATGTTATACCTTGTTTTATCAGAAGAACGAACTAAATCGATTGGCATTAAAAAATTCCATCTGGAAAAAATTGCAAAAAAGTTGATAAGTCATCATGAACGGTATGGAAAATTTGGAGTAAATTCGATTTTTTTCAGTCTTTAAACGGCCGTAACGAAGAAAAAATTTGGAAGAAAAAAAAATTCTTGTTGAGTTTGAAACTACAGGTAGTGCCATGGCTCCTTGACTCTATATAACTTACAACATTATGGAAAATTTGTAAAATTTTGAAAAAAGTCGATTTTTTCATACTTTAAACGACCGTAGCGGCTAAACGAAAAATCCAAATCGAACGCGGTTTTAAAATCTGTGCTTCTTGGGTGCAAATTAGTCAAAGTCGAATTCAATTAAAATTGGCGATTTTTAATTTCTGAATTCTTACTTTTGCCCAAAAATTGCATTTAAAATTATTTTCTGAAGAAACCACTGCTTCGATTCGGGGTTTCTATATGTCACCAGAAAGGTCCCTTCAAGACGTTTTAAAAACTGTACTTGCCTATCCACAAATGTCAATTTAAAGCCCGTGGCGCGTCAACAAAAAAATTCGAAAAAATCAACTTTTTTAATAAACATCCTAGACCTTTATGTTATACCTTATTTTATCAGAAAAACGTGCTAAATCCTATTGGCATTACAAAATTTCATCTAGAAAAAATTGCAAAAAAGTTGATGTCACAATGAACATTATGATTTTTCAGGCTTTAAACGGCCGTAGCGGCTAAACGAAGAAAAAAATTGGAAGAAAGAAAAATTTTAGTTGAGCTTGAAACTATGCTCCTTGGCTCTGTATAACGATTCAAAAAATTTACCAATTACAAAATATGAATGTGCACATATTGGCACAACGTCGTCCTTCATCCCAAGTTTGAACGTATCGACAAACTTATTCGAAAACTGCGAACATTTCCAGCAATGATATTTTATTAAATGAGGATTTAATATATCGATAACAGATGCAGACTCCAGACTGACTGCGAGCACAATTGAAAACTTTTCATAAATACATCTGACTATAAACTAAACACGGCCATTCGATATATTTATTTCAATATCGAGAAATAGATAAATGGCGGCATATATTACATTTACATTTCTGCACCGATATCTATATCTATATATACATATACATATATATTTATAGTGCGCAAAAAGTAATTTCCAATTTAAAATACTACACTCCGATATAAATCTCGCGAATAAACGCTGCGGAGAAATGCTGCAAATGGCACTATTCATAAAATATTTGCACCCTCTATTCTCTTTTTACACCTACATTGCAATATTGCAATTCTTAAGGATACGTTAATAAATGGAAAATATTCTTTTAAATCCTCCCTGCTTCGCCTTTAATGTCGTTCTGTGAGCGCCTTCGGAATTTATTCGTTTAAACGTAAAATCTATACTTTCACATTCATATTGTGCTAAAACTGAAATGCATTTTCATAGCCGAACACGTGATAATTCAATTATATCAGGGTTTTCTTATTCAGACTGGTTAAACGTGACTTTGCATATACGTTACGGAGACGCCCTGTGATCTTAATTATACAAAAACTTGTCAAGTTATGACGTACATTGTTGTTGTATTTAGACAATCAAGTTACGTCATTAGAAACTTGCATTGAGAGAAAGTTCATACCTCACGGGGAATTAATAGGGTGGTGTCAACTTTTTTTTTTCGTGTTTGGCGCAGTCGACTAGTATCGATATACTGCCACCTAGCATAATCTACGAAGTCGTACCCTGAAGAATTCCGGAGTTACCCACTTTCATTATTGTATATGAAGTTCTAACAAATTCAGTGATGCGTGGATATGATAAGTTAATTAATTATAAATAAATAAATTAAAAATCACTTTTTCGATGTACGTACGTCGGGACGCACTCAAAGAGAACGCGCAAAACGGGAATGGGCGCTAAATTTCAAATTCATTTAGCGACTCCATTTAATTTTATACAATAATTACACAATGCGCTTTGTGACGCCATCGTTATTTTATAAATGACATTAACGCGGGGCCTAATTAAAGCGCAAATTGAGAACGAAGGCTAAAGTGTTATTTATAACATATTTTATAGATATTTCCAGGGCGCCTGTAATATTTTAAGTGCCGTTGAAAATTTAATAATCGAACACGAACAAAAAAAAAAACTAGGAAAAGTATCTCTTCACTTCGCGGCAGGAAATGGCGACGCCTTTAATTCTAGAAAATACTACCGCCAAGGACGTCTTTATTACATATTTAAATTGATATTTAAACAGATAATGCGTGTAGGTGTTCCGTGCCGCAAGCATACGTAATTGTTTGTTACTACTTTATTTCTAGAGATGTTGCTGCTCGTTTGGAACTTTATTGCGATCCTTGGTACGCTACTTTATTCCTTTCCTCCGCCGACTTCTATAAATGGCTGTTTATTATATACAAAGAGGGTTTTTCATTTCTTCTTCTTACTGTTTCTATACAGAGAGAGCTCAACACACACGTGAGCATGGATAGTATTTTTTTCAATTATTTGAATTTCTTACTGCTAATATTGATTTTCTAATTAAATAAATGCTTTGCATGCATTTTTACCTTCTCCGTTAAGAAGTACGAGAAAGTATTGTGATCATGAAAAAAATTTCAAATTTTTTTTTTACGGAAATATCCGTTTTGGGGTCCCTAGATGCCATTTCAACAATTTCTGGAAACATTTTTTTTGTCTGTGTGTGTGTGTGTGTGTCCGTGCGCGCTGTATCTCAAAAACTAATAGAGCAATTGATATGAAACTTTGAACATACGTCTTATTTGATAATCCGAAGAACTGAAAAGCTTTTGGTAAAATTTCGTACACCGGAAGTGGGTGTTTACCTTAACTGTTTTTTGTTTTTTGCCAATATTTTTTTAAATATGAAAAATATCACAAAAACATTTATACAAATATTGAAGACAACCAAGAAATCAACATCTTTTATTTGAAAACATTTTTCATAAAATCATTGTTATTCGAGAAAAAACACTTTTTATTTCTTTAATTTTTGGTTAATAATAGTTACAACAAATTTATGTTAATAATAATTGTAGAAAATGGCAAAATGAACAACTTATAAAGAATAAGTTTTTTTCGAAATTGCTTTAGTTTTTGAGTAAACTGACTTTTTGAATTTGAAGTATAATTTTTCCATCTTTCATAATTTTGACGTTCTAAACGTCAGTTTCATCCGATTCTACAAAACGCCCGATGTACATTTAAATTGAATTCCAATTGAAAATAAACCATGAAAGCGTAAATATAAATGATTCCATCAAGTCGGATAAACTAACATGATGGACACATCACCATTTTTCATTTTGACCATATTTTAAACGATACTAGTTTCTTGTTGGATACTGGATTTAATTAGCTCACTTTAGGGTTTCTGATTCAATCGCTTTCAATTTCTATTCTAATAAACACCCATATACTTAATTATGCGTTCCCTTTCTTCGTTGGGTTTCTATTTGAGGATGGCGTTTGAAGTGCTCAGTGATTATATTAGTGTGTCGCCATAAATCTCCGGCCAGGAATTGGATTTATACACATTTTTAACACATTTGCAGCGAGGTGATTACTGTGTAAATAATCTTTGAATATTGCAGTTATTTTAAACTCGCGCGGACTGTATCTGTTTATTTGAACTGGCGTCGTTTGTAAGGCTCGACGCTGGATGTATTTATTAATTCGATCTTAATGCTCAATTTCTGTAAAATCATCGCCAGCGCGTGATATTAATAATTGTCCTTTTTTGGGATGCTTCCTTTTATACATTTTTGTAAAACCAAAGCATGGTATTAATAGTTGTGTAATTTTGTGAAATGCTAACGTTTTATATATTTTCTTAGGCCCTTGAGCTGACCATATAGACCTGTTTTAGAGGCCAAAAAAATCTTAGTCTTAACGTCAGTTTAATTAAAAATATACGGAAATATACTTAATTGTTTTAATATTTCATATACTTAAGAATAATAATATGAAATAGATATAAATTCTACCAAACAAAAACTCAGGTTTTGAAACTGAATGTTTAAAATCTAAAGTTTGGTCTTATTAGGGCATTTTCAAAAGAAGATTCATCGAATGGAACTAGTCGTAACTAAAATGTAAAAAAAAATATTTTATTCAAATTGGTGGTAGGTCAAACGTACGTCAAACCGAACATAATTAGTAGGTCTAATTTAACATCATTACTGCTCTAAGTGAAATAAAATTATCTTATGCTTTGCACAAAAATCTGGTCAAAATCAACTAAATATAGGAAAAAGAAGAAAGACATGTCGTAATTTAAAAATGCTTGAACCGAACGCTAAACCAAAAACCGAAAATAACCAAATTTTTTAAGGGAACCCTAACTGTAACCATAACGTAAAACAGCTTAATTCAAAAACCGAAACCGGAACGAAATTTTAATAACAATTAATTTCTGTTGCAACGAAAAAAAACGATTAATTTCGATACATTTTTTTTTTAATTTAATTAAATAAAATCCATAAAAAATAATACACTTATGATTTCACAAGACAATCGCAACATTCCAGATGAAAACAGAACGACGATAATCTAAACTTGAACTGGGAAAATTAATATTGCCATCGAAGATTTAAAAAATTGTAAGAAAATGATCATTCAAGAAATTTTCTTCAAAACCTCTAAATCCACAAAACAATGATATATATTTTTGATTTCACATGAAAACAATTATCATATCCTAGGTGAAAGCAAAATGGCAACAATTCAAACTTGAACGAGGAAAATTGCATTCAATTTAAAAGATTATAAAAAATTAATTAAATCAGCAGTTTATTTCAAAAGCTCAAAATACGTACAAAAAACCATACAAATTTGAGTTAACCTAAAATTAATTGCCATTTAAAGGGTGAAAACAAAACGACAACACTTAAATCATTAACTAAAAAAAGACGAGAATACGATTCAACGATTTAAAAAATTTGTAAAAAATTTGCTTCAAAAGCTCACAATCCATAAAAAAACAATATATTTTTGATTTCACATTAAAACAATGTCCAACATCTAGCTGTGTACATTCTAAACTTGAACTAGGATGATGAAAAATGCATTCAGCAAGATTAAAATGTGTAAAAAAATGATAAATGGAGAAATTTGCTTTAAAAGCTCAAAATCCATAAAAAACAATATATTTCAAATTTCATATTAAAATAATGATCCACAGATTCAAAACGACAACATTCCAAACTTGAACTAGAAAAAATGCATTCAACAAGACTTAAATGTGTAAAAAAATATCAATGGAGAAATTTGCTTTAAAAGCTCAAAATCCATAAAAAAATAATATATTTCTGATTTCACAATGAAGCAAAATGGCAACAATCCAAAATTTAACGAAGAAAACAAAAATTGCATTGAACGATTTAAAAAATTATAAAAAAACTAATTAAATTAGCAGTTTGTTTCAAAAGCTCAAAATACGTACACAAAATAATGCAAAATTTGATTTAACATAAAATGAATTGCCATATCCTGTGTGAAAACAAAACGACAACGCTTGAACCAAAAAGACGAAAAATGTATTCAACGATTTAAAAAAAATTGCAAAAAAATTATGGATGAAGAAATTTGCTTCAAAAGCTTACAATCGATTAAAAAACAATATATTTCTGATTTCACATTAAAATAATGTCCAAAATCTAGCCGTGTATAAAACGACAACATTCCAAACTTGAACTAGGAAAACGAAAAATACATTCAACAATTGGAAACACGTGAAAAATATAAAAAAACCAGCAAACTATTCGAAGAGCTCTAAATCCATAAAAAAACAATACTTTTCTGATTTCACGTAATAACGAATACCATATTTTAGCTGTTAACAAAACGGCAACATTCCAAACTTGAACAGGAAAAACTAAAAATGCATTCAAAGATTTGAAAATTAAAAAAAAAAATTAATGGAGAATTTTTATTCGAAAGCTCAAAATTCAAGAAAGCAATTCATTTCTGATTTCACGTAAAAACAAATGACGTATTCTAGCTGTTGACAAAACAGCAATGTTAAAAAATTTGAACTGGGAACACCAAAAAATGCATTAAAAGCTTAAAAAAATAATGAATGGAAAATTTTTATTCAAAAACTTAAAATCCATAAAAAATAATAAATTTCTGGTTTCAGGTTAAAGCAACATTCTAAACTTGAACAGGAAAGACTAAAAATGCATTCAAAGATTTGAAAATTTAAAAAAAAATGGTGATCACTTTCTCCGACTTTATATTTACGTTTTCATGGGTTTATTTTCAATTGAAATCATATTTTACATGTACATCGAGCGTTGCGTAAATTCGGGTGAAACTGACGTTTAAAACGTCAAAATCATAAAATATGGAAAAATTATACTTCAAATTCAAAAACTCGGTTTACTCAAAAACTAACGAGATTTCGAAAAAAACTTATTCTTTAGAAGTTGTTCATTTTGGTATTTTCTACAACTATTATTGACATAAATTTGCTGTAACTATTATCGTTTCATAATTATAAACCAAAAATTTAAAAAAAATTAATAAATTTTTTTCTCGAATAAAAATGATTTTATGAAAAATATTTTTAAGGAAAAGATGTTCATTTCTTTGTTGTCTTCGATGTTTGTTTCAAAGTTTTTGTGATATTTTTCATATTTAAGAAAATATTGACAAAAAACAAAAAACAGTCAAGGTTGACACCCACTTTCGGTATATGAAATTTTACCAAAAGCTTTTCAGTTCTTCCGATTATCAAATAAGATGTATGTTTAAAGTTTCATATCAATTGCTAAAGTAAAGTAAAGTAAAAATTGATGGAGAATTTTTATTCGAAAGCTCAAAATCCAAGAAAGCAATTCATTTCCGATTTCACGTAAAAACAAATGTCGCATTCTAGCTTTTAACAAAACGGTAATGTTCCAAAATTTGAACTACCAAACACCAAAAAATGCATTTAAAGCTTTAAAAAAATTGTGAAAAAAATAATTAATGGAAAATTTTGATTTAAAACCTCAAAATTCATCAAAAATAATACATGTCTCGTTTCATGTTAAAACAATAGCCATAATTAAATTGTGTACAAAAGGGAAAAATTCATTCAAAAAAGGCATTCAAAAATTGAAAAAATTGTAAGAAAGCAGTTTCAAGAACTCAAAATCCTTAAAAAAAAACAATACTTTTTTGACTTTACGTAATAATAATTGTCATAATCTAGCTGTGTACAAAACGATAACATTCCAAACTTGAACTACGATGATGAAAAATGCATTCGACGGGATTAAAATGTGTAAAAAATGATCAATGGAAAAATGTGCTTTAAAAACTAAAAATCCATTCTAATTTCGCTTCATGGGCGTCCGCAGAAATTTTTCCAAGGGGAGCAAAACTTTCATACAGAAATTTCGAATAAATAACCGTCAAAAATGACAACTTCAAATTGTCAAAAATTCTGCATTTTTGCCACCGCAAACGACACATAAAGAAATTTGCAGCTGTTAAAAATTGTGTTTTTTTACTATCAAAAACGTAATTTTTTAATATTAAAAAAAAAAGAAAATGACAATTTCGAATTATGAAAAATTCTGCATTTCTGCCACCATAAACGGCACGATTCAACGGTAAATAAAAAAATTATCAGCTGCCAAAAATTGTGGATTTTTACAATCAGAAACGGCATTTTTTGATATTAAAAAAAAATATTGCCATTTTTGTGTTATTAAAAATTCTGCATTTTTGCCATCACAAACGGTATGATTCAATGATAAATAAATAAATTTGCAGCTGCCAAAAATTGTGGTTTTTTACTATCAAAGACAGCATTTTTTGATATAACAAAAACAAAGTTCCAACTGCTAAAAATGACAATTTTGAACTGTCAAAAATCGAACTACTATCACAAATGCACGTTAGCAGTAAAAAGGAACTTTTCAATTGCTGAAAATAACCATTCAGTACTGTGAAAAATTGCTCATCACTGAAACCGGCAAGTTTCAACAATAAATAGAAAATTTTGGGCTGAAAGACCTTCGGTCGATGGCCAACGAAGAAGAAGAAGAGACGCCCATGTTTCGCTTTAAAACAATTACGATAAACTAGTTGCGTATAAAACGGTAATATTCCAAATTTGATTTAGGAAAACGAAAAATGCATTCAGTGATGTAAAAGAAATATGAAAAACATATTAATCAAGCACAGTTTGAAAGGCTCAAAATCCATAAAAAAAAGAAAATACATACTTGATTTCACGAAAGACAATTGCCATAATCTAGTTGTTCGCAAAAATGTTCCATACTTGAATTACGATGATGAAAAATGCATATTAAAATGACAAATTATCATTTGCATCAAAAGCTGACTGAAAACTCCATAAAAACAATATATTTCTGATTTTGCCTAAAAAAAATTGCCATACTGTAGCTATCTACAAAACGACAATATTACAAACATTAACTAGGAAAACAAAAATGTATTCAATTTTTAATTTAATTTTCATTTAATTTTTTTGTTTTTTTTGCAAGAAGAAAATTTATCTTTCCCTTTTAACTGTTTATTTATTATTTTTGTAAGATAAAACATATTATTTATTTACGTTTTTTTAATTTTTTTTAATGAACTGTGTCAATAATTATTTTTATATGTTCCTTCTTATTTGTTAGAGTTTTATTTTTTATGTTTACAAAGTTTTTGTATTTCTTAAATATGTAAATTGTATTTTGTTTTCGTTTTTAACGATAAAATAAACAATTTTTGATTTGAACTAAATTTATGTGAGAAAGGAACGTTAACTAATTTAAATTGTTTTTTTTTTATTTAAATTTTCATTTTAACCGGAACCGAATAGAAATTTTTACACGAACCGAAACTTGAACGAAAAATAATTACTTAAAACGTAACCGTAAATTGGAACGAAATGAATGTCTTAATTATTTATTGAATTTGGTTCTCGTTTATCATGTGATGAAACATTTTTACTTTCTCCGTTACGAAGTACGAGAAAGTATTGTGATCCTGAGTTTTTTTTTCAATTTTTTTTTTAACGGAAATACCCGTTTCGGGGTCTCTAAATGCCATTTCAACAATTTCTGGAAAAAAAACATTTTTGTGTCTGTATGTGTGTGTCTGCGTGTGTGTGTCCTGTGTGTGTGTCTATCTGTGCGCGCTGTATCTCAAAAACTAATAGAGCAATTGATACGAAACTTTCAACATACGTCTTATTTGATAATTTGCAGAAATGAAAAGCTTTTGGTAAAATTTTGTACACCGGAAGTGGGTGTTTACCTTAACTGTTTTTTGTTTTTTGTCAATATTTTCTTAAATATGAAAAATATCACAAAAACGTTTAAACAAACATTGAAGATAACAAAGAAATGAACATCTTTTGCTTGAAAACATTTTTTATAAAATCATTTTTATTTGAGAAAAAAATTTATTTTTTTTAAATTCTTGGTTTATAATTAATAATAATTGTAGAGAATGCTAAAATGAACAATTTATAATTAATAATAATTGTAGAGAATGCTAAAATGAACAATTTATAATTAATAATAATTGTAGAGAATGCTAAAATGAATGATTTTTCGAAATCCCTTTAGTTTTTGAGTAAACTGGGCTTTTAAATTTGAAGTATAATTTTTCCATCTTTCATAATTTTGACGTTTTAAACGTCAGTTTCATCCGAGTTTACACAACGCTCGATGTACATTTAAAATATGATTTCAATTGAAAATAAACCATGAGAAAGTAACATGATGGCCACATCCCAATTTTTTAAATTTTCATTTAAACCGGAACTGAACCGGAACCGAACCGAAAGTGAACAGAAATTTTTACACAAACCAAAACTTGAACGAAAAATAATTACTTGGAACGTAATCGTAAATCGGAATGAAATTATTGTCTTAATTTATTGAATTTGGTTCTCGTTTATCACGTGATGAAACATTTTTAATATCCAGGGTTGTTAAAATGAGGCATTTTTAATATTTTTTATTCCAATCAAAAATATAAAAAATTGTAAAACAAATCAAGTGCCTTATTTTAACAACCCTAAATATTAATGTTTTAATTTAGATAATGCTAAAAAGTCGTTGGTTACACCAAGAAAAAGATTTTATTTATATGAGAGAATTAAATATTTAACAAACACAGAAACACAAATCTGCATTTGTAAGAATTCAATATTAATTATAAATACGTACATGTGCAGTAGTCTATTATTAATGAAATGATTTAAAACCCTCAAATAGAAAGTGGAATTTAAATTTAAAGGACGTAAATTTTTAATTTCAAATTACAACGCCGTAAATTATAAATAGGATTGTTTAACTCCGGGCGGCGCTTTACGTTGTTGCACTCTCGGAGCTTTTTCGTTTTTTTTTTCTTTCCTTCTCGAAAGAAATCGAGGACGAATCTGCGTGTTATCGCGAAATGTTAATTGGAGCTCTTTGGGCGTAACAAATGGGTCTGGGCCGCCCATGTATCTCGCCTTGTCAGTACCGTAATTGTAGTTATTGGCTGCAACTATGCCCATTTAGTATGAAATATGTCCTGCACTAGGCTTGTCATAACAATAATTTAGCTAAATCAATTTGGTGCCTTTTTTCCCGTTAAGTTTACGCCATTAAACGTAATGATGGAAATTAAAGGATGGGTCAATAGCTGGTTCAGTTTGCAACTAAATCAGCCAATTGTAATTAGCACAATGGACGTTATTGATGTGTCACAGGAATTTGATATAAACTGAATAATACTCTGACTGAAAGACAATACTACTATACATTATGTAGAGAATTTAATTACATGTTCTTGACAAATACATCCATCATTCCCATATTATATTAAATACATATCGCGCAATATAATTAATAATGCGTTACATTACGTAAGTACACAAAGTTATTATAATATTTTATGTCTGTATGTAATGCAGAAATTAAATATTTAACGTTGGATATCTTGTATCATAACAAGCTGATAAGTTTTATTATTTTAATTAGTCATAAATTTACCTGACACCATAATGTTAATTTTCAATGACGTATGTCGTAACTTAAAATGAACTGGTATTGGAAAGCAACTTAAGTAAACTAAATATATATTTTTGCTATTTTATGATCATTTATGCAAGTATCAATATTTTGAATAAAATACTAACATGTGTAAGATCACGAGTATTTAAAGCAAAATCCTGGAAGGTACCATTATTGTAACTTTTATTATACATCTTTCGTAGATCAACAAGATTTACTCTACAGGAGCAAGGAGGGTTAAAAATGAACTAAAAATGGTGACATTATTAACAGAAGCTGCCTTAACACCTTCAACTAACCAGCAGAAAAGTAATGACATTAAATCAGAATTCAGAATTTGAAAAAAAAATGAAAATCATTTGAAGAAAAATTTAATTTAATCGTTTTTAGGCGCTTCCAGTCGATTTAAGCACTATTAGAACAAAAGTCATTTTGCGGATCTCCGTTCCCGGAAGAAGATTTTTTTATAGACAAATAGTGTTGAGATCAGATTGAGCTCTTTGACTAAAAAACAAAATTAAGAAAAATTTTGTGAATTCGTTATTTGGGCGTTTACAGTCTAATAAGCAAAGACAAATAGTGTTTTGAATAAGCTCTTGGACTTGAAAAAATTAAGAAACATTTTTTGAAGAATTTTTTTTTAAATCGTTATTTAGGCGTCTTCAGTCGATTTAAGTACTATCTACTACGTCAAAAGTCATTTTGCGTATCTCCGTTCCCGGAAGTCCCACATTTTTTTAATAGACAAATAGTGTTCAGATTGAGCTCTTTGACTGAAAAAAAAAATTAAGAAAAAATTTGTGAAAAAAAACTGTATTCGTTATTTGGGCGTTTAAAGTCTAATAAGCAAAGACAAATAGTGTTTCGAATAAGCTCTTGGACCTAAAATGAAGAAACATTTTTTGAAGAAATTTTTTTTAAGCTCTTGGACTTGAAAAAAATGAAGTCCCACAAAAAACTTTAATAGACAAATAGTGTTCACAATGAGCTATTGAACATTTTGAAGAAAACATTGTTTAATCATTATTTAGGCGTTTTCAGTGGATTTAAGCACTATTTACGACAAAAATCATTTTGCGAAACTAATCAAAAAAACTGACATGAATTATCCGCACAATGTTGGTAATCAAAAACTGATGTAACTTAACTTAATAAATCACTTTACATATCGTTACATAACAATATCAATTATATTACCTAGAAACCGGCATTATTTTTATGTAATTCAAACAGCAGCAAACACATACTTTTACATATCCGTATAACAATCTCGCATAAAAATGAGGCCGTTAATTATATAATTACGCAAGCGGCACCAGAAAAAAAAACCTCTTGTTTTAATTAATGATTTTTTTTAAACTCACTTATAATATTGAAAACTATTATGTTTAAATATCAAGGACTCTCTTATCCGCCGGCTAAAATTATTTATATAATATTTTTAATACAATGTTGTATCGGGTGATTAATTCTCTATCGCGATTCAAATTTAAATAATAATAAGACGGATAGTTTCCAAATGAGCCATTCGCATATTTTTCTATTATTAGATGTTGTTTCCTGTAAATAAATTATTAATAACAAACCGTTCAATGATGAATTTACGACGACTTAAGAATCGGGAATGTTGTTTTAAAATGTGACATGAGGTTTTCGATAAGTCTGAATTATTTATGAAGTTTATCAAACACGTTGAAATAATTAAATTCTTCAATGTGCGGAACAAGAAGCTACTCTGAAATCGAATGATCTACAATATACCACTGATGGTCTAATTCTTCAGAATCATTATTTGGCGTAAGACAACCTAAAAATGCCAAGGAAATTATATGCAAAAATTAGCCTAAATAACATTTCTCGCTAGAAAATGTACTGCGGCACGGCACACAGACGCGTATATGTGGTTGCATACGACACAACCTGTTGAGCTATTTAGTCATAACCAGCGGCGGCTCGTGGATGTTCGGCGGTGAGGCAACGGAAGAAAATTTGACCGAAAAAGCAACGGAATATTTGCTTCCTTTATTAGAGTAAGTAGGCAGCACGAGCGGCATCTTTATCTTTGCCTCACCTACGGAAATCCACGAGCCGCCGCTGGTCATAACACTCAAAAACACAACCGGTATTAGCCACAAATAATTCCGGCAATAGATTCCGCTACTTTGGCGTTTCTAGCAAAAATTTAAATTATATAACAGATGAGGAGGACATAAAGAAGAGAAAAGATGAGAATAATGCCGTTATTTGTGTAAAGAAAATACTAACGACGTATTTAATATAAACGTAGAGGAGAACATTAAAGACGAAGATGAGAATAACGCAATTGATATTCTTAGTTTTCTTAGGATTTCGAACCAAAATAAACGGTAAAATAACTTGAACATAAAGAAGGGATTTAAAAACTGCTGAAGAAGAAACTTCAAATGATAAAGATATCCTAGATGATAAAATACAACCACTACTTCAAAATTTAGATTTTAAAGAAAAAATCACATCACAGCGAACTGAAGTAGCTTTAATGAAAACTAAATATCATTACTTAACTTCAAGAAAAGTGATCAGGTATTTTTGAAATTCTACAATACATAGTAGAGATGGGCAAAACTGCTACTTTTGAATCACGTTATTACCTGTGATTGCTACTTTCTAATACCAGTGATTTTAAACTGTGACTATGATCACGGTTACTAATCGCCGTAACACATTCTGGAATGGTTTTGCAAAAATGTTCTTGATATGATTTTGCTAATATTTGTCCACCTGGGCACGTAAATAGTGGTCCTTTATACCTGTGACTGAAGGTGATATTTTGGCTATATTACCTGCTATACCAAATAAACATATGACTGTTCTTGATTCAGTTCAAAATTCGAGAAGCATTTGAAGATTTTTTTAGAGATATATTTTGTCCAAGTTTATCTATGTTTTCGTCCAATATTAAGCGTATTGTTATGTTGTAGTTTTTAATTAGAATAGTACTAATTATCTTTATTATTTAGTTTTACATTATATGTTTACATTTTTATTTACAGCAATATAAATTCTAAAAGGCTATCGACCAGCGGTCTTTCTGCCAACTGCGTTGGTTATGTATTTTATTTATATATTAATGGTTGGTTTAGTGTTAGGATTTAGGATTATGGGGCGGTTGGAAGTTTTATTGAGGACAAATATTGATATAGGGTAAGGTTAGAATAGTATTATTCCCATATGTATCTAAATTTGAATATTTCCCTGTAACCGGATATTTTTCTGTTGGGAAATGTACAAATAAATAAATAGAATATTTGGTCACGAAATTTAAAAAGTTGGAAAGTTTTAGGTATGTGGCAAATGCTTTCCTATTTTGTTTTTCCTCGCAAAAATCGCATCTCTTGAAAGAAGGATTATTTTTTAAATAAACTCATTACCCAATAGAGATATGCATTTTTGAAAATTTTCGTTTTAATTTTTTGAGCACCCGAATAAAAACATTGCAGAAAAAAATATAAAACATGCAGACAAAATTCCATAAAAACCATCCTCGATAGCCGAAGTATCGCTTATTCCAAATCAATTTGGTTTTTGTAAATCCAACAATTTTTAATAGAGATATGGATTTTTGAAAATTTCCGTTTTAATTCTTTGAGCACTTGAACAAAAACGACGCAGAAAAAAATATAAAACGTGCAGACAAAATTCCATAAAAAATCATCATCAATGGCCGATGTATCGCTTATTCAAAATCAATTTGGTTTTTGTAAATTTATTAATTTTTAATAAAGATATAGATTTTTGAAAATTTTTATTTTAATTTATTGAGCACCTGAACAAAAACGTGGCAGAGAAAAATATAAAACGTGCAAGCAAAATTCCATAAAAAAATATCCTCAATGACCGATGTATCGCTTATTCAAAATCAATTTGGTTTTTGTAAATTCATCAATTTTTAATAAAGATATGGATTTTTGAAAAATTTTGTTTTAATTTATTGAGCACTTGAACAAAAACGTCGCAGAAAAAAATATAAAACGTGCAGGCAAAATTCCATAAAAAATCATCATCAATGGCCGATGTATCGCTTATTCAAAATCAATTTGGTTTTTGTAAATTTATAAATTTTTAATAAAGATATAGATTTTTGAAAATTTTTATTTTAATTTATTGAGCACTTGAACAAAAACGTGGCAGAGAAAAATATAAAACGTGCAAGCAAAATTCCATAAAAAAATATCCTCAATGACCGAAGTATCGCTTATTGAAAATCAATTTGGTTTTTGTAAATTCAACAATTTGGAATGGATTTTTGAAAATTTTTGTTTTCATTTTTGTAACACCTAAACAAGGAGGAGCATTTGGAGATTTTCGCAATTTGGTAAATTGTCTTTATTTATTTTTTTTCAGTTCATGAAGTTTGCAATTTCAAAATTGTTCCGTGGTATTATTTAAAAAATGTATGTTCAGATATTCGCACTGAATCTTAAATTCAAATGAATTTTGAGTAATTTTGGGTTTACTATTTGTAGCATTTGTTTTTATGTATTTTTTTTTCAGTTCATGAAAATCGTAATTTGAACATTAGCGTAAGAGTAAATGGGAGTATACAGTATTGAATATAAAGTAATATTTAAAAATGATATTCTCTATTGTCTTCCTACACTTACGTTTTAAGTAACAGTCGCAGTTTAAGTAGCAATCACTGTTTAGGTAACAGTTGTGATTAAGCAGCAATCACAGTTTAAGTCACAGTTTAAATAGCAGTGATTTTAAGTAGCTGTGATTTTAAGTAGCAGTAATTTTAAATAGCTGTGATTTTAAGTAGCAGTGATTTTAAGTAGCTGTGAAATTCGCCTATTAGTAACAGTAACGACCTGTGATTTTTCAATACCAGTGAAAAATCACAGGTATGTGAAATATCGTCCATCCCAATACATAGTTGTTACCACATTTATTCAATTTGAAAACTATTAAATTTGGATTTTTTTCATGGAACACCCTGTAGATTGTTACACTTATTGCTAACGTTTCAAGAATTTAAGAATTTCTTTCTATGTTTCTTCTACAATCTTCAACATATACAATAGTAACTGTCATAAAAAACTAATCATTTGACTGAAATTTATCTAAAATAATTTGTTTTAAAAGGATTTTTACGATTTCTCGCCCTCGTCTCACATTTATGTCAATTGCTGTTCTTATTTCAATTTGAGTACAAAGTAGAGCTGGGTAAATCATGAGCGAGTCGACTCGTAGAGTCTTCTTAGAAATAAGTCGAGAGTCAAGTGTGACTCCTGTTTAAATTTCCTGGCTCATGTTGAGTCATGAAATTCTGAAATCCGACGGGAGGCTTTTCACTGTGTTTTCAGGGTAAATTGCAAAATTTTGGAAGTGAGGACTTTTTTTGCTCGTCAAACTTTCTTGAGAGAGCATTTTCCTTAAAGTGAGGACCTTGCTCATCACTTTTTTCATTTTTTCAAAAGTCAAAACTGACTTCAAGAGTCGACTTCACGATGAGTCGACTAACTAATTCAATCATTTCGCTTACCTCTCGTACACGGTAGAATATTGTTTTCGTGAAAATTTTCTAATCAAAAGTAACCTTTTTGAGGCTCGTAGAGACGATTGCAACTATTTTTGAAATGTGTCTGTGATGAGGACTCTAAAAAAACTAATTAATATTCATAAACAAAACAATAAAGTTAAAGTTTTTTGAGCAATTCGAAAACTGAAAAGCCTCCTTTGGTAAAATTTCGGTATTGGTTTTTTTTTTTAGAATTTCGAATTTGCTCGCGAAAATACCTAAAGGGGCTGTGCAGGGTTCTAAGAGCTGATTTAGGGAAACTTAAATCTACGATCGAATCACGTGGTTAATAACCAGCCGAATGAAAGAAACTTGAAGAAATCTACAATCGAATCACATGCCAAATGAAACGGGTGTTTTTCAAAACTCTGATTCAAAAATAATTACATAAAACACACACAAGAGTGTGTTGCATGCGATTAAAGTTGGTGTAGACGTTATTAATATAGCGATTGAAGAATTATAGTTATTTAAAAAGGTGGCGATGGGGGAGCCTGATGAATATTTATGAAACGAGAGAAAATTGGCGGTTCCCGTTTACACGCGTTTCTAAACAATGGTACAAGTACGTATGCAATTAGGCTATTAAAAAATAATTAAAACTAACGGCCATTAATATTCATGACCCGCGGGCGGCCGTTCGGATAACGCCAGGTACGGCTGGAAATTAAATGAATGAAAAAAAAATGCAGGAGCAAAAAAATCAGTGACTGGGAATTAATTGAAAATAGGCACAATGGGAGTTATTACCGCCGAACGCAGAAAGTCACATTTATATATAAATTACTGTATTGGCAGTAAGAACTTTCTAAAGTGACAACTTAATAGCTCTCTCGCGGTCTTATTTATATATAAAATTTCAGTTACAGTGTTGTAGTGTGGCGTGGAACCGGTTTCGAGTAGGAACGCAAATAGAAACACCACACACACAAACTCGGCTTATTTAATGTTTTAATTTAAACATTGCATGTAATTACTCATCGAGCGGCCGGGTTATAAAAAATACAGTTATGGGTGTAATTAAACTGGAGATCTGATGAATAAGTAAAAGGGCACTGTTTGGTTATTTGATTGGCGAGGGGAAGGAGTAGGGGGCCGAGAAAATTATTAAGACATGCGATGTGTGCCGAGGATAAAATGAAATTAATTAACGGTACGTGTTGTTAATGAATAAACAATTAATACGTTTGTGTGTAATGGTCAGCGTTTATTAAAGAAAAATCAATCTCTAACCGACAATCACAATTGAAATGGCATGTTGTTAGTTAATTCCGATATAAATGTTCATTTTGGTGGAACTCTTCATGTTTTATGTTTTGTGATTTGTCAAAAAAATTAGAAGTTTTTATAATACGATTATAACGCCGAATTCTGTACATGTCCAGGACAAAAATATATATTTATTTTTAAGGGCCTATAAAGAATGAACATGTAAAATATGTAGAATAACTAAAGCAGTTTAAATGACAATTTCAAAAAATGGAAAAATGTGGCGTTACTCATGGTATAGCCTCAATAATAGCAGTGACGGTTTGCGGGTTTTTTTCTGGTACGGCCGAGGAACAAGAGGTGGTAATACAGATAGGTGCGGTCATGCAGCCAGCCGTCTCTGCAACTGACCCTACCTATCTGTATTACCACCTCTTGTTCCTCGGCCGTACCAGAAAAAACCCGGCGAACCGTCAATGAATAATAGAGCTGGCAATCAAAAGATAAGATGGATGAATATGGTGTCACTCATGGTGTAGCCACGGTAATAGAGGTGGCAATCAAGATGGGTGCGAGTCGATTGGCTCATTTACTCAGTAAGTCTAATTCTATTAGATGATGAGCGTTATTTTCACCATCTGCTACTTTGTAACCGTTACTATGAAATAAGTACAGTAACCCAGTAATCAAAGGTTATTTCATAAAAAGAGAACAATTCAATAACGAATCACTTCTAGTAATAGTAACTAATTCAGTAGCGAATCGCTTCTTAATAACATTAACTCTTGCAAACCGATTCAATAACGAGTCACTTCTTAGTAGCAGTAACCGATTCAACAACGAATCACTTCCTAATAACAGCAACCTTTATAACCGATTCAATAACGAGGCACTTTTTAGTAACAGTAACCGATTCAGTAACGACTAACTTCCTCATAACAGTAACTCTTCTAACCGATTTAATAACGAGTGACTTGTTAATAACAGTAACTCTTTTAGCCGCAAGTGGAAAATTACCAAGTGACGTATCGGAACCGTCGCATCAGTTCATTACCATCGGTTACTAAAACATCGCGACACTTGGACGAATTCTAAAAACATTATCTGTAAAATTTCGAAATTCGCTGAGAAATAACTAAAACATAATCGAAACAAAGTGGTGGCACTCTGAACTTGAGTGAGTAAAATGTGCACCTCGTGATTAAACAAATTCTAAAAGAATTATTATCCGGGGAATTAGCTTTCCAAATTCACAGTCAAATAGCATATTTTTGATATATCAAAAAACAGTACACGTAGCCCTACTGTAATCACTCTAAACTTGAACTTGAGAAGGTCAAATGCACACCACGCGTTTAAAATAATTCTAGAAACAAGATCTTTTACGGAATTAGTTTCAAAGTTTCCAAATTCGCTCAAAAATAGAGTATTTTTAGCATACATGAAAATCATCAAAGCACCCTCTCTGAAAAACAAAATTAACTTGAATTTGAATTTGAGTGATTAAAATGTGCACGCGTAATTAAACTGTTTCCAAAAAATATCGCCCGTTGAAATAACTTAAAAATTTTCAAATTCACTCGAAAATAGCTTATTTTGACACATCAAACAACAATCGACGCACCCAGACTATAATCAAAATGACAGCACTGTGAACTTGAAATTAAGTAAATAAAATGCACACCTCGCGATTAGAAAAATTCTAAAAACAGTATCTTTCGTAGAATTAGTTTGAAAAATTTCAAATATACTCAGAAATAGCATATTTTTGATACTCGAGAAAATAATTGACGCACCCTGACAGGAAACAAAATGGCAGCACTCCGAACTTGAATTTGAGTGATTGAAATGTGCACCACGTCGTTAAACTATTTCTAAAAAAAATATCGCCCGTCGAAATAGCTTCAAAATTTCCAAATTCACTCTAAAATAGTACATTTTTGACATATCAAACAACAATCGACGTAGCCTGACCGTAATAAAAATGGCGGCGCAGTGAATTTGAATTTGAGTAAATGAAATGCACACCTCGCGGTTAGAAAAATTCTAAAAACACCATCTTTCGTGGAATTAGCTTTAAAAATTTCAAATACACTCGCAAATAGCATATTTTTGATTTATCAAAAATTAGTCGACACATCCCGACTGTAATCAAAATAGCAGCACTAGAAACTTGAGTAAGTGAAATACGCACCTCGCGATTATAAAAATTGTAAAAAAATCATCTTTCGAGGAATTCGGGTAAAAAAATTTAAATCCACTCAGAAATAGCATATTTTTAATACCCGAGAAAATAATTGATGCACCCTGACAGGAAACAAAATGGCAGCACTCCGAACTTGAATTTGAGTGATTGAAATGTGCACCACGTCGTTAAACTATTTCTAAAAAAAATATCTCCCGTTGAAATAGCTTCAAAATTTCCAAATTCACTCTAAAATAGTATATTTTTGACATATCGAACAACAATCGACGCAGCCTGACCGTAATAAAAATGGCAGCGCAGTGAACTTAAATCTGAGTAAATGAAATGCACACCTCGCGGTTAGAAAAATTCTAAAAACACCACCTTTCGTGGAATTAGCTTCAAAAATTTCAAATACACTCGCAAATAGCATATTTTAGATTTATCAAAAATTAGTCGACAGATCCTGACTGTAACCAAAATAACAGCACTAGAAACTTGAGAAAGTGAAATGCAAACCTCGCGATTATAAAAATTGTATAAAAAAATTATATTTCGTGGAATTCGGTTAAAATTTTTTAAATCTACTCAGAAATAGTATATTTTTAATACTCGAGAAAATAATTGATGCACCCCGTCAGGAAACAAAATGGAAGCACTCTGAATTTGAGTGAATAAAATGTGCAATTGAAAAAAAAAAAATAGAAAACATTATCGCTAGTTGGATTAGTTTAAAAATTTTGAAATCCCCTCAAAAGTAGCATATTTCAGATAAAATATTTTATAATAACCAAAGACAATCGATCCACCCCTTCTGTAAAAAAAATCACAGCGCTCTGAACTTTAATAGAGTGAAATTTGCATCTCGAGATTAAACAAATCCTTCAAAATTTATCACTCACGGAATTAGCTTCAAAAATTTTAAATCCACTTATCCGAAGCATATTTTTGATATATGAAAAAAACAATCGATGCAACCTCACTGTAATGAGAATGGCAGCAATCTGAACTTGATTTTGAGAAAGTGAAATTTGCACTGCTCGATTAGAAAAATTCTAAAAAGTATTATCTTCAGCGGAATTAGCTTCAAAATTTTCAAATCGACTTAGCCAAAGCATTTTTTGATATACCAAAAACCAATCGACGCAACCTCACTATAATGAGAGTGGGAGCAATCTGATGATTTTGAGAAAGTGAAATTTGCACCTCTCGATTAGAAAAATTCCAAAAGTATTATCTTCTGTAGAATTAGTGTCCAAATTTTCAAATCCACTTAACCAAAGCATATTTTTTATATACCAAAAAACAATCGACGCAACTTCACTGTAACAAGAATGGCAGCGATTTGAACTTGATTTTGAGAAAGTAAAATTTGCACCTCTCGATTAGAAAAATTCTAAAAGGATTATCTTCAGCGGAATTAGCTTCAAAATGTTCAAATCCACTTAGCCAAAGCATATTTTTCATATACCAAAAAAACAATCGACGCAACCTCACTGTGATGAGAATGGCAGACACCTGAACTTGTTTTTGAGAAAGTGAAATTTGCACCTCTCGATTAGAAAAATTCAAAACGGATTGTCTGTAGCGGAATTAGCTTCAAAATTTTCAAATCCACTTCCCCAAAGTATATTTTTGATATACTTAAAAAAACCGCAGCACAATGAACTAATAATTTATGCGGGATATTTTTTTATCTTAAGGGGTTACATCTAATTGAAAAAAAATGACTGTTTTTTATTGGCTTACGTGATCTGTAAACATCTTAGGAATGATATACAAAAGGAATTACACGAAGATTTTTTTAAATTTTTGAGAGCTTATTTTCCAAAGCCCCTTCAAACGCTTCGAAACAACCTTCGATATTTTGATGTTCTGACATCAACAACTGAAGACCTGCTATCAAGATGCCTCGGTGGGTACACGCAAAATTTGAATGAAAGTTTCAATTCCGCTCCCAAGTCAATTTCTAGTGGTAAGAAGATTCTCGACATATTAGTCGACATAGCATGAGGATTTCAAAGGACTCCTCCAAGTAAAGACTTACAAATGGAAATTGGCTACGAAACTTATCATTCTTGCCACGAAATCGACGAAGTGGTGCGGAAAACTCAGCGTCATCCAGATCAGTGGCAGCTCGTGGAACATGTTGATGGTGGAGCCACTTATACAATATATCCCCCCCCCCCCACCTTTTTGGAAGAAAGAAAGAGCGATTCTCTTTCTAGACCACAGTAATTGACAAGAATTTTTAATTCATTCTTGATAAGCTTGAAACTACAGGTACTGCCATGGCTCCTATAACGAGCTCTATATAACGAGCCGCCCTTGGTCTAGATCGAGAAAAAATTATCGTGTAATTTTTATAAATCTTAAGTAGAAGACATCTCGCCCATCTCGTTTATCTTAATCTATAGTATAACTGTTAATATTTTCTACCAAGAAAAATGGTGGCCATAATTCAAAATGTATTAGTACTCAGTAATACAGAGAATCCAGACCGAGATCAATAATCAATTGATTTTTTTTTGCTGGTGGAATGGTTATAATGTGCAGACCTGGATGAAAATTCCTCACAGCCACGTTGTCAAATGATTCGTCTATCTATCTATCAATCCGAATACGTCGCTACTCTATGAGAGGTTAGGTCAGCCGTCGGTGAATATTTCATCGGATCCATCAATATTTCAGTGTAAAAGCCCGATTTTTTTTTTCGGCGAACAGCGAGAGAGCGGTGCGTGAGAGATAGAGGCGAAGTTAATTTAATCTATGTGCGTCGCGCGCGAGGGGCTGGAAGGGGTGGAGAGGAGAGGACTCACTTTTTAGATCGTTTGTGTCGCGTACAGTTTCGATAAAAATGCCGCGATAACCTGTGAAAATTTCATGGGGACTACGGAATTATTTATCGCGGGGGATTTTTCCAATTTATTGCCTTTTTAGGTATTGATGAATTCTTTTGCGGATTTTTTGCAACTGCACATACAGTACGTGCACGGGAGGACCGGCGCCAGGGTTCCGACGCAATCAGGTCAATATTTAGATTCGCCGATGTGTAGAGATTAAAAGAAACTATAAATAAATAAAATCAATTCGACACAAACGTATTTGTTCGGTGTTCGGATTACAATCATTCGAATTTTGTATCGTATCAGTGGAAGATATTTCGATGCCGGTATTTGACTCCACTCGTTCAACTTCATATTACAGAAATGAATTTGGATGGTACGTTGAAGGACTTCTCGAATAGTTTTGTCTGCAAAGTAAAACATGAAATAACATGAATGATATTTTTAGAATTTATGAAATTAACAAAGTTAAAGTAATAATAATGATAATTTTCGACACATCCTTAGGCAATGGGTGCGTTTAAAAGCACCTTACTCTAGAACTTAAAATAATCAAAGCGAGCGAAAAATTATACTCCTATATATTTTTCGTGGGGCGCTCCGTTTACGATCTATGGCCGATTTTTGATTGAATTTTTTTGATACCCATTTTTGGTGCCTCTAAAATTATGACCTTTTTGACCCATTCGGTAAACCACCACTACTTGTAATTGTCATTATGTTAATTTAATACCTTCTTTCTTTTAGTTTCTTCAAGTTGCTGATCAACGTCTAATTGCTAAGATTTGAAAATTTAATAGTTTATGAGATGGGTCTGCAAAGTGATGAATTATTCCGAAAATAGATAAATCGCACGGAAAAACTCTCTCTAAGCGGATTACGAAAAGCCCGCCGTTTGTTAATAAAAAGAGATACCTAAGGTGTACGGAGTGAGAGTGATTCTCGGTGGGAGTACATCTCGGTCGGGCAGAAATTCCGTAGTAAAAGTTGTAAAGCACAGGAGGTGAATTTCCATTATCAATGAACACGGAACGGAATGGAACGGAACGAGTGTAGAAGAGGAAGCGATTCAGCCAGACGAAAACGTTTTGTCAAAGTGGGCGTGAGGTTACGTGAGGCAAGGTCGAACACCCACGATATTTTCAGCTGGGAACAGCTGATCGGAGCGGAACGCGAGAATGTTGTGAATGCCGACGAGGAAGAGAAGAAAACACGCCGCGGGGTGTGCTGCGCTCCTCCTTCCTTTCCCCTGCTTCTGCTCCTCTTCTTCGCGAAACGTCGCCGGCATAATTAAGGTTTATTCGGACGCTGATACCTACGGCTTTGAGGAGGGATTTTGGGGGTTTGGGGAAGAGCGGCGCGCGTCTTGGAAGTCAACGTCCCGCGGTAAATCAATTTGCGGGGCTGTTGCACTACCCTATACTAGACGTCCAAGACAAGACGGATTGGGAGCACGTGGTCTCCGCGATGGAGCATCCGTATATCAACAAATCAGGAATGGAAGCCAGGTGCTTCAGACGACACAACTACCATTAAACTATGTAATTACGTGTATACTTTAATTATTCATCGAAGCAAACTAACTATTGTATCCATCGATTGCTTTGCATCGGGGTGGTCCCGCTGCACATGCATTCTCCACCGTACAATACCTCTGAGTATGTATTGTGTGCATTCTGCTGGATTATACATGGCCGCCAGTTTGTAGATCATTAATTCATGCGCCGCGCTCCAGATGGCGGCACGTTCGCTGTTATGGCTGTGTCAATAACGCGAACACTTGTCGCAGATTTCGGTCTCTGATTCTTTTATGATACACCCCCGAATCGATTACTTATGCTCTCTCCTCTTCTTAATGCGTCGTCCGACGCCACCGCTTATTCCCCAACATCCGATGATTCTCCGGCGGTTGTAGTAGACGGCGCGCGACACAACCTACCTCACCCACCACACTCTGTCTAGTAGCAACTGGTAGCAGCAGTAGCAGTAGCTTTTCGGCGTATCCGCGATGAATACCAAACAGCGCTTCCCCGGCACCACTTGATCCACTCCCCGATCTCCACTTACTCCCAATTTCCACCGATAAACACAATTACTTCCCACCGAATAATATACATTTCCTAAAAGATGACAGTCTCAGCATAAAATCTCGTAAAGACGACCGTCCTAAATGGATCAGAATCAATACCACATAGACAAATTAAAGATATTCTATCATAAAAATAAAACGTGTGCAATTATCAAAATCTTGCATTTCCTGTTCCAACAGTAGAAATTGCAGATGTAATAAAAACCAACTATAATATATAAATATTCAACCAGTACGTAAATGTACATGATTAGGTTTACAAAGACTAGAAAACAAAATACTTCTTCCCTAGCTAATAACACGCCGAATACAAACAGATGAATGGATTATAATGTAAGGTAAGAACAAACCTATCATGTGATCAGGGGCGGCTCGTTATATAGAGCCACGGAGCCATGGCACTAACTGTAGACTCACTCTCAGCAAGAATTTTTAAATAAATCTTAAAAAAACTTTTTAAATGTTAAACACCGCGTGAAAGTTCCACATTAATTTCAGATTGGTTAAAATTTTGAGAGACTATTTCCGAATAATGAGTTTTTACAAATATCCAAAGAAAACAATCGCAAGTTTACCACAACAAAAATGGTTGCACTAAGATGACCAAAAAGGCGTATTTTTCAAAATACAAGTAGGAATTGCACATTTATTTTAACAGATGGCTTAAACTTTGACTGACTAATTCTGAATAATGTGTCTTTACAAATTTTCAAAGAAAATCATCACAAGTTTACCACAACAAAAATGGTAAATGGTAAATCACCAAAAAGGCAAATTTTTCAGAAATTCACTTGAGAATTCCACATTTCTTTCGACGGATGGTTGAAATTTTGACAGACCAATTTTGAATAATGTCCCTTTATAAATGACATCAAAAAATAATCACAAGTTTACCACAACAAAAATGATTGCACTAGAGAAGCAAATTTTGATACCAAAAAAAAACGCAATTCTACATTTATTGCTACAGATGGTTGAGATTTTGACAAACTAACTCGGAATAATGTGTCTTTTACTTTTTTTGTTCAAATTTTCGGATTTTTGGTCCACAATTTTGATTTTTAGGATCGAATTTTTAATTTTTTATCCTATATTTTAGATTTTTTTTAACCTAAATGATTTTTGCCGATATTTTTAGTTTCAGTTTCTGATTTCTAGCCCTTCATTTTAGATTTTCTAACTTGAATTATTATTTTTTATGGACGAATTTTTTTACTTTTTGGTTAATTTTTGACTACCGTTTTCGAGTTTCTGGCCGGCAACTAATTTTGAGCTAAAGAGTTATTTTAGGAGCTGAAAATTGCAAATTAATTTTGTTTTCCTTGATTTTAAAATTTTTTTCGTTTGCATTTTTGATTTTTTTGGCCCATATTGTAGATATTTGACCTGTATTTTTCATTTCTTCGTTCCAAATTTTAGAGTTTTTGCCCGAAATATTCTTAATTTTTGATTTTTTTGTTGTTGAAATTTTCGGATTTTTGGTCTGCATTTTGTCTAAATTTTCGATTGTTTGTGCTTATATTTTTTTACTCCTAGTTTTTACCTTAATTAAGAGCTAATTCTGCAAGTGATTTCTTTTTTACGATTTTTCAAAACATTGACTACAATTTCCGTTCCCTCCAGTGCAGTTTTGAGTAATTCCTATTGTTTTCAGTAGCAATATTGCAATTATTTTTACAAGTAATCAAAAGTACACTCTTTCTGCATAGTTCTAGTAATTTTGGAGATAATTCTACAAGTGATTAATTTTTTTACAATTTTTCAAAACATTGAGTGCAAATTTCCTTCACTACAGAGCAAATTTTGAGTTTATTCCCTTGTTCTCTGCAGAAGCATGTCGTTGTTTTCAGGAAATTAAAGGTAGACTATTTTTGAATAATTGAAGTTTATTTGAAGCGAAACCTTCAAGTAATAATTTTTTTAAATTTTTTAAACCTTCGAGTGCAAATTTCCTTTGCCGCAGAGCAAATTTGTTTTTTTTTTCCTATGTTTTCTGCACCCGAGTGCTGAAAATGGCAATTTTCATACTTGAATTTTCAATCTTCTTATTTTCATTTTTATCGTTAGGCCCGGATCTTGATATTTTGGCCTAAATTTTTAATCTTTTGGCCTCATTTTTTTTTCTAAATTTTCGATTTGTTTGTTAAAATTTTCGATTTTTTGGTCCGCTGTTTTGATTTTTAGGATCGAAGTTTTGAATTTTTTATCCTATATTTTAGATTTTTTTAATTTAAATAATTGAGTTTTATAAGCAACTTTTTTTCTGTTTTTGCTGATATTTTCAAGTTTTTTTGATGGTTTTTGATTTCTTGCCTTTGATTTTAGATTTTTTAACTTGAATTATTATTTTTTATGGGCGATTTTTTTTTACTTTGTGACTAAAATCTATTAAATTTAATTTTTTATTTTCAAAAAAATTTTGTTTTTTTTTCAAAACTGAGACCATTCTAAAATTTTGTTGTGAGTCTTCCAGGAACTGAGGTTTTCAAGTTTCTGGTCGGCAACTTATTTTGAGCTAAAGAGTTATTTTGGGGGCCGAAAATGGCGAATTATTTTCGTTTTCCATGATTTTTCAATTTTTTGATTTGAATTTTTTATTTTTAGACCAGCATTTTTGATTTTTTGGCCTATATTTTAGATCTAAGGCCTGTATTTTTCATTTCTTCGTTTTTTTATTTTTTTGTTGAAATGTTCTGCATTTTTTTAACCGCGAAATTTGTCTAAATTTTCGATGTTTTGGGCGTATATTTTAGTTTTTTTACTTTAATTAAGAGCGTATTTTTTATTGGTCTATACTTTAGATTTTTAACGTGTGTGATTGAATTTGATGTGCAATTTTTTATTTTTTTTGCCGGTATTTAATTTGTATAATTTGTCATTTCCATCTTTCATAATTGTGACGTTTCAAACGCCAGTATCATCCGATCTAATAAATTGTAAAAGTGGCTCTACCATCAACATATTCCACGAGCCGCCACTGCATGTGAGTATTATTAGTATTTAAACTTGTGAAAATGTATATTTCGTCTTCTTTATATTTATTGGTGCATTTTCTATGTCTTATAAATCGAAACAAAAAATATTTAATTTTGGCTAGAATCGCTTGCAACGCGGGGAGAAGAAGATAGTGCGAAAATCACGCATAGATAGCTGCAAAAATAACAGTTGTTCGTTCAATACACACACAAAACAACTCAAAGCACCTGTGCCTAGCGTTGCTAGACAGTTTGTTCGCATTTTAATTCTAATCAGCCAATTACAGCCATTAAGGCTTTCCAAATTTATTATCCAACCTGCATAATGAAGCAAGAAGATTACACCATGAGCAATCACCTCAAATCGGACGATGGTCTATTGGTGTATATATACAGAGTGGTGATAAAGTTGCGCACAAAATTCATAATTTCTCTATTAATCAAGCAACAGGACGCCAAATTCTGGAAGAATTAAAAAAAATGGCGGAAAATTTATTTTGTAACATAACTTCTGAACCGCTAGTCCAAATACGATGGGATTGCCTTTGAAATGATCACAAATATCCGAATCTTTGAGGTCATTCCTGAGATTACAAAAATCGATTTTTTTTCTTTCATCCCTAAATTATTATTTATTCGTTTATAGTCTTAAGAATAGAATACAAAAGTTTTTACAATTAAAACGGCTAGAGCTGATTGAATGAAACGTCTTTTGACGCGAGTATTATAATATAGATAAAAAAGCAAAGATCACAAATGATGTTGCTAATTACAAGCATTAGCCAGCAATGCATACTGAAGTTTTCGAAGCTATAAAGTCTATTTACAAAGAACTGAGTGATGATGAGTAAATTAACATACCTCAATGTTATACGCAAGATATTATTCACCAAAACTTTAAACGCGTTTTACTCAAAACACACTTTTTCAAATTTGCGTACTTTTCTTACCATTTTTATACGATCTTCTCTTGTATATATTGCAACAAAGTACGTAGGATTTTTGCGAAATATTGTAAACTCTTTTTACAATCACCCACTCTCAACTCAAGGCAACATCTGGGAACAAAATCTGACCTAATGGACTGTCTCCAGGAAATCATCAGCGGGAAGCGCCTTTAGTTCGTAATCCTCGATAATCCATTGAATCCAAGCTCTGTAATAACATTTTGGGAGTACGCGCAAGAAGTATTTCTTCCGCAAAGTTGCAGCTGATGTATCAATACCAAAAGACTCTACTTCTACTTCTTCGAAGTAATAAAAAAAAATTGAGCTGTTTCATTTTCTAACCCAAGCTGCAGCCAAATTGAATGTTGATAGCAGGAATGAGCTAATTATTACCAACGGTGAGTTCGTGATCTGCTTTTTCTCTTCGTGAAATGACTCCCCTTTCAATACACCCATGAAGAAGCTGATACCCGAACGACGCTTCATGTTTGTGATGCCTTTCAGTTAGGTTGGTTCAGGCAAAAGGTGTAGAAGAATTGTGGGTAGCTTTTGGAAAAGGAAACGATTTCCGATATATACTAGCCCATGCGATATGTGCTCCTCTTGGCCCTGACAAATTATATGCTCGCATTCACGGGCTGTGATACGACATCAGCGTTTGTTGGACGTGGAAGGAAGACAGCGTGAAATAGTTACCCTGGTGTAACATCAGCATTAATCGCATTGTCCACATTTGATCCAAAAGAATATATCACAAAAGATACCTCAGCTCTAATTCAGCGGTACATATACTTTGATCAATGGATCTTTGCGTGCACTTCATAGATAGCCGAACCAGTTTCGACAATTTTTTCATGCATTCACTCCCTCTATGATAAATTAAATGAGGCGCAATAATGTGTGTACGTATTTCGTCCAAAGCGAGAACACTCCGTTTTCGGAAATGACGCACACGCAAAGATCCGTAGAACTAGTAAATGTAGCACACAGGAAACTTTTTGCCCGCAAAGGTAGGCTCATGGAGACCATTCCTTTGCAGTTACATTTGAGCCTGGCAGCTTTAGAGGCAACAGGATGGAGTGAGTGAGCCAATCCACGGCCAGTAATACGGGAACCATTACAATTTGGTTGGACTAGGAATGCTGTAAAACTTCAACCACTGTGGAGAACTACCAAAAGTTTCAAAGACATATCAGGAGCAGCTCGTTAACACGTTGAGCGCCACGCCAATTTTGAAGGCAGTCCCCTCGTGCCAATGTCTCTTATCGCAGTAGAAGAGTGATTTTTAAAGGACGGCCCGTTCGAAAAATCATAAATTACTCTTGCTTCCCGATGACACCTAAACTGCTCCACCCGCTGAGTATCGTGGTAAATACTGATGTTATGGTCGCTCCCTTTTTTGCCGGTTTTGTGGGTGGAGACAATTTTAGTAGGTCGCTTACATTTAGGCCGCGTCAACCACCATTGGCTGACACTGAAATTACATTTACTGCGACCGCGACCTACTAAAATTGTCTGACGCGGCCTGAATGCAATTTCAGTGTCAGCCACCGCTGGTTGACGCGGCCTAAACGGAAAGTCCAGTGTCAGCCACCGATGGCTGACGGGGCGCTCAACGTGTTAAGTGTGGATGCATAAAACCATGCAAATAGCGGTGGAAATGCAAGCATCTATGATTACAATGCACTGAGCTCTCCTACTGCGACTGCAACAACTAAGTATTTCTTAGTACGAAACAAAAAGAAAAAGAAAAAAATTAAATAACACCTTATTTTTTCATTCTTTAAATTTCTATATAACTACTCAGTGGGCGTATACACGTAAATTTAGCAGCCTAGCGGATTCCCAGTTGGATAAAACGGCATAAGTTATAGGCATAAAGATTCGGACAACATTTGAGATCATTTCAAAGGCAATCCCATCATATTTGGACCAACGATTCAGGAGTTACGATACAAAACAGATTTTCCACCATTTTCCAAAATGGTGGCCGAATGGGTCCGAACCCAGCCGACGTCTATATCAAAAAATGGTCATCATGCTGCTGAATACAAACACAATATGGTGCCCTTGCTGCTTAACACGCGCAACATCTGCGCGGTGTCTCACTTGGTCTCACTTTCACCGGACCTCCGGACGGCGTGACATCGACGCGGTGTCACGTTAGTTTAGTTCGCCCTCGAATGCTAAATATTTGGCATACGATATATAGCCGTCGCAGGAACCATTTTATGCCCTTGAGGCGGTATTTTCTTGGATGATTTTCTTTTTATCATGCAGAGAATGAATCGAACGTTAAAAAAAACCGCTCGGACATGTCGATTTTTGTTCATTATTGCGCAGTTTTTGATGTGCGAAGTAATCGGCATTTTTTTTTTAATGGAATACAATTTTTTTTTATTTGGCAACTTTTGTAGAGCTCTTTACGGTCAAAAATGCTTATCGTCTGCTTTTTCAAAATCCAAATTATAAAGTTTGTGCGAAATTTGATGATCATTTTCGTACGTTCCATACAAAAATGTTGTAAAAAAAGCACAAGCTCTACAAAAAAATTATGCTTGATAAAATAGTCCACGACTTCATATTTGCGAATCTTTATCACCATTTTGTTCCATTTCTTGTTTTTAGATCAAATGACACGTACTTTTCAAGTAACTGCAAAGAGAATTAAAAGCTCTACAAAAGTTGCCAGAAAAACTACTTCTCTTTAAAAAAATTGCCGATGCCTTCACAAGTCAAACACAAGAGACATGTAAGAAGTAATATGCCAATTTTGCCTAAAAATTGGCATATTACATACTGAGGTGATTATTTTGCGCGTAGCAAAGCACTCTTCTTTCATTATTTCTCCTGAGTTCCGGGTGCGGTGATTCGAATTTTATTTTTTTATTAGCAAGTACGGTTAATATAGAATCTATTCAAGTGCTTATAATTTCTATGGCGATATGCGAAATTTTAAAAATTTTGCAGTTGTTAGGCTTCTGCGCGTATCCGTTGCGCGAGGGTGGAAATTAATTATTTTCATAGTGTTCGGGGTACGGTAATGCAAATTTTATGTTTTTATTGGTTAGTACGGCTTATATAGAATATATTCATGTGCTTATATTTTTTTATGGCGATGTGCAAAATTTTAGAAATTTTGCAATTGTTGGGAGTCTGCGCGTATCCGTTGCGCGAGGGTGGAAATTAATTATTTTCATAGTTTCGGGGTGCGGTGTTGTGAATTTTATTTTTTTATTAGTTAGTACGGCTAATGTAGAATATATTCATGCGCTTATATTTTTTTATGGCGATGTGCGAAATTTTAGAAATTTTGTAGTTGTTAGGCTTCTGAGCGTATCCGTTGCGCGAGGGTGGAAATTAATTATTTTCAAAGTATTCAGGGTGCGGTGTTGCGAATTTAATTAATTGATAATTTTTTTTATTAGTTAGTACGGCTAATGTAGAATATATTCATGTGCTTATATTTTTTTCATGGCGATGTGCGAAATTTTAGAAATTTTGCTATTTTTAGGACTCGTTGCGCGAGAGTGGAAATTAATTATTTCCACAGTGTGCGGGGTGTGGTGATGTACATTTTATTGTTTTATTAGTTAGTACGGTTAATGTAGAATCTATTCATGTGCTTATATTTTTTATGGCGATGTGCAAAATTTTAGAAATATCGCAATTGTTGGGAGTCTGCGCGGATTCGTTGCGCGAGGGAGGAAATTAATTATTTTCAGCGTTTAGGATGTGGTGTTGCAAATTTTATTGTTTCATTAGTTAGTACCGTTAATATAGAATCATTATGCCCATCTCTAGTTGGAACTACTTCCTTAGCTAATACAATGACGAGCATTAATAACGCATGTGTCAAAAATAGTTTTCGCTATCAAAGCAACATTGGTATTTTTGATTCAAAATTGAAATATGAAATCAAAGTACTAATTAATTCATTGGTCATCAGTAAACGCTTTTTTTTTAATCATACACGTGAAAGAAACTTCTGTTAGTGTTAAAATAGCAAATCTAGATTTATTAGCAATAGAACTTTACTGAATTAATCTGAATAATATAGTAATTTCGTATATCGATTAAACGAGATGAGGAGGAGAAAACGAGCCGGAATTGATGATTATTATCATTATTACAGGCGCAGACATGTGGTCTGGTGGATATATGTGTAGATGAAAGTGTCGTCGTGTTTTTTATGGGGAAGGAGAGAGCATTTGATAAGGGCGCGCGTATGTTGACAACAATCAAAGTTAGCGCCCAGAGGCTCGAAAGAGACGAGGGGGCGAACAGGGACAGTTGTTTGTCACTACTATTCGTCTGAGGTGGGATTCTGTTGGGGGCCCCTCCCGCGCCCCCCTGACGCCCGCGAGGGTTGTTTTTATATTTTGCATATAAACCCGACCCACCCCACGAAGACCGCCGCCTATTGATCCACTCCATATTTTCATACGTGCATTACATATATATTTCATTTCTGAATCACGGGCATAATGAAAAATTATTGTGAGGTGACATTTACATTTTTGCGTTTTGTCGCGCCTTCTATTTATTACCTTTTCGCCACCCTCAACCTCATCCTATCACACTAGGCCACTATACTTCTCATCCTCGTCCTCCTCCACCTCCTCAGACGTCGCCGCGTTACTTTCCAGCTCATGTAAACTCCCATCGAAACGTGACTTGTTCTTTCCAGACTCCGATACAAATTTTAAACATGATTTGCAGACTTTTTAACGTATAACAAAGTAATACTTTATTTTAAAGAATATAATGATTATGACACTAAACTAACTTTAAATACCGCAAATATCTGGAAATATAACAAATATAAAAACAGGCTATAGAAAATAATACAAACTTGTTTTCTTGTTTGTATAAATATAGTACTCCTACTTTTTTAAATACACCTCCTGGAAAAGATTTGAGTTCACTTTTTAAAAAGGATGGCAGTGGTGACCAACTGACGAGGTCTCGAAAGTGCGAGGAGTTACTCGAGAAGTACAGTGTCACCGAGCACTCGAGACGTGTGGGGGTAAAGCTTGTGCAGAGTGAGAAAGTATTCGGAAAGAACGCGAAAGAATTGAATTTAAGATGGTCACTGCGCAACACGCCTAGAGTGCTTGGTACAACTCTAGCCATTGTTCATTACTTAATTACTTCTATAAAAGTTGCTTCATTAGAAAACAACTTTTACTGTCAAAATTATACTCAAGTCATACCATGAAAGACATTGTTCATGACTTTTATAAAAGTTGCTTCATTAAAAAACAACTTTTACTACCAAAATTATACTCAAGTCATACCACGAAAGACATTGTTTATTACTTAATTACTTCTATAAAAGTTGCTTCATTAAAAAACAATTTTTACTGCCAAAATTATACTCAAGTCATACCACGAAAAACATTGTTCATTACTTCCATAAAACTTGCTTCATTAAAAAACAACTTTTACTGTCAAAATTATACTCAAGTCGTACCACGAAATAGACTTTATTTCCAAGGCCAAAATCTTATGATTTAACTTAACTGATGGGGGCCGCGGTTGCCCAGTGAGTAGAGCTCCTGCTTGCGGACCTCGTGGTCGTGGGTTCGAATCCCATCCGCGCGGTCTCTTTTACGGAACGAAAAATGACCGTGCGGGCCCATAGATGTTTAGTGTATGTCCCTTTCATCGTTATAAATGATTATTATACGAATTATCGGTTGTGGCAGAATGCCCTACGTCAATTCCCAAATCACCTGCGCTTCCTCAACCCGAATTCCTGTCAACCACCCTTCCTTAAAAAAAAACCACTCGCACAAGATGTACCAAAGATTTTTCAGGATAGTATGTTTCCAAATAAACAGTATTCGCGGCATCGAAATCCCGAAATTAAATCGGTGGCCAAATGACAAATCGCTTTTAATTACGCGCGTGCAGTGCACAAAACGAATTTCCATAATCGCGCGCAAAATTCATAAAGTAAATAATAATTTATTTCGCACCTTTAAAATAAATATATTTATTTAGGTAAATTCGATTCCATTTTATTACACATGACACATGCTGAAAACGTTCTCTCAGTGCCGCCGCCAATTTAATAACGCCCCCCAACCCACCCCCCCCTCGCCCGAATGTTGTCGCAGGTGTCAGGTAAACATTAACGTGCGCATTATTCTGTTAATTCGATGAACACTTTTTTTATGAACGTTTCCATTTCCTTCATTACGGGATTAAATTTAATGCGAGCGGAAAACAAACTGAAACTATCGATATGTATTTGTATGCGTGGGTGTGTCGGTCGCGAATTTAATTAAATTTAATGAATTGAAGATTAATAAATGTGTGTTTGTTTGAATACATTTTAATTGCGATATGGAACAATCTAGAGGAAATACATATATACACAATTCAATTATTTGCTATACAAACTAGAAATAATCTGATTTACAAGATACGATCAGAAGAAAAGGAAAGTTTCACAAATCACAGTATGCAATATTTCATTAACCCATTGAGTTTTGATGACGTCTAAAGGCGTCATATATATTCTATGATAATTGGGCCTGATGGCTTTAGGCTTCATCAACATATACACGAATTGCATTTTCATTTTTCAAATCCTTTTTTTTTGACTTCAAAAGTAAGTTACAGTATAACTACACACTAACTAGAAAAAAAATATTTCATCAAGAGTACTGCTTCCTAAAACTGATAGCAGTGAAAGGGTTAAAAGTACCTTGAGAGCAGAAAAGGTTTTACTAAGATCTACTATTTCCTTCATATCATACCTTATTCCCCAATAAAATTTGAATATTGTTTCCCCATCAGAACGTCTACGGACGGAAATTTGTTAATTTGACGCCACGTTGCGTTAAAATAGCCAATCACCGTTTTCTTATACGATTTACTTGACAACGGGAGCTTATCCCATCCAGACGACGGGAGCTTACCAGCTCAAATCAATTAAAGTCACTTTAAATCGATTTAAATCAATCCATTAACATATGTGTCCATTTGACAGTGAATAAAAAATGTCGCGATTCTGGACAGAAAACAGTGAGTAACAAAGTATGTAAATTTTAATTTTGGAATAGAAATAATGCTACTGAACGCACCTAGTACAATGATAAATCCTTACATTTTTGACGAAAATGGCGTTAAATCTGTTGCTTTAAATAACACATTTTCTGGAATTTTTGTCAAAATTTCGGTGCATTATAGCTAAAAATTTTATTATTAAAAAAAGATGAAAAATCGCGCAAAAATGCGTTGTGGACGGAAATACTTAAGGGCTTACGAAAGGATCCAAGGTGTAATTTTTTTATGGACAATAGTGTTTAGAATGATCTCTTAGACTTAAAAAAAAAGAAACTTTTTTTTTATTTATTTTTTTTAAATCGTCAAATAATTTATGTGATGTTTTTATTTTCGCAATCTAAGTTTAGAGTGTTGCCATTTTGTTTTTACACAAGGCAAGGTATTGTTTTTTACAGAAAATCAAAAATACGATTCTTTTTAACGGATTTTGAGCGTTTGAACTTAATTCCTTGGTTTATTATTTTTTTACAATTTTCCAAATCATTGAAAGTTTTTCTTATTTTCCTCGTCCAAGTTTAGAGTGTTGCCATTTTGTTTTTACACAAGGCAAGGTATTGTTTTTTCACAGAAAATCAAAAATACGATTCTTTTTAACGGATTTTGAGCGTTTGAACTCAATTCCTTGCTTTATTATTTTTTGTACAATTTTTCAAATCATTGAATGTTTTTCTTATTTTCCTCCTCCAAGTTTAGAGTGTTGCCATTTTGTTTTTACACAAGGCAAGGTATTATTTCTTACAGAAAATCAAAAATACGATTCTTTTTAATGGATTTTAAGCGTTTGAACTTAATTCCTTGGTTTATTATTTTTTTTACAATTTTCCAAATCATTGAATGTTTTTCTTATTTTCCTCGTCCAAGTTTAGAGTGTTGCCATTTTGTTTTAACACAAGGCAAGGTATTGTTTTTTACAGAAAATCAAAAATACGATTATTTTTAACGGATTTTGAGCATTTGAACTTAATTCCTTGGTTTATTATTTTTTGTACAATTTTCCAAATCATTGAATGTTTTTCTTATTTTCCCCGTCCAAGTTTAGAGTGTTGCCATTTTGTTTTTACACAAGGTAAGGCATTATTTTTTACAGAAAATCAAAAATACGATTCTTTTTAACGGATTTTAAGCGTTTGAACATAATTCCTTGCTTTATTATTTTTTTACAATTTTCCAAATCATTGAATGTTTTTCTTATTTTCCCCGTCCAAGTTTAGAGTGTTGCCATTTTGTTTTTATACAAGGCAAGGTAGTGTTTTTTACAGAAAATCAAAAATACGATTCGTTTTAACGGATTTTGGGCGTTTGAACTTAATTCCTTGGTTTATTATTTTTTTACAATTTTCCAAATATTTTAATGTTTTTTGTAAGACCTTATTTTCAGGATTTTTTCATTTCTTTTTTCAGGTCTTTTTTAAGAACCTTTCTCTGGAACTTATCTTACAGGATTTTTCTTCAAGGCCATATTTTTAGCAATCATCTCTAACGATGTTTATTTCAGGACTTTTCTTTTGTGAATTTTTTTCGAGACTCTTTTTTCAAAACTTTTTGTTTTTGAGACTTCTTTTCAGGAACTTTTTTCACGACTTTTTAATGCCTTCTCCACATCTTTTCTAAGTCTTTTTGCAAGACTCTTTTTGGTTTTTTTTGCAGGACGATTTTTTCAAAATTTTTTTAGAACTTTTTTCAAGACTAAAAAGTTTTTGTTTGGGGCCTTTTTTGGGATTTTTAATCTGAATTATTTTTCTGGAACTTTTTTAATGCCCTTTTTCAGGTCTTTTCTTAGGCTTTTTGCAAGACTCTTTTTGGGTTTTTTTTCAGGCTGATTTTTTTAAAACTTTTGTTAAGAGTTTTTTTAAAACGTTTTTCAAGACTAAAAAGTTTTTGATCGGGGCCTTTTTTTGGGATTTTTAATCAAAATTATTTTTCTAGAACTTGTTCAATGCCTTTTTTTTGATTTTTTTTACAGGACAATGTTTTCAAAACTTTTGTTATGAAGTTTTTTAAGACTTTTGTTTCAGAACCTATCTTTTTCCGAATTTTTTTTCAGAGCCCTTTTTTTAAAGATTATTTAAAAACTATTGTGTTCAGGACCTTTTTTGGGCCGTTTTTATCAGGCTTATTTTTTCAAGACTTTTTTAATGCCTTTTATCAGATTTCTTCTTCTAAGGCTTTTGCCAGAACTATTTTCTGGAATTTTCTCGGGTCTTTTTAGGACCTTCTTAAGGACTCTTTGCGGGACTTTTTTCAGAAATTTCTTTCAGGACTTTTTCGGGACTATTTCACAGGCTTTATTCAGGACTTTTTAAGGTCTTTATTATGACTTTTTTTTAATGTTTCTTCAGTACGTTTCTTCTGGCGATTTTTTTATAGGATTATTTTTTTAAGACGTTTTTCAGGATTTTTTATCAGGACTTCTTTAATGCCTAATCAGTTCTTTTCCAAGGCTTTTTTCATGACTTCTGTTAGGACTATTTACTCGACTTGTTCTTATTTTCCCAGTCCAAGTTTAGAGTGTTGCCATTTTGTTTTTACACAAGGCAAGGTATTGTTTTTTACAGAAAATCAAAAGTACGATTCTTTTTAACGGTTTTTGAGCTTTTGAACTTAATTCCTTGGTTTATTATTTTTTTACAATTTTTCAAATCATTGAATGTTCCTCACTTTCAAATGTTCAATGTACCTCGTACTTCCCAAATGTCATCTGCACAGGAGTCACTCGACTCTCGACTCTCGACTCTTCTTTAAGTTATGCATGCAAACTTAAGCGTAACCCCTTCCGCCCCCCTCTAGCGCTCCTGTGAAAAAAAAGTTTTTTTCTGGAAACCATGTCCAACACAGGAGTCACTCGACTCTCGACTCATTTCTAAGAGTCGCCTTTTTAATCGACTCACTAGTGAGTTACATCTCTACTTTAATTCACATACAGATAATACTTATGTAATTAACGTACATGGCAAAATAAGAATAAAAAGTTTAAAAAATGTTGAATGTGTTGTGAGCCCGTAATATTTTTAGAATCAGTGGCGTAACGTACAGGGGGGCGATATAATTAGATTAGGGGTTTGATTGAACATACAACAAACACCCACATTGAAATATACACTGGAGGAAAAAAAAATGAAACATGAAATTCGAGAAAATTTCGACCATTTTCAAACCGCCATAACTCGGCGTATTTTTAATCGATTTTGATAAATCTTTGAGGGTAAACAACTTTGAAGTGTCTTCTTTAAAGTCATGCATGCGAACTTAAGCTTAACCCCTTCCGCCCCCTCTAGCGCTCCTGTGAAAAAAAAAGTTTTTTTTTCTGGAAACCATGTCCAACTTTGACGATGTTTACGGAGTTGGAAAAATTTTGTCGACTCGATCCACTATAAAGGCATTAAAACTTGATCAATTCCCTATGCAGGACTCAAAGAACGAAGTTCCTACGACGATTTGGCATCAAGTTATGGGTGTTTGAAAAAAAAGTGCATTTTGAGGTTTTTCGCACATAATTAAGTGAATTTTCCACCAAACTTGATGATTATTTCAGGAAAAAAATGCCATTTTGGCTCTATTTTAAGCGGGTAAACTCAGATTGGAATGATCCCTTTTCGAACGCTTCAGCCCCCGAACAAAAAAAAAACACGTTTTTGGACAAAAAAAACGTCAAACTTTGGCAACGTGTACCGAGTTTGAAAAAATGTGTCTACTCGATCCACCAAAAGGGCATTGAAATGTGATCAATTACCTGCGCAGGACTCAAATAACGAAGTTCCTACGACGATTTGGCACCAAGTTATGGGTGTTTGAAAAAAAGTGCATTTTGAGGTTTTTCGCACATAACTCAGTGACTTTTCAACCAAATTTGATGATTATTTCAGGAAAAAATGCCATTTTGGCTCTACTTTAAGCGGGTAAACTCAGATTGGAATGATCCCTTTTCGAAAGCTTCGACCCCCGAACAAAAAAAAAAACGCTTTTGGACAAAAAAACGTCCAACTTTGGCAACGTATACCGAGTTTGAAAAAATGTGTCTACTCGATCCACCAAAAGGGCATTGAAATGTGTTCAATTAACTGCGCAGGACTTAAATAACGAAGTTCCTACGACGATTTGGCACAAAGTTATGGGTGTTTGAAAAAAAGCCCAAAATGCACTTTTTTCAAACACCCACAATCATCGTAGTAACTTCGTTCTTTGAGTCCTGCATAGGGAATTGACCAAATTTTAATGCCTTTATTGTGGATCGAGTCGACAAAATTGTTCCAACTCCGTACACATTGTCAAAGTTGGACATGGTTTCCTTTTTTCACAAGGGTGCTAGAGGGGCGCCGAAGGGGTTACGCTTAAGTTCGCATGCATGACTTTAAAGAAGACACTTCGAAGTTTTTCGCCCTCAAAAATTCATCAAAATCGATTGAAAATACGCCGAGTTATGGCGGTTTGAAAATGGTCGAAATTTCACGAATTTCAAGTGTTTAATTTTTTTCCTTCAGTATACTTTTCGAAGAGGGCGCCCTAAAAAAGTTTCCCCGCTCAGCCTTTTAACCCAGGCTATGCCACTGTTTAAATCCGTTAAACAGAGATCAACGATGTTTGTAGGCAACCTTATAGACATACAAGAAAATAGAGATGGGCGAAATGATTTTTTTTTGTGAGTCGACTCGTCGTGAAGATTCGACTGAAAATAGTCGATTCTTGAAGTGACTCACGACTTTTGAAAAATTATGTTAGAAAAGTAAGTTACTCATCTCGACTAGAAAGTGTAAAAAAATTGAATACGTCGAATATTTTCTATGATATTTCGCGATATTTCATAAAACATTTGCAGTTGTTTTTATTGCCCGAAAATAAAGATGTTTATTACAACATGAATAAAAATTTAAATAACTTAATTGAGCTGACCGAATATATAACGCAAATAAAATAATAAATTAATAAAACGAGGTCTGATCGCATCTACACAGCCCGGGGCTATTGTTCGATTTATGAATAACAATAAAATAAATTAATCGCTAATAATGACCTTTAATTAGAGCAATTACGCGAATAAATACAATTGCCTTTCGGGTCGGGCGTCTCTCCTTTTATTGTTGCAAAATTGGAGGGAGACAGAGCGAGAGAATTAATATAATAGGGAGTCCCCCAAACGCAGCTTATTTATTAGTTTCGGTACGGGGGGGAGGGAAACGTGTATGTAATACGTGTGTGTGTGTATGTGTGTGTGTGCATATCGATTAGGAGAAGCGAAATAATAATAATAATATTATTAATTAAATTAGTTGTATCGAACGAACGCCTAACTTGACTGTTATGAATAGGTTCTCGTGATGCCAAAATAGCTTATCAGGGCCGGCCCCAATGTTAATGACTCGGGATTTCAATTAAAACTAATTACAGCAACCCGGTAGACCAATCAATTGATTAATCATTTAATTAATCAACTAATTAACGAAGCAACGTAACTAATGCGTCGGCACTGCGATGTATTAAACTAATTGAATCCGTGTGTAAATTCTGCGTGCCCTATCCCTAAACAAATAAAAGAAACTCGAATGTAAAGAAATGGATGTATGTAATCGTGTGTAATGTGGTAAAGTCTTATAATTAGAGAGAATTGAATTTAGCCAAGGTGAGTCAGAGTGTTTGGGGAAAAGAGATGTTGCTTGATATTAACAAGTTTCGCAATCTTAAGAATCAATTACTTGTATGTTATTTATTATATATATATATATATATATATATATATACTCAATTATATATTATACCATATGTACAAAAATTATTTAGATAAGGCATGGCCATGATAAACAAAAAAAATACGGTCTTAGATTAGTTCAGCACGTTGTTGACTTGATGTCAATTAATTACTTTGAACAACTGCTGGCGAAGACTTGATGCGACGTATCAAACCTGCAACGTACGTTCCGAAATACAAAGCCACCCTTTATCTAAATAATTTTTATACATATGGTATAATGATTGGGGGGACATACGCTGGACATGGACCCGCACAGCCAATTCTTCGTTCCGAAAAAGTGACCCCACGGATGGGATTCGAACCCACGACCACGAGGCCCGCGAGCAGGAGCTCTACTCACTAGCAGTGGCGGCTCGTGGAACATTTTGATGGTCGAGCCACTTAGCATATAATATACTTTTTGAGAAAAAAAATCGATTAAAGTTGCAAAATTATTCACTAAATTAAATAAAGAGAAAAGTAGCCTTCATATATAAATATTCGAGCAGTTCGTAATTTTACAAAATTAAGTCTTACGAAGGCTAACAAACAAATAACTTATTGAAACATGTCACTAGAAAAAAAATGTTTAGTGTTATCTGTATCTAATCGATGGACTTTTCTGGAAGAATTTGACTTTGGTCACCCGTATCTTCTGTAAACCAAAAACTCAATTCTTTGGTCCTCTATATATCTTTCGGATGAATGAAAGACTTTGCTGAAAGAGTCTTAGAAATCCGATCATAAGTTCAAAAGTAAAAAAAAAATTATTGAACAATATTATTTTTTTTAACCTACGTCTATTATATAAGAACAATACTTTGCTAACACTCTTCGTTTAAGAGTTATCCTCAATAATAATAAAATATTTTTTGATCTTATCTGTTCAATGAGCATAATACTTTGCTGAAAGAATTTTCGAAATCTCTCCTCGCGTTTATGAATTGAACTATAAATTACATGTTTTGGGTCTTATTTCCGTCTATTCGTTGGAAGAATTTGCCAAATTAGGTCATCCGTTCAAGAGTTATCCTTAAAAAAACAAAAAAGCAATTAAAAACGAATTATTTTTTTTGTCCTATTTACATTTATACGATGATTACTTTACTGACTTGAAAAAATATAAAAACAATTGCTATCCACTTAAAACTTCTCAAAATCACTCAATTTTAATTCAAGAGTGATTTGGCAGAAAATTCCAATACATTCCGTCAATTGCTTTGGCGATAATAATTTATGAAAAATTATAACCTTTTTTTTGGCGCGAAAAAAATATAAAAACAATTGCCATCCACTTAAAACTTTCCGAAACAACTGTCAACACATGTGATTCTACATTTCTGTAAAAATTAGAAATGCATTATTTCTAAATTTTAGAATATTTCAATGTGAACGGAGTTGAAATTAAAAAAAAATGCAACAAATTCGCCGACGCGAAAAAAATATAAAAACAATTGCCATCGACTTGAAACTTTCCAAAACAACTGTCAACACATGTGAATCTACATTTCCGTAAAAATTAGGAATGCATTGTTTCTAAATTTTAGAATATTTCAATGTGAACGGATATGAAATTAAAAAAAAAATGCAGAAGATTCGTCGACGCGAAAAAAATATAAAAACAATTGCCATCGGCTTGAAACTTTCCAAAGCAACTGACAACACATGTGAATCTACATTTCCGTAAAAATTAGAAATGCATTGTTTCTAAATTTTAGAATATTTCAATGTGAACGGAGATGAAATTAAAAAAAAAATGCAGTAGATTCGTCGACGCGAAAAAAATATAAAAACAATTGCCATCGGCTTGAAACTTTCCAAAGCAACTGACAACACATGTAATTCTACATTTCCGTAAAAATTAGAAATGCATTGTTTCTAAATTTTAGAATATTTCAATGTGAACGGAGACGAAATTTAAAAAAAATTACAACAAATTCGTCGAAGCGAAAAAAATAAAAAAACAATTGCCATCGACTTGAAACTTTCCAAAACATCTGACAACACATGTGAATCTACATTTCCTTAAAATTAGAAATCCATTGTTTCTAAATTTTAGAATATTTCAATATGAACGGAGATGAAATTTAAAAAAAATTACAACAAATTCGTCGACGCAAAAAAAATATAAAAACAATTGCCATCGGCTTGAAACTTTCCAAAACAACTGACAACACATGTGATTCTACATTTCCGTAAAAATTAGAAATGCATTGTTTCTAAATTTTAGAATATTTCAATGTGAACGGAGATGAAATTTAAAAAAAATTACAACAAATTCGTCGACGCGAAAAAAATATAAAAACAATTGCCATCGGCTTGAAACTTTCCAAAACAACTGACAACACATGTGATTCTACATTTCCGTAAAAATTAGAAATGCATTGTTTCTAAATTTTAGAATATTTCAATGTGAACGGAGATGAAATTTAAAAAAAATTACAACAAATTCGTCGACGCAAAAAAAATATAAAAACAATTGCCATCGGCTTGAAACTTTCCAAAACAACTGACAACACATGTGATTCTACATTTCCGTAAAAATTAGAAATGCATTGTTTCTAAATTTTAGAATATTTCAATGTGAACGGAGATGAAATTTAAAAAAAATTACAACAAATTCGTCGACGCAAAAAAAATATAAAAACAATTGCCATCGGCTTGAAACTTTCCAAAGCAACTGACAACACATGTAATTCTACATTTCCGTAAAAATTAGAAATGCATTGTTTCTAAATTTTAGAATATTTCAATGTGAACGGAGACGAAATTTAAAAAAAATTACAACAAATTCGTCGAAGCGAAAAAAATATAAAAACAATTGCCATCGACTTGAAACTTTCCAAAACATCTGACAACACATGTGAATCTACATTTCCGTAAAAATTAGAAATCCATTGTTTCTAAATTTTAGAATATTTCAATGTGAACGGAGATGAAATTTAAAAAAAATTACAACAAATTCGTCGACGCAAAAAAAATATAAAAACAATTGCCATCGGCTTGAAACTTTCCAAAGCAACTGACAACACATGTAATTCTACATTTCCGTAAAAATTAGAAATGCATTGTTTCTAAATTTTAGAATATTTCAATGTGAACGGAGATGAAATTTAAAAAAAATTACAACAAATTCGTCGACGCGAAAAAAATATAAAAACAATTGCCATCGACTTGAAACATTCCAAAACAACTGACAACACATGTGATTCTACATTTCCGTAAAAATTAGAAATGCATTGTTTCTAAATTTTAGAATATTTTAATGTGAACGGAGATGAAATAAAAAAAAATGCAGTAAATTCGTCGACGCGAAAAAATATAAAAACAATTGCCATCCACTTGAAACTTCGCAAAATCAGTCAATATTAATTTAAGAGTGATTCAAATACATTCCGCCGGTTGCTTTTGCGATTTTTCGTGTAAATTTATGAAAAATTATAATAATTTTTTGTTAAAGCGAAAAAAATATAAAAACAGCTGTAAAATACTTGAGACTTTCTAAATTCACTTAAAATATAATAATCTTAATAATCTTCCAAAAACTCAAAAAGTCCATCACAGGTTTTCAAAATAACCGACGGAGAACAGCGCTTCAGATTTTTTTTTAATTTGCACGAGTGAAAAAAAATTATAAAAACAACTGCAGCACACTTGAAATTTTCCAAATGTACTTAAAATACCCTAATCTTAACAATCCTCCAAAAAACTCAAAAAAACTCCATCATTGGTTTTAGGATTTTAAGTTTCACTTCTTCCGAGTAAAAAAAAAAATGTAAAAACAAGTGCAACACACTTGAAACTCTCCAAATTTACTCAAAATACATTGTTCATAATAAGCTTCTAAAAAACCCATAATACCCCATCACAAATTTTTAAGATAACCGACTGAGAACAGCCCTTAAGATTTTTTAAGTTTCACTTCTTCGGAGTGAAAAAAAATACAAAAACAACTGTAACACACTTGAAACTTTTCAAATTTACTCAAAATACATTAATCTTAATAAACCTCCAAAAAAACTCAAAATACCCCATCACTGGTTTTCAAGATAACAACACAAAACACAATTCTGGAAGAATTTTTCAAATCTGCTAATTTGTTAAAGACGTATATTCTTAAATAAATGCATTGCCATTTTTCTCGTCTCATGAAAATTTCGCATGTATCGTTTTAACATTTAAAATGACAAATCAGTCATTTTTAATTCTAAATTAACAAAAAAAATCTTGTTTCGTTTGAAATTAGAGGTAGTGCGATGGCTCCTTGGCTCTACATAACGAGCCGCCCCTGCTCACTAGGCCACCGCGCCCCCATGTTAAAGTTGCGTTTAGTTATTTTATCTCTAAAGCCAAAAGTGTACGCGTGCTGTCCTTGTATGTGAAATAATAAATGCAGAACATTAATAATATTTGTTGTTTGTAAATCATTACTACAAGAGAGTTTTTCAATTTTACATAGCCAAATTCGAAACATTAGCAAATTTATTCATCTGTAAAAAAATTGAAAAATTTCGCTTTTGGCTTAGACGGCTTCCATAAATGACGTCACTGTTTTTTTCTTAAATTTTAACTCTCGCACACCATTGAATTTAGTTTTAGAATAATAGACTGTTATATCTCCTCCTATAAAATGTATTTAGATGTTGTTATTAAAAGCTTTTGTAGATTAGTTTAGAGACGTATTTTCAGAATTATTCAATAACCGATAATTGTATGGTCACTCTAAAATTATTTCCTATCGAAGAAAAATATAGAGAAATGACTTGTGAAAAAAGTTAAAAAAATTTTTTTAATAATGTAACGGTATAGAAAAGCCCGTCCAGCTAAACATAAAATATGCAAGCGAATTGATAGCAGTGTATTGTAAACAGGAATAATATAAACAGGACACGGCATAATTTAATATAGATACGGGATCGGTAATAGATTTCAATAAACAATAAATTGAGTGCCGGGCAAAATAATAATAAATCGAACTAATCAGAGCGGGAATAGCAATATCTTGAAATTAACGAACCAGAGTGGTGGCGCAGAGTGGGACGCGGGTGGGATGAGTGGGACAGCAACACATACACACAGCAATGGCGGCCCATACATAAATAACTAATTGATTAGCAGGTATCGTAGTGATCTAATAATGTTACTAACTAATCAGCTAAACAAATAGATAGTGCACAACCATAATTCACGGCATCATGAGAGTAAATGCTTGTGATCAATACGTATTGAATACGCTATGCAAATAGGTATGACCATAAGCAGTTGGTCAGAGGAGTGCAGGCCCCGGCGACTGCCTCCGTCCGAGCAAGACGGAGCTGGGAGGCTGGATCCGAGTGCATGGGGATAGTTAACATTGACACAACCCACTATGTGACATTGCATTGCAGTACAATAATTGCATATACACATATACATTATAGCGAGTACCGCAAACACTGCTAATGTTTGTGAGGATTAGGATCAGACATCAATGCAAGAACAACGTATGTGTTTCGTGTTTAGTTTTAAGCACCTGCGGTTCACCGCTGATTTCGACAACTGAGCACCGATTCATGTAATGCCACCTAAAAGCCTAACGACCTATACACCCACGCATGCATCAAATTTAAAAAAAAACATACACACAGATACGAAAAGAGCGAAATTTAAAGCGCTATTTTAAATACTGAAATACTGGGAATGCGCGCAACGATCAAATTACTTTCTTGAGGTAACGCTAATTATTCTTACATACGCTGTCGGGCCACCCAACTCAACGCAACATTTTTTTATCCACTATTTAAGTCGGATAACTTCGAAATTTAATCCGGCGGATGAAATAATTAAACAAAAAAATTTTTTTTGTTCTCTCCGTCTTCTCGATATACTGTAAAAATTCAAGTTTGAAATTAAAAAAGAAGAAATAATTAAAAAAAAAACCCGGTTGATAGCCTGTTACTGGAAGACAAGTAACCAGAAGTTAAAGTAATCTACTCGTACTCTTGTAAATATTTTTTTAAATATATAGCCCGTTGGAGTTCCATCTTAAAATTTTCACTGTTTCTTTAGAATTGAAGTGGGAACATGATGATACTTTTTTTCCGAAATTTTAAGTTGGTGAGTTGATGATGAAAAATGATAATGAATTTTATAAACAAATTAATAATAGTTTATTAACATTAAACGCAAATTTTAAATACACTAATACATAGAATGACTCGAGATCTTCAAAATCGACCTGTTAATTTTTTTTGTACGACTCATAGCTTCGACGATACAGTTGTTTGAATGTTCGCACGACCGACGTTTTTCGTGATTTCTTGCAATTTACAACCGTACATAACTTCTTTAAAAAAAAATCTCTAATTTTTTTCGCGTAACGTGAATACTAGGTAGACGCATACTACCATTATTTCATGTGTAGTATGCGTCTGTAAAATTAAAAAAAAATCGGAATCAGTTAATATTTTTACCGAAAACCGTCCGGTTTGACATGGAATGAGCGATATACGCTTGTCAGTTTAAAAAACTCGATTTTTTTTTCATTTTCATTTTTTGATAGTTTCGACCTTCAAGAATGTTGGCCTAAAACAGTTTTGTGAAATTCGAATAAATAAAGAAGTTACAACGCGTTTTGTCAGGCAGCGCACAGGCGTGCGTCTCCCCTTTCTGAACCGGTGCGCAGATAGAAGAGTCGGATGCTTATACAACTGTTTCTTTTGCCCTATTTACCATATTACTTACTTTTGAGATCAAAATACAAAAAAATCGCAAAGGCATTGAAGGTAGAAACAAGCGGAAAGCGACAGTTAGGGAGGATAGCACCGAAGATAATAAATAGCAGCACAAGTCGTTCAAATCGTGACTTATTTTACTCTATTTGTTTGTTCAACGGAGGACATCTTTATTGGTAGTGACGATTGGACAAAACGTGGCTCAATTCGCAGAAAACAACGACTCTTACCGATATCCACCAGCGGGAATTTGAGCAAAACATTAGTCTCCAGTTGGTTTTTAGCAAGGAGGAGGCTCATACGGGCCGAGCCTCCTCCTTGCTAAAAACCAGCAAATGGACGAAAATCTCGATCAGGAGAGCTCCTTGTATTCTTGTAGGAGTTGAGGATGACGTGAAGTTGACTAAATTCAGTTTTACAATAGAGTAAAAGTGTTCTAAAACCTAGACGCATTTTTCTCAAAATAGAGTTTTTCAAGTCGGTTACAATGATAACTTCAACCGATCTGCCTCTTCTTTTTTTTAATTGATAGCTTATACAATTCCCTTGTAGTTGTCGGATCCGATTTTGAAAATTTCAATTCCTTCTATTTTTTCAACAAAGAAAAGTGAATTTTTTTATCGAAAATTGGCGCTCAAACTTTGTAGAAAATTCGAATTAAAAAATCGGATCCGTCAACGACAAAGAAATACACTCTCCTTTAAGATGCCGTTTAAATTTTGCGTTTCAGATTAATGGGCAACGAGAAATCATTGTAGCCGCGGAATCAAGCATATCTTGCGGAGCTAACTTCACAACGCTGAAAGAGGGAGATTTTATAACTTAATATTTCTAATAATATGTGAATACGATGCACAAAAGGTGTGCTTTATAATGCAGAAAGGCCCTTTTTTATAATTTGTCACTTCGCTCTGAAAAAAATTCATTAAAAATGCCTTTTTTTCGGGGCTCCAAACGTAAAACTTAAAAACTTAAAGGTAGAAACACCACAGTGGCGGAATCTATTGCCTGAATGCTGTACTGAACTACCTACACTGATGAGACCTGAAAGGTCGAAACCGGTCTGTAGGTGTTCTGATAGGGGAACAATATTTAATCAAACCAAACCAAACCAAATATTTATTCGTGTTAGTAGATAATACATCTTTACACAAGTCAACAAATTAATGTTTAATTAAATTGTTATATTTGCCGCCGCTGGCAATGTCCATATCTTGTCGGTGTTAAAGCCACCCGGATTTGGTTCAGTACAGCATTCAGGCAATAGATTCCGCCACTTTGGTGTTTTTACCTTTAACGGTGGTTGGAATACTTATATTCCAATAGTAATCTCCGTTTCCCCATCAGCAACTAACTACACTGATGAGACCTGAAAGGTCGAAACCGGTCTGTAGGTGTTCTGATGGGGGAACAATATTTAATGCTTAAAAACTTATTTTTATATTTAAGGGGGAACACCATTGTAGGATTTTGGAAAACTCGTTTTTTTGGCTTAAATAATATTTTAGGATTTTATAAACAATTGGTTCTATGGTGAGAAAATTCCTTAGGGTTAGTCCACGGAAGTTCGCGAATGCTACAAGGATGTAGGTGCTTGTAAAACTTTAAACGCGTTTTTCTCGAAATCACTTTTTTAAACTGGGAGAACAGATTACTTGAAAACCGTCGTATGGATCGATTTCTAATTTTGATAGTGTATGGTAACGCAGGGTAGTCAGGGGATAATGTACTGGATGTAAGAGAAAAGTTAAATCGTTAAGTTTAGATAATTTTATATAGTTTATTGTACTTTAGTACTTACACAGTTTATGTTTTGTTAAATTTTGTTAATGGTAGTCAATGGCACACTTGAATTTATTTATGTTTGTATTTATATTTATACTTTTGTTACCATTTTGCTTTTTTATTGTAAATTGGTGAATCCGTTATTAATAAATAAATAAATAATAAATGACGGAGCTGACACTTAATACTTATATTGGCCTGATTACCCCACAAGTGGCTTCACAATAACATTCTCTATGGAAGTACGTAACCGTTTTTTTTTTATTTAATGTGTACTTTTTACTTTATATACAATTTACTGCTTATTTTTGGCAAAAAATAAAAAAAAATTCAAACGTGCACCGTTTCCACAAAAATTCGATTTAGAAAAAACCCTTACGTACTTCTGTAGCCAATGATAACTACATTATAAAAAAATGTTTTTTTTTTGTGCCAGGTCTTATACTTTACGAGAAATCCGCCCCCTCGCGTAGAAGTTTAAAAAAACGGCGATTTCAAAGATTGGCTCTGCCGCAGCCATTTTGCATTAAAATGATAATACAAATGTTTTGTTACATATCTCAATTCTCAATAAGTGTTAAATAAATCCTTTTTCCATACTCTCAAAATAAATTGCTTGTTTTTCGGTCAGTAGCCCTCAGGGGCCATGGCACTACCTCTAATTTCAAACGAAACAAGATTTTTTTATTAATTCTAAAAACACTGATTGGTCATTTTAAATCTTAAAACGATGCCTGCGAAAGTTTCATGAGACAACAAACATGGCAATGCATTTATTTGAGAATATATCTCTTGAACAAATTAGCAGATTTGAAAAATTCTTCCAGAATTGTGTTTTGTGTTGTTATCTTGAAAACCAGTGATGGGGTATTTTGAGTTTTGTGGAGGTTTAATAAGAGTAATGTATTTTAAGTAAATCTGAAAAGTTTCAAGTGTGTTACAGTTGTTTTTGTATTGTTTTTTCACTCCGAAGGAGTGAAACTTAAAAAATCCTAAGGGCTGTTCTCGGTTGGTTATCTTGAAAACTTGTGATGGGGTATTATGGTTTTTTAGAGGCTTATTATGATTAATGTATTTTGAGTAAATTTAGAGAGTTTCAAGTGTGTTGCACTTGTTTTTATATTTTTTTTTTTCACTCGGAACAAGTGAAACTTAAAATCTTAAAAACCAGTGGTGGGGTTTTTTTATTTGAATTATGTACACTCTTGAATTAATATTGAGTGATTTTGTAAAGTTTCAAGTGGATGGAAATTGTTTTTATATTTTTTTCGCGTCGACGAATTTGTTGCAATATTTTTCTAAATTTTATCTGCTTTCACATTGAAATATTCTAAAATTTAGAAACAATGCATTTCTAATTTTTACGGAAATGTAGAATCACATGTGTTGTCAATTGTTTTGGACAGTTTCAAGTCGATGGCAATTGTTTTTATATTTTTTTCGCGTCAACGAATTTATTGCAATTTTTTTCTAAATTTTATCTGCTTTCACATTGAAATATTCTAAAATTTAGAAACAATGCATTTCTAATATTTACGGAAATGTGGAATCACATGTGTTGTCAGTTGTTTTGGAAAATTTCAAGTCGATGGCAATTGTTTTTATATTTTTTTCGCGTCGACGAATTTGTTGCAATATTTTTCTAAATTTTATCTGCTTTCACATTGAAATATTCTAAAATTTAGAAACAATGCATTTCTAATTTTTACGGAAATGTAGAATCACATGTGTTGTCAGTTGTTTTGGAAAGTTTCAAGTCGATGGCAATTGTTTTTATATTTTTTTTGCGTCGACGAATTTATTGCAATTTTTTTCTAAATTTTATCTGCTTTCACATTGAAATATTCTAAAATTTAGAAACAATGCATATCTAATTTTTACGGAAATGTGGAATCACATGTGTCGTCAGTTGTTTTGAAAAGTTTCAAGTCGATGGCAATTGTTTTTATATTTTTTTCGCGTCGACGAATTTGTCGCAATTTTTTTCTAAATTTTATCTGCTTTCACATTGAAATATTCTAAAATTTAAAAACAATGCATTTCTAATTTTTACGGAAATGTAGAACCACATGCGTTGTCAGTTGTAATTTACTGAATAATTTTGCAACAGTAATCGTTTTTTTTTCTCAAAAAGTATATTATATGCTAAGTGGCTCTATCATCAAAATGTTCCACAAGCCGCCACTGGTAGCCCTTAAGGGTATCGTCTACTTTGTTGGATTCAAAAAAATATTTTATTTTTATTTTGCATTTCTTGGAAGCTGTGGGTGTATAGAATAATGTCTCCAAACGGCAAGTTAATATTTCAAATGGAAATGCTTATAAATGGCAAAAATTCCAGCGGCGTACAAGGCAGCACCGCGTGGCGGGGATTTTCAAACGCGTTTTTCTCAGAGCAATGTTTTTTAAATTGGTGGAAGTGACGAATGTACGTTATGTCGTTTTTTGATTTCACAATATTTTTGCGGACCGAGAGACTCCACCAGTGAGACATGCCCGTGTGACATCCCAACTTCGACGATGTGACAACATAATTCATTTTTATTTAAAACTATCAAAAAAATCACAATTTTTACTTAAATGCTTATTAAATTTCTGGAAAAAATATCCAAGTTAAAAACTTTATTAGTCGTCTCAAAAAAAAAAAACGAAAATCACCTTTTTTCAGGCCTACAAAGTCATTCGTATTCTATTGCCCTTTGGAAACACTTATTTGTGGGATCCTGGATTTCCAAATTGAATTTAAAATTTTGAATTTGGAAACAAAACTTTTGGTTGTTAATATTATATTTCGAAACATTATATCCACGATAAACGTAACCTAGAAAGGTGATAAACAGGTACTTAAAAGTTACCATGCAATTTTATTGCCTCACATAAATTATTATAAATACCAGCCGTAAAATCTGTTGGTCGCTGAATCATTTCACTTAGCGACAGAAATTTGTATTTTAAGACGTTTACTTCATGAGGTTGTTCAAAAAATAAAATAAAATTAGCGTTCGCCGTAGCGGAAAACCGCCGAACAAAAATTAATACTACAGATTCTGAGAATGATCAGTTAATGCCAGTTTTGAAGTTTCTAGAGGTATATTCATACTGTGATAAACGAAGGATGTCGGTATTTTCCGCGTTTTCAATTTCACTGAAATTAGTTATAAATCCAAAAATTTATTGTGAAAAACAAAATTACTGTGAGAGCGTTCATAAAATAGCGCCTTTCTAACATTAACTAAAAAACTTTAATACAAATAATAAAGATGAAAAATAGACTGAATATATGAATATTCAACCTGTTCGTGTCTTTATTATTTGTATTTAATAAATCTGCAATAAGTGAGATTGTCTCAAGTTAATCTAAAAAAACGTTTATCCACTTAGCCTTCTTTATGGATCAATAAGTAAACTAGCGAAGATGTTTCCTTAATAATTAATTAAGAATTCTCGGCATATCAGCTAATATGCAATATTTGAAAAATACCTCCGACATATTAACAAGTAGAGTTGTACCAAGCACTCGAGACGTGTTGCGCAGTGACTATCTTAAATTCTATAGGCTCCGGAGATTTGTTGTCATGTTCTCCGTACACTTTCTCAATCTGCGCAAACTTTACTCCCATACGTCTCGAGTACTCGGTAATACTGTAGCTGAAAATCTTTGATAATTCAACACATGTATAAATATATGCACTTAAAATAGCCAGGTAAGCGGTTTTGCAAGCGGATAAAAAGGTAGGTAACAACTTGCCAATAAAAAGCTAATCACGTATTTTTCACAATTTCTGGTCCTATTAACGAAATTCTGGAGATTACCTCCCTGGCGACAATGAAAAAAAACCAGAATACAATTTTGCCGAATCTGTTCTTGGCCGAGTTTGAATTTATGAAGAAGTTTTTTTTTTGTAATTTTTCACGAATAAAAAAAGACTAGATTTTTTTCAATCATGTTCCCACGTACAATGTGCTTTGAAGGAAATAATATGGCCGAGTTTGAATTAATGAAGAAGTTTTTTCTAATTTTTCACGAATAAAAAATGACTAGATTTTTTTAAATTATGTTCCCACGCTAAATGTGCTTTGAAGCAAATAACAGGTCTTTTAAATTAAAACAAAATCAGGCATCCAGGGGTATAAGATTAACGATGTGCTGTTAACATTTGAAATAATATCACTACAAAATTCTGTACTCTGGAACAATTAATTGTCGAAATGATGAAAATAAGAACTATATTCATTAACCTAAATCATAGATATAATAGTCCAAGGCTTAACCCTCGATTGCATATTGTTTCCAAATGGGAACATAAGTTTTGTTGGGCAAAGTTCTGCTCTCTTACGAAATAAGTAATTACTAAAATAAATTAAATAGATTCGAAAACTGTAAGAGATCCTTAACAAAATTTATTTTTGAGAAAATCTTTCAGAAGACTTCAATTTTTTTCTTTATTTCTCAACTGGTGGAGCAAACATGTCCGTACAGCGCACAGAAAAAACTAAACAAATCAATTACAAGTAACTCTAAGGAAATGGAGCAATTCTTAGGAATATTGATCTCATCAGACAACTTTCCTCAAGCAGGTATTGGACCACTAAAACCAGAATAGTTCAAATTACGGATGTTATGCCTCTAAATAAGTTTGAAGAACTCAAACGCTTTCTTAATTTCTTTGATAATTGTGTTGTGCCAAAAATTACAAATAAAAGATTAACTTATTTTATAAAAAATATAATTTTACCTTCTTGCTTTAACCATTTAATGTAAAAACTTATATTTTTATGTTTAAATAAATCATGCAATAGAGGGTTCAAATATCTAAAAAAATATTATACTGCCGACTAAGCTGGCACCACTAGAGAAATAATTAATTCAAAACGATTTTAACTGGCAGGTTACTAGGATACTACTTGATGTTATTAATGATGAAAATGTTTGCATATTTAATATGTGCAAAGAAAAGGGATGCGGGGACGGGGTAGGTGGCGTTTTTGGGTGAATTCTTCTGGATTTTGCATGCGAGATTACGCCTTTTAATAATACAAATCTCAATCTTACTTTTAACCAGAGCGCGAACAATACTTAAGTATTAATGCCCTGCCTTCCGCCCTCTCGTCGGGAAGAGAAAGGGCGGCGGGGAGGAGGGCGGATGATAATTTATACATGACCCACGCGCCCATTCCAAAATAATACCGGTTAATCATTCAGGGGATTCGAGGCTAAAATGTGCCCAAATTAGGAATGTATGGGAATCAATAATCAATGCAATGCTCTAGATCATATATAATAACGGGGTAAGAGTGGAGGAGAGGAGGGCATATCATGGGTATTTGGTCGAAGGGGGGTCGTTGCATTTCAGCCCTAGCAAGTTATCTGAAAACCACCCCCCGGTGCACGAGGGCAATCCAGTCGGAGCCTGTAATGTAATAAATGTACCGCATTGGATATTAGGTATAGCATATATAATATTATTACAGTGGCACTGCAGCGGCAACATCTCTCTTCCTTCTGTACCATCCGACCACCCCCAGCCCACCCTTTAATAGAAGGGATCCAAATACAGATATACAGAAACAGAAATTCCCATTTGCCTTTACAATAAAAACTTTGCTAATAAATTATTATGACAATTGCGGTTCGTTCAGGCCCGAGACGAACCTTGGTTTCGCGCAAGGCCAACGATTATTATCATGCTTACGGTTATGGTTATCATTTACTTTTAGTATTATTTTTATTATATGTAATTCAAAGTTATAACGATTACTGTTATTATTGTGCGTCCGTGAGATCGCCAAGTATTTATTTTATTCCGGCATTTTTCCAGGATTTTAATGAAATATTATAAACAACGACGCCGGCTAGATGCATTACGTAACAGTACAAATGACGATGAATTATTCATGCGGCAATTGAAAACAACGCTCCTTCCTTCTGATGCTCTCTTCTCTTCTATGCGAGACCAGAACAAAAAAAAAAGAGTGGGAGGCCGAGTTTTCATAAGCCACGCATATTCGTCATTTCCTCGTCTGCATCTTATGTTACGTATGTTAATTTCTTCTACATTTAAATTAAACCGTCGTCAACCAACGCATCGCATCACTGTTTCTCTCATTCCTAGCCGACTACATCGTAAATACTATATTTAGATGCTCAACATTTTATAACCAAATTGTACATGACATCAGTTAATTGTGCAACAACTGTCATAGCCTTAGAACAAAAATATTAATTCTTATTGCTAATACTAACAGTTTAGCAGGAATGCTATTATTTTATCGAATGAAAACCATCGAAGTTTAATTATCTAGAACAGTGTTTTGTACCATTTCGAGGATGGTCAAAACATAGAATTATCACCAGGGCCGAACTATGACTTTTTTCACCCATAGGCAATTATATTATGGCACCCCCTCCCACTTCAAAAAACTTTTAAAATGCTATTATTTATACTTTAAAATAATATACTATAAATACTCGGCACAAACAATAATGGAAAAGTTTATAGGTAGATACGAACATTTTTATATTCGTTTTTTTTTGGCGAATTATAATATCAGCAATTTGGTAAATAGCAAATACACCAAATCTTCCATCGTTTGCTTTCTGCAAAACTTTCTAGTGTTGTTTCCCCGGATCCGTTTGCAATTTTTGTTGCTAGCCTTTCGCACTTCCTCTTTTTATTGGCCGTTAGGCACTATAGCTAATCTTATAATTTCACTACCATGCGCAAGAATTTTGTGTACAGTAACAAGCATGTAGTACCAGCTTAAGGTATAATTTAAATGCGCCTGCGCAATATTTCTTAAAAGCACAAAAATTGACTTCGAACCCGCTTACAATCAATGATAAAATTACAGATCATCAAATAAATTTCTGCAATAAGTAAGGTTATATAATAAATCTATTTATTATAGATCATCGTCGGATCAAGTCTTAATTGCCCCATCCCACTCTTCAATCTATCAAACACACCCCAGAGTTTCTAGAAACATTTCTTTTTGTCGAGGCAACGATAAACCGTTTGATTATTCTCTTATCGCTTAATTAACAATTGTAAAATCCTCGTTAATGTTCCAAGGAATAGAAGGTGAGATAGGGCCCACCCACTGTCCATCGCTTCCTCTTAAACCTAACCAAGAAAACACTGTTTGATTACAGAAATTTCTTCGTCAAACCACTGGTGTTTTGAAAGCTGCAAAACCAACAATAAAGAGGGTTTCTGGGTTGAATTAATGTGGAAACGAAGGGTAGTGAAGTTTCTACAAACAAATTCTTTTGTCGAAGCTACTATAAACCAAAGTGAAAACGAAGGGTGGTGGGTGGTCCCTATCCTACTCTCCAACCCGTTAAAGACGCCCCGAAGTTTCTACAAATATTTTTTTTACCCTAGCAACGATAAACCATTTAATTTTTCTCTTTTTAATTACTTAACAATAGTAAAACCCTCGTTTGTGTTCCAAGGATTGGAGGGTAGGATAGGGCTCACCCACCACCCATCGTTTCCACTTAAACCTAACAAAAAAACCTTTAATTAAAGAAACTTCTGTCAAATCACTGAAGTTTGAAAAATTGCAAAACCACCAATCAAGAAATTCTGGGTTAAGTTAAAGTGGAAACCAAGGGTGGCGGGCGGGTCCTATCCTACTCTTCAACCCATTAAACACGCCCGAAAGTTTCTACAAATAAATTCTTTTGTCGAAGCAACGATAAACCATTTTATTCTTCTCTTTTCAATTAATTAACAATTGTAAAACCGTCGTTTGGGTTCCAATGATTGGAGGGTGGGATAGGGCCCACCCACCCCTTCGTTTCTACTTAAAACCTAACCACAAAACCCTTTCATTAAAGACACTTCTCAGTCAAATCACTGAAGTTTCAAAAGTTGCAAAACCACCAATAAAGAGATTCTGCGTTGAGTTAAAGTGGAAACGAAGGGCGGCGGGTGGGCCCTATCCTACTTTCCAACCTGTTAAACACGCGCCCAAGTTTCTACAAATAAATTATTTTGTCGAAGCAACGATAAACCATTTGATTCTTCTCTTTTCAATTAATTAACAATTGTAAATCCCTCGTTTGTGTTACAGAGATTGGAGGGTGGGATAGGGCCCACCCACCCCCATCGTTTCCACTTAAACCTAACCACAAAAACCTTTTCATTAAAGACACTTCTCAGATTAAACACGGAAGTTTGAAAAGTTGTAAAACCACCAATTAAGAGATTCTGGGTTAAGTTAAAGTGGAAACGAAGGGTGGTGGGTGGGCCCTATCCTACTCTCCAATCTGTTAAACACGCGCCAAAGTTCCTACAAATAAATTATTTTGTCGAAGCAACGATAAACCGTTTGATTCTTCTGTTTTCAATTAATTAACAATTGTAAAACCCTCGTTTGTGTTCCAAGGATTGGAGGGTAGGACAAGGCCCACCCACCACCCCTCATTTCCACTTAAACCTAACCAAAGAAAAACTTTAATTACAGAAACTTCTCAGTAAAATCTAAAGTTCTAAAACTTGCAAAACCACCAATAAAGAAATTCTGGGTTAAGTTAAAGTGGAAATGAAGGGTGGTGGGTGGTCCCTGCCCTACTCTCCAACCCGTTAAACACACCCCAAAATTTTTATAAGTACATTTTTTTGTCAAAACAACGATAAACCATTTGATTCTTCCCTTTTCAATTAATTAACAAATGGAAAACCCTTGTTTGTGTTCCAAAAATTAGAGGATAGTATATGGCCCACCCTTCGCCCTAACTTTCTACTTTAACGTAATCAAGAAAACACTGTTTGGTTAAAGAAATTTCTTCGTCAAATCATTGGAGTTTTTTTAAAAGTTGCACAGCCAACAAGAGTCGCTAGGTTAAGTGAAAGTGGAAATGAAGGGAGGTGGATGGGCCCTATCCCACAAGCCCCAGAGTTTTCATTAACAAATTCATTTGTCGAGGAAACAAATTATTAAAAATGGTTCGGTATTTTTTTAAACAATTAATTAACAATTGCAAAACTCTGGTTTATGTTTCAATAATTGGATGATAGGATAGGTATACCTTTGTAATTAGTGATTGTTCGCAAAATGTTGCAAAACACCAAAAACAGCAAAAAAAATGAAAATCAATAAACGAACTTTTTATGGAAATGTAAGAAACATAGAAAACAAAATGTCTAAGATGAATTAACACCTTTCAAGGACCTGTAATCAGAAATATTCAGAGTAAATGAGTATTCTTGAAAAAAAAAATATGAATAAGTTTCTGACAGTCTAAACATCATCTAAAAAAATCCAGGATGCGTTTGGTCCCCGTTATCTCCTAAACTATCGAATTTTCGAAAAAAATTATAAGGACTATTTTTGTAGATAATGAACTGATCTTTATTTTTTACCTAAACAAAAATTCTCTAAATGTCATATATTAGAAGATATTGGAGGGGAATCCGATTTCCTGGAGCCATTTTTCTGGCCCGTCGCATAATATTTTTCTAAGCACTTTTTCTCATTTTCAAGTACCTGTCAATCCCGACAAATTAATATAAAAATTACTTTGGTGAGCGATTTTGTCAAGGTTGGGCGCTTCGTTTACGGGAGTGTATGCAGCAAAAAGTTAACTATAGTAAACATTGTAATAACAAAATAATGTTAAATTAACGTAAAAATTATCTAAATTCCTGAGTGAATAGAACTCATATTAAACCATACTCAAATCAAAAAACTTCACTCTCAACGCGTAGAAGGGTATTTGTTAGCAAAGGGGGTCACTGAAGCGAATGGTACCGATCCCACGCGAAGTCTGGTTATCTACCCGTTTAAGGGTTAGGATCTGCAAATGTTAGAAATATTTTCGAAAACGACTTTTGTTCAGTTAGATTTGGAATCGACCACTGTGCTCCGGCGGCCCCAAGCCATCGGCGCCCCTAGGCAACTGTCTATATTGCCTTATGGATAATCCTGCCCTGATTATCCCCAATTTAAAAGAGTTTAGCCGTTATGCAAAAATGTTGCTAACATCTTGTTATCAAAATGAATTTATAAAATGCAGATATTTAGTCAATTTAGAGCACACTGAGCCTGGAAAATTTTGGCCCGATTACCCGGCCAACCCGAATAAGCTAAGTTCCAAAAAATGGGACCAGTTTACAAAGATGCATGGCTGATAAATTTAGGATGAAACACAGACTAAGTTTTGAAATTGAACATTTATTTTGTTTGATTATGCTATTTTCAGTTTTCTGACAACTGTTTCGACAATTACTCCATTACTAAAATAAGATACTAAATAGTATATAGTGTATCAAGGGCCGAAAATAGGCTTTAGCAACCCGCCGCTTTTTTTTAAGTGAAGGGTTGCTAAAGCATTTCGGCATGAGTTACACTCGATATTTTTTTGCCTGCCTTAAGTAAAAACAGTGTTTCAGGAAATTTTATATCGCGCACCATTGAACTGTCGCTGTCAGATTGTTGCATAGCCTACTCATATTCCGCGGAAGGAAGATTGTCTAGATTATGTATTGTATTGTTTTGGCCCTAGATACGCTAAATCGTAGTTTCGGCCCGATTTTTATGGCCGAAATATATGGTTTCGGTAGAGGCAGGCGAAAAAAATAGTTACATATTTGTAGGTACATCCGTGTAATAGTGAAGAGTTGTACCAACCACTCGAGGCGTGTTGCGCAGTGACCATCTTAATCGCGTTCTCCAAATACTTTATCTCTGCGCAAACTTTACCCACAGACGTCTCGAGTGCTCGGTAATGCCATAAGTTGAGAATAAATATATTCTGGATGCACCAACCCAGATTAATTGAAATTCCCTAAAATGAAGCATTTTATCCGTACAACACATGCATTACAGATGATCCATTGTAATCACTCAATTAAAATTAATGATAGCGCAGCCATTTCGCGCGAGTTACGTCGCCGGAGAAATAAAAAGGGGCGGCGGAAGGGAAGGGGTTGCGCGATGCATGCGAAACACCCCCTGGAAAACATTCAATACGTTATCATATATTGATTGGACGATAAATAAAAAGTATAAAAATGGAGCAAATCGTAAAGTCATTTCGTCCAGACACATTGAAATTTCATACAAAAATAAAATGTTCGTCCATTCGAGCACACATAACGAAAAACATAACTGTACACATTTTCCTATACTCATATTTCAAATGGCTATTTTTATTTGTCTGTCAAACTTTTTCCGCATGCCTGAAAAATGTTTAATTATTTTTGCGTTTCATATCGAGGAATGGAGCACATCTATATCACCGATATTTCATTTAAAAAAATGTGTCCAAACGAGTACCGGCCATCATATATTTATATTCTCGGCGGACCGCCATTGTTTCAGTTGCAGACGAAAATTCGATGTGATTTTTAAATTTAATGAAACAAAACGAAGTAATCATATATGTAAAACGTTATTTGTATTTTTGTTTTATTCCGTAGTAATTTTTTTAAACCCGCTCCGAGTTTGCATTTTAAACAATCGCAAATATTCACAGCGCTTTTTTTTTCATTTAACCTAACGCTTTCCTCCTCCTCCTCCTCCGCCGCCGCGCTTCGCAAAAGCGCCTGTCTCCTCTTTTTAAAGAAGCCCTTATTAATAAATAATAAATGCAGACATTGAAACCGCAGTGTCCATTAGAAATACGTTTGTGGTTACCTAATGAACCGCGTTCAGGAGAAAAAAATATAAAATGTTTCCGCAGCTTACCGTGGGGATAAGCGCGCACTTTGTCCTCGAAAACACTCACCTGAAACAAAAAAGAAACGCACATTTAATAAATTCATCACTCACTTTGTGAGCGCATCACAAAAAAAAAGCGAAAGCCCGCATCGCCGGGGAATACAAAATTAAAAATGCGCAATTATTGAAACCGAACTGCAAGTCAACAAACCCGTACCCTCCGCCTCCATACATACACTCGCGTCCTGGTTATTGCAGATTAGTGTTTAATAACTCGAGATGAAGTATCAGCCATGCTGGGTAATAACTATTATGCGATGAGAAATATGCTTTCTGTATATATGGAGAATTAAATGGCGGCTGGAAAAATTTTTACGTGGAGCAAACTTTTATCGGAAACAAACGCGCACTTTCTTCCCACGTGTAATCTAAAACTCATTAATATGTTTAATGGTTTTATTTAATTATACTTATAATTTCATTTTAATAACGTCGAAGCGCGCTCAGACCCGCGCGGATTATTATAAATGATTTACACGGAATTTTGTGCAGTTGATGGATATCGTTGTTTCGCTTTACACGGAAATCACATCTCGGCTTTGCATACGACATGCATCTAATCTAATTAACGAACTTGAGCATTTTCACAAGTAACCAAGACGAGTTTTTCTTTTAAGGATAAAACGCGATATTCTGGATCCTGTTGAAATAGTCTCGGCTAGCGTTAGAAATGCGATAAATTACTTAAAATAAAAGAAGCCTCTTTCTGGACGAAAGACTTGACTCAAATCAATTGATTACTTTTGTAAACTTCATTCGCTATGCTCGAATAACTTTGCAAATGAAAGCGCCTTAAACCCAAAATTCAGTCAAGCTCGAAGCGCAATCTCAAGCATTCGAAATAAGGTAAGCAGTATTGTTGTACAGAGCGGTGTTTTGGAGGTGACTTCTAGGATGGAATAACTGATAAACTGCTCGAGTTTTCTTTCCAAAATTCTTTTCACATATTAAATAATCTTTTAAGAATACGTACAAATTAAACAAAAAATACGAGAAGTGTGTTATCATGTATTCTTGTAATTTTGTTTTGATTACCAGAGTTGTGAGGCGTTGTACGAATCAGAGTAAAAAAAAAACAAATATGTAATCTTTATGAATTCCAGATTCAGCAAAAAAAAATTGAAAAATACAAAATTGCAGCATGCTAAACTTTGATTATCAATTTTTCCTACTTGGAGTTATATCGGCTGTCCGGATTTCTTGGGAAAACATGGGCAACTTCTGCATTAGAAAGGATAGAGAAATAGCTAAATTAGCAAAAAAGGGGTAGGTGCGAGAGCTCATTAAGAATCCACCCACAAATCCCACTTGTCATGGCCCACGTTCAGAATTTAAAAACAAACAAATGTACGAATCAGAGTAAAAAAAACCCAAATATATTCCTTAATCTTTATGAATTCCAGATTCAGCAAAAAAAAAAAATTAAAAATACAAAATTGCGGCATGCTAAACTTTCATTATCAATGTTTCCTACTTTTCTGACCATTCTAGGAGTTATATCGGTTGTCGGGATTTCATGAGATAACATGATCAGCTTCTGTATTTTAAGAGATAGAGAAATGGTCAAATTAGCGAAAAAGGTGTAGGTTTGAGAACTCGTTAAGAATGCACCCCCAAATCCCACTTGTCATGGCCCACTTGTTTAAAATTTAAAAACAAACAAATCTCCCAATTTCTGCTTCAACTTAAACAAACACAGTCTGCTGGGAAAGTCATGGCAACCGTCTTTTGGGACAGAACGAGCCTGCGTTTGATCGGCTTTTTGCCTCATGGAACAATAGTAAACTCCGACAGATATTGCGACACATTAAGAAAACTGAAACGTGCGATTCAGCACCGCCGGAGAGGAAGATTGTCCAGTGGTGTTAGGCTTCTCCATGACAATGCTCGACCTCATGTCTCACATCAAACTCAAGAACTGCTGAGAGATTTTAGTTGGACTGTTGGACCCCCTACACCCTACAGTCCCAACCTAGTCCCAAGTGATTATCACTTATTTCCAAAATTAAAGGAACACTTGGATGGGTTACGCTTCAATACCGATGATAAAGTCAAGGAAGAGGTTACTCGATCCCTCAAAGGATTGGCGGCAGAATTCTATGACATGGGGATAGAAAAACTGGAGCATCGTCTGCAAAAGTGTTTGAACAGAAACGGCGATTATGTAGAAAAATAGCATAAGTTTTAAGCTTTAAAATGATGTACAACACTAAGAACAAAAATATAGCTGTCTATTATTAAAAATAATGGGAACCTTATTTTACAAATCCCCCCGTAATTGCAACAAGAGTTTATACAGCACCAAAGAATGCATAAACAGTGTTTGTACGTAAAGTAAAAATTGAAACGATGGCTGGGGTGTGTTTCGTATACTACAATCCAATCAATAAGGCTTCAGGCAAAAAGTTCTAAAATTAACAAATTTCTAAAGATACGCAAAGAGAATATGACTGTCTTTCGTTCGTCATTTATTGTAACCCTTGCGTATGTTATATTGTTTGGTTGGTATGACAGGGCTCACCTACCACCTGAACACACCACCTGATAGGATTGAGCACACCCATCACCCTTTATTTTCACGTTTGCTTAACCTACAAATCCTGTTTTCGGCTTTCTGGGAATACAATTACAACAAGAGTTGATACAACACAACAAATTCATAAACAGTGTTTGTAGATGAAGTAAAAATTGAAACGACAGGTTGTGAGTAGGCCCTATCCTACAATCCAACTAGTTAAGCTTAAGGCAAGATTTTCTCAAATTAACAAATTTCAAAAAACACGCAAGTACTATATGTCTTCCTTTCGTTTGTAATTTACTTTACATATAAATGTTCAACCTTTGCGAATCATTCTTTAAAAACAAATGTATTTTCTGTCACGCTTGGTATGGTTTTTGGGCCGAAAAGCTTATTGGATCCTACTTTTTGAGAATATTCACTGGAATGTTGTGACGAAGAATGGTCAGCGTTATCGTGACATGGTAACCGATTTTTATGGTCTGATAGTGAAGGCATTCGTCTACTTTTAACAAAACGGTGCAACTAATCACTTGCTAGGTTTACTAAACCACCAAGGACGTGCGATTTCACACGGAGTTCTTCCTTATTGGATCCTACTTTTTGAGAATATTCACTGGAATGTTGTGACGAAGAATGGTCAGCGTTATCGTGACATGGTAACCGATTTTTATTGCCTGATAGTGAAGGAATTCGTCTACTTTCAACAAAACGGTGCAACTAATTACTTGCTATGTTTACTAAACCACCAAGGACGTGCGATTTCATACGGAGTTCTTCCTTATTGGATCCTACTTTTTGAGAATATTCACTGGAATGTTGTGATGAAGAATGGTCAGCGTTATCGATTTTTATGGCCTGATAGTGAAGGCATTCGTCTACTTTCAACAAAACGGTGCAACTAATCACTTGCTGGGTTTACTGAACCACCAAGGACGTGCGATTTTACATCCTTGGAGTTCTTCCTTTTTTGGCTATATGAAGAAAAAGGTGTACATGAATAATCCAACATGCTTGAACTGAAGTAAAACATTTGAAGAGTTATTTATGCAATACAGTCCTGAAAAAGCAGCGGCCGCCATTTGACACATGTAAGATTTCATTTTTAATTCCTGACAATAAATTAAATATATTTAAGCAAAAAATAAAGCTTTTCGATTTATTTCTTGAGCTATGTCGAAATATTTCTGGGGCGCTCGTTAGGAAAGGTCCGTCTTTGATTCTGCGTGGAATTATTCAAAAACCTCAAACGTTCGTGAATGGAAAACGATTTATTTTAAAGAGATAAACAAATTTAAAAAAAATAGTCGTCGTCGTCAGAAAGCCCGGCCTGGAGATACAAAAATAAAAAAAAAATAGACATCGTCGTCTAAAAGCCCGGCCTAGAGATAAACAAATTAAAAAAAAAATAGACGTCCTCGTCTGAAAACCCGGCCTAGAGATAAACAAATAAAAAAAAATTAGACGACGTCATCTGAAAGCCCGGCCTAGAGATAAACAAATAAAAAAAATTAGACGTTGTCGTCTGAAAGCCAGGCCTAGAGATAAACAAATTAAAAAAAATAGACGTCGTCGTCTGAAAGCCCTGCCTAGAGATAAACAAATTAAAAAAAAAATTAGACGTCGTCGTCTGAAAGCCCGGCCTACAGATAAACAAATAAAAAAAAATAAATATGCTACTAATACGTATTCAACATTAATGTTTCAGTTTCATTATCGGTTAACAAATTCATGCATTTCTTCGTGAATGAATTGTCGGTGACATTTGTTGCCAACAAATATCATTTACCTTTGGCAATGAATTGAAGAGCAAATGTTAAAATTTATTCAATAAAATTTGTTAATTTGACGCCACTTTGAATTAAAATAACCCATCACCGTTTGCTTAACGACGGGAGCTTATTTCATCCTGACGATGGGAGCGTATCAGCGCAATCAATTCAAACCAATTTAAATCGATTGAAATCAATCAATCAATTCATATGTGTCCTATGTGTCCGTTTCACAGAGAATAAAAAAATGTTACGTTTCCAGATGGAAAACAGTGAGTCAATCAGTCTCTGTTTATCTTGTGCAATGGCGCTACTACCACATTGACTTTTCTGTTATGTGACATGCCAGCATGTTGGTGATCCCGTGCTCAGTATTTGTGACCTTGGCCACTATTGCCTTATGAGTTTTCTAGACGTGCTATGCAGGGACGGCTCGTTATATAAAGCCAAGGAGCACTACCTGTAGTTTCAAGGTCAGCAAGAATTTTTAATTAATTCTAACAATACTTTTTCGCCAGTTACTTTGGTCTAGGAATAATAGAAGAGAAGGGGAGGGGGGGTTATATTGCATAAGTGGCTCTACCATCAACATGTTCCACGAGCCGCCACTGGTGCTATGTGTCCCACCAAACTTCTGCAATGCGTCCTTTAACATCTTTTTCATCTTAGGCTCTTAATCTTATTTCCGAGCTTCTTCAACGGCATAAATGTTGAAAACTTTGCGAATGCTATAACTGAGAGTATACCGTCATTAAACACCATTCTATTTAGGTTTTTTTGAATAATCGGATAATTTTTTAAATAAAAATCTTGCAACAGTTTTTCTACTAAATTTCTTTGCCAATTGAATTTGTTCAGTTCGTTCACTCAACATTTATACAATGAAAACTTCGAATTTATTTTACATCTTTACTGAAAGCATATCAAGCTCGAATTATAAGATAAAAACATTTGGAATTTATTAAATAAATAATGGATGAAGATTCTCCTTTAGAATTTATCGCTGTTTGGCATTTTTGACGAAATTGACGATTCCGTATTAATAAGAAAATGCGTGAGAACAAATGTTTCATTCGATTTTAACGTTCTATTATAGGGTTTAGTTAATATTGATATTTACCTACTAGACAATTGATAAATCCCTGCAGCATTTATTAGTTATCATTATAATAATAATAATATTTCTAATATATCAGAGATGCATGTGTATGCAGTATGATTATGAAAGCCTACATACAAAACCAATATCAACATATTTAGCATAAATGTAATGTACATTATAATATATTAATTTGCATAAATCCAAATTAATTTATCCACGTACACATTACAGCGCGTGTACCAGAATATGCGGTCTCTCGCACTCGCACTTGCAGTCTCGTTTCTGGACAATAATCGCGCACTCCGGCCAGACCGACCGAGTGGACCAAACGGACATTGGACACCGCCGGAATGGACTTGGCTCTCACAACGACTTGCCTCGGCCGCACGCCTATAATGCCCGCAATGACAGGACAACAATATAATAACAGAAACAATGAGAAATCCGCGCCAAGTCAATAGCTAATAATATCACTGGCACAATGGACATTTCGGGGACGTTTTATCGCGGCCCGAATGGGTAATCAATTATTGCCGAATAGGTGTGACGCTGGTCGAAATGCGATATTTCAATGCCCTCGCATTACCAGAAATAATAACAATAAAAATGGGACTTTTGTCCGCTCGTTTACAACTATCCTTACATCATATGCAGTAAAAAAGTTCCATCCCTTCGCACCGGCAATAAGACGAATGTAATGCCATCTTCTATAATAATCGGAAATTTCAGAATAGACCATAAACACTAAAAAAGTATATAAATCCGTCCTCTTATACATCTGTTGGCTATCGAACTACCTTTAATTCATATTACTTCTAAAGAGGTGTGACCCGGCCAACTTATGCTTAGCAATGCATTCTATGATGTCTTTGTTAGTAATATGGCCAATCTATGACTTTTCGCGTTATCTCGAGCTTGATCACCGACTTAATTGTTAGAGATATCGATTCCATTGTGAATGCCATAACTGGGAATATTAGAAGCATCTCCAGATGTACTGGACTCTAAAACTTAATACAAACTAACATTGAAACCAAATTGTGAATGCATCTGACTTAAACATATCCAAAAGTTGATCAAAAATCCGAGGAGTAAAAAAGGTAAAAGCAGTTGTTGCAAACCTTTGCAGAATTGAAACAACAGCATTTTTTAGAAATTGTTTGAAAGGTTTGAAAGCATCACTCACTAACTTGTTATGGTAAAATTAAATTATTATTGTGTAATTAAAAAATACGAAAATATTGCATTCTGAATGGTGTTTTTACTTTCTCCGTTACAAAGTACGACAAAGTATTAGTAGTACACCAATTGATATGAAACTTTGAATATACGTCTTATTTGATAATCCGAAGAACTGAAAAGCTTTTCGTAAAATTTCGTACACCGGAAGTGGGTGTTTACCTTAACTGTTTTTTGTTTTTTTTTCAATATTTTCTTAAATATGAAAAATATCACAAAAATATTGAAGACAACAAAGAAATTAACATCGTTGGTTTAAAAATACTTTCATAAAATCATTGTTATTCGAGAAAAAAAAAATCTTTTTTTTTTTCATTTTTGGTATATAATTACGAAACACATCTCTTTAGTTTTTGAGTAAACTGAGTTTTTGAATTTGAAGTATAATTTTTCCATCGTTCATAATTTTGAGGTTTTACCCGAGTCTACGAAACGTTCGATGCACATTTAAAATATGATTTAAATTGAAAATAAACCATGAAAGCGTAAATATAAATGATACCATCAAGTCGGAGAAAGTAACATGATGGCCACATCACTATTTTTTGCTAACCGTTTTGAATCCTGAAGTATAGTAGCTGTATTATTGGATGCAGATGATTTCTATAAGGGAAAAACACATTCTACTCGCTTTATCAAGGAGTAAGGACGTTTAACAATTTCACCAAAATTACGCTAAAAAAAAATTGAGATTATTTGTAATCTATTTGCTTTATTTTTTAAAATAATCAGTTTTTTTTTAAAGAAAATACGACGAAATCTATAAATACTAACTCCTGGAAGAGTCAAGATGATAAAAACAATAATTTAAAGATGACCTTGACTTCAAAAACTGAAAATAATCAGTGAAAGAAAAACAACAGGAACGAAGAATGGAAGGTGTTAGTGAATATATCATAAAACAAGTGAAAGTGAAGAATGGAAAATTCCAAAATATAGAAGAGCATCCTCAAGAAAACAAACCATTTTAAGGAGCAAGAATGGTTTACTATGATTTGATCAGAAAGATATCAACAGAAGACATAAAAAAATATAGGAACTTAACATTGCAGTAGAACAAAATCTATAAGGGGATGAAGACCAGTAATTACAACATAACTAAAACAACAACCAAGTCAAAACTTTCAGGAGGGTTTAACTACAATACCAATCCAAAGATATCATCAAAAGAGCTAGAAAATATTTAAAACATAATTTTTAAAATTAATTTCTTCATGATAAAAACTTTTTTATGAGCGGGGAAGGATGATTCCAATATTTTATCGTGATACCTGCAAAGTGTTTTCATTCAACCTCCTTCGTAATTCAATATGTATCACAGAGTAATGGTTCAACAATCAATCATATTTTTATTGAACGTCTAGGATGATCAAAATTTTCAAATTATTTGACTGTCGGTAGTGGTGTTCAAAATGTTTGACAACTGAGCTAGCAGGAAAGGGTAATTCAAATTTTTCAGGAAGGATAATTCACATTTTCGAAATTCTTGACTTGGCTGATGGTGATTTTTTTTTTTAAGAAGAGGTGATACAAATTATATTTCTTTTTTTCTGAAAGTGTTAAAATAGCTGATCAAATTTTCCAATTTTTGAGGAGGGTGAGCAGGGAAGGGTGATTCAAAATGTTTAATGAAAGGAACGGATGATTTACACTTTCAAAATTTCTTGACTAACGGCGGAAGGTAGTTAAAATTTTCAATTTTGTTGGCTAACGACGGAGGGTGATTATTTTTTTTTAATGAACGGAAAGGATGATTGAAATTTTGATATTTTTTTACTAGAGGTAGGGGTGACTCGATACTTGTAATAAACGGGAAGTGTGATTCAAATTTTGAATTTTTTTAACCAAAATCGTGTGATGATAAAATTGTCGATGATTAAGCGAACGAGGATGGCGCGGGGGGGGGGGGGTGATTTCCACTGGTTTAACTCAGGATCATAACTGAAACACTGTTAATCATCTTAGACGTGTCTTCTTGCAACCGTTTGTTCAAGCCTTGACATACATTCGGAAAATTGTGCGCAACCATTTCGCAGTAACACGTTTCTTGTTCAATTCTTGGGCCATACTTTTTTGGAAGGAACTTCCAAAGGTCGTAGAACCAGTGGAAGAAGAAGAACTATGAATTCCTAACAATATACAAACCCAAAAGATTGTCAAATGAATTGGAACTAAATACTGCCGAAAGCGACATTTGGTTCTAAATAATTAAATGTCAATTTGTATCAATTTTAACAGACTGTAAGGAAATATTTAAGTCGAGTGAACAAAAATTACCAATTCAAAATCAAATTCATAATATCTCGGTAAATACTCTGCAGAAACTATTGAGTAAGGTACCAAATAATTCAGCTTAAAAAGCTTTAAAAATAATGTAAGAAGACCGATACTGTCAAATAATTAGGGGAGCCAATATGAATACATTTTAAATTTTACATGTAAATCCCTATGGCCCGCTTTGCACCTCTTTGCGTGTATCCAAAAACCGATTATTTTACACATACTAGTATTGAGTTTTGTGCACCTTCTGTGACCTGTCTATGGCTGAGTTATTAAGTCATTTATGGCGTCGACGATGCCGACAAATAATGAGTAATGATTTGGGCGTCGCATGAAATATTCAGGGGGGGATCCGTCGTGAAAAGCAAGTGGCAAACATTGGAGCCATTAAGCCTATTTGTTTTCTATTATGATGATTATAGCCGTAATTTCCTGTCGTGCATAGAAATAAAAGTAATAATAAATATAATGTTTATTAACCATATTTGTTGTAACTTTACTGTTATTGTTATTGTGCTCGCATAGACCCACACACGCTCACCGGTGTGTTCGTGAATACGTGAATGTTTCTCTTTGTTATTACAAAGATAATATATTACGGTTGTAATTTAGAAATATTATTATTAACCGGCTGCGCTCAATTTAAATTGGATTATTTTTTACACCGCATTATATTATATTCGTGCGGCATAAATCAATGTAATTTCATACTCATTACATTGTTTTATTTGCTTTTTGCAAGTCGCCGGATACGTACAATGGGAAATTTATTATAGATCCTGTATCTTTATTACATAATTGAACCGACGACCAGTTCTCCTCACCACCCCCCGCGCCCCTCTTCCGTGCGCGCTTTTTTCGCGGTTTCAGCTTCAGCCGGAGCGGGGCACTTATCGAATTTCAGTTTGCAGTAATGTTCGGGACAATAAAACGTTGCCGCCGATATTAAATATAACAAATGTAAATGTCCTCGTTGAAACTAGCGTACGGTTTTCGTTAAAATGTGTATATTTATGATGAAATTCCACGCGAGCACCGGCAGTAAAACCCGATGATTTCGCAGCTCGGTGATCAGTGTCCTGATAGCTGATGGTTTTATCACTAACACTGATTGCGCTGATATTTCCCTCCCATAAACCTGCTAACCACCAAAATATTCAAAACGCGCCGCTAATAAGCGTTATCGCGCCCGTTTCATTGCCACCCCTCACACCACCGCACAAAACGCCCCCTTTTTATACAACGCAAGTTTACTTCCCGCAATGCACCTTTATTTCCACTTACATATTTAACTGTAAGGTGTACCACGTATGTAAACATCGATTTTAAGAATTTTTCTCAAATTTCTTTTAACTTTACCTGTTGCTGTATTTATTAAATTAAATTAAATTAATAAAAATTTCTTTCACAATTTGCAGTGATTCACACTCGTAAGAACAGCACGACACAATCAAAATTGTCAAAATGGGTGCTTACTTTTGGGCTTTTGCTTTACAGTATTACCGAGCACTCGAGACGCGTGTGGATAAAGTTTGCGCAGAGTGGGAAAGTATTCGGAGAACGCGAGAGAATTGAATTTAAGATTGTCAGTCACGGCGCAACACGCCTCAAGAGCGCAGTACAACTCTACCTAGGAATAAGAGCATATATACGACGTGGCTGCCACCAAGATGATTATGTTGGTACACCAGTGACGGTTCGCGGGTTTTTTTCTGGTACGGCCGAGGAACAAGAGGTGGTAATACAGATAGGTAGGGTCAGATGCAGAGACGGCTGGCAGCGTGACCGCACCTATCTATATTACCACCTCTTGTTCCTCGACCGTACCAGAAAAAAAAAACCCGCGAACCGTCACTGTGGTACACTGAGGATGGGAGTTGACTTGACCAGTTTTGTGAAAAGATTTCAAACAAGTATTAATTATTTATACGCACTGTATATAATTTTATTACAGATTTAGTACAATTAAAGCATTCAATCAATCGCATTGAATGATTACGAGCAAGAAAGACGCACTTGACGAACGAAACGAAAACAAAAAACTAATTAAGGCTGAACGTATTAGTAAGACTGAATTAACAAAGAGCATATGAATAAATAAATAACCGGCTTTAATTAATCATCGTGAGCAGCGTCGTCGTCGTAACAAGCAAATATTATTTTATACATATATTGTGTTCTTAGCTTAATTGCGGTAACGAGTTTGCCAATTAAAAAAAAAATGCGACGTCGGCCTCAAGTCCTAATAAAATGACTGTCGTAACTATTATACGTATGAATAAATTCTTAAACGCCTCACGTATGCACGGCTAGACCATTTCAATTTCACACCTACTGCTTTGTAAATTTTTAAATTGAACACAATTTACATGTCGTGCCTATTTAGATGATTATAATATTGTTCGTGTAGTCGTGAAAAAAATTCAAATGCCTCGTGTAATTTTTATTCTGAACTTTAAACTCGTTTATTCTGAGTAGGCTTTGTATGTTTATAATTATTTATTTTACCCAAAATAGAATCTTTCGCCCTGTGTGTTTGGTCTTGATTTTTTGGCCACATAAATAACGATTTTTAAGCGATTTCTAAATGTTTGATCATTTTGATTTCTAACTTAAGTGACGTGGGAGAAAAATTGAAAATTCACAAAATGTGCGGCTTTTAATCTCTTCACGCCCAGGTTCGCCACATGTGGCAACAAGCGAAAAATGAAAACAAAAACATTGTACAAAAAAAATTACTTCTTTAGCGCTATCTATGGAATGTTTTTTCATATTTTTTTGCATAAATGGGAAAGTTTGTGATAGTGAAATCATATTTCGTACAAAAAGTTAACAACAACAAAAAAGTAATTTTTAATCAAACCTGGGATTAAATCAAAGGAGCATGGGCGCGAAGTGGTTAAGGGAGAACACCACCTTGAGCGCTGAAAAAATAGGTCATTTTCGTATTTTATTTTAGGCATGAAAACAAGTCAGGAGAACAAATCGTTTTTGATAGTTTTATTTAGTGATAAACTGGCTTCCAATCTATTTTTTTTTCGCGCTGATCGCGGCCACCTTGAGGCCGCTGCACCAGGTGGCGCAGACGTCCTCTTGCGCGAGATCGCCCCACTGCGGGGGGATTCCTGATCCCCCAAGTCATTCTGCTATAAAAATCGGTTCGGAATATTATTCTACATAATACTTCGCAACGAAACACGGGAGCTTTTTTAAAAAAGTTGATTTTTACGAAAATGGTGGCCTTCCGAACAAAAACTCATTGTCAGCCCCAAAAATTCGTCACAAAAACGTGCACCAAAATTCGAATTTTCAAAATATCGAAAATCCGGCTCGTATTTCGTCAGAAAATTCGATTCTTAATGCAGTCGGCAAAACCGCATCGAAATCGGATGTAAACTTTCCGAGAATTTTCCCCCGCAAATAAACGCATTTAAAGTTTTGGGAAAGTTTAACTTGAGATAACTTTCTCGTTTGTTCAGTTCGCACGATGACTAATAGGTATTATATGTTTTCGGCATCGGTGAACACGAATCTGAGGTCAAATTTACAAAGTTCAAGATGGCGGATCCAATATGGCTGACCAAAAGAAATTTGTATCAACCAATTTTGACCAAAATTTAAATATAAGGGTTTTCGCAGTCGCCGAAAGTGAATTTATTATAAGATTGGTGAAATTCAAGATGGCGGACCAAAAAATTTTGTATTTATCAATTTGGAATGTGCCAACTTCACTTGCTTGCTGTCGTCGTTGACGCAAAAAAATTGTAGCACGTCGAACCGACCTGAAGCTGCAGAACCTGAATTATTTGCTTAATGTCGTGAAGTTCATCATTGTAATTGCAAGCAGCAATACTGGCCGCGATGTCTACCACTGACTTGCCAGAAGGGACAACTTTTGGAGCTATCTTTCCCATTTTGCGTAAACCCGCCTAGGCACGTTTCCACTAAGTCATCCCGGCTCAGTTCTGTGTAAGCGTCGAAAATCTCCTTCTTCATCGCAGGCTTGTATCGATATCCCTGAAGTATACCCGTCGCTTTCGCCTTCTGCCAGGATCACCTGACGCTCGATCAGCGCACCGGGACGGTTTTTAGAAAATCGTCTCGTTAACCGGTTTAAATGTTTCTGGCGGACTTGGGATGAATGCTAAATTAAAGTACACATCCCAAGGAATATTTTAAGCCAAAAAACAAAAAATCGATTTTTTGAAAAGGTCAAGGTGGTGTTCCCCCTTAAACACATTAGTTGAAGTGAGTTTTTTAATGTCCTCTGGCAGGTTGTTACTCACTTTTGGTCCTAGTATATTAGGCAAATATTTTCTAATGTTTAAGTAGTAACTACCAATGCGAATATTATTAACACGTCTTGTATAATAGGTATGTTTGTTTATCATCGCATCTAGGTACGGGGAACCCCCGAAAAATTGATAAATGGTATCCCATAACTTGAAAACCGTTTAAAATTAGACTTTATAAAGAAAAACTCCCGAACATTTGTGTAGAAAAAAATACTATGATGTGCTAATAATTTTCAAATATGTTAAACCAAATTAAATCTGGACTATGATAGGTATTGCTGTATATGATTTTTCCCCTGATTTTTGCACCGTTATTTCAGAATTGTACTACCTACCAGTTGGACAAAGAATCTTTCCATATTCTGCTAAACTCACTGATATTGAGTTCTAGACATTTATAAAGCAATGTTTTCGCTTCGCTTTCTCCAGGTTTCCGCACAGTATGGACGAATTTTGGGTTTAGAATGCCAAGGTTATTCGCGCAAGTCTGCAGCTTGTGCTTCTCATTTGATATCTTCAATTTGAAATAGTCGAGACATTTATGTCTGTGCAACATTTGAGTTACTTGGGTGCAGTAGTGGCACTGCGCATATAAAGTTATAAAATACCAAGCCAGGAAAAGTGAGTGCATCGTTAAGGGTAATTATTTAGACCGTGTGTAAAATTTATGAAGCAATGATTGTCCATTTTGATCTCGTTCTGCCGTATTTCGTGGGGTTTCCGGTGGAGGGCCTCCGCGCGTACAGTTGATATTTATAATTTACCTCCTGCCGTTTTATATCGTCGAGGTGTATCAGACACAGCGTATCCTCTCTCCATCCTCAATCCTTTCCATCCTCCAGCAAGGATTTAAATCACACCGACTTATGTGGATAATAATTCCCGCATTTTAATTACACAGCGTCCATATATCTCCATTATTTCCCGACCGCGTCGAACGTTCGATAAGTCATCTATCTCTTCGGAATACTGCGCTTTGCGCATTTTTTTTTTTTCGTTCATTTCATTTCGAGAGCGGCGCGGACGGAGATTTGCATATATTTTAGTTTGTGATAGGTTTGCTTCAAAATGCATTCCGCATATTATGATCTATCGCGGTATAAAATTAGAGATTTTTTAGCGCCGATATTGGCGGCCATTATTTATACTTCCGCGCGCACACCATGAAATACTTGAAAAATAAATAAAAATTGATACTGAAATATCACCGACATTAACATCAACAACGCCGCCGAACGAACGCGGAAAAAAAAGTGTATGCACGCGCACTTTTTCCACCCCCGCGTTTGAAATATTTGTAGACAAGGTATAAAAGCCTATTAATGGGTGGTAAATCTTCATTTCATACATATAAATAGAAGGGGTCCAAAGTAGGGTCAGTCTGTCAGGTTGTTAATCTAACTGCACCGTAAAAGAGAAACCGCCCTTGCCCTTACCTCCGTCCACTACTTCCTCCTTCATAAAAACCAAAAAGCGAGCCACCCTCGGGGCGTAAATATTAATTACACGCGTATTGATTTTATTTATTATACCTCTCCTCAAAGAAAAAGGAAAGGAAACGAGATGAAACAATATTTTCTAACGGAATATAAATGTACGAAACACATGGCTCTTGTTTGTATAAATCATTTTTTTACTGACGGAAGAAATTGGTCCCAAGAACCTTTTAAATATGACCGCACATTTTACAGGGCGTCCTAATAAGGTTGGCCACCGGCATATATAAATTCTAGAAAAAAATCCTTAGGGTAAAAGTGGTAAAAAAATTCACTTTATTCGACACAATTACTGAAGTGACGATGCTTTTTCTGAAATTGCCGGTTTTTCAAAAAAATGAATGGAACAATATCTGATTCTACAATGGTCGTAAAGAATACAAGATATCTTTATTCGTTCTCGACTTATTGCCAAAAAGGCGCTACCACGCTATCGGATCAGAAAGATTTTAATACTATCCATTTAAATCAAAATATGCCCCGAGTATTTCAATAATTAAGCGATTTTGAACGCGCTAGAGTAATCGGGCTCAAAGAAGGAGGTTTGTCAATTCGTGATATTGCCAGTGTCAGTACAGTATCTTGACACGATTACACGATTACGACACGATTACGACATGGTCGCCCTAGAAATACTACAGAACGTGAAGATCGAGCTCTTCGGCTCGTCGCTGTCCGGGATCGATTTTCAACAATAAGAGCCATTAGAGACATCTGGAGAGGTTTAACTAACCAAGGAATCTCTGTTCGATCAGTTTACCGGAGAATCCGATCATTTGGACTCAAGTCGTACCGTCCTTTTCTTTGTTTGCCCTTAACTCCTCTCCATAAGAGGTGCCGTCTGGAATGGTGCAATCAGAGACTACAATGGGTCGATCAATGGAGGCAGATTATCTTTAGCGATGAATCGAGATTTTGTTTGTGTGCCCACGATGGTCGTAAAATGGTTAGAAGTCGCCGAGGAGAACGAGGAAATTTACAATTTACAAGCGATCGGTTATGGAAGTAAGTCTCCTCTTATGTTCATTCGAGGAACATTAAACGCAAATCGCTACATTAACACAGTTCTAGAACCAACATTCATGCCCTATCTGAGAAGGTTGGAAAACCCCATTTTCCAACAGGATAATGCAAAGTCGCATACAGCTAGGGTTACTATGGAATTCCTGGAACTAGCTAATGTTGATTTCCTTCCATGGTCTTCTCATTCTCCAGACCTATCACCTATCAAACACTTGTGGGATACAATTGGCAGAAGACTGGGCCATCTTCAGCCACCCCCACTCACTTTACCTGATATTAGGATGCGAATTCAAAAAGCTTGGGATGTAATTCCTCAGGCTGATATTGACAATTTTATTTCTAGTATACCTAGGCGAGTTGCTGAGTGCTCCAGAAATCGTGGAGGAGCAACTCATTATTGAAATTAAAGAAAAAGTTAGTTAAAAACTTGGGATTATTTACGTATTATCTGAAATTTTCATAATAATTGAGCGACGAATTCTTGGTGTTCTTTTACTTATGGCGGCCAGTATAAATACAAATTTAGACTAGAATACCAAAGATTTTTTAACCAAAACCATCTACGTTTTGACTAAGCAGTACTTTGCTAAATGAAGATTGACGAGACCACGATATCGAAAGGTAGGGAAACTTATCCTTTTTTAAATCATAATTTCGTATGTAATTATTATAATAGTAATTATAAAGCAATTTTATTACGTTTTATTTTTTTTTGCTTTGTCTTGACATTCAGCCACTAACGATTATAATATTTTAGAAAAAGAAAGTTTAAATATTTGTATTTTGTTTTTACAGAATCCCATTACACCACTTATACAACAGTTATTTTCAATCGCAATCGATGCTTTGTGTCAAATTTATTATTATTATAAATACACATATTATTTCGTCAAGGGCGGACAAACATAATAACCGATACATCAAAGTTCTTCTCATCTCTCGCTAGTGGTCCGCTCGGGGCGACCTTAGATCGATGATTAATAGATCTATAACTCTACCAGGTGAGCAGTGCAGCTTCACTAATAGTATCCGTAATATATTTTGTAGGAATTAATTGTCGGCCGACATTCATCTTCTTGCGCGTACTCTCACGTCAAAACAAGTTAGGGTCCAGCAATTACGTCATAAATTGAACGCGCATTCTCTCTCTCTCGCGCTCTCCCGTTCCCCTTTCTCGGCTGTCCTGCAGGTATTTATTATTGTAATGTAAAAATAAACGTAATTGAGATTATTACGACTTTGATTTATTGTTTTGTATTAATACAAATTCCCCGAATAAAAACTGTAATTGTGCACGGTGTCCGTGTAATGCATGTGTTTCTCAACGCCCGGTACTATTAGTTCTATTTTTAATTTCTGTATCCTGTACGATTTGTATTACCATCATTAAGTTGAAAAAAAAGTACGAGATGGAATCGTGTTTTAATCTGTTATTATTTTATAGGAGCAGCATCAAAACATTGACTAACAATTTGCTAATGGAGGGGATGTAACAATTAGGTACATATAGGTTGGCAAAAAATAGTGTTCTTTTAATCAGTATCCAAACATTGATTATAGCCTGGTCTCTGGAATCTGACGGCTGTGCTCGGTAAGTAGGGGACGTAATTTCTTTTTATCTTAATCCAATCTTTGTTGATAAGTACTGGTGTAAAAGTGATTATACCAATAGGAGTGATGGTCAGTAATAAATGTATTGGATGCAATTAGACGAACCGCCAATACCTTTTCTTCGAGGGTGCGACGGTCCTCCGGGCGAAGCGACCTCTGCCGCCAGATTCCAGCGAACAGACTATACCTTGTTATCAATGGCAGAGTTATATTTAGCTTATACTGATATTACACCCAAGCAAGCACGTTTAGGCCAATTGTGTATCCTTTTGAAAGTTTTGGGGTGATAAAAAGATACTTCCAAAATTTCTTAGAAGAAAAATCTATTCAAAAAAACCTGATGCATTCAATTATGGAGCTTCTGCGAAACAATCAGTTCTCTTAACTTTTCTTCAAGTATCTGGTGCTTACCATAAAACTTTTTTAGGTGTTTTAGAAAAGAATGTTATTCCACAATTTGAGATTACATTTTGATTCTTTTTTTCTGATCGAGAAATATTTGTTAGAATTAACGAAGCTATCTCCAATTTCTCTATGGGTTCACCCCAAGAAAGTATCCTTGCTCCATTATTCTATATTTTTTTCTGCATTTTTAGTTTGGATACATTAGCTAGCTCAAATAACAAAATCCTATAGTATGCAGAAAAAATCATTATCTTATAAAAATTTGGATACTGGCTTACAATTTCTTTGCAGATTTCCATCAAAAATGACCCAAGATAGACAGATGTTTCAAAAATTCAAAATCACGAAAACAATACTTTCTCGCACTTTTCGGAAACAGTAAAAAATGGAAAAAATCCAGTTCCAAATATTGTATGTATTGATTTTGCTTTCCTTTTACTTTTCATTTATCTTTAAATAAAAAACTGTCTTGAATCACTTTCTTTACTTATTTTATAAACAGCTCATGAAGTGATCATTATCAATAAATAACTAAACGTATTATAATAAGGCGGTCTATTTGTACCTGCGACGGATTAGAGAAAACAAATGGGTTGCGTGAACAATTGTGTTGGTAAGAGGATTACTGTCGGTTTATTAGTTCTAGTAATGTATTATTAGTATTAATAATAATGATAATGCAATTTATTCAACAACCGGAAATATAAAATAGAACATGATGTACAGACAAATGGGCATATCATACGGTTTACTTGTTTCCTCAGAAGTATACTCTAGCCGCGCTATGAAGGCATCTGAGGTGATTAACGAAGGGTCAGAAGGGCGGCCCTCATCAATTTTGTTACTTTACACTCACAGATGTTTACATGTTACTTGCTAGCTATTGGTGCACTATCGGCTTCTATTTATAAATCGGTGGTTTTTAAAAGGTTAGAGATAACTTTGTAAATAAATTTGCATGCAATCCAACATCTTGTATTCGCTTATTGAGAACCTCAGGCACTCGAGACGCATAAGGCTAAAAGTTCACATCACCTCAGATGCCTTCATAGCACGACCAGACTTTAACTTTATAAAGTAAAAATAGGCTGGAAAAAGTTTTCAGCACAGAAAATCAGACAGCTTCTAATATCCTTTGACAATGAGAAAAGTTATAAGTTTACTTTTAAATTAAGCACCTGGGCAATTGTTTAAAGATTTGGGGATAAACGAAAACATTTGGAGATTTTTCTATACATCGCCTATCGGTGTTTTGGAGATACATGCATGCATTCAAATTTCGTGTGTTATAACCGCGATCATTTAAGACAAATATTTACGCATTTTTATTTTGTTGAGCATTTTCATTTGGCGCCCTTTTTATGAACACCTCGTATATTCAAGTGTTTAATCATTTGCCGCCTTATTCTATTGATTTGATTGATTCCGTAAAAAAATAATTATAATCCAAGATTGAATTTTGGCGTAATTTCATTTGATCGGACGGTTAAGTTGTGAAAATTTGTAATAATTGTAATAATTACGTCAATAATAATTTTGGCGTATCGAAAAGATTAGATAAACAATTGTAACCGACTAGTAACTTTCTAAAATTACTTAAGATGCACTAAAAAAAGATTCTGTAAAAAAATTAACTACAATCCAATATTGGGTTTTGGTGTAATTTCATTTGATCGGACGGTTTAGTTGTAAAAATTTGCAATAATTTTGGCGTATCGAAAAAAATAGAAAAACAATTGCCACCGACTTGAAACTTTCTAAAATTACTTAAAATGCACTGTAGAATGATTCCGTAAAAAACTACATTTATTTCAACATTGGATTTTGGTGTAATTTCATTTGATCGGACGGTTAAGTTGTGAGAATTTGTAATAATAATTGCGTCTCAAAAAAATTGAAAAACAATTGCTAGCGACTTGTAACTTTCTAAAATTACTCAAAATGCACTAAAAAAAGATTCTGTGAAAAAACATAGAATTTTGGTATAATTTCATTTGATCGGACGGTTTAGTTGTGAAAATTTGAATATAAAAAAAATAGAAAAACAATTGCCAACGACTTGAAACTTTCTAAAATTACTTAAAATGTACTGTAGAATGATTCCATAAAAAAACTACATTTACTCCAGCATTGGATTTTGGTGTAATTTCATTTAATCGGATGGTTTAGTTGTAAAAATTTGTAATAATTTTGGCGGGTTGAAAAAAAATAGAAAAACAATTGTAACCGACTTGTAACTTTCTAAAATTACTCAAAATACATTAAAAAAGATTCTGTGAAAAAAATTAATTACAATCCAATATTGGATTTTGGTGTAATTCCATTTGATCTGACGATTTAGTTGAGGAAGTTTATAATAATTTTGGCGGTTCGAAAAAAAATTGAAAAACAATTGCCACCGACATGAAACTTTCTAAAATTACTTAAATTGCACCAAAGAAAGATTCCATAAAAAAAACTAACAAAGGAATTTGGTGTAATTTGTTTTGATCGGATGGTTTAGTTGTAAAAATTTGTAATAATTTTGGCGGGTTGAAAAAAAATAGAAAAACAATTGTTTAGTTGTGAAAATTTGTCAATATTTTGGCGGTTTGAAAAAAATAGAAAAACAATTGCCACCGACTTGAAACTGTCTAAAATTACTTAAAATGCATTGTAGAATGATTCCGTAAAAAACTACATTTACCTCAACATTGGATTTTGGTGTAATTTCATTTGATCGGACGGTTAAGTTGTGAGAATTTGTAATAATTTTGGCGTCTCGAAAAAAATTGAAAAACAATTGCGAGCGGCTTGTAACTTTCTAAAATTACTCGAAATGCACTAAAAAAAGATTCTGTGAAAAAAGGTACAATCCAACATAGAATTTTGGTATAATTTCATTTGATCGGACGGTTTAGTTGTGAAAATTTGTATATAAAATAATAGAAAAACAATTGCCAACGACTTGAAACTTTCTAAAATTACTTAAAATGTACTGTAGAATGATTCCATAAAAAAACTACATTTACTCCAGCATTGGATTTTGGTGTAATTTCATTTAATCGGATGGTTTAGTTGTAAAAATTTGTAATAATTTTGGCGGGTTGAAAAAAATAGAAAAACAATTGTAACCGACTTGTAACTTTCTAAAATTACTCAAAATACATTAAAAAAGATTCTGTGAAAAAAATTAATTACAGTCCAATATTGGATTTTGCTGGAATTTCATTTGATCTGACGATTTAGTTGAGGAAGTTTATAATAATTTTGGCGGTTCGAAAAAAAATTGAAAAACAACTGCCACCGACATGAAACTTTCTAAAATTACTTAAAATAAACCAAAGAAAGATTCCGTAAAAAAAACTAACAAAGGAATTCGGTGTAATTTGTTTTGATCGGACGGTTTAGTTGTGGAAATTTGTCAATATTTTGGCGGTTTGAAAAAAATTGAAAAACAATTGTCACCGACTTCAAACTTTCTAAAATTACTTAAAATGCGCTGTAGAATGATTCCGTAAAAAACTGCATTTACTTCAACATTGGATTTTGGTGTCATTTCATTTGATCGGACGGTTAAGTTGTGAGAATTTGTAATAATTTTGGCGTCTCGAAAAAGATAGAAAAACAATTGTGAGCGACTTGTCACTTTCTAAAATTAGTCAAAATGCACTAAAAAAGTTTCTGTAAAAAAGTTATAATGCAACATAGGATTTTGGTATAATTTCATTTGAACGGACGGTTTAGTTGTAAAAATTTGTAATAATTTTGGCGAGTTGAAAAAAATAGAAAAACCATTGCGAGCAACTGTATATTTAAATTTTCATTTAAGCTTCTAATCATTTTATTGATTTTTTTTGCGCCTTTCTATGAAATATATATTTTGATAAATTTAAAGATACCACATTTATCGCAAGTTTTTAGTGCAATGACGGAAATTTTCGCAATGTAAACGAAAAAAATTATTTGTATTCAATTCTATTACAATATGGCCAAATTAAATTTCAGGTAGTACGTTTTGATATTTTGTAACTCAAGTTAAAATTGTAATTTGAGTTCATGTAATCAAAAGTGGAGATATCATGAGCAAATAACAAACCAAAAATCAAAACTCGTGAACATTCCAGTATTGGCATAAACCCGTTGAATTTAAATAACGGCGATGTAATTGTATTGCCGAAGTAATTAATGCAGCGCCATCTATCGCAGACGTGCTATTACCACGAGAGCATGAGGGTTATTAAGGTTAAGACGCGTCGGATTGTAATGATACGTTAAAAAGAAATATATCAATAATTATAATCACGACTGATGTATCGATAATATACATTTGAGTCTGATCGGTGATGCGGTCTGGCCTGGGCGAGTTCAGCAGCCAACCGATGTAATTATGTATATGTTATGATCTATAATTCTATGTCTGGGCCTCGATATATAAATTCATGAAAGATAACACACACACACATACACAACACATTTTTATTATTACATATTATTACTAAATATATTACGATCTCTAATTTCACGTCTGGCCATCGATGTAAATTAGAAAAAAATTACACGTTGCATTACGATTCCTCTTTTTTCCGTTCCTCGACTCGACCGACCGTGTATCATCTTTCAACTTAATAACTACATTATTTATTTGCACTAAAATCATTATCCTTTTTTTTATTATATATGCAGCGTTTCGGGGTTTTCACGGTGGTCACGTCAGTTTTCTTTTTTAATTATACAGTGCGTGGTTGAACCGTTACCTCGAGGACAGAGTTTTAATGGTTGGAATTCATTATTATGCTTGATAGATGAAGGTACTACCTGTAGAAGTATATGAATTACTACAAGATTTCTTCAATCGAAAATATGTCACGCTTGAAAATTCGAAAAATTGTATTTCTTATTATTCTTCATCACTGAGTACTGCAGATCGGTTTCGGTCTATTGGAGATCGTAAGTACGGTACATGAATACACGTTCAAGACCAGCATTATCAGCCATGCTTAATCTTCTGCATGTTTATCTGTGATCTCTTGGTTCCTAATATTTCATATTTAACAAATAAAGAACCAACATGTCAGTCAGGAGAGATCATCTAATCAATTCAACAGTGGCGGCTCATGAAACATGTTGATGGTACAGCCACTTATACAATATACCCCCCCCCCCTCCCTTTTTGAAGAAAGAAAAAACGATTTATCTTCCTAAACCAAAGTAACTGGCGAAAAGTTAGAATTAGTTAAAAATTCTTGCTGAGCTTGAAACCACAGGTACTACCTGGCTCCTTGGATCTATATAACGAGCCGCCCCTGCATTTAATACTCCATGCGTAGATTTTGAATTTTCGTAACGAACCGAGAGTAGAGTTAAGAAAATTTGTAAAAATTTCCTGCTGTTGTAGAAAAAAATATAAAAACAATTGTCATCGACTTGAAACTCTTCAAATGCACTCAAAACCCTTTCTAGATTATGATTATGTCAAAATCCATTCAATACTCCAACCGTGGATTTTGAATTTTCGTAAAGAACCGAGCATGGAGTTAAGAAAATTTGTAATAATTTCCTGCTGTTGAAAGAAATATAAAAACAATTGCCATCGACTTGAAACTCTTCAAATGCACTCAAATCACGTTCTAAATTATGATTATGTCAAAATCCATTCAATACTCCAACCGTGGATTTTGAATTTTCGTAAAGAACCGAGCGTAGAGTTAAGAAAATTTGTAAAAAATTCCTGCTGTTGAAAAAAATATAAAAACAATTGCCATCGACTTGAAACTCTTCAAATGCACTCAAAACCCTTTCTAGATTATGATTATGTCAAAATCCATTCAGTGGCCCAACCGTAGATTTTGAATTTTCGTAAAGAACCGAGCGTAGAATTAAGAAAATTTGTAAAAATTTCCGGCTGTTGAAAAAAATATAAAAACAATTGCCATCGACTTGAAACTCTTCAAATGCACTCAAAACCCTTTCTAGATTATGATTATATCATAATCCATTCAATACTCCAATCGTAAATTTTGAATTTTCGTAACGAACCGAGCGTAGAGTTAAGAAAATTTGCAAAAATTTCCGGCTGTTGAAAAAAATATAAAAACAATTGCCATCGATTTGAAACTCTTCAAATGCACTCGAAACCCTTTCTAGATTATGATTATGTCAAAATCCATTCAATGCTCCAACCGTAGATTTTGAATTTTCGTAACGAACCGAGCGTAGAGTTAAGAAAATTTGCAAAAATTTCCGGCTGTTGAAAAAAATATAGAAACAATTGCCATCGACTTGAAACTCTTCAAATGCCCTCGAAACCCTCTCTAGATTATGATTGTGTCAAAATCCATTCAATGCTCCAACCGTATATTTTCAATTTTCGTAAAGAACGGCGCGTAGAGTTAAGAAAATTTTTAGAAATTTCCGGCTGTTGAAAAAAATATAGAAACAATTGCCATCGACTTGAAACTCTTCAAATGAACTCAAAACCCTTTCTAGATTATGATTATACCAAAATCCATTCAATACTCCAACCGTAGATTTTGAATTTTCGTAACGAACCGAGCGTAGAGTTAAGAAAATTTGTAAAAATTTCCGACTGTTGAAAAAAATATAAAAACAATTGCCATCGACTTGAAACTCTTCAAATGCACTCAAAACACGTTCTAGATTATGATTATGTCAAAATTTATTCAACACTCCAACCGTAGATTTTGAATTTTCGTAACGAACCGAGCGTAGAGTTAAGAAAATTTGCAAAAATTTCCGGCTGTTGAAAAAAATATAGAAACAATTGCCATCGACTTGAAACTCTTCAAATGCACTCGAAACCCTCTCTAGATTATGATTATGTCAAAATCCATTCAATGCTCCAACCGTAGATTTTGAATTTTCGTAACGAACCGAGCGTAGAGTTAAGAAAATTTGCAAAAATTTCCGGCTGTTGAAAAAAATATAAAAACAATTGCCATCGATTTGAAACTCTTCAAATGCACTCGAAACCCTTTCTAGATTATGATTATGTCAAAATCCATTCAATGCACCAACCGTAGATTTTGAATTTTCGTAACGAACCGAGCGTAGAGTTAAGAAAATTTGCAAAAAATTCCGGCTGTTGAAAAAAATATAGAAACAATTGCCATCGACTTGAAACTCTTCAAATGCACTCGAAACCCTCTCTAGATTATGATTGTGTCAAAATCCATTCAATGCTCCAACCGTATATTTTCAATTTTCGTAAAGAACCGCGCGTAGAGTTAAGAAAATTTGTAGAAATTTCCGGCTGTTGAAAAAAATATAAAAACAATTGCCATCGACTTGAAACTCTTCAAATGAACTCAAAACCCTTTCTAGATTATGATTATACCAAAATCCATTCAATACTCCAACCGTAGATTTTGAATTTTCGTAACGAACCGAGCGTAGAGTTAAGAAAATTTGTAAAAATTTCCGACTGTTGAAAAAAATATAAAAACAATTGCCATCGACTTGAAACTCTTCAAATGCACTCAAAACACGTTCTAGATTATGATTATGTCAAAATTTATTCAACACTCCAACCGTAGATTTTGAATTTTCGTAACGAACCGAGCGTAGAGTTAAAAAAATTTGTAAACATTTCCTACTGTTGAAAAAAATATAAAAACAATTGCCATCGACTCGAAACTCTTCAAATAGAGTCAAAACGCGTTCTAGATTATGATTATGTCAAAATCCATTCAATACTCCAACCGTCGATTTTGAATTTTCGCAACGAACCGAGCGTAGAGTTAAGAAAATTTGTAAAAATTTCCTGCTGTTAAAAAAAATATAAAAACAATTGCCATCGACTTGAAACTTTTCAAATGCACCCAAAACCCTTTCTAGATTATGATTATGTCAAAATCCATTCAATACTCCAACCGTAGATTTTGAATTTTCGTAACGAACCGAGCGTAGAGTTAAGAAAATTTGTAAAAATTTCCTGCTGTTAAAAATAATATAAAAACAATTGCCATCGACTTGAAACTCTTCAAATGCACTCAAAATCCTTTCTAGATTATGATTATGTCAAAATCCATTCAATACTCCAACCGTAGATTTTGAATTTTCGTAACGAACCGAGCGTAGAGTTAAGAAAATTTGTAAGAATTTCCTGCTGTTGAAAAAAATATAAAAACAATTGCCATCGATTTGAAACTCTTCAAATGCACTCGAAACCCTTTCTAGATTATGATTATGTCAAAATCCATTCAATGCTCCAACCGTAGATTTTGAATTTTCGCAACGAACCGAGCGTAGAGTTAAGAAAATTTGTAAAAATTTCCTGCTGTTAAAAAAAATATAAAAACAATTGCCATCGACTTGAAACTTTTCAAATGCACCCAAAACCCTTTCTAGATTATGATTATGTCAAAATCCATTCAATACTCCAACCGTAGATTTTGAATTTTCGTAACGAACCGAGCGTAGAGTTAAGAAAATTTGTAAAAATTTCCTGCTGTTAAAAATAATATAAAAACAATTGCCATCGACTTGAAACTCTTCAAATGCACTCAAAATCCTTTCTAGATTATGATTATGTCAAAATCCATTCAATACTCCAACCGTAGATTTTGAATTTTCGTAACGAACCGAGCGTAGAGTTAAGAAAATTTGTAAGAATTTCCTGCTGTTGAAAAAAATATAAAAACAATTGCCATCGATTTGAAACTCTTCAAATGCACTCGAAACCCTTTCTAGATTATGATTATGTCAAAATCCATTCAATGCTCCAACCGTAGATTTTGAATTTTCGTAACGAACCGAGCGTAGAGTTAAGAAAATTTGTAAAAATTTCCTGCTGTTAAAAAAAATATAAAAACAATTGCCATCGACTTGAAACTTTTCAAATGCACCCAAAACCCTTTCTAGATTATGATTATGTCAAAATCCATTCAATACTCCAACCGTAGATTTTGAATTTTCGTAACGAACCGAGCGTAGAGTTAAGAAAATTTGTAAAAATTTCCTGCTGTTAAAAATAATATAAAAACAATTGCCATCGACTTGAAACTCTTCAAATGCACTCAAAATCCTTTCTAGATTATGATTATGTCAAAATCCATTCAATACTCCAACCGTAGATTTTGAATTTTCGTAACGAACCGAGCGTAGAGTTAAGAAAATTTGTAAGAATTTCCTGCTGTTGAAAAAAATATAAAAACAATTGCCATCGATTTGAAACTCTTCAAATGCACTCGAAACCCTTTCTAGATTATGATTATGTCAAAATCCATTCAATGCTCCAACCGTAGATTTTGAATTTTCGTAACGAACCGAGCGTAGAGTTAAGAAAATGTGAAAAAAATTCCTGCTGTTGAAAAAAATATAAAAACAATTGCCATCGACTTGAAACTCTTCAAATGCACTCAAAACCCTTTCTAGATTATGATAATTTCAAAATCCATTCAATACTCCAACCGTAGATTTTGAATTTTCGTAAAGAACCGAGCGTAGAGTTAAGAAAATTTGTAAAAATTTCCGACTGTTGAAAAAAATATAAAAACAATTGCCATCGACTTGAAACTCTTCAAATGCACCCAAAACCCTTTCTAGATTATGATTATGTCAAAATCCATTCAATACTCCAATCGTCGATTTTGATTTTTGAATTTTTGTAACAAATCGAGCGTGGAGTTAAAAAAATTTGTAAAAAATTCCTGCTGTTGATAAAAATATAAAAACAATTGCCATCGACTTGAAACTTTTCAAATGCACTTAAAACACATTCTAGATTATGATTATGTAAAAATCCATTCAATGCTCCAACCGTAGATTTTGAATTTTTGTAACGAACCGAGCGTAGAGTTAAGAAAATGTGAAAAAAATTCCTGCTGTTGAAAAAAATATAAAAACAATTGCCATCGACTTGAAACTCTTCAAATGCACCCAAAACCCTTTCTAGATTATGATTATGTCAAAATCCATTCAATACTCCAATCGTCGATTTTGATTTTTGAATTTTTGTAACAAATCGAGCGTTGAGTTAAAAAAATTTGTAAAAAATTCCTGCTGTTGAAAAAAATATAAAAACAATTGCCATCGACTTGAAACTCTTCAAATGCACCCAAAACCCTTTCTAGATTATGATTATGTCAAAATCCATTCAATACTCCAATCGTCGATTTTGATTTTTGAATTTTTGTAACAAATCGAGCGTGGAGTTAAAAAAATTTGTAAAAAATTCCTGCTGTTGATAAAAATATAAAAACAATTGCCATCGACTTGAAACTTTTCAAATGCACTTAAAACACATTCTAGATTATGATTATGTAAAAATCCATTCAATGCTCCAACCGTAGATTTTGAATTTTTGTAACGAACCGAGCGTAGAGTTAAGAAAATGTGAAAAAAATTCCTGCTGTTGAAAAAAATATAAAAACAATTGCCATCGACTTGAAACTCTTCAAATGCACTCAAAACATGTTCTAGATTATGATTATGTCAAAATCCATTCAATACTCCAACCGTCGATTTTGAATTTTCGCAACGAACCGAGCGTAGAGTTAAGAAAATTTGTAAAAATTTCCTGCTGTTGAAAAAAATATAAAAACAATTGCCATCGACTTGAAACTTTTCAAATGCACCCAAAACCCTTTCTAGATTATGATTATATCAAAATCCAGTCAATACTCCAACCGTAGATTTTGAATTTTCGTAACGAACGAAAGAGCGTAGAGTTAAGAAAATTTGTAAAAATTTCCTGCTGTTACATTCTAATTAAGTATTCAACGAAACCAGAATAAACAAACATTCAAGTCACAAGCAAAAGCAATTTTGTAATACGTTATTAAAAATTAATAAAAATTATTACCACTGTAAAATGTTTATTAATTTCCCACGCTTGATGAATGCAAATCATTACTATATTATGTGGGATTTTTGATATATGAATTAAGTTTTTATTCCACTTACTTGTGTGATTATAGGTCGATTTGTTGTGTTATTGTGGAACATGTATTTTCCTTCCTACACCAACAAACTGCACTAAAATTTTACGATTTTCGCACAACTTTGAAGAAAATTAAAACCCGCACTCAACGATAAACAGGATAACACTGACGCCCTGCAGAATTCGACCCGCGGATTAGAATTAGTCATTGGTGGGGAGCACGCGGTCACGTTGTTTTTTTTTTTGGTCAGTTTCGAGGCACCTGATAAAAACATTTTTAGATAAGACGATTGCTTCGGAAAATAATTGATAGTGGACAAGGGAAGGGAATTTGCGTCTCAAGGTGAGAGGCAACATATGCGTGGATTTAGTGGCGCCAGAAATATTTCGAAAAAATGGAAAATGAACTGCTGAATCTGGTATTGCTAGGTTCACATTTATTATTAGAATTTATTAGGGGAAAATAAAATAATTATTCCTATTTCTATTATTGTAGTATAACGGTGGCTAGATAATAATTATGTGGGTTAGGTATATTGTTGATATAAGAAATAATCGAGCAGGCAATGAAAGGGAATTTGCATATTAAGGTGAGTTTACACATGGATGAATTTAGTGGCGGTAATAATATTTGGCAAAAATGGCAAATGAAGTGCTAAATCTGGTATTGCCAGGTACAAATTTATTACTAGAGAATTAGGAGAAAATAATTACTCCCATTACTATTATAGTTTAACGGTAGCTAGATAATAATTGTTGGTTAGGTATAGTGTTGATATAAGAAATAATTGATAGCAGTCAATGCAAAGGAATTTGCATATTAAGGTGAGTTTACACATACATGGATTTTGTGGCACCAGTAATATTTGGCGCACCAACAATATTTGGAGCGCCAGCAAAATTTGGCGCGCCAATAATATTTGACGAGCCAGTGATATTTGGCGCACCAGTAATTCATGTATAGTACTCCTACTATTTGGCGCACCACTAATATTTAGCGCGCTAGTAAATTTAAGATACATGTGTATTCCTTATTAGAAATTATGCATGTGTACACTTGCGCACAAGTTTACACATGCATGGATATAGTGACGTCAGTAATATTTGGCGCGCCGTAATATAGTAATATTTGGCACGCCAGTAAATTTTAGTTGCATTTGTATACCTTAACTTGCGTACAAGTTACAACAGTACATTGCAACATAAATTTACTGGCGCACCAAATATTAATGGCGCCACTAATTTCATGCATGTGTAAACTCACCTTAATACAAATGGTCATGTAAACTTTTACACATAATTAATGACAATTTTTCTATAGTAACATTTCACAAATGATTCATAATCATGTAAAAATTAAACTACACACCATCCCGAGTATTCCTAACATTCCAAGACAAAAATGAAACGAATTATATTCGAAAATCAGGTCCGGCTACAACAATTCCCGGTGTTAATTCATATCATCACAATACAACATCTTCAGAACTGGTTCCAGAGCGGCGAGGAGTTATTTATTTTCCTCACTGCACACACAGACATACCAGTGTAATATTTATAAATGTAATAAAACAAGAGAGCCTCCTGCAACCCTAAAATCACTAGGCGCACACAAAACAAACAAAGCTGTACAAATATTAGTGCCGTCCAGGAAAAAAAACACGCAGACACGTGGTTTTAAAATAAAAATATATATATAATATAATTAAACTCCGAACGCAAATGTTGTTTGTAATAATAAAACCGAATTTTTACGAGAGCTCTCATCAAACAAAGGCTTTTCAAATAAAATAAACACAAAAAGAGAGAGTAAAATAAATTATCGTCCGTCCAAGTTTTGTTATTATAAATCGGGCAAGAATCGTATTCCGGATTGAACTCACATGGCCGGAGTACGTATTGAAATATGTTGTATTTTATTGAATTCGTTTTGTATTCAATTTTATTCGAGGAAACTTGATTCTGTAAGCTTTCTACTCGATTGCAGGAGCGAAATAAAATTTCTATATTTATTAATGTTTCGACTGGAGATTAACGAGTTCCGCAGCGGCGACCGCGTAAAACATTAAAGTGTGTGCTTTTCCTTTATTTGCGATGCGATTTATTATTATTTCTTAACCTCAAAACTTTCCGCATTAAGTATCGAGATATTGTCGAAATTTATTGCTCCTTGTGAAAATTTCAAATCAACACTATTTATATAAAATCTGGATTTATTATTTCAAATGAATTTATTGCTTAAAGAAGTTTCACCGGTTACTGCGATTTTTGATCACTTGCATCTCCAACCCAACATCTGAATTTAGAATTTTTAATGAGTGTGTCAAGTTGGCACACTAATGAAGAGTTCTGATTAGATTTCTCAATTCCTTTTGATGTATCTGAAATTACTATAATCTTTTAAAAAAGAGTTCTGTAAAATTGGGCTGCCAGGAATTTTTCTGAAAAATAGGGTGCCAACTTGATACCGCAGCCCAATGTTGTAATCGAAAAGTTCTGAACTAGTTTTAAGATGTGTTTAGGTTAGTACTATAGTTCCTGATACTTTTAACAAAGAGTTCTGTTGAATTTCTAAAGATAAACATCTTCAAAGTTGGAAATTCTAAATATTCAAATTCATATTACTCACTTAATATTGGTCGACTCTAAATATTTCATAACAACTATAGATAGAACTCACAAAGAACTACGGGAGACGCCAATCAGAACTATCCGGAACTGCCAAAAATATTTTTTGAAAAAAGTCGCAATGCCCAAAAACGGATTGAGAGTTCTATGAGTTCTGAGTTAATTTTCTATTTCTAATTATAGAGTACAATAATTCATTCTTGTAAACAAATTCGATACAATTACGATTTATGGCATTTTTAAATAAAGTTGAAATTTAAAAATGGAAAATTTAATTTCAAAAATACCTATTTCCTGGCATTTAATCGAAATTTGCCATTTGAGTTTTCGTCGGAACTGCTTGAGTACAGCCCAGCCTGCAAGTCAAATAAGTACTCTGAGAACTATTGAAAAAAAAATATTTAGAAAAATTTTCTGTCCAAAAAGGAAAAAATGAGAGTTCAATGAGTTGTGAGTTAATTTTCTATTTCTAATTATTGAGTACAAAAATTCTTTCTTATAAACAAATTCGATACAATCACGATTTATGGCATTTTTAAATAAAGTTGAAATTTGAAAATAGACAATTTAATTTCAAAAATACCTATTTCCTGGCATTAATCGCAATTTGCCATTAGAGTTTTCGTTGGAACTGCTTGAGTACAGCCCGTAAGTCAAATCAGAACAACTATAAAAAAATATTTTGTAAAATTAAAAGTCAAATCAGAACTCCCAGAACGATTAAAAAAAATATTTTGAAAAATTTTCTGTCCGAAAGGAAAAAAAATATTGAGAGTTTTATGAGTTGTGAGTGAATTTTCTATTTCTAATTATTGAGTACAATAATTCTTTCTTATAAACAAAATTCGATACAATAACGATTTATGGCATTTTTAAATAAAGTTGAAATTTGAAAATAGACAATTTAATTTAAAAAATACCTATTTCCAGTCATTTAATCATAATTTGACATTAGAGTTTTCGTTAGAACTCCTTGAGTACAACCCATAAGTCAAATCAGAACTCTCAGAACTATAAAAAAAATATTTTGTAAAATTTTCTGTCCAAACGGATTTTTTTTTTGAGAGTTATATGAGTTGTGAGTTAATTTCCTATTTCTAATTATTGAGTACAATAATTCTTTCTTGTAAACAAATTCGATACAATTACGATTTATGGCATTTTTAAGTAAAATTGAAATTTGAAAATAGACAATTTAATTTCGAAAATACCTATTTCCTGTCATTAAATCGCAATTTGAAATGAGAGTTTTCGTTGGAACTGCTTGAGTACAGCCCAGCCCGTAAGTCAAATATAAATTCTGAGAACTATTAAAAAAAAAATATTTTAAAAAATTTTGTCTGAAAGGAAAAAAGAATATTAAGAGTTCAATGAGTTCTAAAATAATTTTCTATTTGTAATTATTGAGTACAATAATTGTTTCTTATAAACAAATTCGATACAATCACGATTTATGGCATTTTTAAATAAAGTTGAAATTTGAAAATAGACAAGTTAATTTCAAAAATACCTATTTACTGTAATTTAATCGCAATTTGCCATTTGAATTTTCATTGCAACTGCTTGAGTATAGCCCAGCCCGTAAGTCAAATAAGAATTCAGAGAGCTATTGAAAAAAAAAATATTTTGAAAAATTTTCTGTCCGAAAGGAAAAAAAATATTGAGAGTTCAATGAGTTCTGAGATAATTTTCTATTTGTAATTATTGAGTACAATAATTCTTTCTTATAAACAAATTCGATACAATCACGATTTATACCATTTTTTAATAAAGTTGAAATTTGAAAATAAACAATTTAATTTCAAAAATACCCATTTACTGTCATTTAATCGCAATTTGCTATTAAAGTTTTCTTCAGAATTCCTTGAGTACAGCCCATAAGTCAAATCAGAACTCCGAGAACTATTAAAAAAATATTATGAACAATTTTGTGTCCGAAAGAAAGATTTTTTTTTCAAAAATACCTATTCACTGCCATCTAATCGCAACTTGCTATTAGAGCTTTCGTTAGAACTCCTTGAGTACAGTCCATAAGTCAAATCAGAACTCCCAGAACTATTTTTTTAATAGTTCTGATTTGACTGATTATTTAAAAAAAATTCTGTGCGAAAGAAAAAAAATCAAAAATACTTATTTACTGTCATTTAATCGCAATTTTCCATTAGAGTTTTCGTTAGAACTCCTTAAGTACAGCCAATAAGTCAAATCAGAACTCCGAGAACTATTTAAAAAAAATCAATATTTTGAAAAAATTACACCCAGAGTTCTAGATGTTCTGAGTTAATTTTCTATTTTTCTTTATTGAGTACAATAATAATTGTATCGAATTTGTTTATAAGAAAGATTTATTGTACTCAATAATTAAAAATAGAAAATTAACTCAGAACTCCTTCAAAATATTGATTTTTTTAAGTTCTCGGAGTTCTGATTTGACTAATGGGCTCAAGAAGTTCTGACGAATTTTTCAAAATATTGATTTTTTTTAATAGTTAATGGTTAAATAACGACAGAAATAAATATTTTAAAAAATTCTAAAAAATCTACAAAAATTTCACTAAAAAAATAGTCATGATATTTCTATAAATTAGAAACAACCTTACTTGTTGCAGAAAGCATTAAATAAATTCAATAAATAAATTCAATAATTCAGGCTACATTTCGTTTTATTGAATTTATGATATTTCTAAATACTATCATTCAAGATTACTAGAAATATAAATGAATTAAATATTAAAAAAATCAAAAATTTAAATACTCGAAATATATCCGAAAACCTTATATTAAAGAACTCTTTTGTCTTTTCGAACATACGTATTATGGATATTTTTGTATTTTTTTTTACAATAAGAAATTCGATACACAGCATTGGTAATGAAATATGTTGTGTACCGTACGAATTTATTATTTATTTACAATATGGATTACAATCATTATTTGCGAATTTTTTTTTCTGTACGCGGCGTGGAAATAAAATATGAAATAATATACATAATTTACGTTTCAATTAAAAAAGTTCGCTGAAAAAAATATGACCGCATTTACCGGTTGGTCGCTCGAGGCCCCCAAAAAAAAACGAACGATATTAAATAAAGGGTGTTAATATTTAGTGTCCGTCTATGGAAATGTTTCAAAAAAATGGAAGCACTGTTATGCGAAGTCCTATTATTATATATTAATTATTATCGCCGACGAATTATTAACTTAAACTTACTTAGTAATATTAGTTTATAATAATAATAATTACAGAGTTTTTCAAATAACACTTTTAGTTTCTTTTATACTAATTATTACTTTTCTTTTTGACGCATTTCCTTTTTGTTACTTTGTGTTTATGTTAATCTATGTACACACCAAGGTGGTAATTATGGAAATAAAGATCATTATTATTAATTACAACACGATATAAGTAAGCAAATATTTCGTTGCTATTTCGGTCAAATTTTCTTTCGTTGCCCCGCCGACGAACATCCACGAGCCGCCACTGCATTTAGCCACTGGCCTAAGAAAACCTCTAGAAATTCGCCTTCATAATATCGCATTTACACGTTCGCCTCGCGCGCGCCTCGCCGTGGTATTCGAACTTTCGTGGCAACAACGCGAATTACCGTTTACACATTCGCCGATTTTGAGTTGATTGTCGAAGAGAAGCACGACTTGCCCAAAAAAAGCGAAGAGCTGCGAGGCGAATGATAAGCAAACCGAATACACATTTGCCTCGCCACTCGCCTCGCGATTTGACTCGCGCTAAAATATAATCCGTGCATGCTACGTTGAAGCAAATATCGAAGTGTCCGAATTAGAAAATCTATACTGCAATTCACGGCCGTGAAAAACATAAAGGATATTCTAATATTCGAGTAAAAATTAATGATAATTTGATAGTGTTATTTATGTAAATGCATATGAGGATGCACACGCACCGCGATAAGAATTTTGTAACTCTGGCAATTTCACAATTTAAAATATTAATTACACTCATAATCTCTTCCTCTCTCTCTCTTTCTATCGCCCAAAGTATTATCTCGTATATTTCGAGTCTTATCGAAGTTATTAACAGATGTAATAAAACGAATGGCAGCGTAATGAGTTTAAACCTAAAATGTGGCACGCAGATAGTGGCGAACGACACAATATTTTAATGACAAAACGTTATAATGGCGCTGAATACGAAAACGTTTCAATTGTTGCAAACATATAGCTGCATACGAAATGATAGCAGTTTTAGTATTTAATTTACTATTCAATGCCATTGATACCGGGGGTTTATGTTTTCAATTAAAAATGTATCGGGCATTGTTTATTTCTATATCGGCGGCCAAACTCTCAATAATAAAATACGAGTGAGTATAACCGATTTTATACGTTTTTTTTTTCCCGGAGTGTTCGCCAGAGCGGGTACCGCGGAAGTAGATAAAAATTACGTGTAATGCGGGGAATGAAGGAGGCCCTTTATTCCACCAGAAACAATAGTTATTGTATAAAAGATATTCCCAACACACAGCCAAACATTTATATAAACACGTACGTTTAAATGTCAATACCATGAATCTCAATAAAAGAACAATAATAACGCCGCGTTTATATAGGTTATGTGGATGTTTGCCATTTAACGAGGCGGATAAATTCTTGTTTATCTATTATATAAATAAAATTGTTAAATCGAAACCTTTGCGATTGCTCGTTATTCAAGATTTTTAACACTTTCGAATAAATGTTGAATATCACTTCCTCCAGTGTCGCCATTTTGTTTCTAGCGAGGGAAGAATTTGTTTTTTTCTTGTAGGTCAAAAATACATTATTTCTAAGTGGATTTACAAATTTTAGAGAAAATTCCGCGAATGATAATTTTTTAAGAAATTTTCTAATCGAGAGTTGCACATTTCACATTCTCCAATTTATGTTTCTAGTGCCGCCATTCTGTTTTCCGCTAAGGGATGTCGATTGTTTTTTAGTATATCCAAAATATGTTATTTCTAATTGGATTTAGATATTTTGGAAGCAAATCTGCGAGTGATAATTTTTTAAGAAATTTTCTAATCGAGAGTTGCACATTTCACATCCTCCAATTTAAGTTTCTGTTTCCCGCTAAGGGATGTCGATTGTTTTTTAATACATCCAAAATATATTATTTCTTAGTAGATTTAGACATTTTGGAGGCAATCCGCGAGTGATAATTTTTTAAGAAATTTTCTAATTGAGAGTTGCACATTTCACATCCTCCAATTTAAGTTTCTAGTGCCGCCATTCTGTTTCCCGCTAAGGGATGTCGATTTTTTTTTAGTATATCCAAAATATGTTATATCTAAGTGGATTCAGACATTTTGGAGGGAATTCCGCGAGTGATATTTTTTTAAGAAATTTTCTAATCGAGAGTTGCACATGTCACATCCTCCAATTTAAGTTTCAAGTGCCGCCATTCTGTTTCCCGCTAAGGGATTTCGATTGTTTTTTAGTATATCCAAAATATGTTATTTCGAAGTGGATTTAGACATTTTGGAGGCAATTCCGCGAGTGATAATTTTTTAAGAAATTTTCTAATCGAGAGTTGCACATTTCACATCCTCCAATTTAAGTTCTAGTGCCGCCATTCTGTTTCCCGCTAAGGGATGTCGATTGTTTTTTAGTATATCCAAAATATGTTATTTCTAAGTGGATTTAGACATTTTTGAAAGCAATTCCGCGAGTGGTATTTTTTTAAGAAATTTTCTAATCGAGAGTTGCACATTTCACATCCTCTAATTTAAGTTACTAGTGCCGCCATTCTGTTTCCCGCTAAGGGATGTCGATTGTTTTTTAGTATATCCAAAATATGTTATATCTTAGTGAATTTACACATTTTGGAGGCAATTCCGCGAGTGATAATTTTTTAAGAAATTTTCTAATCGAGAGTTGCACATTTCACATCCTCCAATTTAAGTTTCTAGTGCCGCCATTCTGTTTCCCGCTAAGGGATGTCAATTGTTTTTTAGTATATCCAAAATATGTTATTTCTAAGTGGATTAAGACATTTTGGAGGCAATTCCGCGAGTGATAATTTTTTAAGAAATTTTCTAATCGAGAGTTGCTCATTTCACGTCCTCCAATTTAAGTGCCGCCATTCTGCTTCCCGCTAAGGGATGTCGATTGTTTTTTAGTATATCCAAAATATGTTATTTCTAAGTGGATTTAGACATTTTGGAGGCAATTCCGCGAGTGATAATTTTTTAAGAAATTTTCTAATCGAGAGTTGCACATTTCACATCCTCCAATTTAAGTTTCTAGTGCCGCCATTCTGTTTTCCGCTAAGGGATGTTGATTGTTTTTTAGTATATCCAAAATATGTTATTTCTAAGTGGATTTAGACGTTTTGGAGGCAATTCCGCGAGTGATAATTTTTTAAGAAATTTTCTTATCGAGAGTTGCACATTTCACATTCTCCAATTTAAGTTTCTAATGTTGCCATTCTGTTTCCCGCTTAGGGATGTCGATTGTTTTTTAGTATATCCAAAATATGTTATTTCTAAGTGGATTTAGACATTTTGAAGGCAATTCCGCGAGTGATAATTTTTTAAGAAATTTTCTAATCGAGAGTTGCACATTTCACATTTCACATCCTCAAATTTAAGTTTCTAATGTTGCTATTCTGTTTGCAGCTAAGGGATATCAGTTATATTTTAGAATGTTCAAAATACATTATTTCTAAGTGAATTTAGAAATTTTAGAGACAATTCCGCGAGTGATAATTTTTTAAGAATTTTTCTGATCGAGACTTGCACATTTCACATCCTCAAATTTAAGTTTCTAGTATTGCTATTCTGTTTCTGGTTAAGGGATGTCAATTGTTTTTTTAGTATGTCCAAAATACGTTATTAATAAGCGCATTTCCAAATTTTAGAGACGATTCCGCGAGTGATATTTTTTTAAGAATTTTTTAAATCGAGACTTGCACGTTTCACACCCTCTAATTTAAGTTTGTGCCGCCATTCTTTTACAGCTAAGGGATCTTAATCGTTTTTTTTTGTAAGTCAAAAAAAATTATTTTATTATTAAACATGAGAAATGTTCAAAACAAGTTAAATAATTCTAAAACTGTAATTCTCTATTAAATTTGATCCTTAAATTACGAAATTTTCTACATAAATGAAATAATAATTTTTGTCTATAATTACATTAAATTTCCTGAGCAATAATTGTAGGAAATGCCAAAATGAAAGCTTGTAAAGAAGTCCTTAACGAAACCAAAAAAAAAAAAAATATATGAAAGATATACAAAAATCCCTTTTACGCCATCAAATCAGACCAAAGTTACATAATCGTTGTATTAGTATTTCTGTGGCTTATTTACCATTTTGACCTTCTAGTAAGAGGTAAGTATATTTGTTAAAAAAAGTACCACCATCAAGGGTCGTATTAACAGTTCACACAGGTATGCCCCGAGGCTCTCACGTAATACCACCAATGCAAAACTAATATTCCAATTATTTTTTTCACAAACAAACTTTATTATAACATTTCTATGAGGACTTCCGAGTATACCGTTAGTGAAATTACGAGTATTGCCTTCTTGTCGGTTCGCGTGCAATATTCGCGTCCACCGTGTGAAGTAGTGCACCAATGTCGGTGCTTCTAATAATCATAACGGAACTTAAGAAAATTGTATATACCTTTTGCTAATCAGAAAACACACAGCTGCTGATGATGATGTATCGTACAGTTGTTATAATTTAGATTGATTTCCGCGAGTTAAACATAATTAAATATAAATAAACACGACGTTCCGGATTGGAAAGTTGAAATATTCTTATTTCATAATTGCAGCTTTCATTTATATGTATGTATGATAACGGTTATATGTATAACCGCGTTTTATTTATGTTCTGCATACTTGGCTGATGATTGAAAGCAAATAGTTGGATACACGTAATTGTTTAGTTTTCCACGGATGTGTCATTGCCTGCATGTATATGTGCATGTGTACGTTATGTTTGTCTTCTCCGGGTTCTGTATACATGCATGTATATATGTATATAAATATATGTTATTACAGACGGGAGATGCAAGAGTTTCTTATTTATGGACAGTGTTGACAGTTCTCATTTGTTGGCGGCCCACACAACCAGTCTGTCTTTATGTTTAATTTGTAGCCATTCTTTATTAAAATAAAACCGGAGAGTTCAGGGAACTTTGAATTATCGATTGCGCTTATTAAAAATTCCTGTGACAAATTATTAATTTATTAATATGAGCGATTCGAAAAATATTCCCCGCACATGCATACATACATGAATGGGACTTATATGTTTCGCATTTCCATACATGTAATTACACGTTGAATTATGTATCGCATGTCTGGAATTATAAAATAATTACAAAATTCTCTTCCTCGGTACGCTCAGAATATATTTATAACGTAATTAATCAATACGTGAGATTTTATTTGCGTAATTAACATTTCATTACGACACTGATTTCTAAAAGGTATATTGGATAAAGCCATTCGAATGGTTTGTACTAGAGATCTTTCCGCAAACTACGATCACAATCAAGTCCAAAATTAGATCGTTTCGAAAAACTGTTCACGTGTCTCAACATCCCGATGATGTCGGCAGAAACTTAACCGGAAAACGAGATTGTAACACTCACCTGATAATACTTTATCGTATCGACGCTTGGACATATCAAAACAGAATTGAAACTTTCAAGACGTGAATCTTCAGGAGAATGTAGAGAACATGGTGGTTGGAATTTATCACAAGCAATAATTCTTCGACATATATGGAGAGACATAATTAACAAGTACTGTCCAGAAAAATCGTACTTCGGCATATTCTAAGAGACAGCAAAGGTAACTTGTAGTTTATGGTGTCAATGTTTGGAAACTAAATGTCAAAACAGGATTGAGGCATTTGAGATGTGGATCCTTATAAAATTGGGTGAGACATATCGCCAACAATGAAGTTTTCAGCATTTAGGGGAGAGGCAGTGAACTATGAACCATATATTAAGGAGGCAAACAAATCTCGTACCTTAGGAATTTTTTAAGAAACATCAAATGGAAAATGTAGTTTATGGTGTCAATACTGTCAATGCTTGGAAGCTGCATCTCAAAACAAGATAGAAGCATTCCAGACGTGGATCCACAGGAGAATACAGAGAATATAATATGTGGAACATGAAGTATTCCAGGCGTGGATCTTCAGCAGAATGCAGAGTAGGTGGAACATTAAGTATTTCAGGGGTAGACTTTCAGCAGAATGCAGAGAATATAGTATGTGGAACATGAAATATTCCAGGCGTGAATCTTCAGCAGAATGCAAGGAATATACAATATGCAAGGTGAAACATGAAGTATTCCAGGGGTGGACCTTCAGGAGAATGCAGAGAATATAGTAGGTAGAGCATGAAGTATTCTAGGCGTGGATCTTCATTCTGGGCGCGGATACTCAGGAGAATCTAGAGAATATAGTAAAAGGAACATGAAGTTTTCTGGGTATGGATCTTCAGCAGAATGCAGAGAATATAGTATGTGGAACATGAAGTATTCCAGGCGTGAATCTTCAGCAGAATGCAGGGAATATACTAGGTGAAACATGAAGTATTCCAGGCGTGGACCTTCAGGAGAATGCAGAGAATATAGTAGGTAGAACATGAAGTATTCTAGGCGTGGATCTTCAGGAGAATGCAAATAATATAATAGTGGATTTAGAAATTTTAGAGACAATTCCGCGAGTGATATTGTTTTAAGAATTTTTCTGATCGAAACTTGCACATTTCACATCCTCAAATTTAAGTTCCTAGTATTGCCATTCCGTTTCTGGCTAAGTGATATCGATTGTTTTTTAGTATGTCCGAAATACATTATTTCTAAGTAGATTTAGAAATTTTAGGGACAATTCCGCCAGTGATAACTTTTTAAGAAATTTTCTAATGGAGAGTTGCTCATTTCACATTCTCTAATTTAAGTTTTTAGTACTGCCATTCTGCTTACAGCTAAAGGCTGTACATTTTTGTTAGTAGATCCAAAATACATTATTTCTAAGAGGATTTACAAATTTTAGAGGCAATTTCGGCAGTGATAATTTTTTAAGAAATTTTCTAATCTACAGTTGCACATTACACATCCTCCAATTTAAGTTTCTTATGTTGCTATTCTGTTTCTAGCTAGGATATGTGAATTGTTTTTTGATATGTCCAAAATACGTTGGCGTGGACCCTCAGGAGAATGCAGAGAATGTAGTATGTGGAACATGAAGTATGCCAGGCGTGGACCTTCAAGAGAATGCAGAGAATATAGTAGGCGGAAGATGAAGTATTCCAGGCGTGGATCTTCAGGAGAATACAGAGAAAATTGTATGTGGAACATGAAGTATTCCAGGAGTGGATCTTCAGCAGAATGCAGGGAATATACCAGGTGGAACATGAAGTATTCCAGGCGTGGACCTTCAGGAGAATGCAAAGAATACAGTAGGTGGAACATGAAGTATTCTAGGCGTGGACCTTCAGGAGAATGCAGAGAAGATAGTAGGTAATACATATCACAAACAATGAGCTTCTTAGGCATATAGAAAAAGACAGACAACCACCAGCTACTGTAAACCTCCAAGAAATAATGGAGAGTTAGATAGAAGGCCGAAGTGGTAACTGACACACTTTCTTATATTTCGAAAACCAATCACAACAGCTAACTATTAAATAATATTCAAGAATCAAGATGGCGGCGACCGATGCTAGAATGTATTCACGATTATATCAGATTCGCATTTTCCATGAAAATCTGACAATTTGGCAAAAATGTAATTTTTTCACCAACGGGAGAGAAATTCGAGTTATCAGCCGTCGAAATCGTAAGAGAAATAACATTTCCCGCCCAAGGGAGAAAAATTATTATTCTCTTTCCCTACGAGGTTATCCATTTAATCCTAACCCTTTCGGCCCTGGTGGTGACAATTGCCACCGCAACATTTACATGTCTCTACTTACTATGACAATCCATATTTTTGCTGTTTATCACTAGATATCACTTCAACAAAGCCTGACTAATTAATTCCTATACTAATTAATGAAATCAGTTCAAATTTGGTATTTATGGTCGTAAGAAGCTCCCCGTCAATAATAATTAACAAAAAATGTTTTTTTCAAATTTAAAAATCCAGGGCTGAAAGGGTTCAAGATTTTTCGATCGATATAAAATTTTTAATTTTTTTTTAGATTTCCGTGTATCTGAAGCAATCTTAGATGATTTATCTCTTACACAACGGCTTAGTATGTGGTTCCAACACGATGGAGCACCACCCCATTATGCAAGAAATATCAGAAATTGGCCAACCATTAAATTTCCCGATACATAAGCCTATGTGTAAGTGGCAAATCATCTAAAATTGGTTCAAATTCATGGAAATTTCATCAATTTTTGAATATTTTATATCGATGGAAAAATCTTTAACATTATTTATTTTGAAAACGATAAGAAATTGGACATATATTTATTTTAACTTTTTTGTTCAGAGTAACATTATCCACTTCCTGTTTTCGTTTGGCACACTCGAAACAAGACACCCTGTATAACACTGGCCAACAAAATCTAATCATTTTCAGATTGCCTTTGATTGAATGGTTATTTTTAACTAATTTGGATGCGCTGAACGTGATTTTTTACTGTTTTTGATTCTAAATTTGTTAAGTTTTATCAGCTGAAGTTTTCTCTCTTAGAAAGCATGAAGGAATTGTTGAAGCATTTGTGTCTGCCTTTAAACCTACATTTTCGTGTACCATGGAACAAAGCTATAAGAAAGCTTAGACGTAGTTTTAGAAGTTCAAGACAGCAAGTTATTGGTTTCTTTAATTGTTACAAAATCTGCTTAAAATTTCCATGTATGAGCAGATGCATGAATGCATGTGTGAGTATTATGTTGCAGTTCCCAGCATGATCCAGGGTCCTAGACGTGGACTCGGCAGTTTGCGGACACCTCGTTTCAAGTGTGTAGCGATTGTTCTTACATAATTTTTTCAATACTTTGAAAATTGAGTAACACCAGAATGACTGCATACTAAGTTCTAGTGAGTTTATCTCGGAATCTAGTGAGGGGGTGTTCTGTATTTTTCTTGTATCGCAAAGTAGAATCAATTTTGAGTAAATTTGGAAAGTTTCAAGTGTGTAGCGATTGTTTTTATATTTTTTTTCAATATTTTAAAAATTGAGTAACACCAGAATGACTGCATACTAAGTTCCAGTGAGTTTATCTTAGAATCTGGTGAGGGGGTATTTTTAGGTTTTTCTGCTACTATAAAGTAGAATATATTTTGGATAAATTTGGAAAGTTTCAAGTGTGTAGCGATTGTTTTATATTTTTTTTTCCAATATTTTGAAAATTGAGTAACATCAGAATGACTGCGTACTAAGTTCTGGTAAGTATTTCGGAATCTAGTGAAGGGGTATTTTTGGGTTTTGTTTTTTGTATCGTAAAGTAGAATCAATTTCGAGTAGATTTGTAAAGTTTGAAGTCTGTGGCAATTATTTTTATATTTTTTTCAAAATGTTGAAAAATAATATTGAAACACATTCTATAAAATACTCGCCCGACTTATCCCCTATACTCTCACAGGTTTGTAACCCGGATATTTTCCGACCCACAGTCCATGCTGAAGAATAAGGAGAGAGCCATTGTGAGAATTTATAAAAATACAAAAGGCCGACATGTGTTCGGATCGTTAACGTGTGTTGGACTTAAGCGATTTTTGATGAGAACAACTATAGACACAATTTACATTTTACAGATCGTTATTACATTCCACCATATGTCACTTAATAACGTCGTTGCAATATAAAAATGTTTAAATTCATTATGTGGTTTTCTGTTAAGTTTATTCAGGTCTCGCGAATGCTGATGACTTCTTCCGACCCCCTTTACCGTAAATTTATTTTAATAACATCACGGATCCGATTTGCATAATGCATAATTTGTTGAGTAAATGTTTTACTTTTCAATGGTGGCGGCTCTTCCTCCTCCATTCGCGAAATCTCTTTCCTTTGTGCGCCCTTGGGCTTCTCCTCTCCGTTATTGTTGTTGTTGTTGTATTCTTTGTTGAAGGCGGGATAAACAATTATCGCGGCGTGGAATTGCTTATTTATTCATCGTCGTATTTTCGCAGCGTAATTAATCAAGTAATAACATCTGATTCTTATAAATGTTTTGGTACTACAATTTCCGTTACACCTTGTTTTGGATATATAAACCAGATTTACTACTGAAGTAGCCAACGAATATAATTGCAGACGTTTTTGAAAAATTAACCTATAATTTCTTCATCTAAATAATTATGCAATATTTTATCGATATAGAGATGGATGTATTTAAATAGATCTCAAGGTATCAAACGTGATTACCACGTTGATTGAGATGAAAAAACAAGTTTGATATCTTCATGTAAGAGGTAGGCAGATGTAAATAAATGTGGGCACAGATTACAGCCATATGTGCGAGTAATGTATTAGTTGAAAGGAAACGTCTTAAATAGCAATAGCAATAGCCATAGAATGGTTATGTCCCTGGCCAAGTTTATGTCTGCGATACATATTAAACGGATTAATAAAGTACTCCGGCATAAATAAATTTTTGTTCTGGAGCGAGTCGCGGAGTTATGAGTACGATCGCATTAACGAGACTTAATTTATTTAATGATATCATTGGCAGGTAATCGTATGGCTCGCCAAGGAGTACATTTAACAGTTTGGCCATAAAGTCATAAAGTCGGAGCGCGGCGTGCATGTACACAACGTGGAATTGCGAAATGTATCACAGATAATGTTCTTAAATGCATAAAATACATATTATTATATTGCAATCATGTATACGAATGGGCTCCGAATATATAAAAGTTATAATATTTAATGATAACGGCCGTGAACCCGTTTCTCTCGGGATATTAAAATAATAAAAATAATTACCAGGCCAGCGTCTGCTGCGACCACGACTCCAGTGGCGTGCTACAAATTCTACAATTAAACACCACATGTACACGCGTACTTGTCGTTTTCTTTTTATTTGTTGGTACTTCGGATTTAAACTAGTTTTGGTACTGATTATTAACATTTCAGTTTAACACTACAAATACGTTAATGTTTTTCTTAATTTAGGATTTAGATATCATCACAGTACAGTAGAAACTTTGAGGTATTATGGTTCGTACGTTAGAACAACTTTAAAATTCTATTAAAAAAAAATGTTGATGACATAATAATAATAATAATATCAAACGTTATTGTCCAACAGGAATAACTAAAATAGGACATTATTAAATACAATACATTTATACAACTAGGTATGGGTATTTAAATGAAAAACTTAAATCATTAACTTTCTCTGATTTGATGTCATAAAAAAAATCTGACATTTTGCATATGTATCGATTTTTTTTTAAACTTAAGGGATTTATAAAAAAAACTTATTATTTAAGTTGTAGTAAAAATTCACACTACAAACTGCGTCATCATGCGATTATCACAAAATTTAATTTTTTAGTAACCATAAGTTCTACTCTTATGGGATTTTATCGAAATATATACTAAAGGAAAAAAAATTAAACACTTCAAAAAAAAATTCGTGAAATTTCGACCATTTTCAAACCGCCACAACTCTGTGCAATTTCAATCGATTTTGATGAATCCTTGAGGGCAAGAAACATTGAAGTGTCTTCTTTAAAGCCATGCATGCGAAACTAAACTTAATCCCTTCCGCCCCTGTGAAAAAAAAGTTTTTTCTGGAAACCATGTCCAACGGAGTTGGAAAAATTTTGTGCACTCGATCCACCATAAAGGCATTAAAATGGGATCAATTCCCTATGCAGGACTTAAAGAACAAAGTTCCTACGACGATTTGGCACCAAGTTATGGGTGTTTGAAAAAAAAGTGCATTTTGAGGTTTTTCGCACATAACTCAGTGACTTTTCAACCAAATTTGATGATTCTTTCAAGAAAAAATCCCATTTTGGCTATACTTTAAGGCAGTAAACTCAAATTGGATGATCCCTTTTTGAGCCCTTCAACCCCCGAACAAGAAAAAAAAACACGTTTTTGGGCAAAAAAAAAACCGTCCAACTTTGGCAACGTGTACTGAGTTCAAAAAAATGTGTCGACTCGATCCACCAAAAGGGCATTAAAATGTGTTCAATTAACTGCGCAGGACTTAAATAACGAAGTTCCTACGACGATTTGGCACAAAGTTATGGGTGTTTGAAAAAAAGCGAATTTTGTGGTTTTTTGACTCATAAGTCTGAAGTTTTTCGACGAAATTGTTTCCGTTTTCACGAATGAACTTTTCTTTGGATGTTCTTTGAGGAATGCACGAGAATTCATTGTTTGCGCGAAATCACGAATTTCGCATTTTGTACCTTAGAACTCCGTTAACAAAAAACTTTATTTTAGGTCAAAAAAGACTCACTCTAACGATCTCTGTAGGGTCGAAAAAAAATATGGGCCTAACTCACCACCATTCGTCAATTTTTCCATTCGTCTAATAAAAACAAACAAATTACACTGAGGGAAAAAAAACCACTTAAAATTTGTAAAAATTTAGGTAATTTTCGAATGGCCATAACTCGGCTTCTATCCAATCGATTTCGACGATTTTTTGAAAAATCAAAAGCAAGATGTGTCCTCTTTGAGAGGGTTTATCCCCATTCAAAGAAAGGCCCCTCCAAACGAAAAAATAAAAATACCACAAAATGCACTTTTTTTAAACACCCATAACTTTGTGAAGTAGGAACTTCGTTTTTGAGTCCTGCACAGATAATTGAACACATTTCAATGCCCTTTTGGTGGATCGAGTCGACACATTTTATCCAACTCGGTAGACGTTGCTAAAGTTTGACGTTTTTGAAGAAGACACTTCAAAGTTTTCTGCCCTCAAAGATTCATCAAAATCGATTGCAAATACGCCGAGTTATGGCGGTTTGAAAATAGTCGAAATTTTCACGAATTTCAAGTGTTTCATTTTTTCCCCTCTAGTGTGGTAATAAGATGTTTTCCTATTTTTACTGAACTATTAAGTGGTGTTAATTTTTGAATAATTTTGAGAAGCATCAGATTTGTGAACATTTGAAAAAAATTAATTTATCACTTGCGGCCATTCTCAATTTTAGAATTACTATAAACTCTGTTCTTATACGAATATTATGAAATCTACTGATAGAGTTTTTTGAGAATTTTACGGAATCATGAAGTAGGACTTTTTTTAGAAATTTTTATGGTAATTGTTTTTATTTTCTGTGTTGGATTTTTGGCTTAGATATTTCATCATTCAGCCCCTTAACGAAAGAAACTTAATATTTGATTTATCGATGAAGCACAAACAGTACACCCATACCCGAACCCGGATTTGTAATAAATACCCCTATAGTGCCACTATACCTGGCTCCCTACTCTCTGGTAATTGTTCTTCTTTTTTTTTATCACTCGAGAATATTTAGAAATCCAAAATTACCATAAGCTCTCTTACCGTGCGATTACAGCAGAATCCCGATTATCCGAGCTATTGTGGATTGGCCTTCCTCCAATAATCGAAAAAAAAATTACATTACATACATGTACATCTCTTTGTTATCTTTAATATTTTTGTAATTTTTTTAGTAAATAAGAAATATCTAGAGTGAACACCCACTTCTGGTATTAAAAATTTTACCAAAAGCTTTTCAGGACTTCGCGTTGTCTAATAAAAGTTTAAAGTTGTATTTGAATGTTTCGAGATACAGCACCCAAACACACAGACACAGTCACATAAAAAAATCTAAAAATTGTCGAAATTGTCTGAAGGGACCTCAAAATTGATATCTCCATTAAAAATGTAACTTTCTCCAGTACTTTGTGTGGAAAAAGTAATAAGAATGTATTACCTTTAGATAATACGTATATTCCGACAGAATCATCTTAGGGTTTTATATGGCCCTGAGCAGTAACAATTTTAAGGGCTTATAAAAGTTTGACAGATATAATATAACAAAATAGGTTATTTCGATAATGACTGGCAAGAAAGGAAGTATTCTATATTTTTTTTATGACGATGCTTTTATTAGCTCACGCAGAAGAGCAACTTAAAAGAGTGGGACCTAAATAAGAACCTTGTGGAACATCGGAAATAGCAACATGTGCGTTATATAAACAAAATAGGTTACTCTGATAATGACTGACAGGAGAGGCATTTATTCTATACATTTTGATGACGATGCTTTTATTAGCTCACGAGTAGCAATACTAAAAATAGTGGGACCCAAATAAGAACCTTGTGGTACATCGGAAATAGTAATATGTGATTTGATCGAAGGAACAAAGTGGTTAAAAAACACCAATTGCTTATAAACTTATGATGTAGTTCAGAGGTTCCTAATCTTTTTAAGATGTTGTATATATGTAATAGACAATATAGTAGCGTACCAGTCGGTTGATATTTTTGCAAACACGAGTTCTAATTTTTTTATAAATTCTGATCAGAAACTCGACTCTATTAGTTTGCATTCATAAGAAATTATTTAATTACTTACAGTATATATTAAAAAAAAAACATTAAACCAGTCTAATGCAAATGAAATTAAACACATTCACCACAGAAACCTTTCTAATCTAAGCGTTCATTTATGATTGGATGAAGAGATTAATTATTTATTTATCCATTTAATAAAATTAACCTAGTAAAAGCGATACACTATTAATTCGCCGCATAATTTATTCAAATTACGTTTCGTTAGAGACAGAAACACGCGTTCGTCCCTTAATGCGATTTCACCGTCCGTTTTCGAATCGATTCCGGCGGTTTAATCTTTTCCGAAAAAAAAAAGCTGCAAAGAAATTAATAGAGCCACCAAGGACACGACCAAAATTAGTGAAAGTGTACATACGTGTATGTACATATACATATATTCATATAATTTATGTGTGCCGAGCGTAATGAAAATGTTGCAAGTAATGTGTTTTTATTTATATTTAATTACGCTAATCTAGAAATCTGGTTTCCATTAATATGTAACGTAAATAAATCATTATAATACATTACATTTATATTGCATTACTGTATTGTATATGTGGACGGCGTAAAGATTTTTATCATTTATGTTGTATGTATCCTTGTTCTAGTAGCAAATTTGCACTGATTAAGTACGCTGGTTTGTTATTAAAATATTTTAACATAATCGGTTATAGATGGAAGAAGTGCCTGTTCTAGAACCAACCTAAACAGCTTCCAGACAAAATTACAAGTACAATTGCGCTGAAAATTTTACCCTGCATTTTATGAACATTTTGATTTACATTACAAGTAATTTGGTTATTTTATGATTTTCGCCCATTTTTGATAAAAATATTCGGTCTCGGAAAATAAAATAAAAAAATCATGACGGTTCTTAATGATGGGTAAAAGCGTGTAGAGTAATTATTTTCCCGGTAAAAAAATTTTTATACCATTTTCCACCAACCGAAAATTAACATGTGGCCTTATGGGACGCGAATACCGAGAGCCTGCAGTTTGGCGCTAACGGACACCGGCCCGTTCGAATAAACGAATTTCTGTTTGTATATACGGTAGATGATTGCGAATAGAAGTAATGGATTCTAGAAGAACGTATCTACAAACCTATGTAATATCATCCATATCTGTTTTGTGAGACTGAAATTTCTGGCCAACTTGAGAATACCCACTCTGAGGACGTGCAGCAAGAAAACTAGAAGCACAATTGGGCTGAAAATTTAACCACGTATTCCCCTTTCTTTTGCGAACATTTTGATGTACATTACAAGCCATTTAGGTATTTTATGATTTTTGCTCATTTTTCCATTCAAATTAGTCAAGAAAATTTGAAAAAAAATGTTGGGTCTCAGAAAATTATGAAAAAATTCATGACGGTTCTTAATGATGGGAAAAAGCGTGTAGAGTAATTATTTTCCCGGAAAAAAAAATTATACCATTTTCCACCAACGGCCTTATGGGACGCGAATACCGTGAGCCTGCAGATTGACGCTAACGGAGACCGGCTCGTTCGAATAAACGAATTTCTGTTTGTGAATACGGTAGATGATTGCGAATAGAAGTAATGGATTCTAGAAGAAAATATCTACAAACTTATGTAATATCATCCATGTCTGTTTTGTGAGACAGCACCAAAAAATTCTCAAAGTCGACTGAAATTTCTGGCCAACTTTCGAGTACCCACTCTGAGGGCGTGTGGCAAGAAAACTAGAAGCACAATTGGGCTGAAAATTTAACCACGCATTTCCCGTACTTTTGTGAAGATTTTAATGTATGTTACAAGTCATTTGGCCATTTCGTGATTTTAGCCCATTTTTCCATGGAAATTTTCAATTTTTTAACTTTATTTCCAAGTTTTCGATGTTTTGTCTAAATTTTCGATTTATTGGGCTACATTGGAGATTTTTAATATTTTTGGCGTATTTTTGGATTTTTTACCTGTACTTTTTGGTCTACATTTTCTTTATTTTTTACAACTAACTAACAAAGTTTATAATAAATCGTTTATAACACGAAATACATCAAACATCTCATTTTGAACACAGCCCTTACTATATGTGCCTTAAATTATTTAATAAATTGCCGTCGGATATTAAAGCCAATACCAAAATCAAAATGTTTAAAACAAAACTTAAATCCTTTTTAATAAATAAGGCCTGTTACACTGTCGAAGATTATCTTAATGAACCACTACATACCATGTTAACCTAATTTTAGTTACTTTGTTATTTTACTTTTATGTTCACTTTTAATATGTTCTTGATTTGACAATTGTAACACATGTTTTTATGTCCAAATACAAATCAAGATATTATTTGCGATTTATTTGTTAAAATTTTTGATTTTTTGGTCAACATTTTTGATTTCTGGTCTAAATTTTGAATTTTTTGTCCCATATTTTTTTGCAATTCTAGGCCTGAGTTTTCGATGTTTTGTCTAAATTTTTGGCCTATACTGTAGATTTTTTTATTTTTTTTGCCTATATTGAAGAATTTTTAATTTTTTGGCCTATATTTTAGATTTTCGACCAGTATTTTAGATTTTTTGGTTTAAAATTTTTAGTTATTGGCTCACTTTTTCTTTATTTCAGCCTAAATTGATTTGTTTTTTTTTAGCATAAATTGATTTGTTATTTTTATTATTTTTGGGTACGCGTTGTCAATTTCTGATCTAAGTTTTTGATATTTTGTCCCATATTTTAGATATTCTAACTTGAGTTATTGATTTTACCTGCGAAAGCAAGTAACACAAATATGGAAATACCAAAATGGACAAAAAAACGAATACGTTACACCAAACCAAACGATTCTTCTGAATATAATTTTGATGTTGCATCCGCGTTGAACGGGAAAACAAAATCTATATTTTTTGCCGGTATTTTCGAGTTTTCGATTTTTTTTGCCCTTTATCTTTTTTAAGTTGAAGTATTGTTTTTTATACGCGATTTTCGTTTGTTTTTTTTTTTTTAGAATTTCTGATCTAAACTTATTTTGAGCGAACGAGTTGTTTTTGGAGCTGAAAATGGCAAATTATCTTTCTTTTACTTAAATTATCGATTTATTTGGTCAGCGTTTTCTATTTTTAGACCAGGATTCTTTATTTGTTGGTCCCTATTTTAGATCTCTGACCTGTATTTTCCATTTTTTTATTTTTTGGTCTAAATATTCTTTATGTTATGATTAATTAATTTCTCACTTAACCCGTGGTGAAACATAATTATATAATTTGATTAATTAAAACACTTGGTTTTGTTTCACTGCTTTAGTGAAACAAAACCAAGTGTTTTAATTAATCAGATTCTTTATTTTAGCCAAAACTTTCGATTTGTTTCTTAAAATTGTTGACTTTTCAGTCTGAATGTTTTATCTTTAGTCAGAGTTTTCGTTGTTTTATCTTAATTTCCAACTTTTTGGCGTATATTGTAGATTTTATTTTTTATTGTAGTTTGCAATCTGAGATTCTTTATTTGTTGGTCCTTATTTTAGATCGCTGCCCTGTATTTTCCATTTTTTTTTGTTTTGGTCTAAATATTCTTTATTTTAGCTAAAACTTTCGATTTGTTTCTTGAAATTGTTGACTTTTCAGTCTGAATGTTTTATCTTTAGGTCAGAGTTTTCGATGTTTTGTCTAAATTTCCAACTTTTTTGCGTATATTGTAGATTTTTATTTTTTTGAGTATGCAATCTGAGATCGTGCAGGAAAAAAATTACAAGTACAATTGGGCCGAAGATTTACCCACGCATTTCCCGCCCTTTTGTGAAAATTTTTATGTAGATTACAAGTAATTTGGTCACTTCATAATTTTGGCCCATTTTTCAATAAAAAATGTTGGGTCTAAATTTTAGATTTTTGGCCTGTATTTTAGATTTTTTTGGTTTAAAGTTTTAATGTTTTGGCCTAAATTTTCTTTATTTTAGCCTCAACTTACGGTTTATTTGTTAAAATTTTTGAATTTTTGGTCCGGATTTTTGATTTTTGTCCTATATTTTAGATTTTCTAATTTCGAGTTATTGATTTTACCTGCGAAAACAAGTGGCAAAAATATGGAAATTCACCTGCGAAAACAAATAGCACAAATATGGAAGTACCAAAATTGACAAAAATCAAATACAATAAATTCAAAAAACGAAATATAGCCTGAATATATAAATATTCAACCTGTTCGTAACTCTGCAAGCAGCTTGCAGAGTTACGAACAGGTTGAATATTTATATATTCAGGCTATATTTCGTTTTTTGAATTTATTTAATACTTTCTGCAATAAGTAAGGTTGTTTCTATTTCAAATACAATAAAATAAACATTCCCTTACTTCTTGTGGAAAAATACAATAAAATGAGGAATACGATACTTTTCGTCTTCTACAATTTAAGAGTCTATAAGAGACTGCAATTAACAGATTGTTTTGGTATATGATTTGTTAATCGTAGTCTCTTAGAGACTGTAAAGTGTGACTGTGTGGTGCGGTATTGCGGCAAGAAAAGTAATTGACCCTTATTTCTTAAAGGGTGATAGAGGACGCAAGACGATGGTCGATGACTGAACGACACACCAAATCGATAAGCTTTGCGTGCTTTCAACAAGACGGAGCTAGTTCACACATAGCATGTGAAGAGGATAAATAACACATTTAAATTTTTAAAAGAACGATAATTTGGCATGTAAATTGAGTACATTTGTAGACTCTTGGTATTCCGTTTCCCACAAGGCTTCGTATTAATTTTAGGTTGGTGGAAAATGGTTTTTTTTTGGGAATATAATTGCTACATTAACGAATTAGTCAGGAAAATTTGTAAAAAATGTTGGGTCTTAGAAAATTTTGAAAAAATGCACGACGGTTCTTAATGACGGGAAAAAGCGTGTAGAGCAATTATATTAAAAAAAAAAAAATTATACCATTTTCCACCAACCGAAAATTAACATAAAGACTTATGGAAAATAAGAGCCTATAAATGTACTCAATTTGCATGCAAAATTGTGGTTCTTTTAAAAATTCAAATATTTTATTTATCCTCCTCACATGCTATGTGTGAACTAGCGCCATCTTGTTGAAACCACGCAAAGCTTAGAGATTTAGTGTGTCGTTCGATAGCGTTCTTCATCGACCGTGGATAATTTCATTTGAACAAATCGTAGAGTTGTAGAAATTGTAATAATTTTGATGAATCGAAAAAAAGGAAAATCCATTGTTTTTAACTTAAAAAATTTCAACACATGCAAAATTACAACTGTGATAAAACTATAAATATTCCTAACAATTTTAACGATTTATTTATACAGGGTGACGTTTCAGTGACGTACGGGTGTATTGTATTATTTATTGAAGCGGCTGACTCGAATTTGGCCACCAAACGTCGAATGGTCGACTCGACAGGACGATTGTGGCGAGGATAAAAATCACGTAATGCGCGGAACGTTTCTCGAACAGAATTTTTTTTAAATAAAATTTGATGATTTGCACATGTTCTTCAGTGGTGATTTGCCATACATTATTGAACAATTTACAACATATTTGGCCGGCCCACTAGCCGCGTGCGTTAGCGCGCCAGTACTAATGCGGAGGGTCCCGGGTTCGAATCCCGGCGAGGGCATGGGTGTTTGTGGATATGTCTATTTCATTTAATATGAATAATACATAATCGATGTGACTGAAGGGCACCTGCCAAAGTCAAAAAGAAAAACAACAAATTTGACAGATGTTAACATCCTGTAACAAATTTCGAGCGTCCTATTGAAAGGCCCTTTAGTAGACAGTACAGTGGCGTACCAGTAGATACATATATTTGGAAGAACGAATACAAAAAAAAATCATAAAAAGTGATGACCTTTTTTTCATCGTTTTACTCTCTCAAAAATATTTTTATTATTCTTTAATCTTTATTATTTCATTCAGTTATCGCGTACTTGAGATTGGGAACGTCTTCTTTAATTGGCATTTGTACTGCGTTTTGGCGTCCTACGCCCGGGCCTAGTGGACTCAAGGGGAAGACCGGTCCTGATTGCTAATGAGAAATTTTGGTGAATTTTTCGAAAAGGATGAATTAGAATTCGATTAGTCAATCATGAGGGTGGAATGTTTGTAATTAGACCATAACTGAAACGTTATAAAATGTAATTGTGAGGATGCAATCGAGATATGTACGTACACGTAAACGTCTGTTTATTGGAAGCGGTGTGACGCAATAAGAAAAGGCGGAGGCGGGGGGCATAACCCATATTTATGAATTAATATATAAATGAATGCATCGTCTGATATAAATTTCTTATTCATTGCAATATGCATTAGGATATGAATAAATAATTGCGCGGCGGACCTTGAATCGCATACCTAGAAATAAATTAATAATATTTATTTATTATTCACACGTTATATAAATAATGTGTACAAACATGGAACGAAATGTTTGTTGCTAACAGAATGATGTGTGGGCGAAGAGGGGGTTTTGTGGTGGTGGAATGAGGGAATTAAAGGCTTTTTTTAGGTATCTGTTTGTATGTGGGACCGTGGCTGCTGCTTGTGTTTAATTAAAAAATGTTTTTCTATTGATTGGAAAGCGGGGATTGATGAAGTCCTGGGTGTATTTGTGGTTTTCCGTTATTTTCAATATATGTAGATGTGCATGTGTGCGCGGTGTTGTAGTAAAATAATTTGGAAGCAATGAAGGAATAAAGGGAAGGGAAGGAAGGAGTGAGTGAATAATGAATCGTTAGTCGGCCGGCCGGTCCCTCACGTGGCCGCTTGTTTGTGTTTGAAGCTTGTGGTTAACTTACATCGTGAATAATATATGACATTAATATAAATGAATTGTATATTTCAACATTAACCGGCTATAAATTAGCGCAGTGGCAGCGCATATTATTATTTTATAAAATGCAGATATATCATGTTAAATGTATAAGGGAGCACCTCCTAAATAATGCATTTTCCCCAGCCTGTCCGGGCACAATGGATTTGAATATAAATTATTTATATGCACTCTCGAAAAAATACACTTCCTTTTCATATTTTATGGCATCGAATAAAAAATAATAGAATATTATATTAGTTAATGCCCGCCTCTAGCTGCACATCACAACTTTTATATTTATTTGGAATTACTTATTCATATTAAATTAGTTTTTCTTGGCGTTGAATTTTAAATAAGTCACGCAGATATATGGCCTCCTCCCCCACCTCTAAAATAACTCATTCCAAGAACGGAATTTATATCATAAACTCTTATTATGTCCGCCGACATTATTCAAGAATTTAGATTTATTTCAGACAGCGCGCGCCGTATATTATTATCTAATTGAGCCTTCCTCATTAATCTTTTTATTAATACCACTTTATTATTTACAAACTCTAACCTCTGATTTTTTCCCGCACACTCTCATGCCCACAATCTTATCGGATTCCACATTGTTCTACCTTTCGTTTTATCGCATGATTCGCTTCCATTCTGCAATCGAATTCAGCGAAATGAGAGCCTTCAATTTCTGCCGTAACGAAATCTTGCGCGATTAGAACTTATTGTTTTATTAATATCAAATTTTCAATTACTCATTCATTCCGGATGACTAAGGTCCTGAAAGTAAAACAATGGATTGTTTCTAATTCCGTTTCAATAACAATTAATCATTGATATGCAATCGTGTTTACTACATTTCCATATAAATAATTAATGTTTATTTAAATATAACTATAAAAACTACGTCGATAATACATATTGAAATATTGTTTAAGCATGCCGATGTATCGTGTTGTATATACAAACTAACAATTCTAAAAATAGTATATTGAAACTATTAAAATTGATATTTGATTAATCATGTATATTCAATCATTCAACAATGACACATTGTTTTTTTTCCGATTGCACTGAAAAAAAAATGGTCACGTGGCCTTCATGCAATTTTCTCCGATTTGATGGTGTACAGTCAAACTTGGACAATTCGAAGATGAAGGGACCAGAAAAAAGTTCGTTGGCCTTCATGCAATTTTATCTGATTTGATGGTGTACAGTCGAACTTAGACAATTCGAAGATGAAGGGACCAGAATAAAAGTTCATATTATCCAAACAATCGAATTACTTATGTTGAGAAACAGAAAATACTAACTCCACGATCACAGATTAAACAGCTATAAACTTTACTTTACGAAATACATGTATGGGGTTGTCGTAAAGTAAGGGCTATCTATATTTGATCTAAATGCAAGAACAATCTTTCCAGTGCTTGGTACTCTTGAAGCTAGCATTCTGACAATTCAGAATTCAAAACTTCGAAAATTCGAAACTTAATAAATTCGAAGCTTCGAATGTTCGAAATTCAGTAACTTCATCTTTGAATGAACCTTCGAAATTGGAAATCTTCGAAGAAAAATTCAAACCCCTGTATTTAATTCAGATAATAATTATTCCACAAAATAATAATGCAATATAAGCCTTCCATAGTTTTTTTTAGATGAATTATTATTATTGATCCATTAAAATCAACATTATGTAATATCTTATTTCAGAAAAAAAAAACCATTTACTTAATTTGTTACTAATCTCACTAAATAATTTGTTTACGAAACAGATGAAACTATTATAACAAATTTTTAACACAATTATGTTTTGGCTTTGTAATGACCATGACCGAATATATCGTAGTTGTAAAAGTTATCTAAGCCAGTGGCGGCTCGTGAAACATGTTGATGGAAGAGCCACTTATACAATATACCCCCTCCCCCTCCCTCCTTTTTTGAAGAAAGAACGATTTATCTTCCTAAACCAAAGTAACTAGCGAAAAAGTTAGAATTGGTTAAAAATTCTTGCTGAGTTGCACCATGGCTACTTGGATCTATATAACGAGCCGCCCCTGCATTCAATACTCCAAGAGTAGATTTTGAATTTTCGTAACGAACCGAGCGTGGAGTGAAGAAAATTTGTAAAAATTTCCTGCTGTTGAAAAAAATATAAAAACAATTGCCATCGACTTGAAACTTTTCAAATGTACTTAAAACCTATTCTAAATTATGATTATGTAAAAATCCATTCAATGCTACAACCGTAGATTTTGAATTTTTGTAAAGAACCGAGCGAAGAGTTAAGAAAATTTGTAAAAATTTCCTGCTGTTGAAAAAAATATAAAAACAATTGCCATCGACTTGAAACTTTTCAAATGTACTTAAAACCTATTCTAAATTATGATTATGTAAAAATCCATTCAATGCTACAACCGTAGATTTTGAATTTTCGTAAAGAACCGAGCGTAGAGTTAAGAAAATTTGTAAAAATTTCCGGCTGTTGAAAAAAATATAAAAACAATTGCCATCGACTTGAAACTTTTCAAATGTACTTAAAACCTATTCTAAATTATGATTATGTAAAAACCATTCAATGATTCAACCGTAGATTTTGAATTTTCGTAAAAAACCGAGCGTAGAGTTAAGAAAATTTGTACAAATTTCCTGCTGTTGAAAAAAAATATAAAAACAATTGCCATCGACTTGAAACTCTTCAAATGCACTCAAAACACGTTCTAGCTTATGATTATGTCAAAATCCATAAAATACTCCAACCGTAGATTTTGAATTTTCGTAAAGAACCGAGCGTAGAGTTAAGAAAATTTGTAAAAATTTCCTGCTGTTGAAAAAATATAAAAACAATTGCTATCGACTTGAAACTTTTCAAATGTACTTAAAACCTATTCTAAATTATGATTATGTAAAAATCCATTCAATGCTACAACCGTAGATTTTGAATTTTTGTAAAGAACCGAGCGAAGAGTTTTGTAAAAATTTCCGGCTGTTGAAAAAAACATTAGTTTTGATAATGGCAAGTTGAATTGCCGAAACTCCAGTCAACAAATAAATTTGAGTTTTCTACCAATAAAGCAAATGCTAATTCTATTAGTTCCTACGGTAAAAACCAAGCGAGTTAAGACATAATCAAAAAAATATATTAATTTATTATTTTGGCACTCGCAACTTTCTTGTTTTTTAAATCTTCTTAGCCCTTTAAATCCCAGCGCGATCGCGCTCTTGAGATTTTATGTCAGGCCTTTTCGCAATCGATAAAGACTATTGTGCTTTTTGGCGTTTTTTGATCATGTGCTTCCAGCGACCCAAAGAGTTATTAATTAAATTAAAAACTTACTGATATATCCCGAAATCAAATAGTAGTAGAAGTACATACCTGCAACAAAAACAGAATAAATTAGTACATGTGCAATATAAACAAATAAATTATTTATTAGGATATCAACGAAAATGTATACTGCAGGAAAAAAAATGAAACACTTTAAATTCGTGAAATTTCGACCATTTTCAAACCGCCATAACTCGGTGTATTTTCAATCGATTTTGATGAATCTTTGAGCTCAGAAAACTTTCAAGTGTCTTCTTTAAAGTCGTACATGCGAAACTAAACGTAACCCCTTCCGCCCCCCTCTAGCGTCCCTGTGAAAAAAAAGTCATCAAAGTTGGACATGGTTTCCTGAAGAAGACACTTCAAAGTTTTTTGCCCTTAAAAATTCATCAAAATCGATTGAAAATAAGCCGAGCTATGGCGGTTTGAAAATGGTCGAAATTTTACGAATTTCAAGTGAGATTTTTTTTCCTCCAGTGTACATATGACCCTTGGAACAAAAAAACTTCTTTTTTCGTGGATAGTGCTTAAATCGACTGGATGCCGAAAAACGATTAAATTTAATTTTGCTTTGGAAACTTATTTTTGTTTTTGTTTTTTCGTGTCCTGGAGACTATTCTGAACACTATTTATCTATTAAAATTTGTTGTGATAATCACAGGAACCGAGATGAGCAAAACTACTTTTTTCGTGGATAGTGCTTAAATCGTCAGGAAATGCCGAAATACGATTAGTGCTTAAACCGACTGGAAATGCCGAAAAACGAATCAATTTAATTTTGCCTTGGAAACTAATTTTTGCAGGTAAATCAAATACAGTGTCGTCAAAAAGTCTGGAACACCTAAAATTAGGGCTGGAATTTTTCTTCGAAAATTTTCAATTTTGAAAGTTCGAAGCTTTGAAGATTCATAGAAAATCTTCGAAGATTGAAGTTTCGAAATTTTGAAGAAAAAAAAACGTTTGTTTTTAAACTGTATAATGTCTGAATTGTTGACAGTGCGAAATACAAACGAAAATATTTTTTAAAAAATTTGTAATAAACGATAGTTTTGTTTGAAGAAATTATTGTAACTTCATTAAAAATAAAAGTGAAGTAAAAAAGTGGTGTAATAAAATGACGTACGTCCCAGTATTTAGTACTAACTAAATACTGGGACCGCTGTAACAATGATGTTAACGTTAATTTCTCGGATGAAGCTTTATTTTTCTCTCATGGAACTGTAAATGGATAAAACTAGGTATTGGGCCTCACAGAGTCCACGATGGATACAGAAGTGGCAAAAAAGTGAACGTTTTCAAATCTTCATATTAATTTTAAAATTAACAAAAAATTATAAATTTATTAAATTATAAATGTATTTCATGAACTCTGTGATTTTCGAAAAAAAGAGTAAAAACAGAAAAAGTTCACGTTTTTGGTCTATAATTATAAAATGATAGTTATGACAAACTTTGAATTGTGGAAAATTCCATAATGAAGAACTTACATAGAATAAGTTTTTCTAGAGATTTAAACTAATTAAACATGCAAAATATCAAACAAGTTTATGTTACCATCAAATCGGAGAAGGTAATAGAAAAGTCAATTACAACATTGATATTTAGAACTATAAATAATAAGGATAAATAAACTGTAGGCAAGAATGCTAACTGTTAGAGTTTTAACTCCGATTTAAGTTGAATTTCGTATATCGTAGCTTAACTCCAATTTAAGTTAAGTTACGTATAGAGTAGCTTAACTCAGTGGCGGTTCATGCAACATGTTGATGGTAGAGCCACTTATACAATACACCCTCTCCTTTTCGAAAAAAAAACAAAGAACGATTTATCTTCCTAGGCCAAAGTAACTGGTGAAAATGTGTTTTAAGAATTAATTAAAAATTCTTGCTGAGCTTGAAATTGGAGGTAGTGCCATGACTCCTTGGCTCTATATAACTTCAAATTAAGTTAAATTAAATATATCGTAACTTAACTCAATAAAATATTCAAAAACAACATAACGCCAACTTGAAATGAATTGCTGTAAACGCGCCTGACAATAAAATTGCGTTCATTAGCAATTACGCGGTGATAGAGATGCAAGATTAGTTTACCTGCAATTTGTTCAACAATTACGACTCGAAATAAAACTTGTCCCGACTAGAATTACATAAAAAGAGAGACATATAAACTACTTTGTATCGAATATACGCAGCGACACGTGCAATTGAATAAAATATAAATTAACTGATTTAAATATTTATACGCGGCCCGATGCATATTTTATGTCCGCGTCGTAAAAGCATTATTTATTTAAGCATGTGTATATATATGCCCGTATATAATATATTCTAATTATATATTTCTTATATATGCGAGCCATAAAAATATAAACATAAAATATATATTACGAGTCTGATAGCGGCGTGTCTTGTGAGGCCGAGGCCCGATCGAACCACGGCGGAAGAAGTGGCGAGGAGGGGACCGCCGGGGGAATTGTAATAAAACCCTAATCATAAGTTATAAAAGCGGATTCGTTTTTATGCAGTGGCGCACAACACAAAAGAAGTCCGAGTTCAGGTATAAAGTGTGTTTTATTATGAATATATGCGCCCCGTTCAACACATGTATCTTCTTCGATTCCGACCATTGTAAAGAAATCTTGATGGTAACACAAATGACAGGAAGTTAATTTGCTCATGTCGACTAACCGAAAAGTAGGTTATTTTATACTAGTGAATGAAAACATTATTGTTACACAAGCCATTTGTAGTTTTACAGCCTTGGGTGGATGAGATAAAAAGTTTCAAAACTTTAGATAAAGTAAAGGGAACCCTAGAAAGAACCGTCCGTAAAGTCCTAAAGCTATTTTTGGGCCAGAAATAAACGTCCTAGTACTAAAACAGTATTTATAAATTCATGTTTTACAAGAATTTCTTTTAGTTCTATTTCATTTTTAGCAAGATCATTGGTGAATATTCTGTTGAACTGAAGAGTAATCCGTTTCAGAAATACTAACAAGTAACCCTACTTTTGTGTTACTGGACGATTTGATTGAAACACGTATTGTTTTGCAATGGTGCACTTTCAACGCCCTATGAAAGATAATTTAGCATATTTGATTCTGATTGATTTTTTTTTTACTTTTTCAGGTGCCCTTCAGTCACATCAGTTTTGTATTTGTACGATTCTGATGGAATATCTTCCTATATGATGGTCTCTAATAGAGATGGGTAACTCTTCACATGTTTATGTTCTCGGGGTAAATTGTAAAAAGTGACCATTTTTTAGCTCTTGGCTATGTTTTCCAGTGAGGATCTTATCTTTTTTTTTTGCTAATCAGACATGCTTTTTAATTTTTCAAAGGAGTCATAAGTCACTTCAAGAATCGACTCTTTTCAGTCGACTCTTCACGACAAGTCGATTAATAAAAAAAAGTCATTTCATAAATTCAAGAGTCATTTTATAAATTCAAGAGTCATTTCGCCCATCTCTAGAGCGTTATTATGTATAATTTGGTTAACAACTTAAAAATTTCTTCTGATCCTTAGTTTACTATTCTCTTTTTTTGATTGTAGCCCCTACACATTTTACACTGCAATTCTTCAACAGTCCGTAGTTTTTCTATTGAATATCTTTTTTCTTATTTCTTTAATGTAGTCACTTTCCTGCTCATTGTCAGTATTATGATTAATTATTTAGTAGCCATTGTTAATGGTTAAAACCTTTTTCTCGTCCGAAAGAAATCTTTACTTTTTTCCCTAGGGTGGGAAGTAAATATTTCTATGTCTGCGAGGTTATATTATTTATTTTAACTGCTAACGTTATTTTTTCTAGGTTAGGTTTTATTTCTAAAATATCCCGTTCGTGAAAAAAATAGTATATATATACAGGGTGTCTACGTTCGTTAATAAATTCGTTTGAAAATATTTCACGTGAGGAGAATTGATTCAACCGTGTGATGAGTTTTTTTTTCAAATTTTCTTGTAATAAAATGTTTTGTCCCAACACTCTCCGACGACTAGCTGTTTCCTTAAAAAAAAAAAAATGTATGTACAGGGTGTTACAAATTCGTTACATTAGCATTCCTGTCTCGGTAAGTATAAGGGGTAAAGTTGGTTAATGGAGGCAAAAGTTGCTTAAATAATTTGTTGAAAGAAATATTTTGAATAATTCCGGAGAAACTTGTACTGAAAATACTGTTTTCTTCATCAGAAGAACGAGGTAAATCGATTGGCGTTAAAAAATTTCGGTTAAAGTAAATAGCAAAAAAGTTGGAATTTTTTTGAAAAAAGTAGATTTTTTTCAGACTTTGAACGACCGTAGCGGCCAAACGAAGAATCCAAATCGAACGCGGTTTTCCAATCTGTATTCCTTGGGTGCAAATTAGTAGAATTCAATTAAAATTGGCAAGTTTTAATTGTTGACAAAAACATGAAAAACTCTTACTTTTGCCCAAAATTTGCATTAAAAATGGTTTCCTGAAGAAACCAGTGGTTCGATTCGGAGTTTCTATACATGACCGTAAAGATCCCTTCAAGACCCTTCAGAAAATGTATTTGCGCAACTACAAATGTCAATTTTAAGCCCGTAACGCGTCAGCAAAGAAAACTCGGAAATGGAAAAAATCGAAAAAATCTACTTTATTTAACAATCATCGTAGAGCTTTATCTAATACCGTTTTTTTTTCACAAGAAGAACGAGCTAAATCGATTGACGTTAAAAATTTCAGCTAAAATAAATAGCAAAAAAGTTGGAAATTTTTTGAAAAAAATCGATTTTTTCAGACTTTGAATGACCGTAGCGGCCAAACGAAGAATCCAAAGCGAACGCGGTTTTCAAATCTGTGTTCCTTCGATGCTAATTAGTCGGATTCAATTAAAATTGGAAATTTTTATTTTTTCACGAAAACATGAAAAACTATCCATACTTTTGCCCAAAATTCGCATTTAAAGAGTTCCTGAAAAAACCACTGGTTCGATTCGGGGTTTCTATACATCACCGTTAAGATCCCTTCAAAACCCTTTCAAAAATGTACTTGCGCAACCACAAATATCAATTTTAAGCCCGTGACGCGTCAGCAAAAAAAACTCGGAAATGAAAAAAATGGAAAATAATCAACTTTTTTAATAGCCATCGTAGAGCTTTATCTAATACAGATATTTCTTTTTCATAAGAAAAACGAGCTAAATCGATTGGCGTTAAAAAATTTCAGCTAAAATAAATAGCAAAAAAGTTGAAATTTTTTTGAAAAAAGTCGATTTTTTTAGACGGCCGTAGCGGCCAAACGAAGAAATCAAAGAGAACGCGGTTTTCAAATCTGTGTTCCTTGGATGCTAATTAGTCGGATTCAATTAAAGTTGACGATTTTTAATTTTTGACAAAAACATGAAAAACTATCCCTTCTTACTTTTGTCCAAAATTTGCATTTACAATGATTTCCTGGAGAAACCACTGGTTCGAATCGGGGTTTCTATACATCACCGTAAAGATCCCTTCGAGAGCTTTCAGAAAATGTACTTGCGCAACCACAAATGTTAATTTTAAGCCCGTGACGCGTCCGCAAAGAAAACTCGGAATTGGAAAAAATCGAAAAAATCTACTTTTTTAATAATCGTCGTAGACCTTTATCTAATACCGTTTTTTTTTCATAAGAAGAACAAGCTAAATCGATTGGCGTTAAAAAAATTTCAGCTAAAATAAATAGCAAAAAAGTTGGAAAATTTTTGAACAAAGTCGATTTTTTCAGACTTTTAACGGCCGTAGCGGCCAAACGAAGAATCCAAATCGAACGCGGTTTTCAAATCTATGTTCCTTGTGGTGTGTAAATTAGTAGGATTCAATTAAAATTGGCGATTTTCAATTTTTGACGAAAACATGAAAAACTATCTTACTTTTGCTCAAAATTTGCATTTAAAATGGTTTCCTGAAGAAACCACTGGTTCGATTCAGGATTTCTATACATTACCATAAAGATCCCTTCAAGACCCTTCAGAAAATGTACTTGCCCAACCACAAATGTCAATTTTAAGCCCGTGACGCGTCAGCAAAGAAAACTTGGAATTGGAAAAAATCGAAAAAATCTACTTTTTTAATAATCATCGTAGACCTTTATCTAATGCCGTTTTTTTCAAAAGAAGAACGAGCTAAATCGATTGGCGTTAAAAAATATTTCAGCTAAAATAAATAGCAAAAAAGTTCTTTTTGTTTTGAAAAAAGTCGATTTTTCAGATTTTAAACCAAACGAAGAATTCAAATCGAACGCGGTTTTCAAATCTGTGTTCCTTGGGCGCTAATTAGTCGGATGCAATTCAAATTGGCGATTTTTAATTTTTGACGAAAACTTGAAAAACTACCCAAGGATAGTTCTTACTTTTGTTCAAAAATTTACAATGAAATATCAAGAGCACTTTCTCAAAACACATTTGTAAGCTCTTCCAGAAAATTAAAGAAACATAACAAAGTGTGTCTGACAATAACAAACATTATTTTTTAAGGCTCTTAAAAAAATACTAAATAAATTAGAAACAACCTTACTTGTTGCAGAAAGCATTAAATAAATTTAATAAAACGAAATATTAAAATTATATTAAAAAAATTCTAGTTTTCTGATACCTGTCGTATTTTTCAATAAAAAAAAATGTAAATCCAACTCTGATATCTTTTACGACAAATTTTGAAAGTCAGGTCTCAACGAGGTCCGTAACCCATATTGGTTTAATTACATTTTAATTGTTTGGATACAAAAAGGCAATATTGTTTTTGTGTGTGGTTTCATGATTTTAATAAAAAAGGACATTTCTGTAACAACTTTATTTATAAACATTTTTTTTTTAGTTCTTCACTTTGTTTTCGGGGTAAATAGAAAAGTGAGGGCCTTTTTTGCTTAAGAGAAATATATCAGACATAGTTTTTAATTGTTTAATGTTGGCGGCGTTTACTTCGTGGTACATCTTGATTGTTTAATATTGCAAAAGAGTCAAGAGTCACTTTTCAGGAATCTACTCTTTTCAGTCGACTCTTCACGAAAAAGAATAATTTCGCAAATCTTTAGTCACCAGGCTTGATTTTTGTGATAATTTGGCTTCCAAATTTTTTCTCAACAGTCGATGTAACGTGGTGCAGGAAAGGTTCAAGCGGCGATGAATTGAGATGTTTGGGTTTTCAACACTTGCCGTTACCATGGCAATATTTTCATTTGAATGTCTAGCTCGAATGCGTTTTAGTACTTTCGCATCTTCAAATGAATAGCAATTTCTTTCATTAACTTCCGAAGAGAGGGGGCCGCGGTGGCCCAGTGAGTAGAGCTCCTGCTTAGGGGCCTCGTGGTCGTGGGTTCGAATCCCATCCGCGCGGTCACTTTTTCTGAACGAAAAATGGCCGTGCGGGTCCATGGATGTTCAGTGTATGTCCCTTTCATTATTATAAATGGTTATTATACAAATTATCGGTTGTGGCAGAATGCCCTAGTTGGCTACGTCAATTCAAAAATTGAAAAAAAAAACTTCCAAAGAGCGCTTTTACGGTGTTTCAAAAATAAATAAATCACATTCGCCATTAAATTGAAATGTGCAAGTCTGATTAAACATTCGTAGTTGTCATTCAGATAAACATGTGCAAAAATGCGTCAGAGACGTGCGCATTTCAATTCATAGACGTCTGCGATGAATTTCTTTTGCTCACGAAAATGTTATAATGTGCGCATTATTTAATTATATGGGCAGAATTAATGGGGTACATTTAACACTCAATTTCTTAAACACGCATTTGCGTGTTTAATATGGTTATTAAACACGCTGATAATCGCATATAATGGCTATTAATCACGAGAACGATATTTGCGGAACGAGCTGTAGGCGAATGGAGCAAATCATTTGAGTCATCATTATATGCTCGTTGTACAATATACTATTTTCAAACATACCGTAATCACTGAGAATGCCACACGAAATTTTTGAAGTGTATTAGTGATAAAACGTTTATTTTAAATTTAAATGCGTTCTGAAATTGTGTAGCGTTCCCTGATTAATCCTGGTAGGTTATCACAACTGTAATACGAAAACTTGTGAAAAACGGCGCGTAATTCAAATCGCTCCCCTCTTAATTTGTTTTGAGGCGCGAAAGCTTTAGGTGATACGTTTTAGAAATCACCACTTTTGAGGGTTAAACCGTGATCAAACGATTGTAAATAATAAATACACCCCTTTTGGAATAACGTTTATTATCCGTGGAAGTCCCTAAAATATTAATTAATTGGGTAAAATTATTATCGATTAAGGATCACGAATAATTAGTGGCCGGCATTAATTGTGACTTATGAGTTACGACCTAAAACTGAAACTACATTCCAGACGACAACACCCGATTGGAATTAATTAATATTTCATAAATAACGCAATGCGAATGAATAATAAACGGCGGCCGTAAAATAAGGGGTTGTAATTTCTTTCTTAATATTTCAGGATTATCGATTCCCGGGTGTATTTTGAAAACAGGTTACACAAACTGCAGATATTTTATTTATATTGAGTGGGTACGAGGCTGAGCCCGGCTTAAAGCGATCATAATTAAACGATTTTCTCCCTCGGAAATGATAATAATAATAATAATAAGGAATGTAGCTGAATCAAAACATAAATTTCACGACGATAAATGCTTATCGTTTTTCACCTGCAATTTCGAATCGTAAATATTTCAATTGTTTGTTTTTATTTTCAATTTGCCGGGGATTACATTTTTCTGCATCGCGCACTTCGCGCATTTCCTTTTGTGCTTTTATGGTTCGTGTAAATATTATCATTTTATATATCTAACACGGTGATGCTAACGAATGTAGGTACGGTACATTAAAATAAAACGAACGCTTATTGTGCAAAACACCTCCGTTTGTGTGCGAGCTCCACGTTTTCTATTTATTTTGCGCATTTTCACATTCATCCTCAGGAATATTATTTTTGCAATTATTAATTCAGTCCACTACTGTTCATTCTGTTACTACTTACTATTTTTTGTGTACAGCGCTCATTATAAATCATCTACAAATTCATTTAATTCGCAAGTTAAATCTTAAGGCTGTTTATACAGCAACGAATAGACGGCGGATGGACCTGACAAAACATATACTCATCTCTTAAAAATCCTATCTACAATCTACATAGATGGCGTCAACTTTCTGGACTACTTTCTAAATACGGACGAAATTACTTCAAGTGAAGATTTCGGGAGAATTTTCGAGATTGATGTTATGAGATAGCAATTGAATAATCCGTAGTTTTTCCGGATTGATATTTGTAAAAGTGGTTAACAGGCAACAAAGTAACACCTCAAGGTGCACCGGTTGGAATACATTAGAGATATAAACATGGCGTGGGCGTCGGAGGGAACGAGGGTCAATGTCACAGTCTGCGCTGTGTCTACGGTTTATGGCATCTCTCCTCACTCGGCGATTCCTCCGGCATTCTTCTCCTTATCTCCACTCCATCGCCTTAATGACTCTTTCAGCTACTCAAAGGTTACTTACTTATAATACCACTGCGCCAACTAATAGCCTGGAAACTAGTTTCAATCCACTGCCCTAATTGTTTTTTTTTATTAATCTCTCCGGACACCACGGAAGCCAGATCTTATCGCTGTTTTACAAGCGGCTATTAAATACCTGAATTCTTATAATTATAATCTGTTAAATATTTAACGGTCTGCATATATACGTGTGTGTGTGTTTTTTATGGTTCATTAATCGCAATAACTTTTATTTAGCAATTTAAATTCGCCGTGTGATATAATAATAAATGCCACGTTTCCGAAGGACGCGGTGGTGTCGAATATTGTATTACCCACTGCGTGTGTTTGCGGTGAACGTAAATTTTAATACGATACCGTTTGTAATTATTTTATTTTGTGGTTATCGAATTGTGCAAGTATTGCTGATAAAGAACCACGTTCGACGGAAATTAATAATCTATGACATACAATTCCCATTGCATATTATTTAATTAGAATTATGTGCGTTTGGACGGATTAAATGAAAAACAAACTTGGATAGATTGATTGGCTGCTTATAAGACAGGAAATTTATCTAAAGAAAGTGTTGCATAATTAATCCTTTTTCAGTTTCAGCAATGGTACTGACAGAAACTAATTGTAGATTAACGAGATTCATTCTACTAAAATTTTTAATGGTCGCTATTTAAAATTAAAGAGTAGAGTATCCGTGGTAATTACAATAGCATTTAACACTTTTTTTCAATACCGTAACAAAGCAGTGATTCAAATTCGCAACGGTTAAACTGTGGGGTATGATTCCAAAGGGATAAATTCTAATGTGCTAGCAGTGTCTAAAACTGGTAAATAGTTTCGAGTGGAAGGACGCTTACAGCAGTGAACACCGCCGGTGATTTCTAAGTTTAGAATTATGTAATTCATTTGCTCTTGATTTTTGATCTTGTTGGTAGGAAAAACGATTTAACGATAAATAAGAATATAAAAAAAACATTTTTTATGGCATAGGAAACTAGTCCATTCAGCCAGAGTTTTAATTAAATGTGTATATTGATTTCTAGATTTATTATTATATATATAATCATTAATATATTATATAATGAATAGCGGGGACATACACTGAACATCCATGGACCAGCACGGCCACTTCTTCGTTCCGAAAAAGTGACCGCACGAATTGGATTCGAACCCATGACCACGAAGCCCGTGAGCAGGAGCTCTACTCACTAGGCCACCACGGCCCCAAAAGACATTAAATTTGTAAAACTTATAAATCTGCACTAGGTTTGAATTTTGAAAAATCTCCTGCTGACGTTTTCTTAAATATACAAGCCCAATAATGTTGGAAAGGATAGCAATGTGAAATAGATAATAATTCAACCAAATAAAAACACAATTTAAATAGTTTAAAATTCTCGACTAATTTCGTCTTGCTAGAGAATTTTAAAATAAATTTATCTACTAAATTAAAAACGCTCACGCTCATATTAAGCGCAAAAGTCTGATTTACACTATGTAAATTAATAATTATTTTCTTGCCACGTCTTAAAAATATTAACAATTGATTCCTTGGTGGACTCTAAAAAATACCTCGCACGGCGTCGTTTTGGTGGAGATATTAAATTGTAATTTTTTGCTCTCGCGAGTTCGTGATTGTAAAAATATATTTTCAAAAATTCATAACTCTACTGAAAATTGCTGCACATTCAAAAACTAAAATTATTTCAAAAGATGGACGTCTTGTGACGTGAACTGAATTTTTGTAGGATTTTATCCTGCGTTTCGTATTAATTTTTATTTTTTTGCGCCCGAGTGTTCGTCATTGAAAAAAATACATTTTTAAAAATGCACAACTCGATTGAAAACTGCTGCATATTCAAAAAACAAAATTATTTTGAAAAATGGACGTCTTGTGAAGTGATTTGAATTTTTGTAGAATTTTTTTCCCGCGTTTTATATTATTTTTTATATCTTTGCGCTCGAATGTTCGTCAATAAAAAAATAATGCATTTTCAAAAATTCATAACTCGATTGAAAATTGCTGCATGTTCAAAAACCAAAATTATTTTGAAAGATTAACGTCTTGTGAAGTGAACTGAATTTTTGTAGGATTTTATCCTTGCGTTTCATATTAATTTTTAATTTTTTGCGTTCGAGTCTTCGTCATTGAAAAAAACACATTTTCAAAACTTCATAACTCGACTGAAAATTGTTGGACATTGAAAAACCAAAATTATTTTGAAAGATGGACGTCTTATGAAGTGATTTGAATTTTTGTAGAATTTTTTTCCCGCGTTTAATATTATGTTTTATTTCTTTGCGCTCGAGAATTCGTCATTGGAAAAAATACATTTTCAAAAATGCATAACTCGATTGAAAATTGCTGCACATTCAAAAACTAAAATTATTTTGAAAGATGGACGTCTTGTGACGTGAACTTAATTTTTGTGGAATTTTATCTATTTTTATTTATTTTTTGTGCTCAAGAGTTCGCCATTGTAAAAAAACACATTTAAAAAATTCATAACACGACTGAAAATTGTTGGACATTGAAAAACCAAAATTATTTTGAAAGATGAACGTCTTGAATTTTGGTAGGATTTTATCCCTGCGTTTCATATTGATTTTTAATTTTTTGCGCTCGAGTGTTCATTTTTTGTCTCCTCAAAAAATTACTTTTTTATGTTTAGGTACACTTTTCTTCAAAACTATAAAAGCTATCAACACGATTTTTTTTTGCTTTAAAGGTGGCATCCATACCCACCAGTATGGCTCAGATTATTTCCAAATATTCAGTGGTGGATTTTTTAAAAATAAAAAGAACTCGAAAAATTCAAAAATCACAATTCTGAATCCAATTAATATTTATTTTTAATTCCTCGACCATAAATGCTTATTTAGAGGTAAGAAAATGTGCAGTTTTCTGGAAAGGTGTACCTAAAAATCATGTTTTTTCAATAGAAAACAGCCGAGGAAGTGAGTTGTATCAAATAAGTAATTGTGGAGGCTTTCATTTCGTGATACATTTTGAATAATTCAAATAAACTTTGTTATATCAGTCCCTTCTCTTCTGTGCTAGCTTCTTTGTTTCTAGCCATGTTTTCCCATCGTTTCCAGAATCTTCTCTATCTCGTCTTCTTTTTTGATATCTTGGCTTCCCAGATCCGTTCAGCTGGTATTGAGTTTAAGTTTAAAGTTAATTTCATTTAATTTTTCTCTCCACTACGTTTTTAGAGTAAAATTGTGAGGACTTTGCTAATCACTTTTTCAACAGAGTCATAAGCCGACTCCCGACTCCACTTCGTGATGGCACCCATGTTTCACACCCGTACCTAAGGATGGATCTTTGTACCGCTTTATAAACTTTCATTTTTGTCTGTTTGGTCATTTACATTGTTTTTTATTCGACTTATTCATTTTCATCCAATTCTTTTTCTACACTTCATTCCAGATCTTTAGGTTTTCTTCCAAGTCTCTTTATCTCGATGATGAGTTGCCTTGTTGATGAATATTGTATTGACTTGTGACAAATATTTTTTTACATCCTTTTAAAATACAGCATTATATTAGAAGTAATAATCATACACATGTGACGCCAGCACACACACATCGAAAGTGAGGGACGTACGCACGTATATTTCAATTAGCATCAATAACACTTCATTAAAATAAATGGATATTAAAACTTCAATCTAGCCCATCCACAAGGAATTATTAATAAACCCCCCGCCCCGCCCGTACGCACAAATAACTTTCCCGAATTAACATGATTATGTAAAGTTTTCTTCTCAAAAACTGGCCACGCTCATTATTTAATCTGTTGTAGACACGGATGGAAGTCGTACTTATTCCATATTAATTCTTAATTATATCGAGTCTACTATTATTAGGGACCATAAAAACTTTTTTATCTTCGAATTAATTCCACGTAATTACGCCGCCGGCCAGAGAATACGAAAATGTAATCACCTACATACATACAGATGGAAAAATTATATATGCAACTGCAAATGTGAATCCTAATCAGTAATTGAGGCAATAATTCGCCTACGGTAAATTAATATAAATAAAATATAACAAGTGCCATCCTGTTTTAGTCCGGCATTCGTTGCGATTCGACCTCGACGGATGAATTTATTCTAATTATTGCTCGGTTTCTATGTAATATCTTTATTGCTTTCAAAAACTACAAAATTTGTCAATTTGGGATATTTAAATAACAACACCAACTCTTAAAAATAGCTCTATGTACGATTAGAATATCATTTTATCATATTGAAAATAAACCACGATACTATTTTGAGAATTTTTTTTTCTGGATTCGCAGTTTGGATTGCGGGATGGGGCGGATGAAAAAGTCTTATTTTGACCTGATTAATTGATCCTGAACGATTGGCGGTTTAACTCTGGATGACCCTGTACATCTATTTGAGCCTACACGGTTGTGTATTGTATTTATTACACTTTGCCTAACCAGATGGAACAGGATCTGTATTTAAATGACATTTTGTACCCAAAAACTGTTCAACTTTAGAGTGCTCGTTATAAATCATCCTATATAATAATAATAATATACAGATGCAAAAGAGGCCCGTATCATTGAAACCAACCATCACTATTGAGACTATACTTATGATTCTGTGAAGTAATCTGTTTTAAGTACCAGCACTAATATCTGTTACATTATGCATTCCAATTTGAGCAGAAAGGTCTTCGGGCTGTTAATTCCATCGTTCGCGTGATTAATTTCATCGGCGAAAGAACCTGACAAGTAGGTTATATATTGGAAAATAATTTAATACACAATTAGTAAGTCATGGCCACTCCCATAATATTTTAAAACAAACTTTTCTAGCGGGCCGCCTCGACGATGTTTAATCTAAATAAATTACATCCTTGACAAACATAATCGATTGAGACATTCATTATTTATGCGGCTTGGATTTTTAGGTCTTTAAAAATTATACGCAAACAACTATCCATTTATGTATAGGCTAAATACGTAGTCGATGATTTATTTAGCTTATTCGATATTACAAGTAAATAAAAGTAATTTAATAAAGACGAAATATTCAACCTGTGACTCTGCAAAACTAAGTCTTACTAATTCTAAGAACAAATAACTTATTGAAACGACTACTTCCCTGGCTAGTGCCACGCCAGATATTGAATCATATAAAAATCCTGGTTTTAATCGTAACTGCTATTTGTTTTTTCTTGGAAGGCGTTAAAACGTGATCGTTTTTATTTTAAATAAATTAAATAAAGCCGTTTTTAACTTTGTTTCTTTCCTACCATTGATTAATTCTGGTCTAGATATCAGATACCATAGAAATGAAAAAGTGATTTTCTGATCTTAGCTGGTTTGAACAAAAAGAAGGTATCTGAATGAGAAGAGTGAAGAAAGATTACAAAAAAAAACCCTTAATCCATCACTTCAACAACGCCTAAAGTACCATTACCAAATTAAGACATCGCAGCTATCCATTTCACAAACCTCCTATATCCCAGCAAAATATACTGCCTCGGTATAAAATATCCTTTTCAACCCTCAACAAATTTTGTACACCCCAAAATCCAAACATCATCCCATCTCCAATTACATTAATTCGAATCATCTGAACACTTCAGCTAGTTACTAACTTTTGCTTCTTCCGTACAAAGTAATGTTTTCGTTATTTTTCTCGTAATCGAAATTTCCATTTTGAGCAAACCACTTTTGAAAAATGTTTTTGTAACCGTTTGTTTATCTGTGGGCGCTATATCTCAAAATCCAACATAGATTTTCAAATTTCATAGTTTAAACTTAAGCTGCATTTTAACAATCTGAGGAAGTGGAATGCTTTTGGTTAACCGTTTTTTTTTATTATTATCTTAAATATGAAGAATGTTACAAAAGTCTTTGTGTAAATGTTGAAAATAACGTAGAAGCATGCCATCCTCGAACAGGTCGATTTTCTTTGATGAAAATACACATTTATGCATTACAATCGATTTTCAGTCCTCATTTATTTTTGTGTAACGACGTCATCCGTTTTGTTTTTAAATGACAACCCCTTATTTTTATTTTTTATTTTGAGAGATGTTTCATTGTCGAACTGGGAGTATAGAAATTTTGGCATCTCACATAAGAAATTTTTCGAGTAAATGATAATTGAAAGTGAAAAATTTTATATTTTATTTTTAACACAAAATACATAAAAAACTCCTTTGGCAAGCAAATGCAATTATTAAATTAAATGTTCGAACTGCCATCCACAGTTCGTACATGTAGAAATTTTGTATATTTTGTATCATCTTTCACGCGGGCTGTTATATACCTGCCAATCGACCTATTCGTAAAGCAATTGTCAAAAAACGCGCGTACTGCGGGGGTGCGCCGTCTTGTTGAAACAATATTGTATTATATGGAAGGTCAAGATCATTGTTGTTTGGAAAAATTGCTACAAGCGCTGGAAAAAGGTCATTTTGCAAAAACTCTAAATATTCAATTGTCATTTACTAAAAAAAAATCGAATATAACATGGCAACATTTTTATACTGTCTGTTCGACAATGAAAAGATCTCTCAGAATCAAGAACAAAAATAGGGGGTTGGCGTTTAGAAACAAAATGGATGAAGTCATTTCTCAAAAACAAGTGACTGAAAATCGACTTTTTACAAAAATATGTATTTTTATCAAAGAAAATCGACCTGTTCGAGGATTTTTTTCCAAAAATATTTTATTTCGGTTTGCTGAATTTATTCAATACTTTAGGCGTGCGCTGTATTTCATAAACTTTTCCAACAAATATTTGATTTCTTCGGTTTACAATTATGAAATGAGCAGTAGTATTTTACTTATGAATAGGGAAGCCCTAGAGCAACAAGCGATTCCATTGTAAGAGATAAGGAACTACCGGTATCCGTGGTGTTGTCTCCCTCTTACATATGGACACTGTTTTCAAGGCCATCCTGTATACATTTATCATTCATTTAAATGTTTGCGCCATTGTAATGTCGCCAATCTCGAGTTCATAATATTTGATTGAGTATGCTAAAATGTATACAAATAAAACTTTTAAATAATGTTAAATTGAACTTCTAAAGACTTTCAAGAGATATTTTCAAAATCCCATTGTATTTTGAAAAAATAAAAAAATGCAAATGCAAAAAAAATAATGTCAAATTGAAAAACTTCTAAAGACTTTCAAGAGATTTTTTTTCAAAATCCCACTAGTTTTTGAAAAAATAAATAAATAAATGCAAATGCCCATCCTGACGTCATAAAATTTTACCCATATAGGGCGTTGCGGTTGAGTATGATAAAATGTATGCAAATACAATTTTTAAAAAATGTCAAATTAAACAACTTCTAAAGACTTTCAAAAGTTTTTTTTTTTCAAAATCCCACTAGTTTTGGAATTTTTTTTATAAATAAATGCAAATTCCAATCTTGACGTCATAATATTTTAACCGTATATGTCGTTGTGCTTGAGTATAATAAATGAATACAAATTAAAATGTAAAGAATGTCAAATTGAACAACTTTTAAAGACTTTCACGGTTGTTTTTCCAAAATCCCACTAGATTTTGAAGAAATAAAATAAATCCAAATGCAAAAAGTAATGTCAAATTGAACAACTTCTAAAGACTTTCAAGAGTTTTTTTTTCAAAGTCCCACTAGTTTTTGATTATTTTTTTAATAAATAAATGCAAATGCCAATCTTGACGTCATAATGTTTTAACCGTATATGGCGTTGTTATTGAGTATAATAAAATGTATACAAATAAAAATTGTAAAGAATGTTAAATTGAACAACTTCTGAAGACTTTCAAGAGTTTTTTTTTTTCAAAATCTATTTTTTTTAAACAAAACAAAAAATGCAAATGCCAATCTTGACGTCACAATATTTTAACCGTATATGGCTTTGTGATTGAGTATGATAAAATGTATACAAATAAAAATTGTAAAAAATGTCAAATTTAACAACTTCTAAAGACTTTCAAGAGTTTTTTTTAAAACCACTAGTTTTTGAAAAAAAATGCAAATGTTCTAGACTATATAACAAACATTTTTAAGAAATTACGAAAATCAAAAATAGTGATTTTGAAAAAAAAATCACCTCAGAATTTGATATTTTTCGATTTTTTAAATTCGAAAAAAATAATGTTTATTTTAAAATTCTAAAGTTATTAAATAAGTTATTAGGCTTTTGTATTCCAGAAAAACCAGATAAATTGTATTCCTATTGTTTTTCTATTGCACAGAATATGAACGTATTTTTACAAATATGTTAATATTTTGAAAAGGAAAGAAGATAGGTATGGGGAATGCTGGTGCATATCAATGCAGAATTAAATTCTGTGTCAGAAAATGTAAAAATATATAGGGTGTTCCATTTAAAAAGAACGAGATTTAATGGTTTAAAGTTGGCTAAATGTGGGATGAAATTTTAAAAACTCTACATTTTATAATTCCAAAAATAAATCACCGCTGGATACCTTAGGGTATTGGCCTTTTATAACCAACATGATCGGAGTCGAATTAATTTGTTTCTTTTTTTTCTGGTTATCTTTCAAATTTTCTTTAAATATAGTTACTGGGCAGATGAATGTAATAAACTAGAAAAAATAGATGTAAATTTGAAGACGCCGTATGCCGCCCTCTGAAATTGCACCGTACGGCAGCCCCTCTAACGTAGGGACAAAAATTTTCGGGAGGACCATGTAGAGAAAAAAGTAAGCCAAATTAAAAGGGGCATTAGTACAGACTCAGGACCGTGCAAAAAATGGCTAGAAAGGGACAATTCGGCGACAATAACAAACTAATAGCAACTACTGAGGACCATATCGGGGAGAAATATATACATCTCTGATCTAGATTATAAGTTTTGCTGAAAAGGATTAACTCGAAAAGGTCGTGACTCTTCGCCACGAACAAGCGATCTTGATTAAGGTGCGTTTGAATTACACATCTTTCCTTCTCCGATAGCATCAGCGCTGGCAAGTAACTCTATTTGTTGATATGGTTGATGGTGGAAGCCATTACTTTGTGATACATTTTGATTCAGGAATTCAGGAACTTTTCAATAAAATGCACTTTGTTGGCAACACACACGTTGTGATACCCGACTCTGACTCTATTTTTTGTTACTTTAAAGCTAGGTTTAAACAACTTGTCTACAAAATTTTAAAATTTACTACACTAGTGTGAGAATTCGTTAGGAATTTAAAGAGTTTGCGTCTTTGTCGTATATAATTAAACTTGTTATTTCATAACTCTGTTCTTACTGTGAATAGTTAAAGACACGGTATAAATAAATTGAGCCTGTTACAATTGATTGAATCATAAAATATATGTCAGAGTTAGACTTTCGTTTGTACAATGAAAAACGGGCAACTAATACAAAACTAGATATATTACTCGGTGTTACGTATAGATAACGTGTAGAAAATTGACGTTTTATGTGACGATGATTATTCGATAACGAATAAACTTTTAAAATCGACTATTAATTCCTCCCGAGAAGGTCGCGACAGGAAATACCTTTAAAAGCCCGTGATTATTATCCACCAGGACGCGCGAGCAAATGGAAAGTAACGGCAGTAAATGAATAAGTAACGAATATAATATCGCCGGCGATATGGAGAAAGTTTATCGTAATAATGGCCGGGGTATAAATAATACTAATACAAGTAAGTATTTCTATTATTCATGCGGCGGTTCATTGAAAACCAATAATAAATATATCGCGGTTAAGCCGGACCGATTTATCTCTTACCCATTACTGATTTAATATTTAATGGAATATATTTATTAAACTTCGTCGTACGATATTAAATGGACAGGACAAGATATTAATAATGATAAGAATAAAACGGGAACGAGCGCGGGTAATAAATAATTTTATGGATTGATTCGTGTTTTATATATGGATTTCTTTAATAAAATATATAGATTGGGGAAATTTTATACTGAAACCTAGGAGGGACGTTCTGGTGGATTCGAATTAACCTTATCAGTAATTAGAGAAGAAGCAAGGGATGTAACGAATTATCAGACTGTTTTTGATCCGATACAAAACGCTTAAAAAATATTGAGGTGGCCATCATGTAATTTTCTCCAAATTATTGGATTTTCAAAAACAACTTCTTGATTTTGGTATACTCTACAATTTAGTATAATAACTAGTTTTTCAAGCTTAAGTTGCTGTATGTGAAATTGTGTTCTTTATGTGAAATAGTAAAATATAAAATTAAGAAAATTAACTGGTGACGAACGACGGCTCCGCTGCGGTGCGCCATCGTCCGTGCGTGGCCTATTAAATTTGAGCAATGTTATCGGTGACGAACGACGGCTCCACTGCGATGCGCCGTCGTCTTTGCATATCCCTTTAAAACTGAGCAAAGTAACTGGTGACAAACGACAAAAAAAAAAGTTAAAATTGAAGGCATAAAGACTCCCGACTCCTAACCCAAACCCGCGACTTTAAGCATGTCATGTCAATGTCATTAAATCTGAAAATGATGTGCAATCCTAACCTTGTTCCAGATATGTCAGTGAATATCATGTCTCACGCACAGCTGATAGGGTCCTAACCTAAGCCCGCAACTTTGGCATGTCATGTCAATGTCATTAAATCTGAAAATTTTGTGCAATCATAACCTTGTTTCAGATATGTCAGTAAATGTCATGACGCACAGCTGATAGGTTCCTAACCTAAACCCGCGACTTTAAGCATGTCATGTCAATGTCATTAAATCTGAAAATTTTCCATCTGACAGAAACTTGAAAACAGGTGGAAACAATGAGGTCAACCTTTGAAAAATCGTGTCCCGTTATGGGAGCAACAAATCAAAAAATGTTTCAACATAAATATTGTAGGGGAACACGTTGCGAATACACCTGAGCTTTGACTGACTCTTTAGAGTCAAAACTAAAGGCATGAAGACTCCCCGGAACGGGGGCCCCCTGAGATGAAATACTTATCACGTGGTGCCCCTTCAGGCGAAAATTTTCTTCGGTGAAAATTTTACCCGAATCCGTGTCATGCGATTTTCACGCAAATTTTCGATGGTTTACTCATGAAAAATGAAAAATATTGTGCCTTGACACAAAAAAAAATTCATAACTCGCGAACGATTAGAAAAATAAAAAAATAATGAGAATAACTGTTGTAGAGGGGTCTTTTGCGGAGAGGATAGAATAGTTTTAAATTGTCCAGGATGTACTGGAAAGGCTTTGAGAAGGGTGTAATCAGATTTCCGATCGGAGAAAAAAAAAGTTGTACCCCGCTGCTCAATTTCGCTTCTCCCTTCCGTATACATCATCATCAAACTAAAAATCGGATCGAAAAACTTTATTGGGATCTTTGATACGGATTAAATCGACGACTGATTTGCCGTCGTCAGATTTTTAATTTTCTAAAAAAAGAAAAATCGCAAAATTCTTGGAAAAATTCTCGGAAAACAATCGAAAATTGGCCGTAGATCGTAAACGGTGCGCCCCACAAAAAATATGGCCCCGATCTTTTCGACGCAAAATAAAATTCCAAATGACATGCCGTTTAATTTTTTTGCGTGGGATTAAAAATGGCCGCTCTAGAATTTTTTTATTGAAGTTGGGGGTGGTTTTCTTTCAATAACCCTTCAAGGGTTGGAGATATCAAAAATTCGTAAGAGACATAAAATATAGAGGAGCCTTCGTTCTATAAAACTCTATAAAAATTAAAATAGCCACTGTAAAGGGGGCACGGCCCCGCTCGCTGAAGCACGAAAAAAGCGACCTCTGCAGAGAAAGGGTTGCAGCTCGCGAACGGAGAGGAGCACCCTCAACACAGAAGTGGCCGTTGTGCCCCCATGTATTTGGGATTTTTTGAGCCATATCCAAACGTTCCAACTCGAAAACCCAAAAATCCTTAGCATTTGGCGTAAACCTCTGCATCGCAAAAGATTGATTTTAAAAAATTCACCCCCGAGTCTAGGGGTGAGTTGGAAAATTGCGGTTTCCACGGGACCCTAGAGGACGTTTTCGGCTTTCAGGAAAAAAATAAATATTGTAAAAAAAAATTTTTTTGTGGAGTTTTTTTTGAGGGGGTAGTTATAGGGGGTTTAGAAAATATTTGAAAAAAACGTGATTTTGCCCTTACGCGTTTAGTACATATTAATATCAAGTAGTTTTTTTAAGCTGAAGCTACTTTTAGATAAAATTGTCTTCTTTAATACATTTTTAAATTAAAAAATATATATACCTATATATTTTTTTTGATCCCGGAAAACCGGAAAGCTGTTTTCCAGAGACAGGTAGCTGTTATTCCAAGACAACTATGTCTCTGAGAAACAGCTATCTGTCTTTGAAAAGCAGCTATCTATCTCTGGAAAACAGCTACCCATCTCTGGAAAACGGCGTTCCGGTTTTCCGGGATTGCTTTTTGTTCCAAAATGGGTTATTCACCTCTACTAGTGTCTTAGCGTTTACAAAATGATATCTGCTGCAATATTTTTCAGGCTTTCGCCCTCGGGATACAAATTTGTGAAGTTAGCAATAGATCCAGCAATAGATTTTAAAAATTCATATCTCGGAGAAAAGAAAAGCAATTCGAAAAAAAAGTTAACCATACGATTAGGGAAGATCTAAATTAATAACATAAAAAGAATCAACCCTTAATTTTAACCCTTTATATTTTTTCACCCCTTTCAAAAAAGTTTTTTTTTTTTTTATTTACCATAAATAAATAAAAATGCTTATTCTTATCACTAATACAAGTACTTTAATAATCAAGAGTCAAAAAAAATTTACGGGCACTACTTCAACAAAAAAAAATTCTCGGTAAGTCGCAGAAATCCACAATTCGCGATATTAATCTCCATTTTTGACAAATTTGCAATCAGCCATAACTAAATAAAAATTCTTATTCTCATCACTAATAAAGGTATTTTCATAATCAAAAGTCAAAAAAACATTACGGGCACTCCTTCAACCCAGAAAAAAATAATTTCTCCGTAAGGCGCAGAAATCTATACCTCGCGATATTAATCTCCATTTTTGAAAAAGTTTGCAATCAGCCATAACTAAATAAAAATTCTTATTCTCATCACTAATAAAGGTACTTTTATAATCAAAAGTAAAAAAAAAAAACGTTACGGGCACTCCTTCAACCCAGAAAAAAATAATTTCTCCGTAAGGCGCAGAAATCCATACCTCGCGATATTAATCTCCATTTTTGACAAAGTTTGCAATCAGCCATAACTAAATAAAAATTCGCATTCTTATCACTAATAAAGGTACTTTCATAATCAAAAGTCAAAAAAACGTTACGGGCACTCCTTCAACCCAAAACAATAATAATTTCTCTGCAAGTTGCAGAAATCCATACCTCGCGATATTAATCTCCATTTTTGAAAAAGTTTACAATCAGCCATAACTAAATAAAAATTCTTATTCTCATTAATAATAAAGGTACTTTCATAATCAAAAGTCAAAAAAACGTTACCGGCACTCCTTCAACCAAAAAAAAAATAATTTCTCCGTAAGGCGCAGAAATCCATACCTTGCGATATTAATCTCCATTTTTGACAAAGTTTGCAATCAGCTATAACTAAATAAAAATTCTTACTTCCATCACTAATAAAGGTACTTTCATAATCAAAAGGCAAAAAACGTTACGGGCACACCTTCAACCCAAAAAAAAAAATTCTCCGTAAGGCAAAGAAATCCATACCTCGCGATATTAATCTCCATTTTTGACAAAGTTTGCAATCAGCCATAACTAAATAAAAATTCTTGTTCTCATCACTAATAAAGGTACTGTCATAATCAAAAGTCAAAAAAACGTTACGGGTACTCCTTCAATCCAGAAAAAAATAATTTCTCCGTAAGGTGCATTTGTCTCGTCTGCCTTGATTATTTTAGTTTTACTATCGTTACCAACTCATTGAAAATAGAAAAACATGAAAGCTTAAGCTCCAAAGTAAGATATTCTTGCTATAATTAACAAAATGACTAAATTATAACATTTGACTGCACGACGATCAACACTAAAATTTTCTAGTTACCACCCGGTTTATTAAAATTACCTAAAAATAAGACAAAGACGATTTATTTCGATGTATCTCGAGTACAATAAATTGTATTATTATAATTAAGACAAAGACAGATACGTTCCCCTGAATATATTCAATTATAACTATTACACAACCCGCACACAAAATTAATTATTAATGAATTTCCTCATAAACAAATACAATCACATTTTTTTTTAAATCTGTCTCCGTCCTCTCTCTCTCTCTCTCTCTCTCTTATTAATAACTTTAAATTGGAGCACAAACTAATAATTAATCGAAAGTGAAGGCCAATTTTTTTGGTTTTGTTTACTTCACCTGATCTCGTCGGCCGCCCGAAAAAGCCATCGCTGGGCGAAAATGTTAAGGCTTCAAAAACTTGTTGAACCTTTCATTTCCGCGCCGACGGCGACTTTTTCAGTGATTCTAGTGTTGATCGTCTCGTGGGGCTTTGCTTATATTTACTTCACCTTTTCTTGCTGGCCAATCTGAAAAAGATATCGGTTGTCAAGAAAACGAGAACGTAATAATCAAAAAGAAAAAGTCATCATCATCATCCATAAGAAAGGTCATATATTTAATTAATAATTCAAAAGACGGTAAGATTTTAGAAAAAATAAAAGCACTAATAAAATGTTAAATCAATGGGCTACTAAAGAATACCCTTATCTTGAGAAGTTTTTGTTCCACAGTTGTTTTTAGATACCGAAATTGGTCGATTAAACCCTTTCGTCTCTAGAATCGAAACGAATCGAAAAATGTCGATATCTGAAAGGGTGATATCCAGTTCGCGGGTTTTTTTCTGGTACGACCGAGGTAACAAAGGTGGTAATACAGATGGGTAAGGTGAGTTGCAGAGACGGCTGGCAGCGTGACCGCACCTATCTGTATTACCACCTCTTGTTCCTCGGCCGTACCAGAAAAAACCCCGCGAACCGTCACTGGTAATATCCGTCAATGTAATTCCGATTTCTTCTACTTCATTAATGAGAACGATAGTCTGGTCTGTAGTTTGTCGATTGTTTGGGAATGATAAATAATAAGTTACAATTGAAAAATCCTCAGATGTTGCAGAGGCTTTCAATAATTTAAATAAAGACTACTTTTCATCTTTATTTAATTTAAATAATAAGTTGTTTTCAGATCTAAAACATTACTGGTAGAATTGTACCAACACTCAATTTGTTGTCGTGTTCTCTCGCGTTTTCTCGCGTTTCCTCGCATTCCCCGCGTTCTCTCGCGTAATCCGAATACTTTCTTACTCTGCGCAAACTTTACCCCCACACGTCTCGAGTTCTCGGTAATGCTAAATCTAATTGGGCTTCGTGTACTACAACCATCGTTCATAGATGGTTGTAGTTGTAGTGGCGGCTCTTGAAAATTCGTAGGTGAAGCAATGGAAAAAATTGTCTGAAACAGTTACTCAATACCTGTTTTCTTTAGTAAGTAGTGCAGTTATTAAAGGTATCTATTAAGATCTCTCTCTTTGCCTCACCTACAAAGATTCATCAACCGCTCCTGTTAAAGTCATCTAATTGGCTAGCTTTACAGTTTAGATCCATCCGTTAATTCATGAATTCCAGGTAGAAATTTTAAAGGGGACATCCATTCGATCAAGATTTGCAGATTACTTGAGGTCTGTCTGATCTATTAGATACGTTCACTGTGCAAGTTTGTAAGGTATGTAGATGCAAATGCTGTATAGCTGTATAAAACTATAACATGAACGCCGGGAACAATGGAGGTTTATTTTTAAGTGTGCCGCGTTACGAGTACAATGTGTTTTATTGGATCGGGCCTTCGTCTCGCTCGCGCGTTCTGGAGGTGTGATGAGGGAAGAGATGGACGACGTGAGGTCGATCCGGCCGGATCCGCGGATCCGGAGCCGTTAAATGTGCAGAGAGAGCATGGTTTTACGAGTGCATTAGGGGCTTCCAGCCACGCACATCACATCACATCAGTAGCTGATTTACGGCGGCACGCGAACCGCTGTCGGATTACTTTCTCTGCCATCCACCATCCGCTGTGGCGCCACACAATATCATCGCACTATCGCCCCGGCGAGCGTTAAACGCTGGATTTCACACGTTCGGACCTGTTTATTTAAATTGTTTTATTTATACGAGCGCCCGAACGCTTTTCCCTAATTTTAGTTTAATCACCGCTGCCCATCATTCCCGCAGCCAAAATCAAAAAGCTCGTGTTCGTTATCATCGCGTTTGTTTAACTTACGAAACACGTCTTACATTGCAATTAAGTTACGACATACGTCAATGGGTCTTTACATTCGCAATGATTTCACTACCGCTCCTACATCGAAACAAAAGTGTTCGGAGAATTTCATCATCTTTTATCAAGTTACGTTACTTTGCAGCTAACTAAGTATTTGTTGTCATCATGTTTGTTTAGGTTACGAAACACGTCTTACATTGCGATTAAGTTACGACATACGCCATTGGGTCTTTACATTAGCAATAATTTTATCACCTCCACTGTACCGAATCAGATTGTTCTTACAATATCACCATCCAACTTTGTAGCTATGTTGCATATTAAAGGACAAAAATAACTATCGCCAAATTTCGTCTAATTGATAAAAAAATGAAGCAGAAAACAAGTTAAAAGATCTATGAAGTGGACAAAAACACAACGTCAAAATCGAAGCTGCAGTACTTTTTAAAAAGATTGAAAGCATTGCTATTGCACTGTATTTTGAATTTTGGAACGACAATGTTCAATTCCACTAATAAGATGGTACAAAAGACCCTAAAAGCGATAGAAGAACTGAAATCGCTCAGAATATTCCAAAAGAAAGAGTTGGAGAAATAAGAAGAAGCAGCGCGAGAACTTTCAGATACCGATGCATATATTCAAATACGCTCTGTGTCAAGAAATGTTAGACTCAATCCACTGGATTATGGAAAATCCTCAGATGCACAGCAAAGGAAACATTTCGTAAGTTTAATTCCAGTTTTCTGCATTTGTTGGTTAAAAGGTTTCGAGCTTACGACATTGTCTGCGATCGATTTGGTTTCTTGAATAAGTTGGAGGATCTAAGCAGATTGGAGCTACACACTGCTGCAGAAAAGTTAGTAAACATTTACATACGACGATCTAGAAGTCTTTGGAATGAGTTCATCGCTTCAATGCCATCAGTGAACCAAAATAGATGTTTTTCCACAGAATTATGGCTAATAATAACTTTGTCGTTGCAATTACGTTAACACGTTGAGCGCCGCGTGGCTGACACTGGACTTTCCGTTTAGGCTAACACTGAAATTACATCTAGGCCGCGTCAACCACCATTGGCTGACACTGAAATCACATTAGGCTGCGTCTGCCACCGCTGGCTGACACTGACCCTTCACATAGGCCGCGACAACCACCGCTGGCTGACAGCGTATAAAATGATATAGAACTATAAAATTTACACTGTTTTATGGAATTTCAGAAAATTTATTCAAAATTTACTTAATTTTGACACATTACAGGATAACATTAAGTGTCGAATGAATGAATGTCTAGGTGTCTCGTTCTAAACAAAAACACTCTTCTACTGCGATAAGAGACATTGGCCTACAATATCAGCGCACGCGTGACCTGACGGGGACTGCCTTCAAAATCGGCGTGGGCTCAACGTGTTAAAGACATTTTTGAAAACATTTTCACGATCACAATCATTTCCCTTATTTGTACAGAAAACGTAAAAAGGAAAGAACATAAATGTCAAACCAACGTCTGTTTCACGAAGAAAAACTTTGGTGAAAAGAGGCATCTACAAGCAAAAGGAAGGTTCAGGTCTTACAAAGACGAAGAGCAAGGCATCCTATTCTTTAAACAAATGTGTTAATTGAAATATTACTTCGTGCGATAATTTTAGTTTCTGTTTAATTTTTGCAAAATAAAAACACATTCACGTATTCTTGTAATTTTAAAGCATATCTGACAATTGTTATTGTACAGCACTGTCCGATATGAGTTTTAGTTCGGCGTTTTCCGTGTATCTTTTACAAATATCCAGCCCGATTAGGAGATGACACTGAAAAGGTCAGCAGGAGCTTATGAAAATTTTGATCCTGAAAGCCTGAGGTGCTGCTTGGTAATAGAGGATGGGAGAGGTGCAAATGAAAACTTATTGGACGAAGAAAATGTTTATATCCTAATTAACAAACAGCACTGAAAACTTAAACATATACATGCGATGTCTGCATGTGTTTATTCTAAAAAATCTTGTGGACAGAAACTAAAACTCTCCACCACATTGAGAAGAAGCTATCCATCAGCAAAAGCCTGTTATCGAACATTAGAACAAAGCAGGAATCTCACAGAGTGTTAACAATGCAAGAAACTCTGAAAACTTTGTAGAATTGAAGAAGGGCGGGACAATTCAGAAAGGCAGCTGTCGAATAAAGGAGGACATGTTCAAAGGGGACGATGACATCTGAAGAAGAGAGATGATTTAACCAAGGCCAGCATTAGCAGCAAGGTAAAAAATCTAGCAGAACAAGAGGCAAAAAAGAGGAAACTATCTACGGCAGAATATCAGAAAGAATAAAAAATCAACAATGATGTAAAGTTACCTCAACGTCAGTACCGATGTCTGCTATTGGTGCTTCGAAAATTAGTAGTCCAAGAAGCTAGTCATGCAGGATGTGGCGCTATCAATTGGCCGAGTCAACATTAAGGATAGAAAGGCTACGTTCGCCATCAAAGTAACGGCCCAAGATCTCGGACACGATTTACGCAGTACTTCTCTCTAGCGATCATTGCAACAGAAAAAATGGCAAGGTAAAAAATCTAGCAGAACAAGAGGCAAAAAAAGGAAACCATCTATGGCAGAAGATATCAGAAAGAATAAAAAATCAACAATGATATAAAGTTACCTCAACGTCAGTACCGATGTCTGCTATTGATGCTACGAAAATTAGTAGTCCAAGAAGCTAGTCATGCAGGATGTGGCGCTATGAATTGGCCGAGTCAACATTAAGGACAGAAAGGCTACGTTCGCCATCAAAGTAACGGCCCAAGATCTCGGACACGATTTACACAGTACTTCTCTCTAGCGATCATTGCAACAAAAAAATGGCAAGGTAAAAAATCTAGCAGAACCAGAGGCAAAAAAGAGGAAACTATCAATGGCAGAATAACGGAAAGAATAAAAAATCAACAATGATGTAAAGTTACCTCAACGTCAGTACCGATGTCTGCTATTGGTGCTCCGAAAATTAGTATCCCAAGAAGCTAGTTATGCAGGATGTGGCGCTATCAATTGGCCGAGTCAACATTAAGGACAGAAAGGCTACGTTCGCCATCAAAGTAACGGCCCAAGATCTCGGACACGATTTACACAGTACTTCTCTCTAGCGATCATTGCAACAGAAAAAATAGCAAGGTAAACAATCTAGCAGAACAAGAGGCAAAAAAAGGAAACCATCTATGGCAGAAGATATCAGAAAGAATAAAAAATCAACAATGATGTAAAGTTACCTCAACGTCAATACCGATGTCTGCTATTGATGCTACGAAAATTAGTAGTCCAAGAAGCTAGTCATGCAGGATGTGGCGCTATCAATTGGTCGAGTCAACATTAAGGACAGAAAGACTACGTTCGCCATCAAAGTAACGGCCCAAGATCTCGGACACGATTTACACAGTACTTCTCTCTAGCGATCATTGCAACAGAAAAAATGGCCGATTTTTCCATGAACGCTCCTTTCTGCACTGGGACGGCAAACTTCTACCAGACATGGTCAATAGGAAAAAAAAGCATTGTCATCGTAATATCCAATAAGGGACTTGATAATCTCCTCTGAGTTCCTACGATCCCTCGCGGGACTGGTGACGAGTGTATCAAATCAGGACGCTTGAAGAATCTGCTGTGTGGATTAATTTTTGATACAACCGGTTTAAACTCACAGAGGGAGCAAGTGCGTTTATTGAAAGATCTTTCAATCGTCCTTTACTGTGACTGCTCTTCTGGACCAGATATTCCTCTCTTGAAACGTTTATTTCAGGACTCGATGTATATTACTCGGTCAATCAAAGTTTGCAGGTGCCTCAAAAGCTCTATCCACCGATATCCTTAGTGCACTACATGATTAAATGATTGGCTTTTCCTGCTACACCGCTCTCCAAAATGTAGGGTTTCTGAAAGAGGACTACGCTAAACCTTGTTTTTCTCAGAGGGTTTCTCGGCTTCAGAGCACAGAATTCTCAACCATGCCAGATGTATGGTCAAGGCCATTTACTCTCTAACAATCTAGCTCTTTCGGAATCGGATTAAACTTACCTCTAGTGAAAAGGAAGGCCTGCAAAGCATCTGTAAGTTCGTGGCACACATGCGTGCCAAGTATTGGCAGAAAGACTACACCGCTCTAAAAAATGTAGGGTTTCTGAAAGAAGACTACGCTAAACCTTGTTTTCCTCAGAGGATTTCTCGGCTTCAGAGCACATAGAATTCTCCACCATACAAGATGGATGGTCAAGGCCATTTATTCTCTAACAATCTACCTCTTGCGGAATCAAATTAAAATTACCTCTCGTGAACAGGAAAGTCTGCAAAGCATCTGTAAGTTCGTGACAAGTATCAGCAGAAGGATCGTCTTGCTGCAGATGCTCCGCGGAATGACCGACCCATCACCATTACACTAACGGAAATCCAGGATCGAACAGTGGCTAAAAGGCTTTCCAATGACATTTCTGGTACTTTTCAGAAGACTTCGACGTCGAATGCAGAAAAGTTTGCTCCTGCCGACCAAAGCCAAGGGACTTAAATGGCTGGGGTAGGAAGTTGTTTGTTATTGCCAGGACCCTGGATTCCTGCCAATATCTTTAATGGCGGTAGGGAGTTTCTTGCACAAGGAACCCAATCAGTAAGCAGAGGATGCAATCTACAAGCTGTTGAGCATTGAAAAAGCTGCACAAATTGAGGTAATAAACAACCTTGCCCAGAGGGGAATTACACTGATCCAGCAATATAATCAAAATTTGATAAATGATAAGACCCAGAAGTGCCAGATAGTGCTTTATTCATATAGTTGAAGATGATGATGATGATGATGGTTTGTGGAGGGAGACCAAATGGTCGCAGCACTTAGACCATTCGTTGATTCTTTGTGAAACCTCCTGAGCGCTACTCCTCAAGCCAACCCAAATTTCTTGTGAAGTCAAGTAGTTGGCCGTGTGGAGTGTTGCCCAGTTGTGACCAATCTGGCCACTCCTCTCCGAATACGGACCACCTGAGTTGTTTCAGTGACTCACATTCACACAGGATGTGTCTTAGGGTCTCCTCTTCTTGCTCGCATTTCCGACATAGGGGATCTTTTACCAACCCTAAATTATGGAGGTGCTTGTTTAGTTTGCAGTGCCTAGTAAGGGTACCGATTAGCAGCCGCAAACTACTTCTTGGTAATTCGATGTATTTCCTGCTCAGCTTCGGTGTTGGTGAGTGGATGAATTTTTTGGAGATCACAAACTTGTCAGTTTGTAGTCATTCCTTTTTGTGTTCTTCAAGGGAGTTTCCTTTAAGTATTTGGGAGATAGTGAGTGGTGCCAGTGGCAAAGCCTTAGAGCCTTCCCTTTTCAGGGCTAGCCTATCGGCCCAGTCGTTCCCTTCATTATTTGAATGTCCCTTAATCCGGAATATTGTAACTCTGTTGCTTGCTTGCACTCCAGTATTATATTGCTGGCCACCCTTGGTCTCGATAGCGCAGCTATGCTTGATTTGCTGTCAGTGAGGAACAAAATGGATTTGTTCGAGACTGCCAGTTCCGATAGTTTTCGAGCACCTTCAAGTATCCCGAAAAGTTCCGTTTGAATAATCGTCACATTCCTAGGGGGATGCTGAGTTGAAGATGGTTGCGACGTCTAAATATAATACGAATGACCCGAAATTGTTCAAGGCTTATCCATTTTATGCAAGGGACAAGGTGCGCATTGAGGAGAAACAAAATAGTATCTTAGATATTTTATATGATTTCAAAAGATAGGGACGTGTGGAACAGAATCGGGCAGGATCATGTTCAGAAATAAGAAAATATAAGCACATGCATTTGAACTCGATTATATCCAATTAACTGATAAACGATAAAAAGTTTAAGCGTTAGTAAAAGTTGATTTCAAAAAGTCGACAAAGACAACAGACTTGTGTTGCGAAGTGAACAAATGAATATAAGCTGAAGAAGAATTCAAATACCCATTTGAAACGGTAATAAATGTTTGGCAATGTAATATTTAGAAATTAGATTGTGCCGCTGGCACACTTAAAACCCGATGGACTTTCATATTATCATTTGAACATTTTCGACGGGCTTCATTTGAATGTAGTAATGCCGTTCCGGGGACCGAATAAGTCGCATGAATATTAATGATTATTATAATTAATAAGTAACTGGTATATAAAAATATCGGGCCTCATTAGCTTAAATATTTCGAGCCACGTCCACTTTTCCTTCCACGCCGCCTAAGGTTGCCCACATGTTTCAATCAATGATGATTACCCTAATTATAACACGTAATTAACGGCATAAAATAAAATCCTAATAAAATGGGTACTTCACATGGTTTTAATGAAACACGCTTAAAGCCTATCGACCTATCGATGTAAAGATTTTGTTAGAAAGAAAAATTTAACAGTTTGATGAGGAGTAACGGGTGTGCATATGTTAAGAAATTTTATTAAATGCGTATCAACTCGATATTATAGTTTTTTTACTTTCTCCGTTACGAAGTACGAGAAAGTATTGTGAGCATTATTTTTTTTCAAATTTTTTTTTTTACGTAAATATGCGTTTTGGGGTCCCTAGATACCATTTCAACAATTTCTGGAAAAAAATTTTTGTGTCTCTGTGTGTGCTGTGTGTGTCTCTCTGTGTGTCTGCTGTGCACGCTGTATCCTAAAAATTAATAGAGCCATTGATATGAAACTTTGAACATCCGTCTTATTTGATTAAAAATTAAAAATTAATGTATCTTTGACTCGAGTCGTGAATTTTTAGAAAAAATAACCAATAGACCACTGGAAAACGTAACGAAATTTAAATTATTATAACAGGAAATAACGATCCATGGTGAAAAAAACTTTACGTAACTACTCTTCTTTATTTAATCTTCATCACAACCCCCAATTAGACGCAAACACTGTATTCGTACATAATTTATTTGAATATCGCTTTTACCATTTTTGAATAATTAATCCGCGAAAAAAAAATTGTTTAAAGTGTTACGAGCGATTATAATATACATCTCTTTATCTCGTCTCCCCCCCCCTTATTAACGAAAGGCCGATATGTAAGCCACCCTCGAACCTTCCGCCGTATTACAATAACTCATCCGTCTCTCTCTCTCTCTCTCTCTCTTTTCGGCTCGTTACCGCCGAAAGTGGCGTCTCTGTCGACGCATTAAAGCAGGTGTGGAATGGAGTGTTTAGATACAAGGTTGCAGCTCGAGGGTGGGTTTGAGTTTGATTAGCGGTTTTATGATCACTGTTTTGTTGTCTCTCGTGTCTATCCAAACGCTTTGGATTCTTGCTCGGGCCGTAACCGACTTTAACTGTTACACCCGCGGTTTGCTTTTATACGTTATCGACGTCCGTTTTTCTCTTTTTAGGGGAAAGGATGATTCCGCGGTTTATTTTTACTGCCAGTTGTGTGATTTACAGCAACGAAATTAAACAAAAATTTGTAGAAATAAAAATGCGAGAAAGATTAGTTTATGGAGGGTTTATCCGTTCCGTGCCGTATAGATAAATGTGCGTTGACTCGTTTACAACTGTGTTAAGCAATTTTATCCGATGCGTGCCGTCCATCCGATTCCGACAAGTGTGCGCGTAGCTTCACTCTCCATCATTTAATATGGTACATAAAGTGGCTTTAAAGTTAAAACCCTTTGTTCCTGATGTTTAACATTAGACCATAGCACGTTTTTGTGCGAGTTACAAGCAGTCGCGCAAAAGATTGACTTTGGAAACGCAAACCAAACTTCCACCGTTTTGTCTCATCGAAATTCCTACTCGCAATTCACACATTCAATCATAAGTCCCGAACGATTCGCTAACAACTTTCGAACGTAATTTCTAAGTCGTTAAGTGCATCGCATTGTGTTACTTCTTTTATTATTATTAGGAGCCCTCGACTTGTGTACGAGAGTTTCACGTCTCGTTTGTTGCTGCGAGTCGCGCGTTGGCTTAATGAAAATAATGGGGTCCGCCATGAGACACACACACACATGTACACACACACAGTATACTGATTATACACGGGATCGGGTTTTCCGAGAACTGCCAACTATATCGTTTTATAATGGCGTATGTTTTATTACAATTATATTAACGATAATGTAATAGCGTACATGAGCGGCCGTAAAAGTTTTGCGCGAATCAAGAGGGCCGCGCCTTTTTTTACCCTCCCACCGCGCCGGGAATTAGTTTTGTTCGTTAGTGCACTTAAAAGTACACGAGGAAAAAAAACAATGGAAAAATGCACCGATTCTAACTTTAAACATGATTTTTTTTTACCTGGGGGTAATTATTGTAGATGAATTAATTACTAACATGAAAAACACCAAGACTTTTATTGCTTGTGGATAGAATTTAAAGCTAGGGTTTCATTCAATTTTTGTTTATTTACTTTATATTTATGATAAAACGCAAACGTAAGAATTTCGTTTCTTAAGTTTACTAATTTCCTTTAGAATAAAACACGAAGGTAAGAATTTAACTTTTATTTCTAGATACTAATGGTGTTGGATTACGGAAGTAAATAATCGATTACTGTTTATTTTTATTAATCCATTTTATCGATTAATAAAATGATCGATTAATCGATTGATCAAATTATCAAATGATCAATTAATCAAATAATCGATTATTCAAATGATAAATTAATCAAATTATCGGTTAACTGATTATGTTTCGAATAATAAATAAACAACCGAATAATCAATTATTTATCAATTAATCGATTATTTTGCACAGCTCTAGTTATAATGGCATATAAAAAAAATTAAAATATTTTACTAGTCAAAAATTGCATATTTTACCAGCCAAAAATTTAATATTTTAATAGTCAAAAATTGCAAATTTTACCAGCCAAAAATAGTATATTTTACTAGTCAAAAAATGCATATTTTACAAGCCAAAAGTATTATATTTTAATAGTCAAAAATGGTATATTTTACCCGCTAAAAATAGCATATTTTAATGGTCAAAAATGGCATACTTTACAAGCCAAAAATAGCATATTTTATTAGTCAAAAACGGCATATTTTACCAGCCAAAAATATCATATTTTATTAGTCAAAAACGGCATATTTTACCAGCCAAAAATATCATATTTTATTAGTCAAAAACCGCATATTTTACCTGTTAAAAATATCATATTTTAATAGACAAAAACGGCATATTTTACCTGCCAAAAATAGAATATTTAAATAGTCAAAAATGGCATATTTCACCAGCCAAAAATAGCATATTTTACTGTTCACAAATGGCATGTTTTACCTGTCAAAAACAGGATATTTTAATAGTCAAAAATGGCCAATTTTACCAGCCAAAAATAGCATGTTTTACTAGTAAAAATGGCATATTTTATAAGTCCAAAATTACATATTTTACCAGCCAAAAGCAGAATATTTTAACGGTCGAAAAAAGCATATTTTACTAGTCAAAAATGGCATATTTTAACAGCTAAAAAATACCATATTTAACTAGTCAAAATAGCATATTTTACTAGTCAAAAATGGCATATTTTAGCAGACAAAAATTGCATATTTTAATAGTCAAAAATGCCAAATTTTACCGGCCAAAAATTGCATATTTTAATAGTCAAAAGTTGGCAAAATAGCACATTTTACTAGTCATAAATGGAATATTTTACTAGCCAAAAATAGCATGTATTAATAGTCAAAAATTGCAAATTTTACCAGTCAAAATAGCATATTGTAATAGTCAAAAATGGCATATTTTACAAGCCAAAAATCGCATATTTTGCCAGACCAAGATAGCATATTTTATTAGTCAAAAATGGCAAATTTTACCAGCCTAAAATAACATATTTTAATAGTCAAAAATGGAAAATTTTACCGTACAAAAATTGCATATTTAATAGTCAAAAGTTATCAAAAAAGCATATATCACTAGTCAAAAAATGCAAATTTTACTAGCCAAAAATAATATATTTTACTAGTCCTGGCACAATTTACTAGTCAAAAGTAGTATATTTTATGTGCCAAAAGTGGCAGATTTTAAAAGCCAAAAAGGGATAATTCTTCTGTGAAAAATGACATATTCATCCAGTAAAAAATGTTTTACCAGTGAGAATTTTTATATTTTACATGTTGAAAATGGCATACTTTAACAGTCAAAATGGCATATTTTACAAGTCAAAAAAAGCCTAATTTAACAGTCGGAAATGGCAAATTTTACCAGTCAAAACTGGCACAGTTTAACAGTAAAAAGTGCCATATTTTACATGCCAAAAGTGGCAAATTTTACATGCCAAAATTAACATATTTTACATGCCAAAAGTGGCATATTTTAAAAGCTAAAAGTGGCAGTTTTTAAAAACTAAAAAAAGGATATTTCTCCTGTGAAAAAAGTGGCATATTCATCCAGTCAAAAATGGCATGTTTTACCAATGAGTATTTTCATATTTTACATATTAAAAATGGCATACTTTAACAGTCAAAAATGGCATATTTTACCAGTCAAAACTGGCATAGTTTAATAGTTAAAAGTGGCATATTTTACATGCCAAAAGTCGCAGATTTTAAAAGCTAAAAAGAGATATTTTTTTGTGAAAATGTCATATTCATCCAGTGAAAAATGGCAGTGGGAATTTTCATATTTTACATGTTAAAAATGGCATACTTTATCAGTCAAAAATGGCATATTTTAACAGTAAAAAGTGGCACAGTTTAACAGTAAAAAGTGGCATATGTTCCATACCAAAAATGGCAAATTTTACATGGCAAAATTGGCATATTTTACATGCCAAAGGTGGCAGATTTTAAAAGCTGAAAATAGTGTATATTTCTCCTGTGAAAAATGGCATGTTTTACCAGTGAGAATTTTCATATTTTACATGTTAAAAATGGCATACTTTAACAGTCAAAAATGGCATATTTTATCAGTCAAAACTGGCAAAGTTTACCAGAAAAAAGTGGCATATGTTACATACCAAAAGTGGCAAATTTTACATGGCAAAATTGGCATATTTTACATGCCAAAAGTGGCGGATTTTAAAAGCTGAAAAGAGAATATTTCTTCTGTAAAAAATGGCATGTTCATCCAGTCAATAATGGCATGTTTTACCAATGAGTATTCTCATATTTTACATATTAAAAATGGCATACTTTAACAGTCAACAATGGCATATTTTACCAGTAAAAAATAGAATATTTTACCAGTCAAAACAGCATATTTTAACAGTCGAAAATGGCTCGTTTTACCGGTCAAAACTGGCATAGTTTATATGCCAAAAGTGGCATATTGTACATGCCAAAAGTGGCAGATTTTAAAAGCTAAAAAGAGATATTTCTTTTGTGAAAATGGCATATCCATCCAGTGAAAAATGGCATGTTTCACCAATGAGAATTTTCATATTTCATATTTTAAATGGCATACTTTAACAGTAAAAAAAGGCATATTTTACCAGTAAAAAACAGCATATTTTAACAATCGAAAATAGCAAATTTTACCAGTCAAAAACAACATATATTAATAGTCAAAAATTACATATTTTACCTGTCACAACTGGCATAGTTTAATAGTCAAAGGTGGCATATTTTACTGGCCAAAATTGGCTTATTTTAAAAATTAAAAAGGGACATTTCACCTGTTAAAAATGGCATATTCATCCAGTCAAAAATGTCACGTTTTGCCAATGTTGGCATATTTTACCTGTTAAAAATGACATACTTAACAATCAAAAATGGCAAATTTTGCCAGTCAATAACGGCATATTTTAACAGTCGAAAATTGCTTATTTTACCAGTCAAAACTGTCATAGTGGCATATTTTAAAGTTAAAAAAGGATATTTTACCTGTTAAAGATGGCGTACCAATCGAAACTGGCAATTTTTAAAGTTGATAAATGGCACATTTTTAAAGGCAAACATTTCTTATTTTAACAGTAAAAATTGGCCTATTTTGATGGTCAAAAATGGCACATTTTTTAAATAGTCAAAACTGGCATATTTACCAGTCAAATATGGCATGTATTAACAGTAAAAATGGCTCATTTAACCAGTCAAAACTGGCGTAGTTTACCTATAAAAACTGGCATATTTTAACAGTCAAATACGGCGTATTTTATAACTTAAAAAGAGATACTTTAAAAGTCAAAAGTTATTTTTATTGCACACTTAAAATGCACCATGTTTACAAGCATTTGGAAATTTTCAGGACCATTCCGCTCGCGATTATTTTTCTGCAATTTTTCCAATCTTTGAATACACGTTTCGATTTGTTTCTAATTGCAAACTCGATTATTCGCCATTTTGTTTTTAAGTAAGATACGTCGATTGTTTTCATTGTATATTAAAAATGGACCATTTGTACAAACATTTGGAAGTTTTCAGGACAATTCCACTAGTGATTATTTTTCTACAATTTTTCCAAACTTTGAATGCACGTTTCGATTTGTTTCCAATTGCAAACTCGATTATTCGCCATTTTGTCCGTATTACATGGTCTTGAATACTAAAGGTATTGTGACGAATCTAACATGTTATATTTATATTTTCCACGCAAGACTGTATTCCTTTTCTTATTATTGTTATTCAATTGCACTCTAATTTTAATTTTAACCCTTTGGGCCATTCGTTGGAAGCACATGGCCAAAAAAACGGCAAACAGCGCAGAAGCGCTAGTCTTTTCGATTGCGCTCAAAGGGTTAATAACGTACGTCGTAACTCAAATCTATTAATAAACCACTAATGACGTACGTCATAACTCTATCTTCGTTTTCCTCGGGATCCATCCCATTTATATTGTACTGTTTCAAGGCCACACAATAAAACTTAAATACGAAACGAATTATGACACCATAAAGGAATGGACATTAGCCCGAAGAATTCGTTAATTACCAGCCCTTCCGAGCAGGTAAGACGTTTCAAATAACGGCCGAGAAACTTGCGTTTATTATACTCGAAGCGTTTCATAGAGCGAGCTCGTGTAATATATTAAATCGAATTTATTGTGGCTAATCTGAGCGAGGCCATATGGCAAACATCAAAACGCGATATAAATTATTATAAAGCAATTAATAAAAAGCGCACAGCTCTTATATTTTAATAGACATTCCGATGCGGCTCTCATGAATATTCATGATGCGGACGGACGGCGAGAAGGAGGGGATCTGTTTAAAAACGCATTTAACTCATATTTTGCTTCTCAGTATTCTCGTAGAATTATGAAGGATTACTAAGAATCGATCGAAATTTTCTAATTTCAGTTAGCTTACAACAGTTATCATAGAAAAATCAGACTGGAATCTAGATATTTGGACAAATTAGAAACAACTTTACTTGTTGCAGAAAGCATTAGATAAATACAAGAAAACGAAATGTAGCCTGAATATTCATATATTCGGGCTACATTTCGTTTTCTTGTATCTAGATATTTGGAGTAAAGTTGAGCGAAATGGCTTGTGGGTAAATTCTTGAAGTGACTCATGAGTTACCCATCTCTAATTTGGAGTGACTTAGAACCATCCATATGTTATTTTGGTAAGTCGATCCGAAAGCATGATGCTTATGTTTAGGCGAATAGAAAATGAGAAATTTGGATGGATGAGGATGTTTGAAATAGAACAAACAACAAACAAATAAATATAATTACTGTTACAATGAAGATAACATGAAGGAAATGCACATTACTTCTATATAATAATCATCTGAAACTGAACAGATTTAAAACTGAAGACAATTACAAACAATCTTTGGTATTTCGAGGGATTAAGGTGTTCGAAAAGGAGATAAACATTTATTTAACCTTTAAGTTGGTTGATATTTTTTGTCAAACTTCTTTGCAATCGATAAAGACAAGGGCTTTTGGTGTTTTTTGACCACGTGCTTCGGATTAAGGTTTTTGAAAAAGGAGCTACACATGTTATTTAACCGTTAGAGTACTTGCGCTGTTGAGATTTTTTTGTCGGACTTCTCAGTAATCGATAAAGACTAGCGACTATCGACCATGTGCTTCCACCGACCCAAAGGGTTAAAATTTTATATGAAGGTACCAGAAGAAAATGGGAAAAAAGGAGATGAAATGAAAGAAGCAGTATTGAAACAATCAGGCACAGAGCCTGAAGTAGATAAACCAGAATACCATAAATTTTAGGTATTTTTAATTCCTCTCCTACGAAATTTTGCAATACGGCCATTTCTTTCTTTCATCCTTTTCAATTTTCCTCTGATTCCTCTATAGATTGTTAACCCTGGGGCATATGATTTTTAAAAGCTTAACTCAAATTGGCGTATAGAAACGTACGTGCTCGCGTATATATCCGAGTCCCGCATACAAGAGTTCTTTTGCGTAATTATCCTCTTCCTGTGGCGAAAGGGTTAAAAATAAGACGTTGGTTATTTAGCGTACTTTTTGAAGAAACCTGCGATTAATTGATTCATGTTTTTCTTGAATGAAAGCTGTTTCGGTGAGTTTATATATTTATATCAAAGGACAAAGTTGTTGTGTTTCACTAAAAAAATGTTGACACGTGCGGTTTGCAATTAGCGGACAGCCACAAACAATAATTATAATTTTCCAAACGAATACTATGTGTGAGGATAAATGTTGATAGCGGCGTTGGTAATGTTATACAGCAACATTAAATGATTATTAAAATTGTTGTTTGTATCGCGATGATAGTTATTATGGAGCGTTAAAACGGAATATAATAAAAATGCAGTGTGTACGCTCTATATGTGTTTGTGTGTGTGTGTAATTTGTAACGCGGCGTTGCAAGCGACCGAAAAAAAAGAAAACTACAAAAGTGAAAAGTTTTAATATTTATGTGGCACAGTGTAACGTGTAAAATTGCGATTTGCAACAATGTTTCAGGCTTGACAATAATACATTATCTCATTTCGCAAAAAACGACGCATTAATATTCCCAGCACCCCCGCTTTACAATATAAACTTAGTTACGAAATACATTAAAACTGTTTAATACACACATAAAGTAAATTGTGTGCAGCGCCGCGCCGCTGCATGTAATAGCGGCGGTGACAACGCGAGCGCGCCCTCTGCCGGCGGGGTGGCGCGGGATTTTATTGCTCAGAAGATGGAGGATTGATTATAAATGGAAATGGCAATGTGTATGCCCACGCGTCATCCTCGTATTAAACATATATCGGCCGCCGATGTCCTCTTCAATGTTTCAAGGCACAATTTAACCCACATATGACTAGATGCGATTTCATCACTTATTCACGGCCGAAGCGTACACGTTGTGTCCATTAGGAAATAAAATTAACACGTGAATTTAAATTAGTCAGCCCTCGCCGGAAGATATGTATAAATTAAACTAAAACGCCATCCCTCACACACCCGCACACACACACATACACACATACACTTTTTGCGGCCCCGCATGCATTTAAATGCGGTTTATTATCATTTTCCAGGAGTCACAAGTTTATTATCGCATTCTATCAAGCATGCTTGCATTTAATTTTGTAAACACATTTTTTCCACATTGTCACCTTCGAAAATGCCATATAACGCAAACTAGACGTTTGCATCATTTGGGAGGAAAGTAAATCCATTAGTGGAGAAATTTCACCACTAGTGAGGAAATAGTTATTTGTCTACCAAGTGTGGAAAGTACTTGTTTGCCGCACGCTGTGCTTCGATCAGCTAGCACATAAGTGCGAAAAACACACTATCACAAGAAGTAGACTATCCACACTATTTTTGCCATTCTTTCCAGTGAAGTCAAGGCACAGGTTCAAAAAACGCGTCTATAAGTGCAAATAGTTACTGATGTTCAACAACTATAATTTTTTTATAATAATATAAACGGTGAAGCATATGTATAGTATTACCGATCACTCGAGACGTGTGGGGGTAAAGTTTGCACAGAGTGAGAACGTATTCGGAGAACGCGAGAGAACGCGGAAACAAATCTCCAGAGCCAATTGAATAACCCTTTAAACTCGAGGCCTCTTTCGCTCGGGCGAACCAGCAACTCGAGACGATTTCGGCTGTATTAAGGAAGTATTTTACAGGTACTTTAAAATTGGGAAAAAGTAGGAATGGCCTCATTTGGGACGACCTTGAATGGCCTTGACCTTGTATATGATGTTGCCTAACGTTCAGGCGTAGGTCGCGTGCTGGATGCAGCAAAACCCAGGCGTCGTAGCGGCGCCGCTCGAGTACAAAGAGCGGAATGCCTCGAGTGTTTGGTATAACTCTACACGCTAATACATGAAAATAAGTTTTTTATTATGATCTTTGTTTCGCTCTAATAGTGAGTTCGTGGCAATGAAAATTGTGAAAATTGTTTTCCGCACTTTAACATGACGGTGTGTAGGGAACAGTGTTATACAAACAACAACTTTTAACACGTATTCTTCGTAACAACAACTTTTAACACGTATTCTTCGTATCTTCAAGAAAATCAATTTGCCCTTCATTGTTTTAACGTCAGTGGAAAAATAAATTGGTTGTTGCTTTTCATTACCATAGCTGGCGCTAGTGTTTGAAATATTTCTCTCCTTGAACAATAGAGTACTTTCATAACTTGTTGTGTTATATATTATAACACGGCATGTATTTATTCTCTGGCAATATTTTGATAAACTACAAGGATTTTCAATAGAATATTTTTCAAAATTATTCTCCAACAATAACTAAATCTTGAAACTTGCAAAATAAATACCATGTGCTAAATAAAAGGTAAGCCACAAACTAGATCTTCGAAGCTGAAGAGGAACTCAGGCAAATGGTGACCAGTTTTTAGCTAACGTCAAAATAAAACAATAAAAAAGTGTACAATGCAAATATGAAGATCCAAAACAAAAATGTAGATATAAACCATAAGAACTACAGAGAAACAGAGCAAGAGGCAAAACATGGATATGGAATGGAGGAACATAGTAAATATAACACTGTGCGAAGAATCTTTAAAGAAAAAGTGCTACAACTCTGAAATTCTATAACAATGAAGAATGTAGCAGCTTAACCACACTTAGAAATAAGATGGGGCAACTTGATTCAGAGAAGGTGTCTTTACCTCAAATCAGGAAAATATTTGCCTGTTGCAGATATATAGTGACTAAAGTTGCTGAACCATTAATTCCTGGGATAAATTTCTCGGTAATTGTAGAAAAATATATAGCAATATACACTGGAATTATCGCTTGATAGAAATTGAAAAATTGAAAATGGCACTAAAAATATTGAATAAACGTGATTCAGAGAAAGTGTCTTTACCTCAAATCAAAAAAATATTTGTCTGTTGCAGATATGCTGAATCGGGAATTCCCGACAATTTTAGAAAAATGTATAGCAAAATATAGGGTGTTTCAGACCACCCGTTCACCCCAAATATCTCCTGAAATACGAATCGGATTGAGATAAAAAAAAATATGTCCAAAAATGTTTTTTGAGCCCTATCATGTGGTGTGAAATGTGGAAACCCCCCCCAGGGTCAGGGAAGGGGGTAACTTTGAAATCTTAAATGGGAACCCCTATTTTTGATTGCAGATTTGGATTCTATGATAAAAAATATTGGGTTTTCATCAGAAAAAAAAATTCGATGAGCGACAGATGGCGATATATTCAGCAAAAACATTTATTGAATTATATTTATTTCTCGCATCAAATGATAGATTACGACATTTTTTACGTAGTCATCTCTTAAATAAGGCGTTGATTGAAGACATTCGTAATTTTATGTCAGAAATAAGCAAAAAACAAAAAATTCTTTGTAGAAAAAATCGTAGAAACGAATAAAAATCAATTTGATTATCAAATTCCATTCTATTCTTTTCTATTGTGGTAATGTATAAATGTTTGTAACGATAAACAGGATTTTTTTTAATTAAAAAAAAAAAATTTTTACTAATCGAAAAAATTTTTTCGAATAAAAACCTAATATATTTTAGAGTAGAAGCCAAATCTGCTATAAAAAATAGGGGTACCTATTTAAGATTTCAAAGTTACCCCCCACCAAATTTCACATCACATGATAGAGCTCAAAAAAAAATTTATACGTATATTTTTGTATGTCAATCCGATTTGTATTTCGCGAGATATATGGGGTGTACGAATGGTCAGCAACACCCGGTATACCGTCGCAATGTTTTAATTATTCGTAGAAGTATTTCTACAGAAATTCTTCTAGTTTCCACCCTGTGAGAACGTACGGAATTTTGTTAACTAATTTTCCATTAATAAAGTTAATTCTATATGAAACCGAAAAATTTAACTTTTTTAGGTTTCCGTCACGTTAAAAGCCTCCCTATTCTATACAATAAAATTTTTTCAGTATTTTTTTTGTTAATTCGTAGGTCAAATATTATACGAATCCAAATTTTCAGAATTTTACACGGCTATTTCAATTTCCATCCCCTTAAAACCACCCCAGTTTATCAAAAAATTAAAACGAAAATCTTCAAAAATCCATATCTCAATTGAAAATTGTTGGATTTACAAAACCCGAATTGATTTTGAATTAGCTATACTTCGGCCATTGAGGATGATTTTTTATAGAATTTTGTCTGCGCGTTTTATATTTTTTCTGCGATGTTTTCATTCAAGTGCTCAAAAAAATAAAACTAAAATTTTCAAAAATTCATATCTCCATTAAAAATGGTTAAATTTACAAAAACCAAATTGATTTTCAATAAGCGATACTTCGACCATTTAGGATATTTTTTAAGGATTTTTTTCTACGCGTTTTATATTTTTTTCTGCGACGTTTTCATTCAAGTGCTCAAAAAATTAAAACGTAAATTTTCAAAAATTCATATCTCCATTAAAAATTGTTAAATTTACAAAAATCAAATTGATTTTGAATAAGTGATACTTCGACCATTTAGAATATTTTTTAAGGAATTTTTTCTACGCGTTTTATATTTTTTTTTCTGCGACGTTTTCAATAAATGTTCAAAAAATTAAAACGAAAATCTTCAAAAATCCATATCTCTATTGAAAATTGTTGGATTTACAAAAACCGAATTTATTTTGAATTAGCTATACTTCGGCCATCGAGGATGATTTTTTATAGAATTTTGTCTGTGCGTTTTAAATTTTTTCTGCGATGTTTTCATTCAAGTGCTCAAAAAAATAAAACTAAAATTTTCAAAAATTCATATCTCCATTAAAAATTGTTAAATTTACAAAAACCAAATTGATTTTCAATAAGCGATACTTCAATCATTTCGGATATTTTTAAAGGAATTTTTTCTACGCGTTTTATATTTTTTCCTGCGACGTTTTCATTCAAGTGCTCAAAAAAATAAAACAAAAATCTTCAAAAATCCATATCTCTATTGAAAATTGTTGGATTTACAAAAACCGGATTGATTTTGAATTAGCTGTACTTCGGCCATTAAGGATGATTTAATATGGAATTTTGCCTGCATTTTTATATTTTTTTCTACGATGTTTTTGTTCAAGTGCTTAAAACGAACATTTTTGAAGATTTTCTGTATTAAAACTGTTGAATTTACAAAAACCAAATTGATTTCGAGTGTTAAAAAATTCAAACGAACCTTTTTGAAGATTTTTTGTTCAAAAATGTTTTGGGCAAGTGCTTAAAAAATTAAAACGAAAATTGGTTAATGATTTTATTTCAAAATAATCCTTCGAGAACAGAGCAAATAATCTTACAAAAGATGCGTTTTTCAGAGGTAAAACTAAAATACAAAAACATTTACCACATACCTATTCTATTATTCTGCAAAAATCTCCAAATACTCGAATTTTAAACTGAATGAAGGATAGTCGTATAGTTAGTTGGTACAGCAGATAAGATAGCCAAAATATTACCTTCAGTCACAGGTATAATACCAAAAGAAACACTATTTACGTGACCAGGTGGGCAAATATTAGCAGAATCATATCAAAAACATTTTTGAGAAACCATCAACAATTTCAGAAGGCGCTATGACGTTTACTAACCGTGATCACAGTCACAGTTTAAAATCACTGATATTAGAAAGTAGCAATCACAGGCAGCAACGTGATGCAAAAGTAGCAGTTTTGCTCATCTCTATTAGCAGGTGATGTTGAACTTTTGGGAGAGGCTCAAACGGAAGAGTTCGTGCGCCGAAATAGGCATCATTTGGAGGACGTCATTTTAAAAACTAGATTTCGACTTTTGATTATTTAATGGCAAGTCCCTATGAACATATCTCATTATTAAAGTTTTGAAAAATATTTTTCTCTTCATATTTTTTAAAGCGATGAAACTGTAAATGAAACCCTGACACACCCTTTATTATTCGAATTTGGCTGAAATTGCCAAACAAAACCTATGTGCGTTACTGAAATATTTTGAAAAGCAGGCTTACTCATTATGAAAATTTCAAAAAATAATATACTCCTTCGGTACAGACACAATTTGCTTGCATACCATAACACTTAAACTTCCCACTGTTGCCAGGAATTAAATAACCATTCTCCCAGCTTTCTTTGTAAATGCTGTATTCAATTTCCATTTTGTGTTTCTTTAAGTTTCCGCGCTCATTTTTTATTCACGTAAACGAGGCATTTTGCTGCGTGAGTATATTCTTACATGAGTGGAGGCGAGGGTGGTCAAATTGTTCTTTCCAGGTCCTACTTGTTACTTGAACGATTGCCTATTAATTATTTAACAAGTTTTTACCGTATGAAAATTAATCAATCTTTTAAATGAGCCATGAAATATTTCTCTTGAGATTTTTTTGATATATTTTATTTTTCTAAAAGCTTTTGAACGAGCTATGATATATTTTTCTTGGGGTTTTTAAAACAATTTTATGTTTCAGAAAGCTTTCGCTTTTCCATCTTTTGAACGAGCTATGAAATATTTACGTTGAGATTTTTGAAAGTATTTTTTTTCGCTTGTCGAAAAAACCTCTGCTAGGAAGCAAGACTATGTTGTCAAAAACCAAACACGATTCTGCCTCTTATAATTTTGAAATCTACGACGACTCCGAATCCAGCAAACTGTAATTTGATCACGGTGCATGAAAACGATCAATCTAGGAAAACTGAGAAAGCGAATATTACAATCGTCCGCAGGCAGAAAGAACCTCACAATAGATGAGGAAGGGCCAGCGACCAACATGGTAAAGAAGCTCTGGTAGAAGGACTTGAGGTATTTACATGAGTAACAAGCGTGGGGGGAAGTTCAATAGGCCGCAGTATTTAGGAGTCTACAAGACCTCACATTGTTACGAAATTAAAAAAGCTTAAAAACTATTTTATAAGAAAGTTATGCGCTGTTGCCAGCTTCATAAATTATAACCTCAAAACAAAATGACTCCATACGTAACTAAATAGTGCCAACAAAAATGTCACCTCACTTCACTAAAAGTTGATCGTAAATGGATTATATGTTCACCTACAATGTGTCTATACACCAATTACGATAGTATTTTGTAGTATTATTTATCGTCAAATCGAATAGAAATTAATGTTGTATGAATGAAAATGAAACAGATAATGAATGGACGGAACAGAGAGAGCGGATCTCAAAATATCAGTTTCATTGAAAAATCATTCGGAAATAAATTCATCGGTTATGATGCGCCGCCGCTGCGAAAGGTGCTAATTGACATTTATAATTTGGCGGTTGCATTTATTTGTTAATTACTGCAGACAAATTATTTAGTAATTCAAAAGTGGACGCCGCTTGAATTATTGACACACATTTTTGCGTGTAACTCATTCACCGCCAACACCGATACCGCTGCCACTACGCATGCAAAACAAAAATGAATGGACCACGAATTGATTATATTTTCTATCGTGCGTTACATCGATACATTAGCCTTAACACCTTAACACCTTAACAACGTCCAGATAAGATTAATTGGCTCATAGCCTTTGAATTTTTGTTTCTTGTAGAAGTCAGTCTTAATGTAACCAAATATATCGAGATAATGAGTTACAATTGGCTTTGCGAGCTTTACCTAAAAGTGCTTAATTTGGCGTTAGTGTCTCAACCATGGTTACAAGTCTTGTAGAAGTCAGTCTTAATGAAAGCTTTCCAAAAGGTTATCAAATATATTAAGATAAGGACTTAGTTCATCTAAAATTGTTAAAGGTGTTAGTGACTCCACCATGGTTACAAGTCTTGTAGAAGTCAGTCTTAATGAAAGCTTTCCAAAAGGTCATCAAATATATTAAGATAAGGATTTAGTTCATCTAAAATTGTTAAAGGCGTTAGTGACTCCACCATGACTGAAACTAGTACGGGAGTAGTGTAAACTTGTAATAGTAATTAAGGTATCTAGGGCGTTATGAGTACAATAACGTGGACGCTTTGCTCATAACGTCCGTAATGCCTTTAACATTTTATGTCATACTTGTAGTTTAAATTTATCGAAGATTTGCTTAGACTATTTTCTGAGAGATTGTCGCGTCGAAAGCCGCGCCGCGCAGATGTCTACGGCGTTCGCACGCTTGATTTGCGCTTGGCGAATTGTTGACAGTCGATCTGTTGATAATTACTACAAGCGGGCGTTATGAGCGGGCGTTATAGAAATAACGCCCTAGAGCGTTATTTGTCATGCCATTATGATTTCAATAATAAACAAGTATGACATAAATATAAATTGTGAAACTTTTAATTACAAATTCACCATATTGTCCATTCAACATTTGTCGCAGCCTAATAACCGAGACGATAATATCCGAATTTATAAATCAACAGTTACTTTACTAGTTATGTGCAGCAGCAAAATAAATTGTCGGTTTAGTAATCGTTCCACCGGAAAAATGTTTTGATACTTTAAACACATTTGTGTGCGACGATTCGGTACATATACGTCATTTTATTTACAATAAATCACCGCACATTAATAATATATAATTACGACAGTGTACACATGTATTTATTTTCGTTCGGACATAATGACCCCCGTTTTTTCCGCATATAAATATATATAAAAAAACCGAATACTATGTATGTACATGATGCTGTTCCCATGTAATTGCGGACTTTCATTAGCCAAATGTGTGTGTTTAAATTTCTAATAATCGCACTTTTGTGTCCCTTATTGTATTATTTCTATATGGAATTACGCGCGATCAATGTCATTAGTGTGTGACGCATTATTTCGAGTTTCTAGTAAATTATGGTTTCTGGTATTCACTGGCTCGGTGTTTATTGGGAATTTCTTCGCGGTAGTAAATGTAATTATCTATATTTAAAAGATTGGATTTACCATAAAAGGTTTGCTTTAACATGGAGATGGGCGGCCTGAATAATTTGATGCCAATTTCAAGCCGGAGCAAGATGGAGTTGATGCTCCATCTTGCTTGCGCTACCCCTTGAATCAATGAAAATGCACTTTGCTTCTGAATGAGGATTTTCCAGTAAGCATGCAAGCCATTATGGAAGAGGATGAGCAACTGCAGTAGGATGGAATTAAAAAAATTAGTGAACAACATTAAAATTTATTTAAAGCCAATTTGAAGTCGGAGCAAATTGGAGTTAGTTCTCCATCTTGCTTGCGTTACCTCTTTAATCGATGAAAATGTACTTTGCTCATAACAAAATTTGCTTGTGAATGAGGATTTTCCAGTAAGCATGCAAGCCATTATGAAAGAGGATGAGCAACTGCAGTCGTATAGAATTTAAAAAAAAAATAGTGAACAACATTAAGATTTATTTAATGCCAATTTGAAGTCGGAGCAAAATGGAGTTAGTGCTCCATCTTGCTTGCGTTACCGCTTGAATCAATGAAAATGTACTTTGCTCATAACAAAATTTGCTTCTGAATGAGGATTTTCCAGTAAGCATACAAGCCATTATGGAAGAGGATGAGCAACTGCAGTCGTATAGAATTAAAAAAATTAGTGAACAATATTAAAAATTATTTGATGCTAATTTGAAGTCGGAGCAGAATGGAGTTAGTGCTCCATCTTGCTTGCGTTACCTCTTGAATCGATGAAAATGTACTTTGCTCATAACAAAATTTGCTTCTGAATGAGGATTTTGCAGTAAGCATGCAAGCCATTATGGCAGAGGATGAGCAACTGCAAAATGTACTTTGCTCATATAAAAATTGGCTTCTGAATGAGGATTTTCCAGTAAGCATAAAGGTCATTATGGAAGAGGATGAGCAACTGCAGTCGTATAAAATGAAAAAATTAGTAAATAATATTAAAAATCATTTGATGCCAATTTGAAGTCGGAGCAAGACGGAGTTAGTGCACCATCTTGCTTACGTTACATCTTGAATCAATGAAAATGTACTTTGCTCATATCAAAATTGGCGTCTGAATGACCATTTTCCAGTAAGCATGAGCAAATGCAGTCGTATAAAATTTTTAAAAAAAATTATTTGAACGGTGAAAAATTACATAAGGAAAATCTGTTGCCAGAGTTAAGTTTTTATTATTCTGTTTATAAAATCGTCTCCTTTCTTCGCCGTGAAACTATTTCAAGTCTCCGTGCGTGCGGCGATGAAACAACCGATGAAGTTGAAATAACAATAAAAAAAAACACCAGTCACGTTTACGTTATTGTTGTGTTTATGTTTCGGGAAAGGCGCTTAATGTGTTCGGGGGGCTTTGTTTTGGTTTGAGCGTCGTCGCAAGTTATTTAAAAACGTGTTTTCGGTAGCCGACTTCGGTTTCAATGGGAAACGCAAATACACACATTGCCAAACAAACAGAATATCTCTTTCGAATTACGAATTAGAAAGTTGCCTTTACGGTTAAGCAGTGATAATGCTGCCGGTTATTTTTAGGAGAGGCGGAAAAATTATATGGTACCTGTGAAAAGTAAATAATTAGAAAAGGACCACAGACTTGTTACTTTCTCCGTTACGAAGTACGAGAAGGTATTGTGATCGTGATTTTTTTTCAAATTTTTTTTACGGAAATATCCGTTTTGGGGTCCCTAGATGCCATTTCAACAATTTCTGGAAAAATTTGTGTCTGTGTGTATGTGCGCGCTGTATCTCAAAAACTAATAGAGCAATTGTTATGAAACTTTGAACATATGTCTTATTTGATAATCTGAAGAACTGAAAAGCTTTTGGTAAAATTTCGTACACCGGAAGTGGGTGTTTACCTTAACTGTTTTTTGTTTTTTGCCAATATTTTCTTAAATATGAAAAATATCACAAAAATATTTAAACAAACTTTAAAGACAACAAAGAAATGAACATCTTTTGCTTGAAAACATTTTTCATAAAATCATTTTTATTCTAGAAAAAAAATTATAATTTTTTTTTAAATTTTTGTTTTATAATTATAAAACGATAATAGTTACAGCAAATTTATGTTAATAATAATTGTAGAGAATGCTAAAATGAACAACTTATAAAGAACAAGTTCTTTTCGAAATCCCTTTAGTTTTTGAGTAAACTGAGTTTTTGAATTTGAAGTATAATTTTTTCATCTTTCACAATTTTGACGTTTTAAACGTCAGTTTCATCCGAGTTTACGCAACGATTGATGTACATTTAAAATATGATTTCAATTAAAAATAAACCATGAAAACGTAAATATAAATGGCTATGATACCATCAAGTTAGAGAAAGTAACATGATGCCCACATCACCATTTTTTTTGTATTGCAATAATGAGTCATTTTTTTAGAAGTGGATAAAATTGCGTTTAACCTCTTCACGCCCAGGTCGCCACATGTGGCGACAAGCGAAACAAACGGAAACAAAATTATTTCTTAGAAGAAAAAAAATTACCTTTTTGGCGCCATCTATGGAATATTATTTTAAATATAATTTTGCATAAATAGGTAAGATTGTGACAGTGGAATATTTTGTAGAAAAAGGTACCAACAACAAAAAAGTAAAAGCAGCATGGGCGCGAAGTTGTTATGGAAATTTCAATTTGTTAAATTCTTGGATTCGTTCCTTTATGAAAAATAAAACAAGAATTTCAACTTTCAAAATTCAGCCCAATTATTATTACTCGCGGTGGTGAAAAGATAAAATCCGGTGTATACGAAATCCAGTATTTGAATGCAATAGTATGTAGATCAGATAGGTCGAAGTGTATCAATTAGTTTTTCGTTCTTTTCGTCTTAATTAAAATACCAGTTTATTTTTAAACCATTGTTTAGAATGTGCTCAATTGTGGACTAGCACGTGGTAACGGTCGCAACCATAATTTTCATTATTCGCGGTGATTGGAGGAAAATTCCAAAAAATTCTGATCAAGACAAACTGAATTTTTCATATGTAAACTATACCCGGCACACCGAATAGGTGGTATGGTCACGTTGCGTTCACCCCGCGTCCTCGTGACAGTTCGTCGAGACGTTATGAAAAGCCTGATTCACACAGCCGGAAATACAAATCTCTCTACTTCAACCCACAAAATCTAACCATTTACCACTTCCTAATTAATTGTAATTGAAAAAGGCTGATTTAAGGATAGAACGTAACACATGGCATACAACGGGCGTGATTAAAAATTTCGGCTGCGTGACATACGCTTCACATGCGTTTGCGCTGACCAATCAGCGAACTTCACGCGAAAATGACGCAAACCCATTGTACCACCGATTCGGTGCGCCGAGTATAGCACGTAGTAACGATCGCAACTCGCGATGATTGAAGGACAATTCCATAATTCCAAATCCAGATATACAAAACCAGCCGAGTAATATTTTTGTTAAAATATAATTTTTTTAAATTATTTTCGATTTGTATTATTAACTTTCCGGCGTAATATTTTTGTAAAAATATAATTTTTTTTACATTAATTCCGATTTGTATTATTAACTTTCCGGCCACTTAATCGAACGATTAAACATTGTAATATCGGCTCAATGTTTATCCAACAAGAATACATAATTATTTGTGGAAGACAGATAAAGCCGCCCAGTGTAACAAACTGAACGTTGTGTGTCGAGTTTTATTTATGTAAGCAAGATAGTTATAATAATATTTATAATAATCGTTTGTTGAGATGTTTGAAGGTCGCCCTCCGATAATTCTCTAAACGACATTTGAATAGCATTAATTATAAAGCGGGAGATACTGCGAGCCGCCTTATCTAACATCATGCTGGTAGAAAGGAACGATAAAATATGTGTAACAGCTTTTTATGGTTTTCCATTCAGACCGATTTGAATAATCCGACCGTTGGCGTATCGTAATTTCGAATCGACGTATTTACATGTAATTATCAATTTTTGGCCAACTAATTAGTACAGTTTTCGTTGTCAATCGAATCAAATAATTGCTACTACCCAGGGGCGACTCGAGCCACGGAGCCATGGCACTACCTGTAGTTTCAAGCTCAAAAATGTTTTGCAATTAAAAAAAATGGAAAATTATTTTGAGCTATAGTGATTTTTCAGACTAATTTACAATTTTCTTACTAAAATATTCTGCATTTTTTATTAGTAAACATGTATTTTAGATTTTTTGGGTTTAAATTTTTGATCATTTGGCCTAAATATTCTTTATTTTGACCTAAATTTTCGATTTAATTGTTAAAATTTTCGACGTTTTAGACCGCATTTTTTATTTTCCCGCAGTATTTATAATTTGTAAATTTTTGACCTGTATTTTCAATTTTCTGATCTTTTGCCCCAACTATTTTTTTTATTAATTAACATTTTGACCTAAATTTTCGATTTAATTATTAACAATTTTTATGTTTTGGCCCGGATTTATGATTTTGCGGGCCGAATTTTTAATTCTAGTTCCAAATTTTTTAATTGATTTTGGTTAAAATATCTATAACCTGAATTATTGATCTATATGCAAGATTTAAAAAAAAAAAATCGGGTATTTTCAAATTTTCTTTGAAGAAATTTTCGATTTTCCAGTCTGCATTTATTATCTTTAGGCCCGAGTTTTCGATGTACTGTCTAAATTTTCGACTTTCTGACTAATATTACAGATTTTTATTATTCTATTAATCTTTTGACCTAAATGTTTCTTTATTTTGACCTAACTTTTCGATTTTATTGTTAAAATTTTCGATCTTTTGGTTCGCATTTTTGATTTTACGATTAGTCTGCATTTATTATCTTTAGGCCCGAGTTTCGATGTTTTGTCAAAATTTTCAACTTTTTGGAAACATGGAAGATTTATATTTTTTTATCTGCTAAAATTATTGTTTTTTATTTGTCAGAATTTTAGATTTTTGGTCTATTTTTATCCTAATTTTAGATTTTGTAACTTGAATTATTGATTTCATTTCGTGATTTTTTTTATTTTTTTACTATTATTTTCGAACTTCTTATTTTTGGCAGCTGAAAGTGGCCAATAATTTTGCTTTTACCTAAATTTTCGATTTTTTTGTGTGCGATTTTATTTTTAGATCAGGATTCTTGATTCTCTGTCTCATATTTTAGATTTCTGAATTTCCTTTTTTTTTCTTCTTTATTTTGACCAAAATATTCCGATTGGTTTGTGGGAATTTTCGATGTTTTGTTAAATTTTCACCTTTTTAGGCCCTATTGTAGATTTTTACTTTATGGCCTATATTTTGTATTTTCGATTATTTTGGTTTCAATTTTTGGTCTTTTGGCCGAAATTTTCTTTATTTCATGTAATTGTTCCGTTTTTCCCTACTAATTTAATTTATTTAATTTATATGTTTCTACACTTTTACATTATAATTTAAGTTATTAATTAATCAATTATTATAATTTAAATCTCATTCCTGTAATTAGTGTATATATTGTAAAAATGGTGTTCCCAGTTAATAAACGTTTATTTATTATTCTTATTTCAACTTTCGATTTGTTTGTTAAGAAAAAATATTTTTTTAATCCACCACTTTGATTTTTAGGTACGAATTTTAGATTTTTGGTCTTCATATTTTTAATTTTTGTCCCATATTTTAGATTTTCTTAGCCTGAATTATTGATTTTATTGTGCGATCTTTTAAAATCTTTTTGCTATTATTTTCTAATTTCTCGTCGGAACTTATTTTAATCTAAAGAGTTATTTTTGGGGCAAATTATTTTTCCTTTGCTTGTGTTTTCAATTTTTTGGTCTGCATTTTTATTTTTAGATCAGGTTTTTTTTTAATTTTTTGCAGATATTTTAGATTTGTTCCAATTTTTTTAAATTTTTGGCCAAAATATTCGATTCGTTTGTTGAAATTTTGGATTTTTTGGTCCGCATTTTTTATTTTTAGACCTGAGTTTTTGTACTAAATTTAGACAAAATAAAATACCGGAAAAAAATCTCGCATATAAATCAATAATTCTTTATTTTGGCCTACTTTTTTTTATTGGTTTGTTAAAATTTTCGATATTTCCGCATTTTCGATTTTCAGGCCCGACGTTTAGGTCAAAATTTTTGATTTTTTGTCCTACACTTTAAATTTTGTTAACCTGAATTATTAAGTTTTACCCGGAAATTTTTTTTTTTTTTGCGGATTTTTTTTTTGTGGTCGTAGTTTTTGATTTTTGATTTTGCCAACTACATTTTTGATTTTTTTAACCTGTATTTTCAAGGGTTTTGTATTCATCTCAGGTTATTTATTTAATTTTATATTTTTTATATTCGTGGTGGGTTTTAATTTAAAAATGAGGTTTATTTTTAGATAAAATTAATTCACTTTGATATTTATTTGGAAAATATAGTCTGCGGGATTTATGTTAGAGAATTAATTAATTTTCAAATATTTGCAGGAATTTTGGATTTTTTTGCATCAAACAATGAAATGTATAATCTAGTTTTTTTGTTATCTGATCTGAACTGATTTGCTAAGTACAATACTAGACTTCATTCATCATTCGTTCAAGGCAGCGGCGGCTCGTGGATCTTCGTAGAGGAGGCTCGTGCTGCTTATAAAGGAAGCAAATATTCCACTGCTATTTTGGTCAAATTTTCCTCCGTGGCCGAACATCCACGAGCCGCCGCTGATTCAAGGGTTATCCGAGAAAGACAAACAATTGAAAAACATCTGAAGGGTGAATTTAATTTCTGTATCTTTTCCACACCAAACCTGATTTTTTTTTTCGAAATCTAGCCATTCATTCAAGAATTATCCTCTAAAAAACAAAGTCAATTGTAAGCAATGCAGAAGCTTTATTATCGATTAGTTTATATAATGTGTTTCAAATAGAAAGTAATCGTAGTCAGGGGTGACTCGTTATATAGAGCCAAGGAGCCATGGCACTACCTGTAGTTTCAAGCTAAGCAAGAATTTTTAATTAATTCTTACTTTGGTCTAGGAAGATAAATCGTTCTTTGTTTTTTTCAAAAAGTGAGGGGGGGGGGAGTATTGAAGAAGTGGCTCTACCATCAACATATCTCACGAGCCGCCACTGCTACTACCATTTACATAATGGGTTACAATGTTTAAGATGAAGCAGAACAAAAAACATGTATCCATTAGAAAATGTATTAGGTTTAAAGTGATATTTACTAACTATATCTTAGCAAGATGGAGCTTCATCCTTGAAAGTTTGAAATTTTATATAATTTCTTCTTTTTTTTTAGTTTAAAGCATTGTTAACTTAAGCTCTTTGTACTCAAGAATTATTTTTACCATGACAAAATATTATTCTCGAGTATAAAGAACTTAAGCTAACAATGCTTTAAACGTTTACATTACTAAAGTCAAAACAGTCTCTTGTGACCTTGTTAAATTTTAATCTCAATAAATTGTTTTTCATAGCCACCTACGATTTTTATTTAGTAAAATTGCTATTGAAATGGTCGATAAACGAGTTTTCTGCAAATAACTTTTAATGCGTTAGGAATTGGGACAGGGTTGTTATAAGGAAAAATATTTGTTTTTTAATTCTGCATGGAATGACATAAAAATATACAGGGGCTCCAATTTAAAATAAGAAAAATATAGTGCTTTAAAGTTTGAAATGTTTGACACTAAATTTTGGACACCCTGTATAATTTGTATCGATCAAACTTGTTTAACGGGACTATCAGACATTATTTAATAAGTACCTTGTATGATTTTATTAACAAGGCACTATTTTTATTTTTTATTCATTATTTAAAACAATAGTGCAAAACTGATTTTTTTAGTTTTAATTTTTTTTTGCCGATATCCCTGAATCGATTCCAATAAAATTATAGGAGCATGTAGGCAAACATAAAAGGTACCAAAATAAGCAATAAAATACATAGCATGTAATTTAAAAAAATATATCATCATGGCGTCACGCTTTTTTGGGACACCCTGTATATTCAAAAATATTTTCCTGAAATGCATCATAGGATACAAATATATTCTACAAAATATCGAAATCCTAACTTCATTAGTAATTGAGCTATAGAAGACGGGAGGTGAAACTCAGGACCCTGTATAATACGAGCTAAATCGATTTGCGGTTTCATCTAGGAAAAAATGCAAAAAAATTGGCAAGTCATCATGAGCGTGTTAGAAAATTTTTAAAAGTAGTCGATTTTTACTTTCTCCGTTACGAAGTACGAGAAAGTCTTGTGATAAATACAATTTTCTTTTTAAAGCAAAAAGAAAACAACACACGTTTAGCCAGAAATTAGGTGTTCGGACACATTTGCCCAACCCTGTATAAGTAACTATTATGCCATAAAATCGGAGAAAGTAATATGTTGGCCACAAAATATTTTTTTTATTTTACGATTAATTTATTACCCCTGTTGTCTGTGCATGCGTGTGTGTTTGTGCACATCACTTCTTCGTATGATTGTAAACATGGTTACTAACCAATCAATATTACACACGGTATATTAATCGAAAGTACTAACCTTCTGCGAATGTCCGGGCGCATTTTGTTTCCTCGGATTTGCCCATTTTTGCTACCGGTCGACGAACTCATCCGACGCTGTAACTATTATTCACGATTTCTTCACTTTACCATGTATTACCGGCGGCAATTTTTACACAGTACTCCTCTTCCATATTTACACTACATGTTCACTTAACACACACACGAATCGATCCAAAGAATACTCGAAATTTATTGAAAATAGCTAGAAAATGACGCCGCGCGGATATTTACACTACATGTTCACACACACACACGAATCGATCCAAAAAATCGATAAAAATGACGCCGCGCGGATGCGTTTACGGAGGGACAGCCGATAAGCACGATTTCTTCGCCGCGTCTTTCTCTCCTTCCCTCTCTCCTCAAACTAAACAAATGCATGTGTGCATCGAGTCGGCGGCGACATCCCGCAAGTCTCCAAAACATTTGCTTGTTTTTCCGTTAAATTGTAATGCAGGTGTGATAATTACGGGCGTACATTATTGTAAATACATCGAGTGATTAACAGTGCAAGTGATGTTTGTGAATATGGACCGTGCTGATACTACGAACACAGAATTCACTGTTGGAAGCTGCAATTTGGAAGTTTTAAGGTTGGTGGTGTTTGATAAAAATTCGCTTATAAATCGAAGCTGTATTATGAGAGCCATATAATACGGATAAGTATTTTAATCAAACAATAATTAAGTAACATCTAATTGCAAATTGTTTTTGACGTGTTTCCATGTTTGTGCCGTACCGATTGACTGTGTTATTGTATAATTAATGGTTACTTTATTTTCTATCACATTCCCATTGTTGTTGTTTTGCTATTGCACAGAAAATTGACGCATTTTTACAAATATGTGAATGTCGAACGAAAGAAGATAGGCATAGGGAATGCTAGTATGGATCAATGCAGAATTGAATTCTGCGTCGGAATATGTAAAAATATACAGGGTGTTCCATTTAAAAACATCGAGATTTAATGCTTTAAAGTTGACTAAATGTCGTATGAAATTTTGAACACTCTTAATTGTATTTTTCTAGAACTAGAGTGATTTCGAAAAAGTTGTTCATTTTGGCATTTTATATAATTCTTGTTTATACAGGGTCTTGAATTGTAACGCAGGCCATGGGGGTTTACGTTCCATTTTTTTTTTCAAAAACCAGAGGGGAGATATCGAAAAAAACGTATTTTTTATACGTTGTTTATTTTGGTATTTTCTGCAATTTTTGTTTATACATGGTGTTGAATTGTAAAGAAGACGATAGGGATTAGTTTTATCGGCATTGCTGTCCCTTCGTGGCGACGACTGAAAAAATGTGCTATATTAAGCTAGATATTTCAATGTTCAAATAATATACAAGCAGAAAATAGTTCGGGAAAGTATTGTGATGGTGAAAATGTTTCAATTTTTTTTAAAGGATTTCTCGTGTAATTAACACAAAATGCAAAAATTGCACTTTTTTAAAAGTCGGTTTTAAATTTGCCAAACGCATTATTCGATTATTAATTGTTAGAGAACATTTCCAATTACTCAGCTCTGTGTACTTACCTACATAAAATAATGTCCCTCATCCATCCTTAAAAAATTTGACTCGAAAATGATCATCCAAAAACAACACTCCACCACATTATTAAACTCTTTTAACAACGAACTCGCTCACGGAACTGGAAAATTTTTTTGGTGCTAACAGCCTTATCATCTTTTGGCCCGGGGCCAATTCGTGTCCGGCGAAGATATCGCAAGACCACATTCTTTCACCTGTTATCAGTGCTTATCTACGCAGCTCCGATTCGAATCAAATTCATTTCAATCTGCACACAAGACAGACAAAGATGCAAATACATACAGACCAGTTTGTTATCATTGAAAGTCGGGCAGTACATCTTCCGGCGAGTGAGTGTTAAGGTGTTTTAGTGTGCGGATTGTGGAAAATTGGATTAAGTTATAAAGATGAACTGTTGGTAAGTGATTAAATGAAATTGGTTTAATTTTATTGAATGCATTTTTGAATTCAGGTTAATATCACTCAACATAAATAACGAATGAGTGGAATGACCATCAGTTCGATAGCCCTTTTACAGATGATACAGAATGTTATAGCCAATATACAATAATTATGCAAAGAATTCTATTAATTAAGATTATGTATAAATTCATTAAACAATTAACAATTGCTTACTTAAAATATTTCTCGGATAGATCGATTGTTATTTATCAAAATGCAGAATTTGGGGATGGGGTGTTTACAGATTTTAATGGAATTGTAATCTCGAATGTGTTTTGAATAAATTTGTGGAATTTTAAGTAGATGGCAACTGTTTTTATATTTTTTTTAAGTCTTGGAAATTTTTGTATTTTCCGACAACTTCACGTTCCGTTGGAATGAGATTATTTCGAAATTTTGGGATGGGGTGTTTACAAATTTCCATGTATTTGTAATCCTGAATGTTCTTTTAATAAATTTGCAAAATTTCAAGTCAATGGCAACTGTCATATATTTTTTTCAAGACTAGGAAATTTTTGTATTTTCTGACAATTTCACGTTCCGTTGGAATGAGATTTTGGGATGGAATATTTACAAATTTCCATGTATTTATAATCCTGAATGTTCTTTTAATAAATTTGCAAATTTTCAACTCAATGGCAACTGTCTCTATATTTTTTTCAAGACTCGGAAATGTTTGTATTTTCCGACAATTTCACGTTCCGTTCGAATAAGATTATTTCGAAATTTTGGGATGGGGTGTTTACAAATTTCCATGTATTTGTAATCCTGAATGGTCTTTTAATAAATTTGAAACATTTCAAGTCAATTGCAACTGTCTTTATATTTTTTTCAAGACACGGAAATTTTTGTATTTTCCGACAATTTCACGTTCCGTTCGAATAAGATTATTTTAAAATTTTGGGATGGGGTGTTTACAAATTTCCATGTATTTGTAATCCTGAATGTTCTTTTAATAAATTTGCAAAATTCCAAGTCAATGGCAACTGTCTTCATATTTTTTTCAAGACTCGGAAATTTTTGTATATTCCGACAATTTCACGTTCCGTTCGAATGAGATTATTTCGAAATTTTGGGATGGGGTGTTTACAAATTTCCAAGTATTTGTAATCCTGAATGTTCTTTTAATAAATTTGCAAAATTTCAAGTCAATTGCAACTGTTTTAATATTTTTTTCAAGACTCGGGAATTTTTGTATATTCCGACAATTTCACGTTCCGTTCGAATGAGATTATTTCGAAATTTTGGGGTGGGTTGTTTACAAATTTCCATGTATTTGTAATCCTGAATGCTCTTTTAATAAATTTGCAAAATTTCAAGTCAATGGCAACTGTCTTTATATTTTTTTCAAGACTCGGAATTTTTTTGTATTTTCCGAAAATTTCATGTTCCGTTCGAATGAGATTATTTCAAAATTTTGGGATGGGGTGTTCACAAACGCATTCAGAATTGTGATTCTGCAAAAATTACCAAACATTCCATTTCTGAAGTTAAAGAGAATCCCAAACAAAAAAAAACGAGGTGCAAAAAACTTTAAAATATCTTTTTGGGCTGAAAAAAATATAAAAATAATTGCCAATGGCTTGAAACTATCTGTATTTACCCGAAACGCATTCAACATTGTGATTTTGCAAAAATTACCAAACATTCCAATCCTGGAATTAAAGAAAAACCCAAGCAAAGAAGACGAGGTGCAAAAAACTTTAAAATATCTTTTTGGGCTGAAAAAAAAAATATAAAAACAATTGCTAATGGCTTGAAACTATCTGTATTTACCCGAAACTCGTTCAGAATTGTGATTTTGCAAAAATTACCAAACATTCCATTTCTGGAATTAAAGAGAATCCCAAGGAAAGAAAACGAGGTGCAAAAAACTTTAAAATATCTTTTTGGGCTGAAAAAAATATAACATCAATTGCTAATGGCTTGAAACTATCTGTATTTACCCGAAACTCATTCAGAATTGTGATTCTGCAAAAATTACCAAACATTCCATTTCTGAAGTTAAAGAGAATCCCAAACAAAAAAAACGAGGTGCAAAAAACTTAAAAATATCTTTTTGGGCTGAAAAAAATATAAAAATAATTGCTAATGGCTTGAAACTATCTGTATTTACCCGAAACTCGTTCAGAATTGTGATTTTGCAAAAATTACCAAACATTCCATTTCTGGAATTAAAGAGAATCCCAAGGAAAGAAAACGAGGTGCAAAAAACTTTAAAATATCTTTTTGGGCTGAAAAAATATAACATCAATTGCTAATGGCTTGAAACTATCTGTATTTACCCGAAACTCATTCAGAATTGTGATTCTGCAAAAATTACCAAACATTCCATTTCTGAAATTAAAGATAATTCCAAGCAAAGAAAACGAGGTGCAAAAAACTATAAAATATCTTTTTGGGTTGAGAAAAATATAAAAATTGCTAATGACTTGAAACTTTCTTGATTTACCCGAAACGCATTCAGAATTGTAATTCTGCAAAAATTACCAAACATTCCATTCCTGGAATTAAAGAGAATTCCAAGCAAAGAAAACGAGGTGCAAAAAACTATAAAATATCTTTTTGGGTTGAGAAAAAATATAAAAACAATTGCTAATGACTTGAAACTTTTTTGATTTACACAAAACGCATTCAGAATTGTGATTCTGCAAAAATTAGCAAACATTCCATTCCTGGAATTAAAGAGAATCCCAGGCAAAGAAAACGAGGTGCAAAAAACTTTAAAATATCTTTTTGGGCTGAAAAAAATATAAAAACAATTGCTAATAGCTTGAAACGATTTGTATTTACCCGCAACGCATTCAGAATTATGATTCTCTTTGCTACAGCCTATTCAGATTTTTGCGAAATTATTTTTTTTTAGGTGGAGGGAAAGGGTTTGCTTTTTCGCAAAATCTGAATATACAGTAGCACAGCTGTACAACTTTAATATGAACCATTTTTTCATATGTGTTGTACTTAAGAAGAAATTTGCCAAAAAAAAAAACTTTCATTTTTCTTTGAGGAGCGGAGCCGTTTCATCACCTCAGACTGGAATTCCGCAACAACAGAAAACGGTTTTATGCTACGGATGAACTACTTTACTTCCACACAATGTTTCAATTTTTTTTTAATTTACACGTTCCCTATGTTCCCTTGTAGGTTCTATTGTTGGTGTCTGACTTCATATTATATATTGTTAGATCTTTTGTAAATGCGAACAATTATGATTACGCGAAGCGAAAAGTGATATTTAGATGCGTTGCTGTATCTGGTTTGTTCTTGCAATTGATACCAAGAAGAGTAAGCTTTTTTGTTAGTTGTTGTAATTAGCTAAAGAACAAAAATGTTGTAATTCCTGACCATCTGCCTTCGTACTGTCTCGCTTATTATGACACAACGCTAAACCCTTGGTTAGGCTCGGATGACACACCAGAAATAGATTGTATAAATAGGAAATTTTGATATCCGCAGCTGCTCAAATTTTTTTCGGCTTTGATTTTCTGTATTGCCTAGATGAAGAATTTTTACGCAAGCAAACTAACTGTTCATCAATTGCGGTGTGGTCATACGTTTCAACAGTCTTTATTCAGTCCAAGGTAAACATGTTTCAAATCACGTTCATTACTACCTATTTATCTGATTATTTTCTTTCAACTCTAATCAAATTTTCATTAAAACGGAAAAATATTGAATTTTCTTTAAATCTATTGAAATTTTTTCTAGTTTGGATTTAGTGGATTTATATTATAAGGAACTAAAACATTTGGTCAGTTTTGATTATGACAAGTGGCAGCACGGAAAAAATATTTTTTGTTTTGAACAAATTTAATATTTGATGTAAGAAAATATTTCTAAGGCTATTTCAATAGTGTAACAAAACTCAAACATTTCCTGGACACCTTTAGAAATAAGGGGAGTTGTTAAGGATACAATAAAGAAACTACTTCCAAGTAAATCGAAACGTTTTAACCAAATGCAAATTGATTTCGCTGTGGGAGCATCACCTCCATATTCGCGTCTAAAATGTCAAACATCTCTCACAATCGAATGTTTTTCAATCATCCAAATTATGGAGCCTATAGCACAGGAGGTCAAAAAAGTGGCTTTACTAAATGCAAAATAAGGGCCGGTCTCTAGCGTGTGATTATCTTGAAATCTAGTGATGAGGTGTTTTTAGTTTTTGATTAAAACATTAAGCAGAATCGATTTTGAGTAAATTTGGAAAGTTTCAAATGCCTGGCAATTGTTTTAACATTTTTTTCAGCCAATTATTTAGAAAAAGTGCTCCGTTTGACCTCCTGTACTATAGGCTCCACGATCCAAATATTGTATTGCGCTTTCTGCTGTAAATCGCCAATGTAAGCTCTGCAGATGTAAAGCGTCAGTTTGGCTCAAGGTCGCCGATTTCTAACAGCCAAATTCCAAATCTACGCTAGAAAACTTGAATTAATTGAACGCGACTAAAGTAGCTTTCTACAAATTTTTAAAACCAAGAACTTTTTTTTACAAACACCCTGTAATCTTGTAATAGTGCCAAATAATTAGTTTAAATTTATATAATCATGACCTAAATTATTTGTTTCAAGTATTACTTACACAATTGGTTTTAATCACATTTTTTCTATGCAAGAGGAACAAAGTTGCATAATTAAATAATTAATTAAATTATAAAAAACGAATAAAATTACGTAAATATTCAACTAATTATTATTAATACGGCATTCGCAATTAACAATTAGGTACGTACAACTTAACAATAACAATTTGCTAAAATTACGAATCATTTCGTTGACATTAAGTGGAAGCAATACATATTTACGTTAACAAGCAATAATAAAAAAATGATGATGCAACCCGTTCACGGCGGCACTAAATTAATACAATTTCACGTTTTTAATAATAATTCAGTTCTACAAACTTGCAACTTTAAATAATCACCATAGAAATACTAGTCATTAATTTAATTGCGAAATATATGTCAGTCAGGTTTTCCAATCATTCACATTTTATTAACAAATAATTACCTCTGGTTTTATTTATCGGGAAAATTGTGCGCACACTTTTAACAGATCGTTTAGTATGAATTAATCTACATTGTAAATTGCAAGTAACGATTTTAGGCTTTAAGGAATCAATTGAATATTTAATTAAATACAAATTATGCTAATGTTTTTTTTAATTTTTAAAAATATAAAACAACGAAATTAAATCGTACAAAAATAAAAAATTAACTGATAAGGTTTTATTCTTTAGAAATCAACTTGATTTTTGAAAATAAATCAGGCATGAATGTTTAAAATTTTAATTTATGATATGGTAGCGTAGAGTGAAAAACGTTGAAAAATAAACATTAAATATAGAAATTAAATTACGCAAACATTTTAAATTTCGTAATCATTTTGGGTTTTGATAATATTCCAATTTTTTTGGTGAGTTAAAAATGTTTAATAAAATTTAATGTTCTTGATCGAAAAAAATATGAATTAAATTGTACAAAAATTTTGTTTATTCTTTAAAAAGTAAATTGATTTTTGAAAATACTCCAATTTTCAATGTTTAAAAAAAATAATTTTTGTGGAAGCTATATTCTCCGATCTAATGATATTGTTATTTATATTTACGTTTTCATGGTTTATTTTCAATTTAAATCACATTTTAAAGGATCGGATGATACTGACGTTTAAAACGTCAAAATTATGAAACATGAAAATGACATATTATACTTTTTACTTAAAAACTAGTGAGATTTCGAAAAAAACTTATTTGTAATTCGTTGTTCATTTTGGCATTCTCAACAATTATTATTAATATAAATTTGCTGTAACTATTATCGTTTCATAGTTATAAACCAAAAATATTTTTTTTTTCTCGAATAACAATTATTTTATGAAAAATATTTTCAAACAAAAGATGTTCATTTCTTTGTTGTTTTCAATATCCCAAAACTTTGAAATAATCTCATTCGAACGGAACGTGAAATTGTCGGAAAATTCAAAAATTTCCGAGTCTTGAAAAAAATATAAAGACAGTTTCCATTGATTTGAAATTTTGCAAATTTATTAAAAGAACATTCAGGATTACAAATACAGGGAAATTTGTAAACACCCCATCCCAAAATTTTGAAATAATCTCATTCCAACGGAACGTGAAATTGTCGGAAAATACTAACATTTCCGAGTCTTGAAAAAAAATATAAAGACAGTTGCCATCGACTTGAAATTTTGCAAATTTATTAAAAGAACATTCAGGATTACAAATACATGGAAATTTGTAAACACCCCATCCCAAAATTTCGAAATAATCTCATTCCAACGGAACGTGAAATTGTCGGAAAATACAAACATTTCCGAGTCTTGAAAAAAATATAAAGACAATTGCCATTGACTTGAAATTTTGCAAATTTATTAAAAGAACATTCAGGATTACAAATACAGGGAAATTTGTAAACACCCCATCCCAAAATGTTGAAATAATCTCATTCCAACGGAACGTGAAGTTGTAGGAAAATACAAAAATTTCCTAGTCTTGAAAAAAATATAAAGACAATTGCCATCGACTTGAAATTTTGCAAATTTATTAAAAGAACATTCAGGATTACAAATACATGGAAATTTGTAAACACGCCACCCCAAAATTTCGAAATAATCTCATTCCAACGGAACATGAAATTATCGGAAAATACAAAAATTTCCGTGTCTTGAAAAAAATATAAAGACAGTTGCTATCCACTTGAAATTTTGCAAATTTATTAAAAGAACATTCAGGATTACAAATACATGGAAATTTGTAAACACCCCATCCCAAAATTTCGAAATAATCTCATTCCAACGGAACATGAAATTATCGGAAAATACAAAAATTTCCGTGTCTTGAAAAAAATATAAAGACAGTTGCTATCCACTTGAAATTTTGCAAATTTATTAAAAGAACATTCAGGATTACAAATACATGGAAATTTGTAAACACCCCATCCCAAAATTTCGAAATAATCTCATTCGAACGGAACATGAAATTGTCGGAAAATACAAAAATTTCCGTGTCTTGAAAAAAATATAAAGACAGTTGCTATCCACTTGAAATTTTGCAAATTTATTAAAAGAACATTCAGGATTACAAATACATGGAAATTTGTAAACACCCCATCCCAAAATTTTGAAATAATCTCATTCGAACGGAACTTGAAATTGTCGGAAAATACAAACATTTTCGAGTCTTAAAAAAATAAAGACAGTTGCCATTGACTTGAAATTTTGCAAATTTATTAAAAGAACATGCAGGATTACAAATACACGGAAATTTGGAATGTTTGGTAATTTTTGCAGAATCACAATTCTGAATGCGTTTCGGGTAAATGCAAATAGTTTCAAGCCATTAGGAATTGTTTTTATTTTTTTTCAGCCCAAAAATATTTTAAAGTTTTTTGCACCTCGTTTTCTTTGCTTGGGATCGTCTTTAATTCCAGGAATGGAATGTTTGGTAATTTTTGCAGAATCACAATTCTGAATGTGTTTTGGGTAAATCCAGAAAGTTTGAAGTCATTAGCAATTGTTTTTATTAAGTTTTTTCAACCCAAAAAGATGTTTTAAAGTTTTTTGCACCTCGTTTTCTTTGCTTGGGATTCTCTTTAATTCCAGGAATGGAATATTTGGAGGTTTTTGCAAAATCACAATTTTGAATGCGTTTTGTGTAAATCTAAAAAGTTTCAAGTCATTAGTAATTGTTTTAATTTTTTTTTCAACCCAAAAAGATGTTTTAAAATCTTTTACACCTCGTTTTCTTTGCTTGGGATTCTCTTTAAGTTTATAAATGGAATGATTAGAGATTTTTGCAGAATCACAATTCACATTTACCTGAAATGGCGTACAAAGTTTTAGTAACATGATTTCCATCAGTAATTTTTTTTTGGGGTATGCAAGTGCATATGATTATATACGAGAATTAAATTATAGAAGGCCTAACATTCGACTTTTTGATACCAACTGTTTATTTACGCTCATCTTTCCTCACTTCATCCACTCCACAGTAACCGGAAGTGTAAGCGGAATAAGCAATATAAATTGTGAAACTTGATTTGGCGTTACATAAAATTACCTTTAATATAAAGTTGCATGTATTCCGGTAGTGCGAAGCGAGTGGTAGGTCGGCGCCGCTTTTCAATTCAATTTATTTCCGAATATAATATAATAATTTATAAGCGAGTACATCGTTAACGAGATTAAATGTGTACTCTGCCGGGAAAACCATTCCGAATGTAAATATTTTTCAAACGTGTTGTTACTTATTCGAAGAGCAATAAACTCGCGACTCAAAATGTATATAAATATATTTAATTCTTACCCCGCCGCCCCCCGACGCTTCGCTCTCCTTCCTCAATGCAGCAAGTAAATAAACAACGCAGGATATTTCGAAAGTAAATATTTAACGAAGGCAAATCTTTCTGATTAATCGGAACTAATGATGGTAATGCGTTGCTTGGTAATTTCCAAAACAAATTGATCCAAGATTATTCAAATTTTTACCAACGAAATTATAAATGTCTTACGAAATATCGTATACTGATAGTAGTGGTATTTGTTAAACAATTCTCCCAACTGGCCATCGATCGTAAGATACTTTAGCAGTGTAGATTTTTGTATTTCTGTGGGTGTGTAACTAAGCTTGTTACTTCAAGCTTCGTCATAGACCAGTCTGTACCAAAAGTGTTCCTACGTCTGGTATAGTCACCGCGAGTCAAAATTGTAAAGAATTTTCCAAATAGAAAAATCACACACATTGAAATTCAGGTTGAAATACCAAAGTGGTGGAATCTATTGCCTGTATCTAACGCCTCCTCTAAAGCCAAGGAGCACTACCTGTAGTTTCAAACTCAGTAAGAATTTTTAATTAATTCTTAAAACACTTTTTCGCCAGTTACTCTGGTCTAGGAAGATAAATCGTTCTTTCTTTCTTCAAAAGCCACTTTGACGTTTCTACCTTTAACGGTGTTTGGAATACTTATATTCCAATAGAATTCTCCGTTTCCCCATCAGCAACTAACTACACTGATGAGACCTGAAAGGCCGAAATCGGTGTGTAGGTGTTCTGATGGGGAAACAATATTTAATAATACCTGTTCAATGAAATCATTTTAGTTATGCAAAAATCAAGGGTTCCATAAGCCATTTTTTTTTTGGAGACTGAGCAAAAGTATTTGTAAAATAATGTATGTTTAAGTTATGTCAACATGGTGTAGTTCTGCGCATAGAAACAAATCAAATAATTGTTTCTACTTTCGTGTGTTTAAATAGTCCCACAAATATACTCCTAATTAAGTTTGATGTGTGTGATTTTTACGGCCATCAAAGAGGGGTCAGAAATAAAACTGGCGGCCGGAGTCAAACCTCTGGAAGCAATGTGATTGCAATAACAAGTGAATTTAGTGGTGGTATAGTGGTGGTCTGTATGATGGGAAGGGGGCAGGAGAACACTTGTGTCTATTGATTCATATGACCCGGAGTGATATGGGAGACGTGCCGAGACCGAGAGTTTGAGTTGACGACATCTGGCAGCATCACTTGGGGGGTGAGACACAAACACATAGACACATGCATAGACGCACACACACACATAGAGGCGCGCGCGCTCAGCTCTCTCCCGACTTGTTTCCCTTTCAACGGGTTTACGAGTATTTTTAACCGACTGAACGAGAGAGAAGGAACGAGGGTGGTTGCCTGGAACAAAGACAGACGGTACTAGGAAAAGATGAGACACATTTTTCCTTTCAGTACAAATTCGTTAAAATTATAAAATCAAATGTTTTCTAGAATCACTTTAAAAAAAAAGCTAATTTTAAAGTTGTCAGTCATAACGCATTGTCAGTGATTTTCCCAGCTTTCTAGATTTTCGCGTCCTCACGCTCTTTACAAGAGCGTCACGAAATATTGTAACATTTACTTGATTTAAATCTGTAAAAATGCTAATTACTGTATGTATTTCTTGGTTTTAGCTAAAAGACCGAGTTTTGTCTAATTATTCACGATTATTCACAGTGCACCGCAAGAAGGTGCCAAATAGATGTCGCCACGAAGCGCCCCATGTGGCGCACTGAAGCTGGTATTTTAATGGCTAAAAATGGCTGGAGTGATGGGTGAGGAACACAAAACCTCTATTGATTAGATTAGACTAAATCCTCATCACTCGGTAAACTTCCAGCTTCAGTGGGATGGTCGATTTAGACCTTTGAGAAAGGAAAATGTTTCGATATCAATTGTCAATTGTAGGTCGACATATTTAATTAATTCAGCGCAATTAAAAAAAAAAATTTTTTTTAGTTTCTTGATATACCATCAGTACAATGGGATTTCTTAAATTCCTCAAAATTAGCATCTATCACTTCATCTTTTGACGTAAATATCTATCATCCAAACCAATTCTTCAAATTTGGTAACTAGAAGAAATTACTATGATGCAAATCTGTGGAATATGATGGATCTGGAGGGGGGCTCGCGATATAAAGCCAAGGAGCACTACACTACCTATAGTTTCAAGCTCAGCAAGAATTTTTAATTAATTCTTAAAACACTTTTTCGCCAGTTACTTTGGTCTAGGAAGATAAATCCTTCTTTCTTTCTTCAAAAGGAGGGTGGGGGGTATATTGTAGAGGTGGCTCTACCACCAAAATGTTCCACAAGCCGTCACTGAAATTAAGTACTGTTTTTGAAAATCCAAGAGTTTTGAATTTTTGAATTTAACTAGAGTTAAAAAATTTAAAAAAATATATAAAACGTGTCTACTAAATTCTACAAAAATTAAATTACATTTGCAAATCATCGTTTTATCAAACTAAATGAAGATTTTAAAAATTCACCAATTATTTCGCGAATTGTGAATTTTTGAAATTTTTTTATCTCGAATAGTGTAATACTCGAGTTAAAAATGTAAAAAAATATATAAAACGTGTCTACTAAATTCTACAAAAATTAAATTAGATTTGCAAATCATCGTTTTATCAAACTAAATAGAGTTTTTGAAAATCCACCAATTATTTCGTGAGTATTGAATTTTTAAAAAAATTTAATTTTCGAATTGTGTAATATTCGAACAAAAATAAAAGAAAATATAAAACGTTTCGACGAATTTCTACAAAAATCAAATTAGATTTGCAAATTATCGTTTTATCAAACTAAATGGAGTTTTTGAAAATCCACTAATTATTTCGCGAATTGTGAATTTTTGAAAATTTTAGATTTCGAATTGTGTAACACTCGAGTTAAAAATTAAAAAAATATATAAAACGTGTCTACTAAATTCTACAAAAATTAAATTAGATTTCCAAATCATGGTTTTATTAAACTAAATAGAGTTTTTGAAAATCCACCGATTATTTCGTAAGTATTGAATTTTTGAAAATTTTAATTTTCGAATAGTGCAATACTTGAGCAAAAAAATAAAAGAAAATATAAAACGTGTCGACAAAATTCTACAAAAAATAAATTAGATTTCCAAATCATCGTTTTATCAAACTAAGTGGAGTTTTTGAAAATCCACCGATTATTTCGTGAATTGTGAATTTTTGAAAATTTTAATTTTCGAATTGTGTAATACTCGAACAAAAAATAAAAGAAAATAGAAAACGTGTCGACGAAATTCTACAAAAATTAAATTAGATTTGCAAATCATCGTTTTACCAAACTAAATAGAGTTTTTCAAAATCCCCCAATTATTTCGCGAGTTGTGAATTTTTGAAAAATTTAAATCCCGAATTGTGTAATACTGGAGTTAAAAATGAAAAAAATATATAAAACATGTCTACTAAATTCTACAAAAATTAAATTAGATTTGCAAATCATCGTTTTATCAAACTAAATGGAGTTTTTGAAAATCCACCAATTATTTCGCGAATTGTGAATTTTTTTAAATTTTAATTTTCCAATTTTGTAATACTCGAGTTAAAAATTAAAAAAAATATATAAAACGTGTCTACTAAATTCTACAAAAATTAAATCAGATTTGCAAATCATCGTTTTATCAAACTAAATAGAGTTTTTGAAAATCCACCATTTATTTCGTGAGTTGTGAATTTTTGAAAATTTTAATTTTTGAATTGTGTAATACTCGAGTTAAAAATTAAAAAAATATATAAAACGTGTCTGCTAAATTCTACAAAAATTAAATTAGATTTGCAAATCATCGTTTTATCAAATTAATTTAGAGTTTCTGAAAATCCACCAATTATTTCGTGAGTTGTAAATTTTTGAAAATTTTAATTTCCGAATTGTGTAATACTCGAGCAAAAAATAAAAGAAAATATAAAACGTGTCCACTAAATTCTACAAAAATTAAATTAGATTTGCAAATCATCGTTTTATAAATCTAAATGGAATTTTTGAAAATTCACCAATTATTTCGCGAATTGTGAATTTTTGTAAATTTTAGATCTCGAATTGTGTAATATATAATTACGTTGAAATATTGCCAAACTATTTTGAAATACCCATTCGATTGCGTTTTTGTTCGATTGTGGGTAAACGCCGCATCCTTCTTGTTGACAACTTTATCATTTATTTATTTGTTACAAAAACCCAACAGACATTATGTCCAATTAAAGGGTCTACAAATATATACAATGTAATGTATAATTTAAAACTAAACATATTATCATATGCATAACATCCCAAATAACGGTTACTAAATAACCGTTTAAATCACTAGTTATTTTGTACTGTTATAACTGTTACTAGAAATTCACAAAAGCTTTCCAGTCAAAATATATTTGCTGACAGCTATATCACGCAATTTTACTTTTAGATGCCATGGATTTTTTCAGCAATTTCCGGTGTAATAACGTCTTTTGGCCACCCCGGTTTTTGTTCATCGTTTCTTCTTGTACGTATTGTACTTTAGCATGAGATATACGGTACTTTTCGTCTTTTACAATTTAAGAGTCTCTATGAGACTACAATTAACAAATCATCTACCGAAACAACTACTTTACTAGATATTGCAAAGGTTTCTTGGATGGAAACAAACAAAACTTAAGTTATAACTATGATATTTAGAATATCTGTTACATTAAGGAATTGAAATATAAATTCAAAAACTTTCTGTGATAATAGAGGATCCGACAAAAAACACTTCTCACATTCCTCTCTCCTGCTATTCTCCAATCACCGAAACGGAAGTGTCTCGGTGCTCTCTGTTAGTAGCGTTTTAGTTGCCATCATGAATTGATCGTATTTCTGTGACGAGGATCATTTATCCGTACTGTTCATACACACTGCGCGTTCCGTTAAAATGCTTCATTCTCCAGATCATTGTTGTGGTATGAAAGGCCACATCACAGCCCACGTATAACTGTTTGATCATTTGGAGATTAAGTTCAGTATTTTTGGGACAGTTATGACGATCGATACATTGACCTACTACGATATTTTCTGTAAGTAAAACTTGCGTGGTTCCAACAGGATGAAGCTATGACCGTTTGATAAGAATGTTACAACAGAATTCTACTACGTTATTTTCTGGAACTAAAACTTAGAGAATTTTAAAAACCCTATTGCCTAGTTCCAGCAGAATGGAGCTATGACCATCCGACAAGAATGTTTTAAGAGACATATTTTTTGGAACTTAAACTTAGAGAATTTCAAAAATCCTGATGCCTAGTTTCAACAGAATGGAGCTATAACCATCCGACAAGAATGTTTTAAGAGACATATTTTCTGAAACTAAAATTTTAGAAATCCGGATACGTAGTTGCAACAGAATGGAGCTACGATCATTCGATAGGAATGTTTTAAGAGAAATCTGCTTCGATATTATCTCGAACTAAAGGTTAGAGAACTTTAAATTTCCGGTTGTATGGCTCCAACAGGATGAAACGATGGTTATTCGATAAGAATATTTTAAGCCGTACATAGACATTTAAAACCGATGGTGCAAGTTGGAAATTGTTGACTAAACCAGGATTTGCGCCGTCAAGATAAATTCAACAGAACAATCATCTTTATGCAATTTAAATATATGTGCACCCTCATTAAACTATTTATTAATGCTGAAAAAATTTTAGTATGTTTTTAGCAAGATTACGTATTACATATTATTTTATTATTTTCGATAGTCATAAAGAAAGGGGTGTAAAGTTAGCAATAGATTTTAATGATTAATATCTCTAAGAAAAGAAAAGCTAATGGAAAAAAAAAGTAAGCCATACCATTACGAAAGGTCTAAGTTAATACCACAAAAATAATTAACCCTTTATATTTTTTCACCCCGTTCAAAAAAGTCATATGATTTTTTTTTAAGTTTACAAGCAGCCATAAATAAATAAAAATTTTCATGTGTAATAGTAAAAACTAATGATAGCATTAAGAAAATAACCAACTACACAATAGCGTATTTCACATTAACGGTGAAAAATAAATGGACCCGCCACCTGCGATTTAATAACAATCATTAACCGCAGCCTAAAAGGGGTTAGTGTCCCTGTTTTCTATTATTTTAACGTATTTCCGTCTCTAAATTAGATATATTTGGACTCATCCTTGCAACCCATAATTTCGTTTCTATGCATCGGTTGATACGAGGATTCATTCAATATAAAAAATAATTATAGACCAAATTTTAAATTGTTACCGGTTTGAAATGAAACGGCAAATAGAACTTGGAATTATGACAATAATTGTCATGTGCGTTCTTAATTGAATACTGCGCTTGCTATACATTGTACCAAGAGCAGGTACCTACCTCACTGAACTTCGCCTACTCCAGACGGGTGTGAAGTTAGCAATAGATCCAGCAATAGATTTTAAAAACTCATATCTCAGAGAAAAGAAAAGCAATTTGAAAAAAAGTTAACCATACCATTAGGGAAGGTCTAAATTAATAACATAAAAAGAATCAACCCTTATTTTAACCCTTTATATTTTTTCACCCTTTTCAAAAAACTTTTTTTTTATACCTCGCGATATTAATCTCCATTTTTGACAAAGTTTGCAATCAGCCATACCTAAATAAAAATTCTTATTCTTATCACTAATAAAGGAACTTTCATAATCAACAGTCAAAAAAACATTACGGGCACTCCTTCAACTCAAAAAAATAATAATTTCTCCGTAAGTCGCAGAAATCCACATTTCGCGATATAAATCTCGATTTTTGAAAAAGTTTGCAATCAGCCATAACTGAATAAAAATTCTTATTCTTATCACTAATAAAGGCACTTTCATAAACAAAAGTCAAAAAAACTTTACGGGCACTCCTTCAACCCAGAAAAAAATATTTTTTTTTTGTTGAAGGGGTGCCCGTAACATTTTTTGACTCTTGATTATTAAAGTACTTATATTAGTGATAAGAATAAGCACTTTTATTGCAAACTTAAAAAAAAAAACTTTTTTTGAAAGGGGTGAAAAATATAAAGGGTTGCAATTAAGAGTTGATTATTTTTGTGTTATTAATTTAGACCTTCCCTCATGGTATGGTTAACTTTTTTTTCGAATTGCTTTTCTTTTCTCCGAGATATGAATTTTTTAAATCTATTGCTGGATCTACTGCTAACTTCACACCCGTTCAATATATTCAAATGACACTAACATAAGTCCTATTTGATAATTTGAAGAACTGAAAAGCTTTTGGTAAAATTTCGTACACCAAAGGTGAGCATTTAGCTTATTCAAATTTTTTATCTTGACAAGTGGGCATCATTTGTTGATGAATGTTTCACGTAAACTTTTGGATTTTCCAAAAAAATATGAAAAATTTTGACAATTTTTTTGTCTATAATTTTAAATTACGAATTTTAGTGTGAGTTTATTATTTATTTATTGTTAGATTTAACGTCATTTTCTGTTGATGATGTCTATAGTTTTATTTAAATTACTGATTTACAATATGTTTGGATATACTTGAAACATTTTTGGGCACGCTCGATGTATAGTTATTTATGTTAACATTCTTACAACCTGACTGTCCAATAAATATTAATAATAAATATTTCTAGAGTTCGGTTATTTCAACTATTTATTTATCAATCGCATAGCAATTAGTTTTGATATGAGTATGTCTGCCAGGAATTCAGGAAATATAATACTAACTTGCTGCATTGTTTTGATATTTACGTATTAGCAGTTTATATTATTTGAAAGAGTTTAAAACATGCATGACTTACGGTTTCAGTCCAAGGCTGAATTTAAAATGTCGGTCCGAACGGGATATTAAAAAAATAATAATCATTAAATTTCAACTTGTCAATTCCTTGTTTGCGAACTTAAATTTTTTTAAATAAAAAATCATGGCACACTTGAGGTTTTTTTAATGAGGTTACGATAGTTAACTCACTTATTAAATTTGAACGTTACAAAAAAAATCGGATTCTATAAAATTCTGCAGTTGACCACACCGGTCCAGCTTCATGCTACTGGTCTTAAAAACATTTTGGACCGTCAAAGGTTGAACGTCTTGTAATCGGACCCGATTTCGCATTCTGTAATAATTAATTCACGCCCGTTTTCACCGTAAACAGCCCCGAGGTACACACAAGCGTGTTGTAACGGTTTGATTGCAGTTTTCAATAACACAGACTCCGCGAGTGCCACCCAACGGAGCCCCATAAGAGGATCAGGTCCTAATAAATAAGTGTTGCATAAGTGCGCAATCCAAAATTGCAACTAAAACAAAAGCGGTTCGGGCCTGAAGCGTTCGTTAGTTTCGAAACGATATTCGATCTGGTTCTATTTAGCTAAGCAACGTTGGTTATTAATGAAAGAAGGAATCCTTAGTAAATGCTAATTTTATAATAAAAGATTAATTTTAGAATTTCGTGTAGATTTTTAATACAAATTTAATATTAGTAGTTATTAATAGCTGAAGAATTATTTATTATTGTGACGAATGTCCAACAATGTTGGACTATAATGAAAGAAGAAACACTTATCGGCTAATTTTATAATAAAAGGCTAATATTGGAATTTCGCCTATATTTTTATAAACTTTGCAACAATGGTCTCGCCGCCCAAGAATAAATTTTGCTCTATTTTGAAGTCAGTTTATGATGAAGCAATTGTAGTAGCCTCCCAAAAAATATATGTGAAATTCTAATATTATCAAGTTTATAACGGAATAACAGCTTTATCACTATTACACTAATTAATAAAATATGTGAAACTTTTCGAGATTTACAACATGTGTTGTGCTAAAAATGGGGTCCTAGGCAAGGTACTTCCAATAAAATACATTACGCGGTTGTCCAAATAAAGAAAAATTTCAAATTATTATACGCATTATTTAAAAAAAGTACAATGCGATTTAAAGGTTATTAACATGATTGATCCAAATGTCAAATGAATTGTCAACCCGACATTACGGTTATTTGGAATACGTTGTTGCGCAAAAATGTTTTGCTTAATTTTTCGATTGTTATGTTTCAAAATGGTGCAGTACACTTTAGTAGAGCACACTTTCATGATTGTGAAGTACGATCAAATTGTAGTGCAGCTCAACGACTTGTATCCTAAAAGACGAAGATTCTAATGTAAGAACAATTACCGATATTCGCCGGCGATTGAAAGAAGGTGGCTGTTTTTACAAACAGAAAAAGACAGTGGACTTAAAAAAAAGAGCAGAAGAGAAAGGTCAGCTCTACGAAATGCAAACATGAAATCAACCAGAGGAGTCCTCAAATAACAGCATTATCTTACTCTTACCTCGAGTAAAAAAAACTCTGCGAGTAGCTGCAAAATCAATTGGAAGATAATGAATCATAGATTATTTTTTGATGACGGTATCCTAAACATGCACAACATGCATTAATGGAGTGACGTCAATCCTAACCAAACCATTTTAAGTAACTTTTTAATTGGAAAATGTGAATGCCAAATCGTTTGAATGACGAGTATGATCAAATTTTAAATAATAATAATAATAATAATGTTTATTGTCTAGAGATGTACATCAATACATATAAGAGTATATATGAGTAGCGTGTTGTTACTAAATTAACTTAAAACTAGATGAGGTATTCATTAATATTATAACATGTTTTTTTTTGTTCAAAAATGAGAATAACATTTTTTTTGTACAAAGCTTGAGATGACTCCATTGAAATGAGAATACATACTTAATTAATAGACATACCATTAAATTATTATTATTAGAAGTATCGTGAGATCAAAAAGTAGAAAATATTTGGCAGCCCTTAAAACATTACGTAACTAATAGAAGTTCAGTGGCGCCACTAAGAATGGGAATTTCAGCATGGAACACCATGAAATTTAAATGTTATTAGTAATAGTGATACAGTTCTGAAAATAATGCTTACGTAATACCTATTTTTCATCAGAAGAACGAAGTAAACCGATTGGCGTTAAAATATTTCATCTAGGAAAAAATGCAAAAAAGTTGGCACCCGGAAGTCGATTTTTTTCAGACGGCCGTAGCAGCTAAACGAAGAATTTAAAATCTGTGCTTGTATGTGAATTAGTCGGATTAAAATTGGAGATTTTTAAGTTTCGACGGAAACTTGAAAAACGATCCTAACGATCTAACTTTTGCTCAAAAATTGGCTTTGAAATGATTTCCTGAAGAAACACTGATGTTAAAAACACATAAAACTATTTTTAAGACAAGTGACCTTAAAAAACCACAAGATGTCAAAATTAATAAAATGTACATACACAGCATTGGAAAATTCAATGCAGCCAATACAATTTTGTTTGAATGATTATAGGAATTTTCAGAAAATGTTCGACTTTTTGATCTCACAGTATGTACTTCATACAAAAATGTAAGGTTTATTAAGCTGGCACTGCCGTTTTAGAACTATCACATGAGACATGCATAAAAATCTAATGCTATTTTATTGTAAATTAGTTGCCGTATTCATGATTTTGTTGGTCCAGCCATTAAAAAAAAAACGGCTCTGCTAAAAAATTAAAAACAAAGGCATATTTTCAGAGAACTTATTTATTACTAACTTGTTACTCTCTTCCCCATATTGTAGCTTATTAAAACAATGACTGTGCTAAAAAAATTAAAAAAAGGTATATTTTTGGAGAACATATTTGTTGCTAACTTGTTGTTCTCTTTCCCATATTGTAGCTTCAGCTATTAAAAAACAATGGCTGTGCTAGCTAACTTCTAAGTTTTTGGAAAAACTAATTTGTTGCCGTATTTCCGATTTTGTTGCAGTAATTTTTTTCAAATCAACAAGACTAGGAAACAAATTAGTACTCAAGAATATCAAAAACCTATCTAACAATCTAAGAATTAATACCTTTGTTTCCAATTTTTCTTTTTGGTTGTTTCGTACGGCTGTGCTTCTTAGCTAGCACAGCCAATATTTTTTTGCAAAATAGCAACAACAATAAAAGCAGGAACACAACAACTTTGCAGTCTAAGAATGTGCTTTCTCAGTTTGTTTCCTATGGCTGTGTCAACTTTGTTTTAAGATGGCAGAGCCACTGTTTTTTTATTTTTAAATTTTTTAATGATGGGAGCAATAAAATCGGGCAGGGGCGGCTCACCAAGAATTTTTAATTTCTTAAAACAGTTTTTCGCCAGTTACTTTGATCTAGGAAGATAAATCGTTCTTTCTTTCTTCAAAAGGTATATTGTATAAGTGGCTCTACCACCAACATGTTCCACGAGCAGCTACTGAAATCGGGAATACAGCAACAAAGTCGTGGTCCAAAAATATGCTATGTTTAATGTTTTTTTGTTTAGTATGCCTGTGCTAACTTGATCTTAAGATAGCACAACCTTTATTTTTTAGAAAAGAGCCGGAGCAACAAAATCGGGAACACGGCAACTGATTAGCAACAAATTTGCATTTTAAAAATATGCCTTTTTATATTTAATGCTTTTTTTTTCGTATGGCTGTACTAACTTTGTCTTAAGGTAGCACAGCCATTATTTTTTTCGAAAATGTCTGGAGCAAAAAAAAATTGGGAATACGGCAGCTAATTAGCAACAAAAGATCACTACATTTGTATTCTGTGCAATTGTTCTTAATATCAGCCTAAACAATGCACATCTTTTGCGCGATAATTTCGCGAAGCCGTATTTTCGGATTTTGGCTAAAACCAAAGTAAAAATCAATTTTAAGTAAATTTGGAAAATTTAAACTTTATGGCTATGAATTTGCGCGATTATTTCGGAACTTAGCGAAGCGATGTTTCCGGATTTTGGCTAAAACTGAAGTAAAAATCAATTTTGAGTAAATTTGGAAAATTTAAACTTTGTGGCAATTGTTTTTATATTTTTTTAATCAGCCTAAATAATGCATTAATGCACATCTATGGAACGAGACTGTATTGTGAACTTGCGCGATTATCTCTGAATTTAACAAAGCCGTGTTTTCGAATTTTGGCCAAACTAAAGTAGAAATCAATTTTAAGTAAATTTGGAAAATTTAAAATTTGTGGCTATTGTTCTTATATTTTATTAATCAGCCTAAATAATTCACTAACGCACATCTACAGAACGAGACTGTGTTCTGCATTTGCGCGATTATCTCGGAACTTAGCGAAGCGATGTTTTGGGATTTTGGCTAAAACCAAAGTAAAAATCAATTTTGAGTAAATTTGGAAAGTTTAAACTTTCTGGTAATTATATTTATATTTTTTTAATCAGCCTGAATAATGCACATATTTGGAACGAGACTGCGTTCTGAATTTGCGCGAGTATCTCGGAACTTAGCGAAGCGATGTTTTCGAATTTTGGCTAAAAGTAAAATAAAAATCAATTTTGAATAAATTTGGAAAGTTTAAACTTTGTGGAAATTGTTTTGATATTTTCTAATCAACCTAAAAAATGCATGTCTGAAAGGAGACTGAGTTTTGAATTTGCGCAGTTTTCTCGGAACTTAGCGAAGTGATGTTTTCGGATTTTGGCTAAAACCAAAGTAAAAATCAATTTTGAGTAAATTTGGAAAATTTAAACTTTGTGGCTATTGTTCTTATATTTTTTTAATCAGCCTAAATAATGCACTAACGCACATCTACAGAACGAGACTGTGTTCTGAATTTACGCGATTATCTTGGAATTTAGAGAGTCGATGTTTTCGGATTTAGGCAAAAACTAAATTAAAAATCAATTTTGAGTAAATTTGGAAAATTTAAACTTTGTGGCTATTGTTCTTATATTTTTTTAATCAGCCTAAATAATGCACTAACGCACATCGACAGAACGAGACTGTGTTTTGAATTTGCGCGATTAACTCCGAAATTAGCGAGGCGATGTTTTTTGGATTTTGGCTAAAACTAAAGTAAAAATCAATTTTGAGTAAATTTGGAAAATTTAAACTTTGTGGCTATTGTTCTTATATTTTTTTAATCAGCCTAAATAATGCACTAACGCACATCTACGGAACGAGACTGTGTTCTGAATTTGTGCGATTAACTCGGAATTTAGCGAGGAGATGTTTTCGGATTTGGGTAAAAATCAATTTTGAGTAAATTTGGAAAGTTTAAACTTTGTGGAAATTGTTTTTATATTTTTTTGTAATCAGCCTAAATAATGCACATCTTTGGAACGAGACTGAATACTGAATTTGCGCGATTTTTTCGAAACTTAGCAAGTCGATGGTTTCGGATTTTGGCTAAAACTAAAGTAAACATCAATTTTGAGTAAATTTGGAAAATTTAAACTTTGTGGCTATTGTTCTTATATTTTTTCAATCAGCCTAAATAATGCACTAACGCACATCGACAGAACGAGACTGTGTTTTGAATTTGCGCGATTAACTCGGAAATTAGCGAGGCGATGTTTTTTGGATTTTGGCTAAAACTAAAGTAAAAATCAATTTTGAGTAAATTTGGAAAATTTAAACTTTGTGGCTATTGTTCTTATATTTTTTTAATCAGCCTAAATAATGCACTAACGCACATCTACGGAACGAGACTGTGTTCTGAATTTGTGCGATTAACTCGGAATTTAGCGAGGAGATGTTTTCGGATTTGGGTAAAAATCAATTTTGAGTAAATTTGGAAAGTTTAAACTTTGTGGAAATTGTTTTTATATTTTTTTGTAATCAGCCTAAATAATGCACATCTTTGGAACGAGACTGAATACTGAATTTGCGCGATTTTTTCGAAACTTAGCAAGTCGATGGTTTCGGATTTTGGCTAAAACTAAAGTAAACATCAATTTTGAGTAAATTTGGAAAATTTAAACTTTGTGGCTATTGTTCTTATATTTTTTTAATCAGCCTAAATAATGCACTACCGCACATCTACAGAACGAGACTGTGTTCTGAATTTGCGCGATTATCTCGGATTTAGCGAGGCGATGTTTTCGGATTTGCGCTAAAACTAAAGTAAAAATCAATTTTGAGTAAATTTGGAAAGTTTAAAGTTTGTGAAAATTGTTTTGATATTTTTTTATCAGCCTGAAAAATGCATATCTTTGGAACAAGACCTAGTTCTGAATTTGCGCGATTTTCACGGAACTTAGCGAAGCGATGTTTTGGGATTTTGGCTAAAACTAAAGTAAAAATCAATTTTAAGTAAATTTGGAAAATTTAAACTTTGTGGCTATTATTCTTATATTTTTTAATCAGCCTAAATAATGCGCTAACGCACATCTACAGAACGAGACTGTGTTCTGAATTTGCGCGATTATCTCGGAATTTAGCGAAGCGATGTTTTGGGATTTTGGCTAAAACTAAAGTAAAAATCAATTTTGAGTAAATTTGGAAAATTTAACTATGTGGCAATTGTTCTTATATTTTTTTAATCAGCCTAAATAATGCCCTAACGCACATCTATGGAACGAGACTGTTCTGATTTGCGCAAATATCTTGGAATTTAGCAAAACGATGTTTTCGGATTTTGGGAAAACTAAATTAGAAATTAATTTTAAGTAAATTTGGAAAGTTTAAACTCTGTGGCAATTGTTTTGATATTTTTTTAATCAGCCTGAATAATGCACATCTTTGGAACGAGACAGTGTTCCTAATTTGCGGAATTTAGCGAAGTCCTACGGATTTTGGTAAAGTGGCCGTACCAGCTTAATAAACCTAAACATTTTAAATCCCTAGACAGTCGCCTAGTAACCAAACGCCCTTCTCTGTTTTTTCTGTACATAATACAATTTATTCCTTTGACAATTGTAAGACGTACATTATTGTTTTGTTATATATTTCAAAATTAGTCGAGGTATTAGTCACAAAAGTAATTATTTGACTAAATATACAGGGTGTAGTGCAACAAAACGGAACAATTTCTTTATATTGGAATATTATCTTCCCTGATCATTTTAGAAGAAACATGTAAATAATAAATTTTTTAGCATTCATAAAAACCCTAAAAAATGATAAAATAAAAATGATAATTTTCACGAAAATAACAGTTGCCATGAAATTAAACAAAAACGGTGCACTGTTGATTTGTTGGCTTGTACTAATAATTTCAATTTTTTTTCCGCAATTCTTAATTAGCTATCGACCGGAGGTCTGTCAGCCATTGACTAAATATTTGTTCAATTTTGTGTTCCGAGTAAGACTCATATATAAAGTTATGTTTTTAAATTATGCGATGGCGGATTTTTTTTTAATAAAACATGCGTCTTTGATGGTGGATTTTGGAAACATTTAGTTAAGCCAGGTTTTTCGTAAGCCAGTATTATATTTTCAGCTGTGTAAACGTTCTGTATAGGGCCATTGGCTGTCACTCTCAGTTACCGAATACATTTTCAAATCGTTACTTTTTAAATTGGAGATGGAACCTCAGGAGAGAATTTAAGGTAAAAAATACATCGAAATAGAAAAAAGTTTGTTAATAAACATTGTGAAAGAGTAAATACCAAAATATGTGCATTGTAATCACAGAACCTAATCTCAAATTACGTATTCCGTTTACAATTTGAAAGATCGTTTACACAGCCGAAAATATAATACCAGAGATATGTCAATTTAAGCCAGTGATATTTATTACCACCACTGTGGAGTCCACTGTGAAAGTACTTAACCACTTCGCGCCCATGTTGCTTTTATTGGGTTATAGCATAATCCCAGCTTTATTAAAAAAAATACTTTTTTGTTGTTTTTCTATGAAATATTCCACTGTGACAAACTTTCTCAGTATAACAGTTTATTGTACTCGAGATACATCGATATACAACAGGCCATCGACCGAGGTCTTTCAGCCACTTAAAAATAATAACATTATTTAGCTCTTATATTAATATATAATAACTTTCTCATTTATGCAAAAAAATATGAAAAAATAATCCATAGATGGCAGTAAAGGGGTACATTTTCTTTTTGTAAAATATTTTTTGCTTGTCGCCATATGTGGCGACCTGGGCGTGAAGAGGTTAAGGGGTTATCCTAGTGTAAAATGTTCAAAAATTCGAAAACAATTTTCTGTCTTTAAAAAATTCTTTGAAGTGTTTACAATAATATGCATAACGTTTCATGTAGATATCCGAAGTATTGTTTGAGTTACAGCGTTTGCAACCAAGGAATAATTGAACGCGCAGGTAGACTACCGAATCGGCACGCATTTTAAACGCGTTTTTCTCGAAACTATGTTTTTCAAAACGGTGTACACGATATCTCAGACTACGATTGATGAATCGACTTGAAATTTGGTACACATGTTCAGAGGACTACTAGTTTAGACGTAACGGACGATTTTGCCAGTACGTCTTGTTTTGCGATATATGTTAATAAAAATAACATTGCAAACAAATTCCGAAATTGTTTTCTCGCAACCTAAGACGAAAAAAAAAATAAATGCTCCGTCACGCCGTAGCTAATGCCATGTAGTTAATGAGGATATGTTTGTATTTTATTTCAGACCAAACATATTTGGGTAATCACGTACACCGATGGAGTACGGTAAACATCGGCAGACGCGAAAAAGAATAGCGTGAGATAAATTCAATTTTTACACACGAGTACATACAAAAATATACAAATTTACACATATTACATATGTAGTTTTCCCGAAATAAAGTCCCAAAACTTAAATTGTTTTGACGCTCGTTACAGTAGGATAACCACGAAACAGTGGTCACAACAGGGGCGGCACGTTATATAGAGGCAAGGGGCCATATAGTTTCAAGCTCAGCAAGAATTTTTAATTAATTCTTAAAACAGTTTTTCGCCAGTTACTTTGGTCTTGGAAGATAAATCATTCTTTCTTTTTTCAAAAAAGTAAGGGTGGTATTGTATAAGTGGCTCTACCATCAACATGTTCCACGAGCCGCTATTGGGTCACAAGTCTTCAATAGTGTCAAGTCAGACTCCCCATCAGAGACTCTACTACACTAATGAGAACCAAGATTCGAAACCGGTCTGTAGTTGTCGTAATTATCGTTTGAGTTTTAATTTAACAGTGACGTTTATTGTTGAAATATAACAAAGTTTTAAAACGGTGTTTCATTTTAAAAACTTAACTCCTCCAACAATCCAACAATTAAATTAAATTTAATAATAGTTTTTAAATTATCAATTTGTTCCGTTGATTACAGGATTCTCAAGAGAAATTCGATTTGGCAGTAAAGGTTGCTTTTTTATATTTCCATTCTTAATCATCAGTATAACACGTAAATATCAAATTTACCAATGCGCACCGCAATGGTAAATTTGTTATGGAAACACTGAATAAAAAAAACATAGTTAGTGTTTTATTCAGTGTTTCTATAATGAATTACCACGTAGTAACGGTCGCAACCATCACCATGATTAAATTTGTAATTTGTAATTGGAATTTTGAATGACAAAACGCTTTATTTGTAATTATTTTATTTTCGTTGGAGGAAACACGAGTATGCAAGGTCTTATTTTATAGTTTTTTTTTTATGATAAAGTATTTTAAGGAATTTTTGACAGGGACGTTTCTTGCCATTATTAATCTATGTATTTAATTTGATTCTTAATTGCGAAAAACACGGACACTACAACCTTGTCCGAACGTGGAGTTGAACTGAAGACCTCGAGAATCGCATTTGCCGATTCATTTTTAAATCGGCCAACATTTAAAATCAAGACAGTCTCGACATTGTTTATCAGGGGTTCTGAAGTTTACCTGGTTCCGAAAATCATCACGTTTCCGGTCTTGTTTTTTTTTTATTTCAAGTCACTCGAGATGTAGCGAAGATGTACACTTCGCTTTTTTTAATAGAACAATGTTTAGGTTTTTTTTTTTTATTTCGCGATGTATAAGTGATAAAAATAGACTTACCCTTTCTTCCTCGCGTATCATTTCCGCGATGCCGGGTTTAATTTCCAGGTCGTCGGTGGCGTGTGAAATCTGCGGTTGTGGCGGAAGAGCGGACATGGTTAGCGGCAGCGGTTCGGCGGATCCTTGCGCCGGCAGGGGGGTCGCGGAAGTCGCGGGCGACATCTCCACGGAGGGTGGAGGCTCGGGGATCTCTGTGCTCGCGCTCTCAGCAGGGCTGCTCAGGCTGCTACGCTCCCCCGAGGGACGGCGCCGCTTCTTGGCGCGCTGTGCGTTCTCGCCGTCGCGTGACTCTCCACGCGGGTCCCATTCCGGGACGGTGGCCGGCTTCGCCGTCGTCCTGGTGCTGGTGATCTCCCCTGGCGGGACGATCACGTCTTGCTCGCCGTTCACGTCGGCCAGGCCGCGTATCTTGAGCGATTCGGCCACCTTCAGCAGGGGTCCGATCTGCTCTTGGGAGACGTTGATCTCACCCTTGTACATGAACTCCACGGCGGCTTTCAGCTCCGGCCACTTGATGTCCCTCATGATGACGATGGGGTGCTGGCAAGGGTTCTCGAAGAACAGGGACTGAAAATACGGGCTGCACGCCGACAGTACCATCTTGTGCGCTTTGACGGAGTGTCCGTCGCACGCGAGGGTGACATCCACGAAAGACTCGCTCTGCAGTAGCTGGTCGAACACGTTGGTGAGGTTGCTCTGGTAGTTGTTCCAACGCAGGCAGAACTGCTGCGGGGATCCGGAAACGTGCTGCATGGTTACCTGAAAGTCCGACACGTTCACAAAAACACGCACATCGCAGTCAAAGGGGGTGAACAGAGAACAGAACTGTGAGTTTGTTGTGTTTCGTACATAAATAGTTTATTAATGAAGAGAGTGAAGCGAGTTATCGCGCGAGCACGTGGGGATCGAAATCGGCGGCAGGACGAGAAGAAAGAGCGGACGCGCGTACACTAGCTCTGTCGCGTCTGCAGCGATACTAACAGTCGCATGTAACAGGAGGGCCGAATCAGCCGCCTCCCGCGCACGCCTTATTCCCCTCCAGAGCTGAAGACCGCCTTCACACCCCACCCATGCATCCAACCAACCGTCCACCCATCCACCCACAAAACCGCGTGGACGTGGAGCCGCGAGCACCGACCGCTTCACCGTCGATCACCACCACCTAATTATGCCAAATCTATCAACACCTGCCTCTTTCTACCTCGCAGCCTATACAAAGACCAAAAAAATTCACACCGCCATTTTCCCTCCGACACATGCATACACATGTACATATTCAGTCAGTCACACACAATACGCCCGCATCAATAATCAACGAATTTTATTTCATAATATTCAACACCCCAAGAGGAAATGACAAGACTAATATATCCCCATTGTCGATCTAATTAATACTTACCATCTTTCTATAACATTTAAGTATTAAATTCTAATCAAATGCCATAAACAGTCAAAACCAGCCTTCCAGTCATAAAAAGTCAGAACTGCATACATAGTCATAGAAGTTAAAAATTGCTTGCTTCTATTTATTTAACGTCTTTATGCCGCGACCGCGTAAATCGCGAATGCGTCGCATTCGAACCCCTGATCCAAGGAGGTGTATAAAACAAACCGAAATGTAGAGAAACTTTTACCCGGTTCTGAATGTACTTTTTCAACATGGCGTTGCAAATGTAAGTTTTTAATTCAACGTACTTCATAATTATAAAATTATCAAAACACCGAATATTATTTATTAATTAATTTTTCGATCTCGCTAATTATAGTTTGTATTAATTGTAGCGTCTCCCTGATGAAGCAAATAAGGATTTGCGAAAACTCGGTATATGATAAATAGATGACTTATTAACAGCCCTTTTTGGTCGGATTCCCTGATACGAGGACTTTTCTTCGAAAAAATTTGTTACTATAAAATTATCTATACAAACAACTTTACAAATTTGAAATACTGGTTAGCAGAACTGTATAAATAAAAAAAAGCCTTCCGTGCAAAGAATTTTAAACTGTATTTCTCGGTAGAAACAATGTTATAAATTTAAAATTATCGCTACAACATCAAAGTTTTTCGAGATTTCGGTGCAAACAATTTCAGTTTAAAAATTTTTGGTGACTAGAGCTTTCATAAATGACGTGCAACATCAAAGTTTTTCGAGATTTGGTACATACAATTTCAGTTTTAAAATGTTTGATGACTAGAGCTTTCATAAATGACGTTACAGGTTTAACAATTGACAGTATGCTTTTGTAAAACTAAATTCAAAAGTGCATGGTGTCAGAGGTCTGTTTGGATAAATTGTATTTCATTGTGGTCTGGTAACAACTAGGTGAATTGACAAAAAAATTGATTTTTTTTTATTAAGAAGAATTCAATGTATTCTAGGAATTGTAATGAATTTATGGGGTTAGTAATTTTACTTATTTAATTCATCTTTTTGTTACGAATATAAATTATTATTCAAACAATCTAAAACGCATAAATCCGTACTATTAATATAAATATGAACAGGGTGTTATTATTTGTGATAAAAAAAATATAGGCAAGACATAATGAGATAATAAAAACTGAGATAATAAAAAAAAACAATCACGAGATTAGGAAATATTTTAAGCGATCCGCAGACGGTTGCTGACACGCCGACAATTTTTTGTCGAGCAATAAAAACGTAACAGAATTTAAATACCGACACGTACATATACAACCGCCTTATCTCCATTTTTTTTTCAATGTTTGCACTGGTTTATAAAAAAAAACTCTAATCATAAACTGTCCTTTTTTTTCAAATTTTAACGTTATATTAAAGAATCACAAAAGTTGTAGACGTTCGTTGTGATTTTAAAAGAATTAATTATTCTTATTGAAAGAATATTATTTAATTCAGTTATTAAACGTTTTTAGAAATTTTATAATGGAATTATTAAAATTTTCACTGGCGGGCCGCGGGCTTTCAAAAACTCGCTCCTGTAGGGCTCTGCATGGTGTGACACCTTGGAACAGAGAGGGGATTTAAATTTTACAAAAAACCTGTGATCTTTTATAGAAGATGCTCATAGAATATCGACGCATAGATTTTTCGGTGAATGGAACTTTATTAATATATAATTTTCGGTGAATAGAACTTTATAAATACAAAATTTTCAGTGATTAAAACTTTATAAATATAAAATTTTCGCTGAAAAGAATGTTATAAATGTACTATTTTCGGTGAATAGAACTTTATAAATATAACATTTTCGGTGAATAGGACTTTATAAATACAATATTTTTAGTGAAGTTAGCTTTATAAATATAAAATGTACGCTGAATAGAATTTTATTAATATAAAATTTTCTGTGAATAGAACTTTATAAATAAATTTTCTGTGAATAGAACTTTATAAATATCAAATTTTCGCTGAAAAGAATGTTACAAATGTAAAATTTTCGGTGAGTAGAACTTTATAAATATAAAATTTTCGGTGAATAGAACTTTATTAATATAGAATTCTCGGTGAATAGGACTTTATATAAATACAATATCTTTAGTGAATTTAACTTAATAAATATAAAATTTACGCTGTATTGAATTTTGTTAATATAAAATTTTCTGTGAATAGAACTTTATAAATATAAAATTTTCGCGCGATAGAATTTTATTAGTATAGAATTTTCGGTGAATAGAACATTATCAATTTAAAATTTTCGGAGAATAGAACTTTATAAATATGAAATTTTTGGTGAATAGAACTTTATAAACATAAAATTTTCGGTGAATAAACCAAGCTTTCAGAAGCCAGCTTTTGCAGAGTTTGTCACCTTGGGACAGAGAGGGAGGTTTAAATTTAACGAAAAACCTGTGACATGTTTTATGGAAGCTGCTTATAGAATATAAATTTTTCGACGCATAGATTTTTCTAATAAAGCCTTCGGTAAATAGAACTTCATAAATATAAAATTTTCAGTAAATATAACTTTACAAATATCAAATTTTTGGCGAATAGAACTTTGTTAATATAAAATTTTCGGTGAATAGAAGTTTACAAATAGAAAATTTTCGATGAATATAACTTTATAAATACAACATTTTCAGTGAATGGAACTTTATAAATATAAAATTTTCGGTGAAAAGAGTGTTTTAAATGTAAAATTTTCGGTGAATAGAACTTTATAAATATAAAATTTTCGGTGAATAGACGTTTATTAATATAGAACTTTTGGTGAATAGGACTTTATAAATACAATATTTTTAGTGAATTTAACTTTACAAATATAAAATGTACGCTGAATAGAATTTTATTAATATAAAATTTTCTGTGAATAGAACTTAATAAATATAAAATTTTCGCTCGATAGGATTTTATTAGTATAGAATTTTCGGTGAAATTTATTAATTTAAAATTATCCGAAAATAGAACTTTATAAATATAAAATTTTTAGTGAATAGAACTTTATAAACATAAAATTTTCGGTGAATAAACCAGTCTTTCAGAAACCAACTCTTGCAGAGTGTGTCACCTTGGGACAGAGGGGGAGGTTTAAATTTAACGATAAACCTGTGACATGTTTTATGGAAGCTGCTCATAGAATATAAATTTTTCGACGCATAGATTTTTCTAATAAAGCCTTCGGTGAACAGAACTTCATAAATATAAAATTTTCGGTGAATAGAACTTTATAAATATCAAATTTTAGGTGAATAGAACTTTGGTAATATAAAATTTTCGGTGAATAGAAGTTTATGAATAGAACATTTTCGGTGAATAGAACTTTATAAATAGAAAATTTTCAGTGAATAGAACTTTATAAATAAAGAATTTTCGGTGAAAATAGTGTTTTAAATGTAAAATTTTCGGTGAATCGAACTTTATAAATATAAAATTTTCGGTGAATAGACCTTTATTAGTACAGAATTTTCGGTGAATAGAACTTCATAAATACAATATTTTTAGTGAAGTTAACTTCATAAATATAAAATTTACGCTGAATAGAATTTAATTAATATAAAATTTTCTATGAATAGAACTTTATAAATATTAAATTTTCGCACGACAGAATTTTATTAGTATAGAATTTTCGGTAAATAGAACTTTATTAATTTAAAATTTTCGGAGAATACAACTTTATAAATATAAAATTTTTGGTGAATAAACTAGGCTTTCAGAAACCAGGTCTTGCAGAGAGGGACAGAGAGAGAGGTTTAAATTTAACGAAAAACCTGTGACTATGGAAGCTGCTCATAGAATATAAATTTTTCGACGCATAGATTTTTCTAATAAAGTTCGGTGAACAGAAATTCTTAAATATAAAATTTTCAGTTAATAGAACCTTATAAATATAAAATTTTAGGTGAATAGAACTTTGTTAATATAAAATTTTCGCTGAATAGAAGTTTATAAATAGAAAATTTTCAGTGAACAGAACTTTATAAATATAATATTTTCGGTGAATAGACCTTAATTAATATAGAATTTTCGGTGCATAGAACTTTATAAATACAATATTTTTAGTGAAATTAACTTTATAAATATAAAATTTACGCTGAATAGAATTTTATTAGTATAACATTTTCTGTGAATAGAACTTCATAAATATAAAATTTTCAGTAAATAGAACTTTATAAATATCAAATTTTAGGTGAATAGAACTTTGTTAATATAAAATTTTCGGTGAATTGAAGTTTATAAATAGAAAATTTTCGGCAAATGGAACTTGATTTATGTTCAGGAACTTAACAATAAAATGCACTTTGTTGGTATCACACACAATCAACTTCGGTGAATAGAACTTTACAAATATACAATTTTCGGTGAATATAACTTTATAAATATAAAATTTTCGGTGAATCAAACTTTCTTTACATAAAATTTTCACCGAATAGAACTTTATAAATACAAAATTTTCAGTGAATAGAACTTTATAAATATAAAATTTTCGCGATTCAATATCCTGCAATTATATGTACCTGTTTTCTCCTTATTTTATTTGCTACACTTACACTAGTGCTAGGCTCAAGCCCGATAGAACCACTCGAATTTTTAAGGCATTTGAAGGAAATTGATTCATATTTTCTGCTATTGTGGTGAAATTTCCCGCCGATTTTTTTGCGCACGGTACAGCTTGTCAAAGTTGGACAATTTTTTACGTAAAAAAACTTTTTCTTTCCATCGCGTTGTATAATAAAAAATATAATATAACGAACAACATGATTATGGAAAACATTAAACTGATTAAACATATATGTGCAAGATGATTTATAATGTCTATGTCTGAGTGTATTATAAGCACTTGATTTATGACACTGTTTTACATCCATAAACTGCATTTTATTGCGCTAGTACTATAAAATATAAAATAGCACTCCTGACAGTATCAATTACACACTGCTTTCAATTAAATGCAATGCACTTTACTCATGTGTTGCGTAGTCTAGAAAAAAATGTTGTTACACATATACAACATTTTCGCAAATTTAAGACTTAAAAAATTTCAAATAAATAACCATCAACCTGAATCTGTTTCGGTTGATTGAAAGGAATTTATGTTTTAGGTCGCTTATTGCTCATTTGAAATGTTTAATTTATAAAATTTTCCATAAAAAAAATACGTGTGATACTATACAGGGTGTCCGGATTTCGTAAGGACAACTTCTGCATTTGAAGACATAGAGAGATGGTCAAATTAGCAAATAGGTGCAGGTTCGAGGGCTTATCGAGAATACACCCCCAAATCCCACTTGTCATGGCCTCCACAATAAAAATTAAAAGAAAATCTGAAATTGAAGAAATTGGGAGACTTTGTTTTAATTCTTATTTTGAACAAGTGAGCCATGACAAGTGGGATTTGAGGGTGGATTCTGAACGATCCCTTGAACCTGCACACCTTTTTGCTAATTTTACCATCTCTCTATCTCTTCAAATGCAAAAGTTGCCCATGTTGCCCCTACGAAATCCGGGCACCCTGTATACTGACATATTTTATATACAAAATCATTCGAATATGAATGTAGTAAACTCATATATTTCTAAGGAAGTTGACTTGTAGCAAATACTGATGAAACAACGACTTTTTTCACTTTATTGTGAACAGTTTCTTTAATAATTTAATATATACAGGGTGCGGAATTTATCCTGTCCGTTTTTAGAAATGGAACATGTGTTAAATTGATGTTTTTGTTACTGTCTTTAGGTTTTATTATAAAATAACTGTTTTTTGCTTATTATTGATAACGTTTTTCTAAAACAATTTTCTCTTCGGCGCCTATTTTTGGTGATATTTAATTTTTAAGGGAAAATGAACACTATTCCCTTAAAAAATAAATATCACCAAAAATAGGCGCCGAAGAGAAAATTGTTTTAGGTAAAAGTTATTTACTCTAGTTCGTAGATTCATAAACCTTAATAAAAATTACAGGTTTCCATTAAAAAAAAACAAGTTGACCTTGAAAAGACCTTGAAAGCCTGCCTGCTGGATTAGCCTCTTAATTGCAAAAACATTTTTTTCTGCAAATCTTCGTTTCCATAATATTTCGGGTGTGCAGGATAAATGCCGCACCCTGTATGTATACAATAAAATCATAAAACTCATATGTTATCGGACATATATAATGTAGACTTTATTAGAGCAGCTATTTATGGCCGAGCGAGCACAGTAAGATAATCTGATAAAAGCTCAGTTTGCTGTAATCGCTGAACTTGAACGGATAGTAGGTTTTAATGCAATTGTTATCATCACATTCGACATTATTACAACTACTTACTTGATCACATTTGTTTTTTTTTTCTAATTTAAAAGAAACCTCTGCATATAATTATCAAAAAAAAAATTGTATTAAATGTAATATCTTTCTATTCATGTTTGGCAGATAATGTTTTGTGTGATAATCTTACGTTGTAATATTATTACCACCGCGGCCGCGTGGGTTCGATTCCCATCCCGGGCGGAAGACTTTTCGGAGATCGAGAAGTATTCGCACGGGTCAGTGGTTGTTGTATATGTCTTACATTATTAATTTGTTCATTTATTCCCATTATTAATACAAAATATAATACAAAAATAATAGCCGTGTGTGACTGAATGGCTCAGCCTAAGTAAAAAAAAAATATTAACACTTTTTTTTTTAAAGAAAAATTACAAGGAAGGACGTGGATGGAACTGCGCGGCTTAAAGAGAGTGAATGATAGTAGAATTTTGCGACGGCTACGAGGCCATCTGCCACCACTGTTGTTTTATGAATATATTTTAGGAAATTAATGAATACATGAATTAAATTGGTGCGACTATAGTACTTTCTATTATAGTTTTTATTAAAATATATATTTTATTATAAAATAAAATAGGAAGTACTATAGTCGCACCAATTTAATTACAAAAGAATGGATTACAAATATCAATATTTGAATGAGTAACCCCATTTAATTTATAAATAAATACCATTTAAAAAATTAAACTTCTATGCCTCTTCTATCAAACATTAAAAGCAATTTCTTTCACTTTCAAGTTTAGCAGATATTCCGCATAAGTTACGTCTTTGCTTGTTTAATACTGTTCATTACATCCTTTTTTTATTCGACTGCTTGCGTGTAATGATGGTGTGTACAGTTGGTACGAAGAAGGACGCCACCATCTCGCGGAAAAATTCTAAATTGCTTAAAGCCACTTAAGTCGGCCCAAAGTACTAATTTATTTTAATATGTTGTCGAAATAAATAACTCGCGTCCTTATGGCGAACATTAAAGTTTCATGCCAGTGCTCAACGGTTGACAAAAATATCATTTATGGAGCCATTACATGAGATTTTGATCAGCCGTTTTAATTACAAAACATCTCTCCGGCTAATTTATATGGTAAATAATCGATGGGTTATTAAAATGCGGACCCACGTCTCATTCTCCGTATGGCAAACATAATTCCAATTCATAATAATTAATTTACATACATAATCTTTCGTAATTACACAGTTTTTTTTAAATCAATTTTTATAACGTTACAATTTGTTAAAGTTGAAACACTTCAGCAACGAGGCGGTTTAATCATTGCGGAATTTAGCAACTATGTTTCGTATCTTGGGGATTAAAGCTTAGTGATTTCCCAAATATCCATGAGAAATAATTCAACACTCAGGAACTTTACAGTATTAAATTTTTATTTTAAAATAAAGTGTCGAATTTTTTGTTATCTTCTTAAAAAATAAAAGTTGAGCTAATACAGTAGACAAACACGTCATCAATAATTCTAACGCACATGTAAATCTCCCTAAATGAAATGTATCAAACTAACAAGTTTTTGGTGGAGTTCGGAGTGAAGCCTGCTGGGATCGTTTGTTTCTCGATTGGGAATAGTGGTTGTTGTATAATCATCCCATCTTCATTAATTATCACTCGGGATGAATAGCAACTTCGCAGAATCGAAACGAGGGAACGTTTCTGAAGGCAATTAACATTATTTTACACCGTTCCTATTTGTTATTTATCGATAAAAATAAACCGTTCTATTTCGGTACTGATATTCATATATTAAAATAAAATTTATTAAGTGTCTACTGATTTATTTTCATTCGCGTTATATTTATATCCCGCGCCATAATTTATTTAGAATAAAATAAAGGCGCTTTTTATGTTTTCCCAGATAACTCGAGTGTTCACTTTGGGCATGGTCGAGTGATGTGTTTATATAGAATAAGTGTTCCTGTTAGTGGAAACAAACCATATCGGACCATAAATACATCGTTTTATAAATAATACGGAATTTAATAAATAATGATGAAAATAACAATGTTCCTGCTTCAGACTTGATGAAAAACGATTCAAATTGTTAAATTGTCACGATTTATTTGAGCCATTAATTATTTCCCAGGCATTATTTGACTTAAATAATTTAAAAATATTGATGGTGGATTTCCTAACATTTATTTAAACCAGGTTTTTCGTAACCCGGTATTATATTTTTAGCTATTTAAACGTTCTTTATGCTCCACTGACTGTCACCGAATAAATGTTTGAATCATTACTGTTTAAATTAGAAATTGAGCCTCAGAAGAGCATTTAAGGTATACATCACATCGAAATAGAAAGGGATGTGTTGATAAACATTGTTAAAGAATCAATTTCAATCAAAATATCTGTAATGTAATCGCAGAACACAGTGGCGGTTCGTGGAACTTGTTGATGGTAAAGCCACTAATACAATATACCCCCCCCCCCTTCTTTTTTGAAGAAATAAAGAACGATTTATCTTCCTAGACCAAAATAACGGATGAAAAAGTGTTTTAAGAATTAATTAAAAATTCTTGGTGAGCTTGAAACTAACTGCCATGGCTCCTTGGCTCTATATAACAAGCCGCCCCTGGCAGACCCTAACCTTTACTATTTGAAAGATCGTTTACACCAGGGGTCACTAAACTTTTTTGATCATCGACCCCTATATAATTTTTCGAAATCTCTATCGAAGTAATTTTCAGTTAATAAAAAAAAAAAAATAAAACTATTCGAGATGGACAAAACTGCTACTTTTGAATCACGTTGCTACCTGTGATTGCTACTTTTTAATATCAGTGATTTTAAACTGTGACTATGATTACAAAAACATCGCAGAAAAAAATATAAAAAAACCCAAGAAAAATTCCATATGAAATCATCCTTAATGGCCGAAGTATCGTTTATTTAAAATCAATTTGGTTTTTGTAAATTCAATAATTTTCAATAGAGATATGGATTTTTGAAAAGTTTAATTTTAATTTTTTGAGCACCTTAACAAAAACATCGCAGAAAAAAATATAAAAAACGCAGGAAAAAATCCATAAAAAAATCATCCTCAATGGCCGAAGTATCGCTTATTCTAAATCAATTTGGTTTTTGTAAAGTTAACAATTTTCAATAGTGATATGGATTTTTTAAAATTTTCGTTTAAATTTTTTGAGCACTTTAACACAAACATCACAGAAAAAAATATAAAAAACGCAGGAAAAATTCCATAAAAAATCATCCTCAATGGCCGAAGTATCACTTACTCAAAATCAATTTATATTTTGTAAATTCAATAATTTTCAATAGATATGGATTTTTGAAAAGTTTTGTTTTAATTTTCTGAGCACCTGAACAAAAACATCGCAGTAAAAAATATAAAAAATGCAGAAAAAATCCATAAAAAATCATCCTCAATGGCCGAAGTATCGCTTATTCTAAATCAATTTGGTTTTTGTAAATTTAACAATTTTCAATAGAGATATGGATTTTTTAAAATTTTCGTTTAAATTTTTTGAGCACTTTAACACAAACATCACAGAAAAAAATATAAAAAACGCAGGACAAATTCCATAAAAAATCATCCTCAATGGCCGAAGTATCGCTTACTTAAAATCAATTTGTATTTTGTAAATTCAATAATTTTCAATAGAGATATGGATTTTTGAAAATTTTTGTTTTAATTTTCTGAGCACCTGAACAAAAACATCGCAGAAAAAAATATAAGAAACGCAGGAAAAATTCCATAAAAAATCATCCTCAATGGCCGAAGTATCGCTTATTCTAAATCAATTTGGTTTTTGTAAATTTAACAATTTTCAATAGAGATATGGATTTTTGAAAATTTTCGTTTAAATTTTTTGAGCACTTTAACACAAATATCATAGAAAAAAATATAAAAAAACGCAGGAAAAAGTATCACTTATTCAGAATCAATTTGGTTTGTAAATTCAACAATTTTCAAGAGAGATATGGATTTTTGAAGATTTTTGTTTTAATTGTTTTGAGCACCTGAACAAGGGCGAGCATTTGGAGATTTCCGCAGTTTTGTGAATTGTTTTTATTTTTAATTTTCAGTTAATGAAGTTTGCAATTTAAAAATTGGTTTCGTGGTATTATTTCAAAATGTATCTTTAGGTATTCGCACTGAATCTTAAATTAAATTTTGAGTCATTTTGGGTTTACCATTTGTAGAAATTATTTTTATATATTTGTTTTTCAGTTGATAAAAATCGTAATTTGAACATGAGCATAAGAGTAAATGGGACTAAACAGTATTGAATATAAAATAATATGTAGAAATTCTATTCTCCATTGTCTTCTTACAATCACGTTTTTAGGTAACAGTTGTGATTTTAAGGAGCAATCACAGTTTAAGTCACAGTTTAAATATCAGTGATTTTAAGTAGCAGTGATTTTAAGTAGCGGTGATTTTAAGTAGCGGTGATTTTAAGTAGCGGTGATTTTAAGTAGCAGTGAAATAAGCCTATTAGTAACAGTAACGACCTGTGATTTTTTAATACTAATGAAAAATCACAGGTACGTGAAATACCGTCCATCCCTATCTCTTAGGTTAGGTACTGTGTGTGAAATTGGTCAATTTTAATTTTAATTCCCCTCGAAACTCCACATGGAATTTATTTCTGTACTTACAAGGCAACTAATCCAAGTGTTCCTCTCCGATTTTAATGGAATTTGGTGGATTTGTAGAAGGGGTCAAAATGTTCGATACGTATATTTTTGTTTCGGCTAAAAAATATGTTTAATGATTTTTTCCAAACGCGGAATCCAAATAAATATTCATACATTTCCTCTAAATAAAACCTTTCCACTAAAAAAAATTTCGTGTTCACTAGCGGAAAATACGAAAATTGAGGTTTATAACTCAATATATATTGTTTTCAATTTTTTTTACACTTGTTTTTCCTTCGACCCCCAACCGACCCCCCCGATAGACCCTTACTTTTGTTAAATAGACCCCTGGGGGTCTATATAGACCACTTTGGCGACCTCTGGTTTACACAGTCGAAAATATAATACCACTGTTGTGTTAATTTGAGCCACAGATATATTTGTGAAATCCACTAAGAAATTTACGCGATTTTAGAGTTTCCAGTAATCTAGGCTTTGCCGGTCATAGGTGACAAAATAATTTCGGTCACCTGTGACAACGTGTTATTGAATCATGACATTACGGTCATCTTCAAGTAACAGGTAAAATAAACTATACTAACTTGACTCATCGGTGATTAGCAAATGTAGTTATTATCAAATTGTCTCATCCAGAACTTTGTTCATCTTCAAGTACCACATAAAAAATTGACTTATTAGTGCACAAATTTTCTTACCCAGATTTTTCGCTGACCAGCACTCATTCACTATTTCTAGGACCAAATACTTCCAATGATAATTCCATTACACCATGGAGGTGCTGAAGCGTATTGAATCGTACGGGGATGATGACTTGATATTTGTTATTGGGCATGATATAAATAGGGGTGATCGTCGGAGGGTAATGAGATTGGTGGAATCGGTCATATCATCCCTTCGACGGGATAGGTAATGCGAGACCATCGATCTTGCATAATATCACAGCTAAACACGAGATAATGAGAGGCATTCAATCGATGTCTTGCGTTTAATTGCATCATAATGGTAAAGCGACGGATCGGAATTAATGAAACCAGGGACCACTATCAGGGGCAATATTAAATTTTCACAAATCAAATTCTCCACTGCAAAATATAATTAAAAATCTTTATATTTCACGTTAAACTAATTTCAAAAACCTAAATAATTTCGAAAGAACGGCATTTCCTGAGCTGATTTAAATTTTTGTAGTTTTCGTATTTACTTCAAATTTTTCGTTCGAAATTCGACAAGCCGAAATCTAGAATTAAAAAAAAAAAACTTACAACTCACAAGATTTCTAAAAACCGAAATTATTTCCTGAACTGAATTGAATTTTTGTAGAATTTTACTTGCACGATTTATGTTTATTTCAAAAATTTTCGCTGTAGTTTCGACAATTCCAAATTTAGAACTAAAAAAATTCACTACTGATTAAAAGTAGGCGAATTTTTAAAATCCAAAATTAATTTAAAAAGGCGATTTCTGCGTTGATTTTCAATTTTATACAATTTTTACCTGACGTTTTATAGTTATTATAACTGCGTGGTAATTTATTACAACTGAAATTTTAGAAAATATACAAATCGCAATACCGAAATCTCGAATTATTTCGAAAGAGTGATGTTTTGTGAGCTAAATTTAATTTTTGTAGTTTTATACAGGCGTTTTGTATTTTTTTTTTGTTGTTCAGCACGTCCAACACGAGAAAATCGGTTGAATTTCAAAATACAAAATTATTTTGAAAGAGTGATGTTTTTTGAGCTAGATACAGTTCTTGTAAAGTTTTATTTAGGTGTTTTGTATTTATTTTAATTTTTTTCTTCGCTCAAGTGTTCAACTTGACAATAAAAAAAAACACAACTCGCGAGAAAATCGGTGGAATTTCAAAAACCAAAATTATTCCGAAAGAGTGATGTTTTATGATCTAAATATAATTGTTGCCGAATTTTATCCAGGCGTTTTATATTTCTTTTTATTTTTTTTTCCTTAAGTGTTCAATACGTCCAAACAAAAAAAAACTTTGGGAGGAAATCGGTGGAATTTTAAAATCCAATTCTTTCGAAAGAATGATGTTTTGTGAGTTAGATATCGTTTTTGTAGATTTATCCAGGCGTTTTGTATTTGTTTTAATTTTTTTTTTCGCTCAAGTGTTCAATACGTCCAAATAAAATTTAAAAAAAATCACAACTTCGCGACAAAATCGGCCGGTTTTTGCAATTTGCAATATTATTCTGAAAGAGTGGTATTTTGTGAGCTAAATATAATTTTTGCAAAATTTAATACAAGCGTTTTGTATTTATTTTTCTTTTGTTCTACACATCCAAGCAAACAGAAAATTGGTGGAATTTCAAAAACCAAAATAATTTCGAAAGAGTGATGTTTTATTAGCTAAATATAATTTTTGTAAAGTTTTATCCAGGCGCCTTGTATTTATTTTTATTTTTTTCTCTCAAGTGATCAACACGTCCAAACAAAAAAAAAAACACAACTCGCGAGAAAATCGGTGGAATTTCAAAATCCAAAATTATTTTGAAAGAGTGATGTTTTGTGAGCTAAATATAATTTTTGCAGAATTTTATCCAGGCATCTTGTATTTATTTTTTTATTTTTTCGCTCAAGTGATCAACATATCCAAACCAAAAAAAAAAAACACAACTCGCGAGAAAATCGGTGGAATTTCAAAATCCAAAATTATTATGAAAGGGTGATGTTTTGTTAGGTAAATATAATGTTTGTAAAGTTTTATCCAGGCGTCTTGTATTTATTTTTTTATTTTTTCTTTCAAGTGATCAACACGTCCAAATAAAAAAAAAACAACTCGCGAGAAAATGGATAGAATTTCAAAATCCAAAATTATTTTGAAAGAGTGATGTTTTCTTAGCTAAATATAATTTTTGTAAAGTTTTATTCATGCGTCTTGTATTTTTTTTAAATTTTTTTCCCTCAAGTGATCAACACATTCAAACAAAAAAAAACACAACTCGCGAGAAAATCGGCGGGTTTTCAAAAACCAAAATTATTTCGAAAAAGTGATGTTTTGTGAGCTAAATATAATTTTTGCAGAATTTTATCCAGGCGTTTTGAATTAATTTTTATCTTTTTTCGCTCAAGTGTTCAACCCGTCCAAATAAAAAAAAAATACAACTCGCGAAAAAATGGGTGGAATTTCAAAATCCACAATTATTTCGACAGAGTGATGTTTTGTGATGTAAATATAATTTTTGCAGAGTTTTATCCAGGCGCTTTGTATTTATTTTATTTTTTCCGTTAAAGTTTTTTCAACACCTCCAAACCAAAAAAAAAAAACAGAACTCACGAGAAAATCGGTGGAATTTCAAAATCCAAAATTATTTTGAAATAGTGATGTTTTGTGAGCTAAATGTATTTTTTGCAGAATTTTATCCAGGCGTTTTGAATTAATTTTTAATTTTTTTCGCTCAAGTGTTCAACCCGTATAAACAAAAAAAAACACAACCCTCGAGAAAAGCGGTGGAATTTCAAAATCCAAAATTATTGCGATGTTTTCTTAGCAATATATATTTTTTGTAAAGTTTTATTCATGCGTCTTGTATTTTTTTTTTCGCTCGTGTTTTCAAACCGTCCAAATAAAAAAAAATACAACTCGCGAGAAAATCGGTGCGTTTTCAAAAACCAAAATTATTTCGAAGAGTGATGTTTTATGAGCTGCATAAATTGTTCTAGAGTTTTATTCTGGCGTTTTGTATTTATTTTTAATTTTTTCGGGAAGTACTCAACACGTCCAAACCAAGAAAAACGCAATTCGCGAAAAAATGGATGGAATTTAAAAAATGAAAAAAAGGCATTTCCCGAGGTGAACTTAATTTCTGTAGGTTTTTATCCTTGCCTTTTTTTTATTTCATACTTTTTTTGGTCCGAGTTTCGACAAGCCAAAATCTAAAATTTTAAAAAAATGATAGATTATAGACCTATTCATCAGTAAGGGCGGTTTAGCCTATGGTGGAAAATTACAACGGGCACTACTTGATTCGGAAGGACAAGACACCCCGACCGCCATCTCTACTGAATAGCTCTATAGCAAGAAATTTTGTAAAATTTGAAAAACCAAATAATTTAGAAGTTTGGCTTCTGTAAAATTTCTTGCTCCACATTACTACTTCTTTTTCAAATAACGGTATGGTTTTTACAATACAATTTACGGATTATGCTGGTTGCTGCATTTAATACAGATTTAGTACCTTTTTGCCTTCCTTATATTTTAGACTAATGTATTGAGTTACCAAATTGAGGCTCAGTGCAGCAGCCCTTCCTACCCCCTTCTCTGATAAGCCTTGGTGGTGAATACTATTATTGCAAAAGTTGAGGAAGCAGTCGAGATATAGACATATTTTAAAATCAAGAAAAACATATTTTTTGTTCGTAATTCAAAAACAAAAATCGATAGCTAATTTTGGTTTTTTAACTTAAGGGTAGTTTGTCTCGAAAATATTTGCGGCGACCAATTTAACTTTTGAAGGGTCTCTATGTATAATGTTAGTTGCCCCGGACGTCGCATAAAAGGCATTGTACATCGTATGAAATCAGCGGGGGATTTCCGTAAGAATATAATAGCGCATTTACACATTCTAACGAGTGGCGAGGCGAATCGCGAGACGAGTGGCGAGGCATCGAGAGGCGAGTGGCGAGGCATCGAGAGGCGAGTGGCGATGCGAATCGCGAGACGAGTGGCGAGGCATCGATATTCAAGTGGTGAGGCGAATGTGTAGTCGTTTCAATCATCATTTTCGTCGTATCTCGCAAAGTTAATGCATCACTTAGCTATAATATTTTCTTTCTATAGTGTAACGTAAGTTACAAGTAAGAGTTTCTTAATTTTTCAACATCCAGAAATATTATTAAGGGTTGTTAAACTGGGGCACTTGTGAACACAATTGTGAAACCAACCTAGTGCCTCATTTTAACAACCCTTAATATTGAAAGTGTTTCACCACCTGATAAACGAGAACCAAATTCAACAAACATTAACTCGTTTTGGAATGCAAAGTTTAAGAATTTATTTCTGGATTTTTCTACTTGAAAATAACCGCAAACGGGCATTATTAATAGCCACAGCTATGAAGGTAATAACATTAACACTAATATTTATATTAAATTATACTTATGGAAGTACAAATTAGTGGATAACTTCCAAATTCCTCTTCAGGGGGATTGTTACCGAATTCATTCGGATAAATTAAATAATACGCCGCCTCCTGTATTATTCCATAACATCAAGACGACAATGTTTTTATATATAATTCTTTAATAACATTAATAATAGCAAAACAACGCGTGTCCAGCTTATTATTTTGATAAGCGCGGGTGATGTAACTGTTGTACAAACACAATTTCGCAAAATACCATTATTACATACCAATTGAACGTAAACAAAAAAAAAATTACTACTGATCTTTCTAAACGTAGTTTGCTAATACTACTGTGGAACCAATAATTGTATCTACAAAGAGTAGCGTATTAAAAAGATTGGAAACTTCTGCTTGAGATCTAAAAGTATAAAGTAGATTGCAAGGGGATACTCTTATTTCTTATTTCAGTTAAATAAAGGTTTAACTGTATTAACACTGATAACTAATGGAAATTATATAATTAGTGATGGGTAAGATCGATAAAAAAGATCGAGTACTCGATCTTTGCAAACGATTGAGCCGCTCGATCTTTTCAAGCCGCTCGATATTTTGATCGATCATCGCCGCTCGATCATTTGATCGATCAACACCGCTCGATCGTTTGATCGATCAACGCCGCTCGATCGTTTGATCGATCAACGCCGCTCGATCTTTTGATCGATCAATGCGACTCGATCTTCTTACGCCGCTTGGTCTTTTCGAGCCGCTCGATCTTCACAAGCCGCTCGAGCAGATCGAACTAAAGATCGAGCGGCTCGATACATCAACTTATCGATCACCGATTGATCGATCTTTGAGATACCCGACCTTGACCATCACTACTAGTGATGGGATTATTCGAATGACGATAATCGATTCATTCGATTATCAAAATAATCGATTATCTTCAGAACTAATTTTTTTATTCGAATGATCATTCGAATGATCGGTATTCGAGTGATAATTCGAATGATCATTCGAATGATCGGTACTCGAATGATCATTCAAATGAGCATTCGAATGATCATTCGACTGATCATTCGAATGACCATTCGAATTATCTATACTCGAATGAACATTCGATTGGCATTCAAATGATCATTCGAATGATTTATTCGAGTGATCGGTACTCGAATGAACAATTCGAAAACTGGCTATTGGGATAATCTGAATGACCATTCGAATGTCATTATACCAATTTGTACTCGAATATATATATTATATCATTCAAAACTTTACGTAGCGTATTAATAGGATATCTTTTCCACGAAACATTGCAGCGAAGTACTCTGATATTGTTTACAATATATTCTAAATTATAATTTTATTATGATATATTTCTGAAATCAGAACATAAGTAACTATGATCGATTTTAAGCAAATTAACCGGAGTTCTATTTTTAGTATTTAAGTCACGATAATTTGAGTGATCATTCCGATATGTCTAAACCTCTTGAAAAATAAAAATAGTCGATTCACGATCATTCGAATTATTATTTGAATTATTAGTCGAACTTTTATTTGAATGATCATTTGAATGAATAATCGATTTTCATATCATGATCACTCGAATAATCATTCGAATGATCATTCGAATAAATAATCGATTTTCAGATCATTTAAATGATCATTCGAATGATCACTCGAATTATCATTCGAATGAATAATCGATTTTCAGATTAATTCGAATAGTAAACATTCGATTATTGAAATCATTCGATTATGCCCATCACTAATCACTACATATAATCATTTAAATTAACAATGACAAATAATTGAAATGATTTAACATTTAATGAACAAATTTCGTTATCTAAAATTTAAAAAAAAACTGATGATGATATCAGCTTGTATGTGTATACGACTACAATTAATAAATATGGATTTTATGTAAATGATTTATGGCATTTATTATAAGTTTTCAAATTACGCCCTTTTTATGGCACGCATTCAAATTTTATGGCCGTTTGCGATTTAAAAGCGATTCCGCTCCATTTGCAAATATAAAAATGGAATATTAAGATACACTCCGCATTAAAAAAAAATATGTATTTCTGTGCGGGTGTGTGTGTGTGTGTCAGTTCTGCTCAGTCACGAATTTTAAATGCCTCATCTATATTTACGCAGGGAAAGAAAACAATTTTTTTCACAGAAAATATCAAATCTGTATTTTATTAAATTCCACATTTTTTTTACTCTTGAGGTGGTAATAAATATAACTCTGGCTTAAATCGACATAACACTGGTATTATATTTCGGCTGTGTAAACAATATTTTAAATGGTGATTCTGTGATCACATTACACATGTTTTAATTAATATTTATTCTTTCGCAATATTTATTAACAAATTATTTTCTATTTCGATGTTTTTTTACCTTAAATTCTCTTCTGAAGCTCAATTTCTAATTCAAAAACTGGTTTAAAAAGGAACGTTTCCACAATTAAAAATATAATACCGGCTTACGAAAAACCTGGTCTGAATAAATGTTTGTGAAATCCACCGTTAGACTGGGGAACCAAAGGGTTCAAAATTCCTTAAAAATAAAATCAAGATACGAGTGCTGAAACTGTAAATAATCACCGTACAACTTGCACCGTAGATCAAGTAAGCTAGTGTTAATCTTCAATTACAGTAATCTGTTTTTGCGGTACTTGCGCCATCCGTTGGATCTAGTGTCGAAGTTTCAACGCGAACAATTTAATTTAATGTATGTGCGCATGTATAACGCGCACAAACAAAATGGCGGCAAATTCAAATCGGGCTCTCTTGTTGAGACACCTTTTATAAAAGATAATAAATTATTGGTTATTACGCTTCTATTAATATCAGTGGTTTGTTTATGGTGTCTTCGTTATTTGAACGCAAAAAATACAGAATTAAATCATAACGAAAATTAAAGGATCCGCGTAATTCGCGGCTGGAAGCACATTGTAATGGCGATGATTTCAATTTGCGTTCTGTTCATGTGTATATGTTATGTACTTTTTTTTATTTATACAGCACTGTATGGAACCTTGTGTGTAAAAATGCCAGAAAACAAAAAGCGCGCACGCAAAATATGTCTGGCGTAAAAATTCTATATAAATAATGTTATTGAAGGCATTTGGTTGGATATAGGCGGTCCTGAAAAAAAAAGAGTGCATGAAAAATGAAATAAAAGTGAAAATATACAATTGGGCATATTCAGCGATATTCCCAGTGTGTTATTATGCCGTCCCTGTAAAAATAATAGAATTTAATGAAGGTGACAGCGCTGCTTTTCTGAATTGAGTGAGTCGCATTTTTAAAACAACAGTCAATTAGTAACTCTCTGGCCGAGGCGTTGTTTTAACTAAAAGTAAATGGTTTTTTGGCCGCCCTCGTTAAAATAATTTTCAAGCCGCGCTGCTTTGTTCTACTTGCTTAATTCCGCTCACGACGGTACAAAAAAAGATTATAATAACAAAAATATTAGACAGAGTCATCATTTCAAAGGATTTAAAACAGAGACGTTCTAAATTTAATTTAATGAGGGCATCACTCGACTATTTTGTAAAATTTGCAACTTATAAATAAGGTCTATTATTACACAGAAAAATGTACTTTATGTATCGTATTCAATCAAAAAATATCAATCACTTAAATCTACTATCATGATTTTTCTTCGCCGACACCAATTTTATGTTATGACCGTGCACCTGATACAAATTTAATGTTCCGATTGTCACAGCACAAAACGTATAATTACTCCATGTAACAAAGAGGTATAATGGAAACGCGGAATTATTAAAATACAGAACAGAATATATTTTTAAGTAGAAAAATACCGATTTTATTTTAATTAGGCACTCTGCGGGTGACCCATTTTTTAGGCAGCACGTGCGCACAATACGACGCCTATGTAATCTAACCCAACAAGTTACTTTACCCATTAACACAAACGGTGGTGGCAGATGACCTCGTAGTCGACGCCAAAAAAAACAACAAAAAAAAAGTTACTTTACCTACGACAACTAGGATATACGCTCATTGCATGCTTGTGAATGATTGGTATATGTAGTGCATTGCTCACGCCTTTCATTCCAGTGTCGATTATCTGCGCGAGAATGATCAGCTGATCATTCCCGCACTGCTGCGCTTGACCAATGGCGCGAGATATAAAACCTAACCTGCCTTATGTCAAAATGACGGAGTAGATTTAAAGATGTTTGTTATAATAAAACACTTTTAACTTTGTTTTGTATAACTTATATATTTATTTTTGTGCCTTAAGTTTCGGTAATACAATTACCATTTTCAAACAAGAAGTTTCTTGAACACTTCTTGTTTGAAAATGGTAATTGTATTACCGAAACTTAAGTCACAAAAATAAATATATAAGTTATACAAAACAAAGTTAAAAGTGTTTTATTATAATATTTAAAATGTATAACGAAGTAGAAGCCTCCAGCATAAACAATAAAGATGTTTGCTTCGCCGCTTCTACATACATGAGGTGTTAGTTGTACCTCGTGAAATTCATTGTATTCGATGTTTGTCTCTATACTATTTATATACTTTTAAACACCAAGAATGTACAAACTCAAAAAGATATGAACCATAAATAATAATGTAGCGAGTTGGTTTGTTTCCGCAGGTGCCTCTGATACAAGTTATCGCGTACGAATAGTCCACCGTCAGTTTTTAATCATCCGGTAACTACCACAATGAAGTACAACAAAGTTGTCGTAGGTAAAGTATAGTGTACAACTTGCATGGCATGGTCGCGAAAAATGTGCGTCATTCCATGCTCTTTGTACAATATACTATTAATTTACTCAGTTAAAATAATTCGCATTCAGAAAGTGTGATCGCACTTCATTACAGCATCGATCCGACCTCTCAATGTCTTAAAAGAAACGGAGAACGAACAAAAAAATAACTTTAATTCGGGCCTTATTTAATTTCTCCGCCTGGCCTTTCCGGGGCGAGCGTTTATAACGTTAATTCGATTCGAATCGTACAATTGGAAATTTGCTGATATTGATGAATGTTCGCAAAATCAATTATATATTTCGACGTTATTAAATAATGGGAAAGTTCCGCGAGTTGCGCGCCCGTTCTTAATTTGCATTTGAATTAATGGGAGCCGGAAAAATCAAATTGCACCGAAAAAAATGCCGGAGTTTTAAAATATAGAGCTTTTTAATCATCGGATTCAGGTTTGTGCAACGCACTTTCGGAAAACGTTTAATACTTAATCAACTCAACTTACAAATGAATCCAGGGTTAAGATGGTCAAAATGCTACTTTACACGGATTTTTAATTAAATGTGAAAAAATATCATTACCTCTGCCCTTAAACGAAGGCAGTCGTAAGCCCCATATCAGAAATCATCCCAAATCACGACACAAAAGACCCAAATGACCTCAGTGGCGGACTTACGAACAGGCGCCTCGAGCCTCAAAACTCTCAAAATCAAAAAAATTAAAAATATTGAATCAAAATTTTTTATCCGCAAAAATTACATGAAAACTATAATTGTTTTTCGCTTTTTAGCCTTATAAATTGTGAAAAAATAGGCAAAAATTAAGGTATTTATAATTTAAATTACGTTTACTGCAGGCAGAAACCAATTTTGAAAATGTTTCCATCAAAAGATTGCAATCATTAAATTTAAAAAATCTGAAATTTTATCTTCAAATGTTTTCATGTGTTTTATGATGGCTCTTAAAGGCATGGCCAGATTTTGTAAATTCCTACTCGTTGGTTAAATACAGAAATATTCAAAAAGAAATTTAACTGTTAATTGTATTGTTGATTTTTTCGAATTCAAAATTTCAACGGAAATATCCATTTTAAGGTCAACCGAAGCAATTCCAGCCAATTTTGAAAACTGGCCGTGTGTGCCTCTGGGCGCTGCATCTCGGAAATTAATAGAAATTTATAAATGGAACTTCAAACTTAAGCTTTATTAGACAATCGGAAAAGCTGAAAAACTTTTAGTAAAATTTTGAATATCCGAAGTGATCGTACAATACAAAAAAATCTTTATTGACAAAGTGGTTACAAATTATCATAAATACATAAACAAATAAATACATGGAGTTTTCATGTCAAAAGGCTATCGACCGAAGGTCTTTCTGCCAGGAAGTGATCGTATTTTTTCATTAAGAATTCTATTATACTCGGCGTCAAAAAAAAGCGCCACTCGACAAATCGCGAAAAAGCTCGATTTTTCAAGCAGCCGTAACTTGCTTCAATTTGGTCGAAAATCGATTAATCTTTCAGTTTGGGAAAGATTTAGGTTTTATCTTTAAGAATGTGTAGTTGATTTTGACCCCAAGTCCAACCCACCCCCCGTAACAACGCGACGGAAAAAAATGTTTTTTTATGTAAAAAATGGTCCAACTTTGACAAGCTGTACCGTGCGCAAAAAAAATCGGCAGGAAATTTCACCACAATGGCAGAAAAATTTAATCAATTTCCTTCAAATGCCTTAAAAATTCGAGTCGTTTGCATAATAATTGTTATAATTTGATAGTGAATAGTGAGTAATGTCCAATAACGTAACCCTCACGTGTACAACCCAATAGTCACAATTTATTATTCTGCCTAGACGTTCAATTGTGTTTACCAAAAGTGAAATAGATTATAATATTGGAATTTGATTTCTCACTGGATATATTAAATTTATATAAAAACCAAAATTATTTCTTTGAAGTAATGTAAAATGAAATGATATTTTTTTCCAATCCGATACTTTTAGTAAGTATGGCATTTGATCAGTGGGAATTATTATTTCCATTATTTTTGAACTCTGTTATCACTTTCTTTAAGTTGATATCATCTTAAATGAATTGTTGCGATGAATTTCAGACGTGTTAATTCGCCGTAAGTGATTCGCTCGACTGGCTGCGGAGTTTCATTGAGGTGAAATCGCGTACAAAATGTGGATAAACACACACAAACACACAATATTACCGAGTGCCTAATGAGTCAGAACGTTACATAAATTTCTGAATGCGCCCAATTATAAGTGCCTGATAAATTCGTAATGTTCCCAAGTTCCGCACATGAATCAGACAATAAATTTCACTTAGATCACTGTTTTTTAAGTGCTGGTAATAACACCATGTGCCGCTGGAAATAATTAATTACTCCAATTTATTATTTACTTATTGTGAATAGTTGCACTCTTTTCCCTCGTTACACATTTTTGTAGAACAAACTTGATTTATTTGACGAGAATGTGTAAAGCGCATGTAATTTATATTAAATTAAATAAAGACGGAAAGTGGCCTGAATGTATGAATATTCAATTTGTTCGTAACAGTGCAAAATTAAACAACAAAAAAATTAGTTGGTCACCATGAACATTTTAGAAAATTTAAAAAAATTATTGATTTTTCAGACTTTGATCGGCCGTAGCGGCTAAACGAAAACTCCAAATTGAACGCGGTTTGCAAATCTGAGCTCCTCGTACGTCAATTAGTCGGATTAGAGATTTTTAATTTTTGATGAAAACTTGAAAAAAAGACATGAAATTGGAAATTTGTTAAAAAATGCAAATTTCTTAATAATCATCGTAGACTATTGAGTTTTACCTTGTTTTCATCAGAAAAACGAGAGAAATTGATTGCCGTTAAAAAATTTCAGCTATCTTCAATAGCAAAAAAATTAGTTGGTCACCATGAACATTTTAGAAAATTAAAAAAAATAATTGATTTTTCAGACTTTGATCGGCTGTAGCGGCTAAACGAAAACTCCAAATTGAACGCGGTTTGCAAATCTGAGTTCCTCGTACGTCAATTAGTCGGATTAGATATTTTTAATTTTTGATGAAAACTTGAAAAAAAGACATGAGTGAAAATGCAAATTTCTTAATAATCATCGTAGACTATTGAATTTTACCTTGTTTTCATCAGAAAAACGAGAGAAATTGATTGCCGTTAAAAAATTTCAGCTATCTTCAATAGCAAAAAAATTAGTTGGTCACCATGAACATTTTAGAAAATTAAAAAAATAATTGATTTTTCAGACTTTGATCGGCTGTAGCGGCTAAACGAAAACTCCAAATTGAACGCGGTTTGCAAATCTGAGCTCCTCGTACGTCAATTAGTCGGATTAGAGATTTTTAATTTTTGATGAAAACTTGAAAAACAGACATGAGTAAACCCCTTGGAAATTTGTTAAAAAATGCAACTTTCTTAATAATCATCGTAGACTATTGAATTTTACCTTGTTTTCATCAGAAAAACGAGAGAAATTGATTGCCGTTAAAAATTTCAGCTATCTTCAATAGCAAAAAAATTAGTTGGTCACCATGAACATTTTAGAAAATTAAAAAAAATAATTGATTTTTCAGACTTTGATCGGCTGTAGCGGGTAAACGAAAACTCCAAATTGAACGCGGTTTGCAAATCTGAGCTCCTCGTACGTCAATTAGTCGGATTAGAGATTTTTAATTTTTGATGAAAACTTGAAAAAAAGACATGAGTAAACCCCTTGGAAATTTGTTAAAAAATGCAACTTTCTTAATAATCATCGAAGACTATTGAATTTTACCTTGTTTTCATCAGAAAAACGAGAGAAATTGATTGCCGTTAAAAAATTTCAGCTATCTTCAATAGCAAAAAAATTAGTTGGTCACCTTGAACAATTTAGAAAATTAAAAAAAATAATTGATTTTTCAGACTTTGATCGGCTGTAGCGGCTAAACGAAAACTCCAAATTGAACGCGGTTTGCAAATCTGAGCTCCTCGTACGTCAATTAGTCGGATTAGATATTTTAAATTTTTGATGAAAACTTGAAAAAAAGACATGAGTGAACCCCTTGGAAATTTGTTAAAAAATGCAAATTTCTTAATAATCATCGTAGACTATTGAGTTTTACCTTGTTTTCATCAGAAAAACGAGAGAAATTGATTGCCGTTAAAAAATTTCAGCTATCTTCAATAGCAAAAAAATTAGTTGGTCACCATGAACATTTTAGAAAATTAAAAAAAAAAAATTGATTTTTCAGACTTTGATCGGCTGTAGCGGCTAAACGAAAACTCCAAATTGAACGCGGTTTGCAAATCAGAGCTCCTCGTACATCAATTAGTCGGATTAGAGATTTTTAATTTTTGATGAAAACTTGAAAAAAAGACATGAGTAAACCCGTTGGAAATTTGTTAAAAAATGCAACTTTCTTAATAATCATCGTAGACTATTGAATTTTACCTTGTTTTCATCAGAAAAACGAGAGAAATTGGTTGCCGTTAAAAAATTTCAGCTATCTTCAATAGCAAAAAAATTAGTTGGTCACCATGAACATTTTAGAAAATTTAAAAAAATAATTGATTTTTCAGACTTTGATCGGCTGTAGCGGCTAAACGAAAACTCCAAATTGAACGCGGTTTGCAAATCTGAGCTCCTCGTACGTCAATTAGTCGGATTAGAGATTTTTAATTTTTGATGAAAATTTGAAAAAAAGACATGAGTAAACCCCTTGGAAATTTGTTAAAAAATGCAACTTTCTTAATAATCATCGTAGACTATTGAATTTTACTTTGTTTTCATCAGAAAAACGAGAGAAATTGATTGCCGTTAAAAAATTTCAGCTATCTTCAATAGCAAAAAAATTAGTTGGTTACCATGAACATTTTAGAAAATTAAAAAAAAAAAATTGATTTTTCAGACTTTGATCGGCTGTAGCGGCTAAACGAAAACTCCAAATTGAACGCGGTTTGCAAATCAGAGCTCCTCGTACATCAATTAGTCGGATTAGAGATTTTTAATTTTTGATGAAAACTTGAAAAAAAGACATGAGTAAACCCCTTGGAAATTTGTTAAAAAATGCAACTTTCTTAATAATCATCGTAGACTATTGAATTTTACCTTGTTTTCATCAGAAAAACGAGAGAAATTGATTGCCGTTAAAAAATTTCAGCTATCTTCAATAGCAAAAAAATTAGTTGGTCACCATGAACATTTTAGAAAATTAAAAAAAATAATTGATTTTTCAGACTTTGATCGGCTGTAGCGGCTAAACGAATTGAACGCGGTTTGCAAATCTGAGCTCCTCGTACGTCAATTAGTCGGATTAGAGATTTTTAATTTTTGATGAAAACTTGAAAAAAAGACATGAGTAAACCCGTTGGAAATTTGTTAAAAAATGCAACTTTCTTAATAATCATCGTAGACTATTGAATTTTACCTTGTTTTCATCAGAAAAACGAGAGAAATTGATTGCCGTTAAAAAATTTCAGCTATCTTCAATAGCAAAAAAATTAGTTGGTCACCATGAACATTTTAGAAAATTAAAAAAAATAATTGATTTTTCAGACTTTGATCGGCTGTAGCGGCTAAACGAAAACTCCAAATTGAACGCGTTGCAAATCTGAGCGCCTCGTACGTCAATTAGTCGGATTAGAGATTTTTAATTTTTGATGAAAACTTGAAAAAAAGACATGAGTAAACCCCTTGGAAATTTGTTAAAAAATGCAACTTTCTTAATAATCATCGTAGACTATTGAATTTTACCTTGTTTTCATCAGAAAAACGAGAGAAATTGATTGCCGTTAAAAAATTTCAGCTATCTTCAATAGCAAAAAAATTAGTTGGTCACCATGAACATTTTAGAAAATTAAAAAAAATAATTGATTTTTCAGACTTTGATCGGCTGTAGCGGCTAAACGAAAACTCCAAATTGAACGCGGTTTGCAAATCTGAGCTCCTCGTACGTCAATTAGTCGGATTAGAGATTTTTAATTTTTGATGAAAACTTGAAAAAAAGACATGAGTAAACCCCTTGGAAATTTGTTAAAAAATGCAACTTTCTTAATAATCATCGTAGACTATTGAATTTTACCTTGTTTTCATCAGAAAAACGAGAGAAATTGATTGGCGTTAAAAAATTTCAGCTATCTTCAATAGCAAAAAAATTAGTTGGTCACCATGAACATTTTAGAAAATTTAAAAAAATAATTGATTTTTCAGACTTTGATCAGCTGTAGCGGCTAAACGAAAATTCCAAATTGAACGCGGTTTGCAAATCTGAGCTCCTCGTACGTCAATTAGTCGGATTAGAGATTTTTAATTTTTGATGAAAACTTGAAAAAAAGACATGAGTAAACCCCTTGGAAATTTGTTAAAAAATGCAACTTTCTTAATAATCATCGTAGACTATTGAATTTTACCTTGTTTTCATCAGAAAAACGAGAGAAATTGATTGCCGTTAAAAAATTTCAGCTATCTTCAATAGCAAAAAAATTAGTTGGTCACCATGAACATTTTAGAAAATTTAAAAAAATAATTGATTTTTCAGACTTTGATCGGCTGTAGCGGCTAAACGAAAACTCCAAATTGAACGCGGTTTGCAAATCTGAGCTCCTCGTACGTCAATTAGTCGGATTAGAGATTTTTAATTTTTGATGAAAACTTGAAAAAAAAACATGAGTAAACCCCTTGGAAATTTGTTAAAAAATGCAACTTTCTTAATAATCATCGTAGACTATTGAATTTTACCTTGTTTTCATCAGAAAAACGAGAGAAATTGATTGCCGTTAAAAAATTTCAGCTATCTTCAATAGCAAAAAAATTAATTGGTCACCATGAACATTTTAGAAAATTTAAAAAAATAATTGATTTTTCAGACTTTGATCGGCTGTAGCGGCTAAACGAAAACTCCAAATTGAACGCGGTTTGCAAATCTGAGCTCCTCGTACGTCAATTAGTCGGATTAGAGATTTTTAATAATCATCGTAGACTATTGAATTTTACCTTGTTTTCATCAGAAAAACGAGAGAAATTGATTGCCGTTAAAAAATTTGAGCTATCTTCAATAGCAAAAAAAATAGTTGGTCACCATGAACATTTTAGAAAATTAAAAAAAAAATTGATTTTTCAGACTTTTATCGGCTGTAGCGGCTAAACGAAAACTCCAAATTGAACGCGGTTTGCAAATCTGAGCTCCTCGTACGTCAATTAGTCGGATTAGAGATTTTTAATTTTTGATGAAAACTTGAAAAAAAGACATGAGTAAACCCCTTGGAAATTTGTTAAAAAATGCAACTTTCTTAATAATCATCGTAGACTATTGAATTTTACCTTGTTTTCATCAGAAAAACGAGAGAAATTGATTGCCGTTAAAAAATTTCAGCTATCTTCAATAGCAAAAAAATTAGTTGGTCACCATGAACATTTTAGAAAATTAAAAAAAATAATTGATTTTTCAGACTTTGATCGGCTGTAGCGGCTAAACGAAAACTCCAAATTGAACGCGGTTTGTAAATCTGAGCTCCTCGTACATCAATTAGTCGGATTAGAGATTTTTAATTTTTGATGAAAACTTGAAAAAAAGACATGAGTAAACCCCTTGGAAATTTGTTAAAAAATGCAACTTTCTTAATAATCATCGTAGACTATTGAATTTTACCTTGTTTTCATCAGAAAAACGAGAGAAATTGATTGCCGTTAAAAAATTTAATTTATCTTCAATAGCAAAAAAATTAGTTGGTCACCATGAACATTTTAGAAAATTAAAAAAAATAATTGATTTTTCAGACTTTGATCGGCTGTAGCGGCTAAACGAAAACTCCAAATTGAACGCGGTTTGCAAATCTGAGCTCCTCGTACATCAATTAGTCGGATTAGAGATTTTTAATTTTTGATGAAAACTTGAAAAAAAGACATGAGTAAACCCCTTGGAAATTTGTTAAAAAATGCAACTTTCTTAATAATCATCGTAGACTATTGAATTTTACCTTGTTTTCATCAGAAAAACGAGAGAAATTGATTGCCGTTAAAAAATTTCAGCTATCTTCAATAGCAAAAAAATTAGTTGGTCACCATGAACATTTTAGAAAATTTAAAAAAATAATTGATTTTTCAGACTTTGATCGGCTGTAGCGGGTAAACGAAAACTCCAAATTGAACGCGGTTTGCAAATTTGAGCTCCTCGTACGTCAATTAGTCGGATTAGAGATTTTTAATTTTTGATGAAAACTTGAAAAAAAGACATGAGTAAACCCCTTGGAAATTTGTTAACAAATGCAACTTTCTTAATAATCATCGTAGACTATTGAATTTTACCTTGTTTTCATCAGAAAAACGAGAGAAATTGATTGCCGTTAAAAAATTTCAGCTATCTTCAATAGCAAAAAAATTAGTTGGTCACCATGAACGTTTTAGAAAATTAAAAAAAAATAATTGATTTTTCAGACTTTGATCGGCTGTAGCGGGTAAACGAAAACTCCAAATTGAACGCGGTTTGCAAATCTGAGCTCCTCGTACGTCAATTAGTCGGACTAGAGATTTTTAATTTTTGATGAAAACTTGAAAAAAAGACATGAGTAAACCCCTTGGAAATTTGTTAAAAAATGCAACTTTCTTAATAATCATCGTAGACTATTGAATTTTACCTTGTTTTCATCAGAAAAACGAGAGAAATTGATTGCCGTTAAAAAATTTCAGCTATCTTCAATAGCAAAAAAATTAGTTGGTCACCATGAACATTTTAGAAAATTTAAAAAAATAATTGATTTTTCAGACTTTGATCGGCTGTAGCGGGTAAACGAAAACTCCAAATTGAACGCGGTTTGCAAATTTGAGCTCCTCGTACGTCAATTAGTCGGATTAGAGATTTTTAATTTTTGATGAAAACTTGAAAAAAAAACATGAGTAAACCCCTTGGAAATTTGTTAAAAAATGCAACTTTCTTAATAATCATCGTAGACTATTGAATTTTACCTTGTTTTCATCAGAAAAACGAGAGAAATTGATTGCCGTTAAAAAATTTCAGCTATCTTCAATAGCAAAAAAATTAATTGGTCACCATGAACATTTTAGAAAATTTAAAAAAATAATTGATTTTTCAGACTTTGATCGGCTGTAGCGGCTAAACGAAAACTCCAAATTGAACGCGGTTTGCAAATCTGAGCTCCTCGTACGTCAATTAGTCGGATTAGAGATTTTTAATTTTTGATGAAAACTTGAAAAAAAAACATGAGTAAACCCCTTGGAAATTTGTTAAAAAATGCAACTTTCTTAATAATCATCGTAGACTATTGAATTTTACCTTGTTTTCATCAGAAACACGAGAGAAATTGATTGCCGTTAAAAAATTTCAGCTATCTTCAAAAGCAAAAAAATTAGTTGGTCACCATGAACATTTTAGAAAATTAAAAAAAAATAATTGATTTTTCAGACTTTGATCAGCTGTAGCGGCTAAACGAAAACTCCAAATTGAACGCGGTTTGCAAATCTGAGCTCCTCGTACGTCAATTAGTCGGATTAGAGATTTTTAATTTTTGATGAAAACTTGAAAAAAAGACATGAGTAAACCCTTTGGAAATTTGTTAAAAAATGCAACTTTCTTAATAATCATCGTAGACTATTGAATTTTACCTTGTTTTCATCAGAAAAACGAGAGAAATTGATTGCCGTTAAAAAATTTCAGCTATCTTCAATAGCAAAAAAATTAGTTGGTCACCATGAACATTTTAGAAAATTTAAAAAAATAATTGATTTTTCAGACTTTGATCGGCTGTAGCGGCTAAACGAAACTCCAAATTGAACGCGGTTTGCAAATCTGAGCTCCTCGTACGTCAATTAGTCGGATTAGAGATTTTTAATTTTTGATGAAAACTTGAAAAAAAAAGATGAGTAAACCCCTTGGAAATTTGTTAAAAAATGCAACTTTCTTAATAATCATCGTAGACTATTGAATTTTACCTTGTTTTCATCAGAAAAACGAGAGAAATTGATTGCCGTTAAAAAATTTGAGCTATCTTCAATAGCAAAAAAAATAGTTGGTCACCATGAACATTTTAGAAAATTAAAAAAAAAATTGATTTTTCAGACTTTTATCGGCTGTAGCGGCTAAACGAAAACTCCAAATTGAACGCGGTTTGCAAATCTGAGCTCCTCGTACGTCAATTAGTCGGATTAGAGATTTTTAATTTTTGATGAAAACTTGAAAAAAAGACATGAGTAAACCCCTTGGAAATTTGTTAAAAAATGCAACTTTCTTAATAATCATCGTAGACTATTGAATTTTACCTTGTTTTCATCAGAAAAACGAGAGAAATTGATTGCCGTTAAAAAATTTCAGCTATCTTCAATAGCAAAAAAATTAGTTGGTCACCATGAACATTTTAGAAAATTAAAAAAAATAATTGATTTTTCAGACTTTGATCGGCTGTAGCGGCTAAACGAAAACTCCAAATTGAACGCGGTTTGCAAATCTGAGCTCCTCGTACATCAATTAGTCGGATTAGAGATTTTTAATTTTTGATGAAAACTTGAAAAAAAGACATGAGTAAACCCTTGGAAATTTGTTAAAAAATGCAACTTTCTTAATAATCATCGTAGACTATTGAATTTTACCTTGTTTTCATCAGAAAAACGAGAGAAATTGATTGCCGTTAAAAAATTTAATTTATCTTCAATAGCAAAAAAATTAGTTGGTCACCATGAACATTTTAGAAAATTAAAAAAAATAATTGATTTTTCAGACTTTGATCGGCTGTAGCGGCTAAACGAAAACTCCAAATTGAACGCGGTTTGCAAATCTGAGCTCCTCGTACATCAATTAGTCGGATTAGAGATTTTTAATTTTTGATGAAAACTTGAAAAAAAGACATGAGTAAACCCCTTGGAAATTTGTTAAAAAATGCAACTTTCTTAATAATCATCGTAGACTATTGAATTTTACCTTGTTTTCATCAGAAAAACGAGAGAAATTGATTGCCGTTAAAAAATTTCAGCTATCTTCAATAGCAAAAAAATTAGTTGGTCACCATGAACATTTTAGAAAATTTAAAAAAATAATTGATTTTTCAGACTTTGATCGGCTGTAGCGGGTAAACGAAAACTCCAAATTGAACGCGGTTTGCAAATCTGAGCTCCTCGTACGTCAATTAGTCGGATTAGAGATTTTTAATTTTTGATGAAAACTTGAAAAAAAGACATGAGTAAACCCCTTGGAAATTTGTTAACAAATGCAACTTTCTTAATAATCATCGTAGACTATTGAATTTTACCTTGTTTTCATCAGAAAAACGAGAGAAATTGATTGCCGTTAAAAAATTTCAGCTATCTTCAATAGCAAAAAAATTAGTTGGTCACCATGAACGTTTTAGAAAATTAAAAAAAAATAATTGATTTTTCAGACTTTGATCGGCTGTAGCGGGTAAACGAAAACTCCAAATTGAACGCGGTTTGCAAATCTGAGCTCCTCGTACGTCAATTAGTCGGACTAGAGATTTTTAATTTTTGATGAAAACTTGAAAAAAAGACATGAGTAAACCCCTTGGAAATTTGTTAAAAAATGCAACTTTCTTAATAATCATCGTAGACTATTGAATTTTACCTTGTTTTCATCAGAAAAACGAGAGAAATTGATTGCCGTTAAAAAATTTCAGCTATCTTCAATAGCAAAAAAATTAGTTGGTCACCATGAACATTTTAGAAAATTTAAAAAAATAATTGATTTTTCAGACTTTGATCGGCTGTAGCGGGTAAACGAAAACTCCAAATTGAACGCGGTTTGCAAATCTGAGCTCCTCGTACGTCAATTAGTCGGATTAGAGATTTTTAATTTTTGATGAAAACTTGAAAAAAAGACATGAGTAAACCCCTTGGAAATTTGTTAACAAATGCAACTTTCTTAATAATCATCGTAGACTATTGAATTTTACCTTGTTTTCATCAGAAAAACGAGAGAAATTGATTGCCGTTAAAAAATTTCAGCTATCTTCAATAGCAAAAAAATTAGTTGGTCACCATGAACGTTTTAGAAAATTAAAAAAAAATAATTGATTTTTCAGACTTTGATCGGCTGTAGCGGGTAAACGAAAACTCCAAATTGAACGCGGTTTGCAAATCTGAGCTCCTCGTACGTCAATTAGTCGGACTAGAGATTTTTAATTTTTGATGAAAACTTGAAAAAAAGACATGAGTAAACCCCTTGGAAATTTGTTAAAAAATGCAACTTTCTTAATAATCATCGTAGACTATTGAATTTTACCTTGCAGAAAAACGAGAGAAATTGATTGCCATTAAAAAATTTCAGCTATCTTCAATAGCAAAAAAATTAGTTGGTCACCATGAACATTTTAGAAAATTTAAAAAAATAATTGATTTTTCAGAATTTGATCGGCCGTAGCGGCCAAACGAAAATTCCAAATTGAACGCGGTTTGCAAATCTGAGCTCCTCGTACGTCAATTAGTCGGATTAGAGATTTTTAATTTTTGATGAAAACTTGAAAAAAAGACATGAGTAAACCCGTTGGAAATTTGTTAAAAAATGCAACTTTCTTAATAATCATCGTAGACTATTGAATTTTACCTTGTTTTCATCAGAAAAACGAGAGAAATTGATTGCCGTTAAAAAATTTCAGCTATCTTCAATAGCAAAAAAATTAGTTGGTCACCATGAACATTTAGAAAATTTAAAAAAATAATTGATTTTTCAGACTTTGATCGGCTGTAGCGGGTAAACGAAAACTCCAAATTGAACGCGGTTTGCAAATTTGAGCTCCTCGTACGTCAATTAGTCGGATTAGAGATTTTTAATTTTTGATGAAAACTTGAAAAAAAGACATGAGTAAACCCGTTGGAAATTTGTTAAAAAATGCAACTTTCTTAATAATCATCGTAGACTATTGAATTTTACCTTGTTTTCATCAGAAAAACGAGAGAAATTGATTGCCGTTAAAAAATTTGAGCTATCTTCAATAGCAAAAAAATTAGTTGGTCACCATGAACATTTTAGAAAATTTAAAAAAATAATTGATTTTTCAGACTTTTATCGGCTGTAGCGGCTAAACGAAAACTCCAAATTGAACGCGGTTTGCAAATCTGAGCTCCTCGTACGTCAATTAGTCGGATTAGAGATTTTTAATTTTTGATGAAAACTTGAAAAAAAGACATGAGTAAACCCGTTGGAAATTTGTTAAAAAATGCAACTTTCTTAATAATCATCGTAGACTATTGAATTTTACCTTGTTTTCATCAGAAAAACGAGAGAAATTGGTTGCCGTTAAAAAATTTCAGCTATCTTCAATAGCAAAAAAATTAGTTGGTCACCATGAACATTTTAGAAAATTAAAAAAAATAATTGATTTTTCAGAATTTGATCGGCTGTAGCGGCTAAACGAAAACTCCAAATTGAACGCGGTTTGCAAATCTGAGCTCCTCGTACGTCAATTAGTCGGATTAGATATTTTTAATTTTTGATGAAAACTTGAAAAAAAGACATGAGTGAACCCCTTGGAGATTTGTTAAAAAATGCAAATTTCTTAATAATCATCGTAGACTATTGAGTTTTACCTTGTTTTCATCAGAAAAACGAGAGAAATTGATTGCCGTTAAAAAATTTCAGCCATCTTCAATAGCAAAAAAATTAGTTGGTCACCATGAACATTTTAGAAAATTTAAAAAAATAATTGATTTTTCAGACTTTGATCGGCTGTAGCGGCTAAACGAAAACTCCAAATTGAACGCGGTTTGCAAATCTGAGCTCCTCGTACGTCAATTAGTCGGATTAGAGATTTTTAATTTTTGATGAAAATTTGAAAAAAAGACATGAGTAAACCCCTTGGAAATTTGTTAAAAAATGCAACTTTCTTAATAATCATCGTAGACTATTGAATTTTACTTTGTTTTCATCAGAAAAACGAGAGAAATTGATTGCCGTTAAAAAATTTCAGCTATCTTCAATAGCAAAAAATTAGTTGGTCACCATGAACATTTTAGAAAATTAAAAAAAAATAATTGATTTTTCAGACTTTGATCGGCTGTAGCGGCTAAACGAAAACTCCAAATTGAACGCGGTTTGCAAATCTGAGCTCCTCGTACATCAATTAGTCGGATTAGAGATTTTTAATTTTTGATGAAAACTTGAAAAAAAGACATGAGTAAACCCTTGGAAATTTGTTAAAAAATGCAACTTTCTTAATAATCATCGTAGACTATTGAATTTTACCTTGTTTTCATCAGAAAAACGAGAGAAATTGATTGCCGTTAAAAAATTTCAGCTATCTTCAATAGCAAAAAAATTAGTTGGTCACCATGAACATTTTAGAAAATTAAAAAAAATAATTGATTTTTCAGACTTTGATCGGCTGTAGCGGCTAAACGAATTGAACGCGGTTTGCAAATCTGAGCTCCTCGTACGTCAATTAGTCGGATTAGAGATTTTTAATTTTTGATGAAAACTTGAAAAAAAGACATGAGTAAACCCGTTGGAAATTTGTTAAAAAATGCAACTTTCTTAATAATCATCGTAGACTATTGAATTTTACCTTGTTTTCATCAGAAAAACGAGAGAAATTGATTGCCGTTAAAAAATTTCAGCTATCTTCAATAGCAAAAAAATTAGTTGGTCACCATGAACGTTTTAGAAATTAAAAAAAATAATTGATTTTTCAGACTTTGATCGGCTGTAGCGGCTAAACGAAAACTCCAAATTGAACGCGTTGCAAATCTGAGCGCCTCGTACGTCAATTAGTCGGATTAGAGATTTTTAATTTTTGATGAAAACTTGAAAAAAAGACATGAGTAAACCCCTTGGAAATTTGTTAAAAAATGCAACTTTCTTAATAATCATCGTAGACTATTGAATTTTACCTTGTTTTCATCAGAAAAACGAGAGAAATTGATTGCCGTTAAAAAATTTCAGCTATCTTCAATAGCAAAAAAATTAGTTGGTCACCATGAACATTTTAGAAAATTAAAAAAAATAATTGATTTTTCAGACTTTGATCGGCTGTAGCGGCTAAACGAAAACTCCAAATTGAACGCGGTTTGCAAATCTGAGCTCCTCGTACGTCAATTAGTCGGATTAGAGATTTTTAATTTTTGATGAAAACTTGAAAAAAAGACATGAGTAAACCCCTTGGAAATTTGTTAACAAATGCAACTTTCTTAATAATCATCGTAGACTATTGAATTTTACCTTGTTTTCATCAGAAAAACGAGAGAAATTGATTGCCGTTAAAAAATTTCAGCTATCTTCAATAGCAAAAAAATTAGTTTTTCACCATGAACATTTTAGAAAATTTAAAAAAATAATTGATTTTTCAGACTTTGATCAGCTGTAGCGGCTAAACGAAAATTCCAAATTGAACGCGGTTTGCAAATCTGAGCTCCTCGTACGTCAATTAGTCGGATTAGAGATTTTTAATTTTTGATGAAAACTTGAAAAAAAGACATGAGTAAACCCCTTGGAAATTTGTTAAAAAATGCAACTTTCTTAATAATCATCGTAGACTATTGAATTTTACCTTGTTTTCATCAGAAAAACGAGAGAAATTGATTGGCGTTAAAAAATTTCAGCTATCTTCAATAGCAAAAAAATTAGTTTTTCACCATGAACATTTTAGAAAATTTAAAAAAATAATTGATTTTTCAGACTTTGATCAGCTGTAGCGGCTAAACGAAAATTCCAAATTGAACGCGGTTTGCAAATCTGAGCTCCTCGTACGTCAATTAGTCGGATTAGAGATTTTTAATTTTTGATGAAAACTTGAAAAAAAGACATGAGTAAACCCCTTGGAAATTTGTTAAAAAATGCAACTTTCTTAATAATCATCGTAGACTATTGAATTTTACCTTGTTTTCATCAGAAAAACGAGAGAAATTGATTGCCGTTAAAAAATTTCAGCTATCTTCAATAGCAAAAAAATTAGTTGGTCACCATGAACATTTTAGAAAATTTAAAAAAATAATTGATTTTTCAGACTTTGATCGGCTGTAGCGGCTAAACGAAAACTCCAAATTGAACGCGGTTTGCAAATCTGAGCTCCTCGTACATCAATTAGTCGGATTAGAGATTTTTAATTTTTGATGAAAACTTGAAAAAAAGACATGAGTTATTTGTTAAAAAATGCAACTTTCTTAATAATCATCGTAGACTATTGAATTTTACGTTGTTTTCATCAGAAAAACGAGAGAAATTGATTGCCGTTAAAAATTTCAGCTATCTTCAAAAGCAAAAAAATTAGTTGGTCACCATGAACATTTTAGAAAATTAAAAAAAAATAATTGATTTTTCAGACTTTGATCAGCTGTAGCGGCTAAACGAAAACTCCAAATTGAACGCGGTTTGCAAATCTGAGCTCCTCGTACGTCAATTAGTCGGATTAGAGATTTTTAATTTTTGATGAAAACTTGAAAAAAAAACATGAGTAAACCCCTTGGAAATTTGTTAAAAAATGCAACTTTCTTAATAATCATCGTAGACTATTGAATTTTACCTTGTTTTCATCAGAAAAACGAGAGAAATTGATTGCCGTTAAAAAATTAGTCGGATTAGAGATTTTTAATTTTTGATGAAAACTTGAAAAAAAGACATGAGTAAACCCCTTGGAAATTTGTTAAAAAATGCAACTTTCTTAATAATCATCGTAGACTATTGAATTTTACCTTGTTTTCATCAGAAAAACGAGAGAAATGATTGCCGTTAAAAAATTTCAGCTATCTTCAATAGCAAAAAAATTAATTGGTCACCATGAACATTTTAGAAAATTTAAAAAAATAATTGATTTTTCATACTTTGATCGGCTGTAGCGGCTAAACGAAAACTCCAAATTGAACGCGGTTTGCAAATCTGAGCTCCTCGTACGTCAATTAGTCGGATTAGAGATTTTTAATTTTTGATGAAAACTTGAAAAAAAAACATGAGTAAACCCCTTGGAAATTTGTTAAAAAATGCAACTTTCTTAATAATCATCGTAGACTATTGAATTTTACCTTGTTTTCATCAGAAAAACGAGAGAAATTGATTGCCGTTAAAAAATTTCAGCTATCTTCAATAGCAAAAAAATTAATTGGTCACCATGAACATTTTAGAAAATTTAAAAAAATAATTGATTTTTCAGACTTTGATCAGCTGTAGCGGCTAAACGAAAACTCCAAATTGAACGCGGTTTGCAAATCTGAGCTCCTCGTACGTCAATTAGTCGGATTAGAGATTTTTAATTTTTGATGAAAACTTGAAAAAAAAACATGAGTAAACCCCTTGGAAATTTGTTAAAAAATGCAACTTTCTTAATAATCATCGTAGACTATTGAATTTTACCTTGTTTTCATCAGAAAAACGAGAGAAATTGATTGCCGTTAAAAAATTAGTCGGATTAGAGATTTTTAATTTTTGATGAAAACTTGAAAAAAAGACATGAGTAAACCCCTTGGAAATTTGTTAAAAAATGCAACTTTCTTAATAATCATCGTAGACTATTGAATTTTACCTTGTTTTCATCAGAAAAACGAGAGAAATTGATTGCCGTTAAAAAATTTCAGCTATCTTCAATAGCAAAAAAATTAATTGGTCACCATGAACATTTTAGAAAATTTAAAAAAATAATTGATTTTTCAGACTTTGATCGGCTGTAGCGGCTAAACGAAAACTCCAAATTGAACGCGGTTTGCAAATCTGAGCTCCTCGTACGTCAATTAGTCGGATTAGAGATTTTTAATTTTTGATGAAAACTTGAAAAAAAAACATGAGTAAACCCCTTGGAAATTTGTTAAAAAATGCAACTTTCTTAATAATCATCGTAGACTATTGAATTTTACCTTGTTTTCATCAGAAAAACGAGAGAAATTGATTGCCGTTAAAAAATTTCAGCTATCTTCAATAGCAAAAAAATTAGTTGGTCACCATGAACATTTTAGAAAATTTAAAAAAATAATTGATTTTTCAGACTTTGATCGGCTGTAGCGGCTAAACGAAACTCCAAATTGAACGCGGTTTGCAAATCTGAGCTCCTCGTACGTCAATTAGTCGGATTAGAGATTTTTAATTTTTGATGAAAACTTGAAAAAAAAAGATGAGTAAACCCCTTGGAAATTTGTTAAAAAATGCAACTTTCGTAATAATCATCGTAGACTATTGAATTTTACCTTGTTTTCATCAGAAAAACGAGAGAAATTGATTGCCGTTAAAAAATTTGAGCTATCTTCAATAGCAAAAAAAATAGTTGGTCACCATGAACATTTTAGTAAATTAAAAAAAAAATTGATTTTTCAGACTTTTATCGGCTGTAGCGGCTAAACGAAAACTCCAAATTGAACGCGGTTTGCAAATCTGAGCTCCTCGTACGTCAATTAGTCGGATTAGAGATTTTTAATTTTTGATGAAAACTTGAAAAAAAGACATGAGTAAACCCCTTGGAAATTTGTTAAAAAATGCAACTTTCTTAATAATCATCGTAGACTATTGAATTTTACCTTGTTTTCATCAGAAAAACGAGAGAAATTGATTGCCGTTAAAAAATTTCAGCTATCTTCAATAGCAAAAAAATTAGTTGGTCACCATGAACATTTAAGAAAATTTAAAAAAATAATTGATTTTTCAGACTTTGATCGGCTGTAGCGGCTAAACGAAAACTCCAAATTGAACGCGGTTTGCAAATCTGAGCTCCTCGTACGTCAATTAGTCGGATTAGAGATTTTTAATTTTTGATGAAAACTTGAAAAAAAGACATGAGTAAACCCCTTGGAAATTTGTTAAAAAATGCAACTTTCTTAATAATCATCGTAGACTATTGAATTTTACCTTGTTTTCATCAGAAAAACGAGAGAAATTGATTGCCGTTAAAAAATTTCAGCTATCTTCAATAGCAAAAAAATTAGTTGGTCACCATGAACATTTTAGAAAATTAAAAAAAATAATTGATTTTTCAGACTTTGATCGGCTGTAGCGGGTAAACGAAAACTCCAAATTGAACGCGGTTTGCAAATCTGAGCTCCTCGTACGTCAATTAGTCGGATTAGAGATTTTTAATTTTTGATGAAAACTTGAAAAAAAGACATGAGTAAACCCCTTGGAAATTTGTTAAAAAATGCAACTTTCTTAATAATCATCGTAGACTATTCAATTTTACCTTGTTTTCATCAGAAAAACGAGAGAAATTGATTGCCGTTAAAAAATTTCAGCTATCTTCAATAGCAAAAAAATTAGTTGGTCACCATGAACATTTTAGAAAATTTAAAAAAATAATTGATTTTTCAGAATTTGATCGGCCGTAGCGGCTAAACGAAAACTCCAAATTGAACGCGGTTTGCAAATCTGAGCTCCTCGTACGTCAATTAGTCGGATTAGAGATTTTTAATTTTTGATGAAAACTTGAAAAAAAGACATGAGTAAACCCCTTGGAAATTTGTTAAAAAATGCAACTTTCTTAATAATCATCGTAGACTATTGAATTTTACCTTGTTTTCATCAGAAAAACGAGAGAAATTGATTGCCGTTAAAAAATTTGAGCTATCTTCAATAGCAAAAAAATTAGTTGGTCACCATGAACATTTTAGAAAATTAAAAAAAAATAATTGATTTTTCAGACTTTGATCAGCTGTAGCGGCTAAACGAAAACTCCAAATTGAACGCGGTTTGCAAATCTGAGCTCCTCGTACGTCAATTAGTCGGATTAGAGATTTTTAATTTTTGATGAAAACTTGAAAAAAAGACATGAGTAAACCCGTTGGAAATTTGTTAAAAAATGCAACTTTCTTAATAATCATCGTAGACTATTGAATTTTACCTTGTTTTCATCAGAAAAACGAGAGAAATTGATTGCCGTTAAAAAATTTCAGCTATCTTCAATAGCAAAAAAATTAGTTGGTCACCATGAACATTTTAGAAAATTTAAAAAAATAATTGATTTTTCAGACTTTGATCGGCTGTAGCGGCTAACGAAAACTCCAAATTGAACGCGGTTTGCAAATCTGAGCTCCTCGTACGTCAATTAGTCGGATTAGAGATTTTTAATTTTTGATGAAAACTTGAAAAAAAAACATGAGGTAAACCCCTTGGAAATTTGTTAAAAAATGCAACTTTCTTAATAATCATCGTAGACTATTGAATTTTACCTTGTTTTCATCAGAAAAACGAGAGAAATTGATTGCCGTTAAAAAATTTCAGCTATCTTCAATAGCAAAAAATTAGTTGGTCACCATGAACATTTTAGAAAATTAAAAAAAATAATTGATTTTTCAGACTTTGATCGGCTGTAGCGGCTAAACGAAACTCCAAATTGAACGCGGTTTGCAAATCTGAGCTCCTCGTACGTCAATTAGTCGGATTAGAGATTTTTAATTTTTGATGAAAACTTGAAAAAAAAAGATGAGTAAACCCCTTGGAAATTTGTTAAAAAATGCAACTTTCGTAATAATCATCGTAGACTATTGAATTTTACCTTGTTTTCATCAGAAAAACGAGAGAAATTGATTGCCGTTAAAAATTTGAGCTATCTTCAATAGCAAAAAAAATAGTTGGTCACCATGAACATTTTAGTAAATTAAAAAAAAAATTGATTTTTCAGACTTTTATCGGCTGTAGCGGCTAAACGAAAACTCCAAATTGAACGCGGTTTGCAAATCTGAGCTCCTCGTACGTCAATTAGTCGGATTAGAGATTTTTAATTTTTGATGAAAACTTGAAAAAAAGACATGAGTAAACCCCTTGGAAATTTGTTAAAAAATGCAACTTTCTTAATAATCATCGTAGACTATTGAATTTTACCTTGTTTTCATCAGAAAAACGAGAGAAATTGATTGCCGTTAAAAAATTTCAGCTATCTTCAATAGCAAAAAAATTAGTTGGTCACCATGAACATTTAAGAAAATTTAAAAAAATAATTGATTTTTCAGACTTTGATCGGCTGTAGCGGCTAAACGAAAACTCCAAATTGAACGCGGTTTGCAAATCTGAGCTCCTCGTACGTCAATTAGTCGGATTAGAGATTTTTAATTTTTGATGAAAACTTGAAAAAAAGACATGAGTAAACCCCTTGGAAATTTGTTAAAAAATGCAACTTTCTTAATAATCATCGTAGACTATTGAATTTTACCTTGTTTTCATCAGAAAAACGAGAGAAATTGATTGCCGTTAAAAAATTTGAGCTATCTTCAATAGCAAAAAAATTAGTTGGTCACCATGAACATTTTAGAAAATTAAAAAAAATAATTGATTTTTCAGACTTTGATCGGCTGTAGCGGGTAAACGAAAACTCCAAATTGAACGCGGTTTGCAAATCTGAGCTCCTCGTACGTCAATTAGTCGGATTAGAGATTTTCAATTTTTGATGAAAACTTGAAAAAAAGACATGAGTAAACCCCTTGGAAATTTGTTAAAAAATGCAACTTTCTTAATAATCATCGTAGACTATTCAATTTTACCTTGTTTTCATCAGAAAAACGAGAGAAATTGATTGCCGTTAAAAAATTTCAGCTATCTTCAATAGCAAAAAAATTAGTTGGTCACCATGAACATTTTAGAAAATTTAAAAAAATAATTGATTTTTCAGACTTTGATCGGCTGTAGCGGCTAAACGAAAACTCCAAATTGAACGCGGTTTGCAAATCTGAGCTCCTCGTACGTCAATTAGTCGGATTAGAGATTTTTAATTTTTGATGAAAACTTGAAAAAAAGACATGAGTAAACCCCTTGGAAATTTGTTAAAAAATGCAACTTTCTTAATAATCATCGTAGACTATTGAATTTTTACCTTGTTTTCATCAGAAAAACGAGAGAAATTGATTGCCGTTAAAAAATTTGAGCTATCTTCAATAGCAAAAAAATTAGTTGGTCACCATGAACATTTTAGAAAATTAAAAAAAATAATTGATTTTTCAGACTTTGATCAGCTGTAGCGGCTAAACGAAAACTCCAAATTGAACGCGGTTTGCAAATCTGAGCTCCTCGTACGTCAATTAGTCGGATTAGAGATTTTAATTTTTGATGAAAACTTGAAAAAAAGACATGAGTAAACCCGTTGGAAATTTGTTAAAAATGCAACTTTCTTAATAATCATCGTAGACTATTGAATTTTACCTTGTTTTCATCAGAAAAACGAGAGAAATTGATTGCCGTTAAAAAATTTCAGCTATCTTCAATAGCAAAAAAATTAGTTGGTCACCATGAACATTTTAGAAAATTTAAAAAAATAATTGATTTTTCAGACTTTGATCGGCTGTAGCGGCTAAACGAAAACTCCAAATTGAACGCGGTTTGCAAATCTGAGCTCCTCGTACGTCAATTAGTCGGATTAGAGATTTTTAATTTTTGATGAAAACTTGAAAAAAAGACATGAGTCTTGAGTGGAAATTTGTTAAAAAATGCAACTTTCTTAATAATCATCGTAGACTATTGAATTTTACCTTGTTTTCATCAGAAAAACGAGAGAAATTGATTGCCGTTAAAAAATTTCAGCTATCTTCAATAGCAAAAAAATTAGTTGGTCACCATGAACATTTTAGAAAATTTAAAAAAATAATTGATTTTTCAGACTTTGATCGGCTGTAGCGGCTAAACGAAAACTCCAAATTGAACGCGGTTTGCAAATCTGAGCTCCTCGTACATCAATTAGTCGGATTAGAGATTTTTAATTTTTGATGAAAACTTGAAAAAAAGACATGAGTAAACCCCTTGGAAATTTGTTAAAAAATGCAACTTTCTTAATAATCATCGTAGACTATTGAATTTTACCTTGTTTTCATCAGAAAAACGAGAGAAATTGATTGCCGTTAAAAAATTTGAGCTATCTTCAATAGCAAAAAAATTAGTTGGTCACCATGAACATTTTAGAAATTAAAAAAAATAATTGATTTTTCAGACTTTGATCGGCTGTAGCGGGGTAAACGAAAACTCCAAATTGAACGCGGTTTGCAAATCTGAGCTCCTCGTACGTCAATTAGTCGGAATAGAGATTTTAATTTTTGATGAAAACTTGAAAAAAAGACATGAGTAAACCCCTTGGAAATTTGTTAAAAAATGCAACTTTCTTAATAATCATCGTAGACTATTGAATTTTACCTTGTTTTCATCAGAAAAACGAGAGAAATTGATTGCCGTTAAAAAATTTGAGCTATCTTCAATAGCAAAAAAATTAGTTGGTCACCATGAACATTTTAGAAAATTAAAAAAAATAATTGATTTTTCAGACTTTGATCAGCTGTAGCGGCTAAACGAAAACTCCAATTGAACGCGGTTTGCAAATCTGAGCTCCTCGTACGTCAATTAGTCGATTAGAGATTTTTAATTTTTGATGAAAACTTGAAAAAAAGACATGAGTAAACCCGTTGGAAATTTGTTAAAAAATGCAACTTTCTTAATAATCATCGTAGACTATTGAATTTTACCTTGTTTTCATCAGAAAAACGAGAGAAATTGATTGCCGTTAAAAAATTTCAGCTATCTTCAATAGCAAAAAAATTAGTTGGTCACCATGAACATTTTAGAAAATTTAAAAAAATAATTGATTTTTCAGACTTTGATCGGCTGTAGCGGCTAAACGAAAACTCCAAATTGAACGCGGTTTGCATATCTGAGCTCCTCGTACGTCAATTAGTCGGATTAGAGATTTTTAATTTTTGATGAAAACTTGAAAAAAAGACATGAGTAAACCCCTTGGAAATTTGTTAAAAAATGCAACTTTCTTAATAATCATCGTAGACTATTGAATTTTACCTTGTTTTCATCAGAAAAACGAGAGAAATTGATTGCCGTTAAAAAATTTCAGCTATCTTCAATAGCAAAAAAAATAGTTGGTCACCATGAACATTTTAGAAAATTTAAAAAAATAATTGATTTTTCAGACTTTGATCGGCTGTAGCGGCTAAACGAAAACTCCAAATTGAACGCGGTTTGCAAATCTGAGCTCCTCGTACGTCAATTAGTCGGATTAGAGATTTTTAATTTTTGATGAAAACTTGAAAAAAGACATGAGTAAACCCCTTGGAAATTTGTTAAAAAATGCAACTTTCTTAATAATCATCGTAGACTATTGAATTTTACCTTGTTTTCATCAGAAAAACGAGAGAAATTGATTGCCGTTAAAAAATTTGAGCTATCTTCAATAGCAAAAAAATTAGTTGGTCACCATGAACATTTTAGAAAATTAAAAAAAATAATTGATTTTTCAGACTTTGATCGGCTGTAGCGGGTAAACGAAAACTCCAAATTGAACGCGGTTTGCAAATCTGAGCTCCTCGTACGTCAATTAGTCGGAATAGAGATTTTTAATTTTTGATGAAAACTTGAAAAAAAGACATGAGTAAACCCCTTGGAAATTTGTTAAAAAATGCAACTTTCTTAATAATCATCGTAGACTATTGAATTTTACCTTGTTTTCATCAGAAAAACGAGAGAAATTGATTGCCGTTAAAAAATTTGAGCTATCTTCAATAGCAAAAAAATTAGTTGGTCACCATGAACATTTTAGAAAATTAAAAAAAATAATTGATTTTTCAGACTTTGATCAGCTGTAGCGGCTAAACGAAAACTCCAAATTGAACGCGGTTTGCAAATCTGAGCTCCTCGTACGTCAATTAGTCGGATTAGAGATTTTTAATTTTTGATGAAAACTTGAAAAAAAGACATGAGTAAACCGTTGGAAATTTGTTAAAAATGCAACTTTCTTAATAATCATCGTAGACTATTGAATTTTACCTTGTTTTCATCAGAAAAACGAGAGAAATTGATTGCCGTTAAAAAATTTCAGCTATCTTCAATAGCAAAAAAATTAGTTGGTCACCATGAACATTTTAGAAAATTTAAAAAAATATTGATTTTTCAGACTTTGATCGGCTGTAGCGGCTAAACGAAAACTCCAAATTGAACGCGGTTTGCATATCTGAGCTCCTCGTACGTCAATTAGTCGGATTAGAGATTTTTAATTTTTGATGAAAACTTGAAAAAAAGACATGAGTAAACCCCTTGGAAATTTGTTAAAAAATGCAACTTTCTTAATAATCATCGTAGACTATTGAATTTTACCTTGTTTTCATCAGAAAAACGAGAGAAATTGATTGCCATTAAAAAATTTCAGCTATCTTCAATAGCAAAAAAATTAGTTGGTCACCATGAACATTTTAGAAAATTTAAAAAAATAATTGATTTTTCAGACTTTGATCGGCTGTAGCGGCTAAACGAAAACTCCAAATTGAACGCGGTTTGCAAATCTGAGCTCCTCGTACGTCAATTAGTCGGATTAGAGATTTTTAATTTTTGATGAAAACTTGAAAAAAAGACATGAGTAAACCCCTTGGAAATTTGTTAAAAAATGCAACTTTCTTAATAATCATCGTAGACTATTGAATTTTACCTTGTTTTCATCAGAAAAACGAGAGAAATTGATTGCCGTTAAAAAATTTGAGCTATCTTCAACAGCAAAAAAATTAGTTGGTCACCATGAACATTTTAGAAAATTAAAAAAAATAATTGATTTTTCAGACTTTGATCAGCTGTAGCGGCTAAACGAAAACTCCAAATTGAACGCGGTTTGCAAATCTGAGCTCCTCGTACGTCAATTAGTCGGATTAGAGATTTTTAATTTTTGATGAAAACTTGAAAAAAAGACATGAGTAAACCCGTTGGAAATTTGTTAAAAAATGCAACTTTCTTAATAATCATCGTAGACTATTGAATTTTACCTTGTTTTCATCAGAAAAACGAGAGAAATTGATTGCCGTTAAAAAATTTCAGCTATCTTCAATAGCAAAAAAATTAGTTGGTCACCATGAACATTTTAGAAAATTTAAAAAAATAATTGATTTTTCAGACTTTGATCGGCTGTAGCGGCTAAACGAAAACTCCAAATTGAACGCGGTTTGCAAATCTGAGCTCCTCGTACGTCAATTAGTCGGATTAGAGATTTTTAATTTTTGATGAAAACTTGAAAAAAAGACATGAGTAAACCCCTTGGAAATTTGTTAAAAAATGCAACTTTCTTAATAATCATCGTAGACTATTGAATTTTACCTTGTTTTCATCAGAAAAACGAGAGAAATTGATTGCCGTTAAAAAATATCAGCTATCTTCAATAGCAAAAAAATTAGTTGGTCACCATGAACATTTTAGAAAATTTAAAAAAATAATTGATTTTTCAGACTTTGATCGGCCGTAGCGGCTAAACGAAAACTCCAAATTGAACGCGGTTTGCAAATCTGAGCTCCTCGTACGTCAATTAGTCGGATTAGAGATTTTTAATTTTTGATGAAAACTTGAAAAAAAGACATGAGTAAACCCCTTGGAAATTTGTTAAAAAATGCAACTTTCTTAATAATCATGGTAGACTATTGAATTTTACCTTATTTTCATCAGAAAAACGAGAGAAATTGATTGCCGTTAAAAAATTTCAGCTATCTTCAATAGCAAAAAAAATAGTTGGTCACCATGAACATTTTAGAAAATTTAAAAAAATAATTGATTTTTCAGACTTTGATCGGCTGTAGCGGCTAAACGAAAACTCCAATTGAACGCGGTTTGCAAATCTGAGCTCCTCGTACGTCAATTAGTCGGATTAGAGATTTTTAATTTTTGATGAAAATTTGAAAAAAAGACATGAGTAAACCCCTTGGAAATTTGTTAAAAAATGCAACTTTCTTAATAATCATCGTAGACTATTGAATTTTACCTTGTTTTCATCAGAAAAACGAGAGAAATTGATTGCCGTTAAAAAATTTCAGCTATCTTCAATAGCAAAAAAATTAGTTGGTCACCATGAACATTTTAGAAAATTTAAAAAAATAATTGATTTTTCAGACTTTGATCGGCTGTAGCGGCTAAACGAAAACTCCAATTGAACGCGGTTTGCAAATCTGAGCTCCTCGTACGTCAATTAGTCGGATTAGAGATTTTTAATTTTTGATGAAAACTTGAAAAAAAGACATGAGTAAACCCCTTGGAAATTTGTTAAAAAATGCAACTTTCTTAATAATCATCGTAGACTATTGAATTTTACCTTGTTTTCATCAGAAAAACGAGAGAAATTGATTGCCGTTAAAAAATTTCAGCTATCTTCAATAGCAAAAAAATTAGTTGGTCACCATGAACATTTTAGAAAATTTAAAAAAATAATTGATTTTTCAGAATTTGATCGGCCGTAGCGGCTAAACGAAAACTCCAAATTGAACGCGGTTTGCAAATCTGAGCTCCTCGTACGTCAATTAGTCGGATTAGAGATTTTTAATTTTTGATGAAAACTTGAAAAAAAGACATGAGTAAACCCCTTGGAAATTTGTTAAAAAATGCAACTTTCTTAATAATCATCGTAGACTATTGAATTTTACCTTTTTTCATCAGAAAAACGAGAGAAATTGATTGCCGTTAAAAAATTTCAGCTATCTCCAATAGCAAAAAAATTAGTTGGTCACCATGAACATTTTAGAAAATTTAAAAAAATAATTGATTTTTCAGACTTTGATCGGCTGTAGCGGCTAAACGAAAACTCCAAATTGAACGCGGTTTGCAAATCTGAGCTCCTCGTACATCAATTAGTCGGATTAGAGATTTCGAATTTTTGATGAAAACTTGAAAAAAAGACATGAGTAAACCCCTTGGAAATTTGTTAAAAAATGCAACTTTCTTAATAATCATCGTAGACTATTGAATTTTACCTTGTTTTCATCAGAAAAACGAGAGAAATTGATTGCCGTTAAAAAATTTCAGCTATCTTCAATAGCAAAAAAATTAGTTGGTCACCATGAACATTTTAGAAAATTAAAAAAAATAATTGATTTTTCAGACTTTGATCGGCCGTAGCGGCTAAACGAAAACTCCAAATTGAACGCGGTTTGCAAATCTGAGCTCCTCGTACGTCAATTAGTCGGATTAGAGATTTTTAATTTTTGATGAAAACTTGAAAAAAAGACATGAGTAAACCCCTTGGAAATTTGTTAAAAAATGCAACTTTCTTAATAATCATCGTAGACTATTGAATTTTACCTTGTTTTCATCAGAAAAACGAGAGAAATTGATTGCCGTTAAAAAATTTCAGCTATCTTCAATAGCAAAAAAATTAGTTGGTCACCATGAACATTTTAGAAAATTTAAAAAAATAATTGATTTTTCAGACTTTGATCGGCCGTAGCGGCTAAACGAAAACTCCAAATTGAACGCGGTTTGCAAATCTGAGCTCCTCGTACGTCAATTAGTCGGATTAGATTTTTAATTTTTGATGAAAACTTGAAAAAAAGACATGAGTAAACCCCTTGGAAATTTGTTAAAAAATGCAACTTTCTTAATAATCATCGTAGACTATTAAATTTTACCTTGTTTTCATCAGAAAAACGAGAGAAATTGATTGCCGTTAAAAAATTTCAGCTATCTTCAATGGCAAAAAAATTAGTTGGTCACCATGAACATTTTAGAAAATTTAAAAAAATAATTGATTTTTCAGACTTTGATCGGCCGTAGCGGCTAAACGAAAACTCCAAATTGAACGCGGTGTGCAAATCTGAGCTCCTCGTACGTCAATTAGTCGGATTAGAGATTTTGAATTTTTGATGAAAACTTGAAAAAAAGACATGAGTAAACCCCTTGGAAATTTGTTAAAAAATGCAACTTTCTTAATAATCATCGTAGACTATTGAATTTTACCTTGTTTTCATCAGAAAAACGAGAGAAATTGATTGCCATTAAAAAATTTCAGCTATCTTCAATAGCAAAAAAATTAGTTGGTCACCATGAACATTTTAGAAAATTAAAAAAAATAATTGATTTTTCAGACTTTGATCGGCCGTAGCGGCTAAACGAAAACTCCAAATTGAACGCGGTTTGCAAATCTGAGCTCCTCGTACGTCAATTAGTCGGATTAGAGATTTTTAATTTTTGATGAAAACTTGAAAAAAAGACATGAGTAAACCCCTTGGAAATTTGTTAAAAAATGCAACTTTCTTAATAATCATCGTAGACTATTGAATTTTACCTTGTTTTCATCAGAAAAACGAGAGAAATTGATTGCCGTTAAAAAATTTCAGCTATCTTCAATAGCAAAAAAATTAGTTGGTCACCATGAACATTTTAGAAAATTTAAAAAAATAATTGATTTTTCAGACTTTGATCGGCCGTAGCGGCTAAACGAAAACTCCAAATTGAACGCGGTTTGCAAATCTGAGCTCCTCGTACGTCAATTAGTCGGATTAGATTTTTAATTTTTGATGAAAACTTGAAAAAAAGACATGAGTCTGAGTCTTCCCTTGGAAATTTGTTAAAAAATGCAACTTTCTTAATAATCATCGTAGACTATTAAATTTTACCTTGTTTTCATCAGAAAAACGAGAGAAATTGATTGCCGTTAAAAAATTTCAGCTATCTTCAATGGCAAAAAAATTAGTTGGTCACCATGAACATTTTAGAAAATTTAAAAAAATAATTGATTTTTCAGACTTTGATCGGCCGTAGCGGCTAAACGAAAACTCCAAATTGAACGCGGTTTGCAAATCTGAGCTCCTCGTACGTCAATTAGTCGGATTAGAGATTTTGAATTTTTGATGAAAACTTGAAAAAAAGACATGAGTAAACCCCTTGGAAATTTGTTAAAAAATGCAACTTTCTTAATAATCATCGTAGACTATTGAATTTTACCTTGTTTTCATCAGAAAAACGAGAGAAATTGATTGCCATTAAAAAATTTCAGCTATCTTCAATAGCAAAAAAATTAGTTGGTCACCATGAACATTTTAGAAAATTTAAAAAAATAATTGATTTTTCAGACTTTGATCGGCCGTAGCGGCTAAACGAAAACTCCAAATTGAACGCGGTTTGCAAATCTGAGCTCCTCGTACGTCAATTAGTCGGATTAGATTTTTAATTTTTGATGAAAACTTGAAAAAAAGACATGAGTAAACCCCTTGGAAATTTGTTAAAAAATGCAACTTTCTTAATAATCATCGTAGACTATTAAATTTTACCTTGTTTTCATCAGAAAAACGAGAGAAATTGATTGCCGTTAAAAAATTTCAGCTATCTTCAATGGCAAAAAAATTAGTTGGTCACCATGAACATTTTAGAAAATTTAAAAAAATAATTGATTTTTCAGACTTTGATCGGCCGTAGCGGCTAAACGAAAACTCCAAATTGAACGCGGTTTGCAAATCTGAGCTCCTCGTACGTCAATTAGTCGGATTAGAGATTTTGAATTTTTGATGAAAACTTGAAAAAAAGACATGAGTAAACCCCTTGGAAATTTGTTAAAAAATGCAACTTTCTTAATAATCATCGTAGACTATTGAATTTTACCTTGTTTTCATCAGAAAAACGAGAGAAATTGATTGCCGTTAAAAAATTTCAGCTATCTTCAATAGCAAAAAAATTAGTTGGTCACCATGAACATTTTAGAAAATTAAAAAAAATAATTGATTTTTCAGACTTTGATCGGCCGTAGCGGCTAAACGAAAACTCCAAATTGAACGCGGTTTGCAAATCTGAGCTCCTCGTACGTCAATTAGTCGGATTAGAGATTTTTAATTTTTGATGAAAACTTGAAAAAAAGACATGAGTAAACCCCTTGGAAATTTGTTAAAAAATGCAACTTTCTTAATAATCATCGTAGACTATTGAATTTTACCTTGTTTTCATCAGAAAAACGAGAGAAATTGATTGCCGTTAAAAAATTTCAGCTATCTTCAATAGCAAAAAAATTAGTTGGTCACCATGAACATTTTAGAAAATTTAAAAAAATAATTGATTTTTCAGAATTTGATCGGCCGTAGCGGCTAAACGAAAACTCCAAATTGAACGCGGTTTGCAAATCTGAGCTCCTCGTACGTCAATTAGTCGGATTAGATTTTTAATTTTTGATGAAAACTTGAAAAAAAGACATGAGTCTGAGTCTTCCCTTGGAAATTTGTTAAAAAATGCAACTTTCTTAATAATCATCGTAGACTATTAAATTTTACCTTGTTTTCATCAGAAAAACGAGAGAAATTGATTGCCGTTAAAAAATTTCAGCTATCTTCAATGGCAAAAAAATTAGTTGGTCACCATGAACATTTTAGAAAATTTAAAAAAATAATTGATTTTTCAGACTTTGATCGGCCGTAGCGGCTAAACGAAAACTCCAAATTGAACGCGGTTTGCAAATCTGAGCTCCTCGTACGTCAATTAGTCGGATTAGAGATTTTGAATTTTTGATGAAAACTTGAAAAAAAGACATGAGTAAACCCCTTGGAAATTTGTTAAAAAATGCAACTTTCTTAATAATCATCGTAGACTATTGAATTTTACCTTGTTTTCATCAGAAAAACGAGAGAAATTGATTGCCGTTAAAAAATTTCAGCTATCTTCAATGGCAAAAAATTTAGTTGGTCACCATGAACATTTTAGAAAATTTAAAAAAATAATTGATTTTTCAGACTTTGATCGGCTGTAGCGGCTAAACGAAAACTCCAAATTGAACTCGGTGTGCAAATCTGAGCTCCTCGTACGTCAATTAGTCGGATTAGAGATTTATAATTTTTGATGAATACTTAAAAAAAAAACATGAGTAAACCCCTTGGAAATTTGTTAAAAAATGCAACTTACTTAATAATCATCGTAGACTATTGAATTTTACCTTGTTTTCATCAGAAAAACGAGAGAAATTGATTACCGTTAAAAAATTTGAGCCATCTTCAATAGCAAAAAAATTAGTTGGTCACCATGAACATTTTAGAAAATTAAAAAAAATAATTGATTTTTCAGACTTTTATCGGCTGTAGCGGCTAAACGAAAACTCCATATTGAACGCGGTTTGCAAATCTGAGCTCCTCGTACGTCAATTAGTCGGATTAGAGATTTTTAATTTTTGATGAAAACTTGAAAAAAAGACATGAGTAAACCCCTTGGAAATTTGTTAAAAAATGCAACTTTCTTAATAATCATCGTAGACTATTGAATTTTACCTTGTTTTCATCAGAAAAACGAGAGAAATTGATTGCCGTTAAAAAAATTCAGCTATCTTCAATAGCAAAAAAATTAGTTGGTCACCATGAACATTTTAGAAAATTTAAAAAAATAATTGATTTTTCAGACTTTGATCGGCCGTAGCGGCTAAACGAAAACTCCAAATTGAACGCGGTTTGCAAATCTGAGCTCCTCGTACGTCAATTAGTCGGATTAGAGATTTTTAATTTTTGATGAAAACTTGAAAAAAAGACAAGAGTAAACCCCTTGGAAATTTGTTAAAAAATGCAACTTTCTTAATAATCATCGTAGACTATTGAATTTTACCTTGTTTTCATCAGAAAAACGAGAGAAATTGATTGCCGTTAAAAAATTTCAGCTATCTTCAACAGCAAAAAAATTAGTTGGTCACCATGAACATTTTAGAAAATTAAAAAAAATAATTGATTTTTCAGACTTTGATCGGCTGTAGCGGCTAAACGAAAACTCCAAATTGAACGCGGTTTGCAAATCTGAGCTCCTCGTACGTCAATTAGTCGGATTGGAGATTTTTAATTTTTGATGAAAACTTGAAAAAAAGACATGAGTAAACCCCTTGGAAATTTGTTAAAAAATGCAACTTTCTTAATAATCATCGTAGACTATTGAATTTTACCTTGTTTTCATCAGAAAAATGAGAGAAATTGATTGCGGTTAAAAAATTTCAGCCATCTTCAATAGCAAAAAAATTAGTTGGTCACCATGAACATTATAGAAAATTAAAAAAAATAATTGATTTTTCAGACTTTGATCGGCTGTAGCGGCTAAACGAAAACTCCAAATTGAACGCGGTTTGCAAATCTGAGCTCCTCGTACGTCAATTAGTCGGATTATAGATTTTTAATTTTTGATGAAAACTTGAAAAAAAGACATGAGTAAACCCCCTTGGAAATTTGTTAAAAAATGCAACTTTCTTAATAATCATCGTAGACTATTGAATTTTACCTTGTTTTCATCAGAAAAACGAGAGAAATTGATTGCCGTTAAAAAATTTCAGCTATCTTCAATAGCAAAAAAATTAGTTGGTCACCATGAACATTTTAGAAAATTAAAAAAAATAATTGATTTTTCAGACTTTGATCGGCTGTAGCGGCTAAACGAAAACTCCAAATTGAACGCGGTTTGCAAATCTGAGCTCCTCGTACGTCAATTAGTCGGATTGGAGATTTTTAATTTTTGATGAAAACTTGAAAAAAAGACATGAGTAAACCCCTTGGAAATTTGTTAAAAAATGCAACTTTCTTAATAATCATCGTAGACTATTGAATTTTACCTTGTTTTCATCAGAAAAATGAGAGAAATTGATTGCGGTTAAAAAATTTCAGCCATCTTCAATAGCAAAAAAATTAGTTGGTCACCATGAACATTATAGAAAATTAAAAAAAATAATTGATTTTTCAGACTTTGATCGGCTGTAGCGGCTAAACGAAAACTCCAAATTGAACGCGGTTTGCAAATCTGAGCTCCTCGTACGTCAATTAGTCGGATTATAGATTTTTAATTTTTGATGAAAACTTGAAAAAAAGACATGAGTAAACCCCCTTGGAAATTTGTTAAAAAATGCAACTTTCTTAATAATCATCGTAGACTATTGAATTTTACCTTGTTTTCATCAGAAAAACGAGAGAAATTGATTGCCGTTAAAAAATTTCAGCTATCTTCAATAGCAAAAAAATTAGTTGGTCACCATGAACATTTTAGAAAATTAAAAAAAATAATTGATTTTTCAGACTTTGATCGGCTGTAGCGGCTAAACGAAAACTCCAAATTGAACGCGGTTTGCAAATCTGAGCTCCTCGTACGTCAATTAGTCGGATTGGAGATTTTTAATTTTTGATGAAAACTTGAAAAAAAGACATGAGTAAACCCCTTGGAAATTTGTTAAAAAATGCAACTTTCTTAATAATCATCGTAGACTATTGAATTTTACCTTGTTTTCATCAGAAAAATGAGAGAAATTGATTGCGGTTAAAAAATTTCAGCCATCTTCAATAGCAAAAAAATTAGTTGGTCACCATGAACATTATAGAAAATTAAAAAAAATAATTGATTTTTCAGACTTTGATCGGCTGTAGCGGCTAAACGAAAACTCCAAATTGAACGCGGTTTGCAAATCTGAGCTCCTCGTACGTCAATTAGTCGGATTATAGATTTTTAATTTTTGATGAAAACTTGAAAAAAAGACATGAGTAAACCCCTTGGAAATTTGTTAAAAAATGCAACTTTCTTAATAATCATCGTAGACTATTGAATTTTACCTTGTTTTCATCAGAAAAATGAGAGAAATTGATTGCGGTTAAAAAATTTCAGCCATCTTCAATAGCAAAAAAATTAGTTGGTCACCATGAACATTATAGAAAATTAAAAAAAATAATTGATTTTTCAGACTTTGATCGGCTGTAGCGGCTAAACGAAAACTCCACATTGAACGCGGTTTGCAAATCTGAGCTCCTCTTACGTCAATTAGTCGGATTATAGATTTTTAATTTTTGATGAAAACTTGAAAAAAAGACATGAGTAAACCCCTTGGAAATTTGTTAAAAAATGCAACTTTCTTAATAATCATCGTAGACTATTGAATTTTACCTTGTTTTCATCAGAAAAACGAGAGAAATTGATTGCCGTTAAAAAATTTCAGCTATCTTCAATAGCAAAAAAATTAGTTGGTCACCATGAACATTTTAGAAAATTTAAAAAAATAATTGATTTTTCAGACTTTGATCGGCTGTAGCGGCTAAACGAAAACTCCAAATTGAACGCGGTTTGCAAATCTGAGCTCCTCGTACGTCAATTAGTCGGATTAGAGATTTTTAATTTTTGATGAAAACTTGAAAAAAAGACATGAGTAAACCCCTTGGAAATTTGTTAAAAAATGCAACTTTCTTAATAATCATCGTAGACTATTGAATTTTACCTTGTTTTCATCAGAAAAACGAGAGAAATTGATTGCCGTTAAAAAATTTCAGCTATCTTCAATAGCAAAAAAATTAGTTGGTCACCATGAACATTTTAGAAAATTTAAAAAAATAATTGATTTTTCAGACTTTGATCGGCTGTGGCGGCTAAACGAAAACTCCAAATTGAACGCGGTTTGCAAATCTGAGCTCCTCGTACGTCAATTAGTAGGATTAGAGATTTTTAATTTTTGATGAAAACTTGAAACAAAGACATGAGTAAACCCCTTGGAAATTTGTTAAAAAATGCAACTTTCTTAATAATCATCGTAGACTATTGAATTTTACCTTGTTTTCATCAGAAAAACGAGAGAAATTGATAGCCGTTAAAAAATTTCAGCTATCTTCAATAGCAAAAAAATTAGTTGGTCACCATGAACATTTTAGAAAATTAAAAAAAATAATTGATTTTTCAGACTTTGATCGGCCGTAGCGAAACGAAAACTCCAAATTGAACGCGATATGCAAATCTGTGCTCCTCGTACGTCAATTAGTCGGATTCAATTAAAATTAGAGATTTTCAATTTTTGACGAAAACATGAAAAAATACACACTTGGAAATTTTGTTAAAAAATGCAACTTTTTTTTCAATAATCATCGTAGAAAAAGTCCAGCTGTCTTCAATAGCAAAAAAACAGCGTGTCACCATGAACAAATTAGAAAATAAATATACACAAGTACATCCCTTGGAAATTTTGTTAAAAAATGCAACTTTTTTAATAATCATCGTAGACCATTGAAATATACCTTCGTTTTCTCAGAAGAACGAGAGAAATTGATTGCCGTTAAACGCAATGCTACTGTAGTCTTACAAGAATACATCACTGCACCTGCTATTGTGATTTTGTGAAATATTCCTCTTGCGTTATTTGTTGATCGCAACGTTTAGTGTACTACTGAAATTAAAACTTACGTCTTCTAAGATCATGGTTTGCAAGGTAATCCAAGTATTATACGAGAGTCAAAGTAAAGATGTACGAAAACATACAACAAATGGCGTGGAAAGCTGTAAAGCTAAACACATTCTTGCTTTGATTGATGGAGGTAAGATACTGCGACTTATGAGTCCACGTTTTGGTGTATTGTTTGATACTTTTCAATTCGTACTTGATGATTTAGCAGTGTTGCGAATTTTGTAAAACATGTACTGCAATTCTCCCTATGGAATGGAGCAATGCACGTGTGTCTCAATGAAGAAAACAAAACGCGTGGTATTTATAAAACTTGCGCCGTTTAAAAACGAGTACATGCAATTTTACGGTTGGAACTATAATAAATCTATAATGCATTCCCCCTTGATGCACGTGTCGGGTGTCGGGTGAACGTAAACGAATAAAACATTTTTGTAGGTAGATTTACGAGACGCACCTTAGATTGAGCAGGGCCGGATTTTTATGCGGATCAAATGATCGTGGGGATTAGATGTGAGTGACCCTAAAGCCACTCGTAAATCAATGGGTTAAGTAATAATAATTGAATTGGACGCAATTAGTGGGATAGGGCAAAAGTGCTCGAAAAGAAGTGCAGGGTGTTTATTCGGTAAGATTGCTGTAGGTTGTGATTTCAGTTGCAGCTGTTTGTCCTCCGTTAATTGACTTTAAAAACTATTTTCTTTCCGGGTAATCTTTTTAAAATGTTAATCTAAAATGTGTGTAATTCGAAGGGCAACAAACCTGTGTTAGACCTAATCTGTAATTCTAGCACCCGCTACAACTAACTAATCTTGAACTAATTGAATTTGCTAGATTGCTTTGCTCGATAAAATATACATTTACCTAGCACTTGGCCCCCGTAATTCCCAGTTATCTACTCCGGCTTCCCAACTTAGTTACATATAACGGTTTTTACTTTTAGATATATTGCCGAATTTATTACATTATTCGATAAACTAATATACACTTTCAACTTCAAAACTTACGGTATTACGCAAAACAATCCGCGACCGCTAATAAATTCCGATGAAATAATGTTGAATGTAAATCTGTTGTTTTATTATTTCTTACCTCGGGTAATTTTATACCCGAATGGGATTTGTAAATCACACTTCCTGAATGTTAAAATTGCCGATAACTATTTCACAACAAACGTAACAGGTGATCGCGTGGAATCACTATTAATTTGTCATTCGATAAGCACTATCAATTTCCATTCGGACGGGACGCGCATAAAATTACTAAATACAAAAATTCGTGTACAAATTTTTGTTTGATTTACACGGTGTTTTAACTAATAAATCACAATTATTAAACGCGCATGGTTTTATCATTGATTTTAAAGTATAAAACGGTGCTTTATCGTTCTTGCACTGTTGTTACCTTCGTCTTCAAATTCGGAATTTACTTGGCTGTTTTATTTGCGCACCAATGTAGATTTGTACCAAGAACTCGAGGAGTGTTGCGCAGTGACCATCTTAAATTCAATTGCGTTCTCCGAATTCTTTCTCACTCTGCGCAAACTTCTCGAGTGCCCGGTAATACTGTAGTAATGCCCGTGTTCACCAACTATTCCTAAACAAATACTTTGTTAGATAGTACCTAAGCTAAGAAATGCCGAAAATAGTACTTTAGATCAATTCGGTTTCACCATTGCAATCTGTTCCTTGATAAGCAATTCCTACTAAGGTACTGTTTTTTTAGGGAAATTTTAGTTGTCTTATTGGTGAAACTGCGGGTGTGTGCTTCGCTAAATAGAGTGAAGTTCGCACAAGTGATTTTTTACTACTTCATTGAAGTAACGTAACGTCACTTGTTTAATTACTCGTGTTAATATTTTCAATGATTGATTTATTTATGGAATTATTATTTTAAACTAACGTCACCATCAATCGCGAAGAAGAATTATAGCTAGGACATAATCAAATTAAAGGTAGGCATTGAAAAGAAAAAGAATTGAATTAATGGCGCCAGAAAGTGCGCGCCCATGTATTAGAGAAGGAGTTTTTCAGAAACATTGAGAAGTAAGACAACTTTATTTTGCATTTAAATATGAATTAATTATTCTGACCCCAAATTCGGGTACGTCGGTCATCTTTTTCATCTGAATCTGAATCAAATAGATTCAAATGTACAATAATACGAAAAAAAAACCATTAGAATTGGTGTGGCCCCGCGTAACAGACCAACGTAATCTGATTTGGATTATTTAGTTGAAATCCGTTGATTATTAAAAAAGTTATGAATTTTTGAAGCAATAATTGCACGTTAAAGCGATTATGAATTTCAAAAATTAAAAAAAAACAAATTTAACTCGCGATACATGTCTTTATTAGTAACAATATACTTCGTACATTCTTTAGCTTTAATAATTTTCTTATTTAGTTCAAATCCGTTGGTTATTAAAAAAGTTATGAATTTTTGAAGCAATAATTGCATGTTAGTCATCATGAATTTCCAAAATTCTGAAAAAAATATTTTAACTGGCGATACATGTTTTTATTAATAACAATACACTTTTTCCTTCTTTAGCTTTCATAATTTTGTTATTTACTTCAAATCCGTTGATTATTAAAAAAGTTATGAATTATTGAAGCAATAATTGCACGTTAATGCGATCATGAATTTCAAAAATTAAAAAAAAAATATTTCAACTGGCGTTACATGTTTTTATTACAAACAATACACTTCTTACATTTTTTAGATTTAATAATTTTGTTATTTAGTTAAAATCCGTTAATTATTAAAAAGTTATGAATTTTTGAAGCAATCATTGCACATTAAAGCGATCATGAATTTGAAAAATTCGAAAAAAATTTTTTTAACTGGTGAAACATGTTTTTATAAATAACAGTAGACTTCTTACATTGTTTGGCTTTAATAATTTTGTTATTTAGTTCAAATGCGTTAATTATTGAAGAAGTTACGAATTTTTAAATTTCACAGGGATGTATTAATTGTCCGTTAAAGTGAGCTTGAAGTTCAAAAATAAAACAAAAATATGAAGACTGGTAATACATTTTATTAATAATACCAGTTAAATTCTTACATTCAATTCAAATACACTAATTAACAAAAAAAATAATGAATGTTTGAAGTTAATACGGACGTAACCCGACTAGGATTTTCAAAAATTGCAAAAAAATATTTAGACAAGTGATACATTTTTTTATTAAGAACAGCCAACTTCTCGCACTCTTTCGCTTTAAAAACATTCTTATTTCGTTAAAATTCGTTAGTTAATAAAAAAAGATATGAATTTTTGAAGTTGATGCGGACGCAACCCGACCAGGATTTTCAAAAATTGCAAAAAAATATTTAGACAAGTGATACATTTCTTTATTAAGAACAGCCAACTTCTCGCATTCTTTCGCTTTAAAAATATTCTTATTTCGTTAAAATTCGTTAATTAATAAAAAAGATATGAATTTTTGAAGTTGATGCGGACGCAACCCGACCAGGATTTTCAAAAATTGCAAAAAAATATTTAGACAAATGAAACATTTTTTTATTAACAACAGCCAACTTCTCGCACTCTTTCGCTTTAAAAATATTCTTATTTCGTCAAAATTCGTTAGTTAATAAAAAAGATATGAATTTTTGAAGTTGATGCGGACGCAACCCGACCAGGATTTTCAAAAATTGCAAAGAAATATTTAGACAAGTGATACATTTTTTTATTGACAACAGCCAACTTCTCGCACTCTTTCGCTTTAAAAATATTCTAATTTCGTTAAAATTCGTTAATTAATAAAAAAGATATGAACTTTTGAAGTTGGTGTGGACGCAACCCGACCAGGATTTTCAAAAATTGCAAAAAAATATTTAGACAAGTGATACATTTTTTTATTAAAAATAGCCAACTTCTCGCACTCTTTCGCTTTAAAAATATTCTAATTTCGTTAAAATTCGTTAATTAATAAAAAAGATATGAACTTTTGAAGATGGTGTGGACGTAAGTCAAATCATTCGCACAACCCGAATGTATTACTTACTTTATTTGGAAAATATATTGAATTCCAAAAATTGGTTACTAGATACCTGATTGACTGTAGACAAGCTTTTTATCGAAGGCTCGCATGGGCAAAAAAAAAAATTGGTTGATATCGTGTGAGCCACAAAAATTTGTTTCAGAGTTGGCTGTGAGATATATGAGGTATGTCGCATATTATTACGTCATGAGACTAGATTGGTTCAATTGAATTAGATTTTAAAAAAAGAATTAATCTCAGACATGACTGCTATGTTTCTCTCTCTCTCTCTCTCTCTCTCTCTCTCAGGCATGGCCAACTCAGAAACACAATTATGTGGCTCACACCTTATGATTGGAGGAGTTCGTGAACCATCGTAAACAAACAAAGGTTGGCGCGTCTTCAAGATAACCGTTCATACTGCTACTTACTCCAATTCCGGAAATAAGTCTTTAAATAAAAACAGAATTTTCTCTCTGACCATCGAAGCTATTGATTGCTATGTTTATTGAACTAATAGAACTTATCAATGGCCAAGTATTTTCAAACATGCATATTGATAGATCTAATATCTCTAAAATCTTAAAGGATAATACCGAAAACGCTTAATCCCGAATAGGAATTGAAATAATTAGTACAGTGCATAAATTTGAATCCTTGATAAATACGGCGCAGCACTCGGGGATAACTTTAATCATAAATTAAAACTAATGACGCCGTTTCTTAGCAAAATAATAATAGGTAATGATAAATCTAAAATAATAGGACATTAAACATAAGACACGTCATAACTTATAAAATATATGGGACCGTGAGTCGCGGGGCAAAAGTAAAATATCACATATTTTCGGTTTTAAACTCCGAAACCAAGCGAGACAGAAACTGTAAGGCTATATATGCATGTGCGCGTATATGAGACACGCCGTAAATATTTTAATTATAAATAAATACCAGACCGTACTAAAAATAAATTTTGTAATTTTTAAGTGCGTTGCACCCGTGTTTTCTTTTTTCGGCAAGAGAACGTACTTGCGTGTTATTTGCGGTATTTACAATAATAGCCGTTTACGCAAAAAACATATTTTTAAATTTATTTCAAACAATCATTTTACATAAAATTAGAACACTTTTTTTTTATTTTATTTTTTTTAAGTTTTTCTACTTTTTAATTTTGTTTTAAGGAAGGATATTTGATGGAATTGCGGATTAAGGAGAGTGAATGACTGTAAGGGAATTGGCGTAAGCGATTTGCTGTTCGGCCACTAACGTAAGTTTTTCTGAAGATTTCATTTTTTAAATGAATGGGACATACACTACAATCCATGGACCCGCACTGCCACTTCTTCGTTCTGAAAAAGTGACCGCACGGATGGGATTCGAACCCACGACCACGAGGCCCAGAAGCAGGAACGCTACTCACTAAGCCACCGCAGCCCCCTAGAACACTTGATTAAGGAATTTAGTTTTCTAAATAATCAAAATCGAACCTGTAGAGGCGAGCGCTTATGCCGGCTGCACCACGGCCATGTGGGTTCGAATCCCATCCCGGGCGGAAGATTTTTCGGCGATCGAGAAGTATTCGCTAGGATCCGAGGTTGTTGTATATGTCTTACATCATTAATTTTTTCATTTATTCACATTTATTCAAACAAAAATACAAAAATAACAGCTGTGGCTCAGCCCAAGTAAAAAAAAAATCGAACCAATTTTCCAACGCTAGGAATTGGAAAAGTTGCAGACTTCTAACTTTAGCAGCTGTACTGGAAAATAATTTAGCTTTAATATTCTAAACTAATCAAACCACGCTAATTATTCGATTTTCTAGATAATAACCATCAAACGCAAGAATTACTATTTTCAATGCTCAAATATCGAAAAAGTATAGATTAAAAAAAAAATTATTTAAACGCAGATTTCAAACTTGAACTGCATTTTAAGGGAATAATTGGGCTTCAATATTAAAAAAAATCAAACAGTGTTAATTATTTCGTTTTTCAGATAATCAAAATCAAAAAAATATAGATTTTTCAAAAATTGACACCACCTTGAGAGCTAAAAAAATAGGTCATTTTCGTAATTTATTTTCGGCATGAAAACAAGTCACGGGGGCAAATCGTTTTTGATGGTTTTATTTAGTGATAGACCGGCTTCCAAACAATTTTTTTTCACGCTGATCGCGGCCTCCTTGAAGCCGCTGCACCAGGAGGCGCAGACGTCCTCTTGAGCGATATCGCCCCACTGCGGGGGGATTCCCGGTCCCCCAAGTCATCCAGCAATAAAAATCGGTTCGGAATATTATTCTACATAATATTTCGCAACGAAATACGGGAGCTTTTTTAAAAAAAGTTGATTTTTACGAAAATTGTGGACTCATGTCAGCCCCAAAAATTCGTCACAAAAACGTTCACCAAAAATCGAATTTTCAAAATATCAAAAATCCGGCCCGTACTTCGTTAGACAATTCAATTCTTAAAACAGCCGGCAAAACCGCATCGAAATCGGATGTAAACATTCCGAGAATTTTGCCCCGCAGTTTTGAAAATACTGTTTCGAGATAAACGCGTTTAAAGTTTTGGGAAAGTTTAACTTGGAATAACTTTCTCGTTTGTTCAGTTTGCACGACGAATATCAGGTACCATGTGTTTTCGGCATCGGTGAACACGAATGTGAGGTCAAATTTGCAAAATTCAAGATGGCGGATCCAATATGGCGGACCAGAAGAAATTTGTATCCACCAATTTTGACCAAAATTTGGATAAAAGGGTTCTCGCGGTCGCCAAACGTGAATTTGTTATCAGATTAGTCAAGATGGCGGATCAAACAATGTTGTATTTATCAATTTAGAATGTGTCAACTTATTATTGAGAAATGCTTTAGCTTTAATATTCTAAAAAAATAGCGATGTTGCCATCAAGTCACTTTCTCCGATTTGATGGTAAAAATAGTTCGCCACCGTTCCGCGACTCGACTTTGTGCGTGGATAAGTTAGGGAATCGCATGGAGGTCGGGGAAAACAAACGCGGTGTTTTTAAAACTTCGGGGAACCTGTTTTTGGCTTTTTTGGCACGGGAAATTCGAAGGCAACTCTAAATTAAGCGACGTGAAACAAATTTCCGGGCAGCTTCTATTGGTCAACGCGGCGTCTCATCTGATTGGCGAAATAACATGACGTAGTCTCACCTGATTGGCTCATTACTTTTACAGCCTAGGCATAAATAAGCATTTTTAAAGCCTAGTCCTCAAAAGTGATATTTCACGACCTGAAAATCTTACATTTCATATCAATCCGCGAAAAAGGGATTTTTATGATATTTTGCGATTTTTTCACAAACTGATGGAATTTTCAGTTAGTTGTGTGACGAGTTTGTTCGTCAAGAATAAATTGGCAATGTTTTTTGTTATGTCGAGTAGATACTTGCCAAATTGCCATTTCTTCATGACGAGTATACAAAAACAGCAAAAAAGGAGAAATGGTAATATTTTGTGTTTATGTCGAGTAGGTACTCTTGATAACATAAAATATTGCCATTTTTTCATGACGTGTATACGGTAATTAAATTAACCATTTGAAATATTAAAATTATTGAAATGAATTGAATAACACAAAATAACAGGGACGGCTCGTTATATAGAGCCAAGGAGCCATGGCACTACCTGTAGTTTTAAGCTCAGGAAGCATTTTTAATTAATTCTTAAAAACACTTTTTCACCGATTACTTTGGTCTAGGAAGATATATCGTTCTTTTTTTCTTCAAAAAAGGAGGGGGTAGGGTATAATGTATGAGTGGCTATACCATCAACATGTTCCACGAGCCGCTACTGGTTATAACTTTTCGTAGTTAAACATGCATTTTTTAATTGCGTACAAAATCGAGCATTTTAAAAAATAAATAAAAAATATTAAAAATTGTTTAAAAAATTTAAAATAATTCTATACAACTCCGTAATGATTATGTTTTAAGAATATAATCAACTTCTTAAATTCAACAATGTTTTAATGGGTTATAACTGTTCGTTGTTAAACATGCATTTTTTTAATTGCGTTCAAAATTGAGAATTTTCTAAAATAAATAAAAAATAGTAGAAATTGTTTAAACATTCTGAAATAATTCTACACAACTTCCACATTATAATATTTTAAGAATATAATCAACTTATTAAATTATAACAATTTTTTAAAGGGTTATAACTGTTCGTAGTTAAACATGCATTTTTTAATTGCGTACAAAATCGAGCATTTTCTAAAATAAATAAAAAATATTAAAAATTGTTTAAAAAATTCAAAATAATTCTATACAACCCCGTAATTATTATATTTTAAGAATATAATCAACTTCTTAAATTCAACAATGTTTTAATGGGTTATAACTGTTCGTTGTTAAACATGCATTTTTTTAATTGCGTTCAAAATTGAGAATTTTCTAAAATAAATAAAAAATAGTAGAAATTGTTTAAACATTCTGAAATAATTCTACACAACTTCCACATTATAATATTTTAAGAATATAATCAACTTATTAAATTATAACAATTTTTTAAAGGGTTATAACTGTTCGTAGTTAAACATGCATTTTTTAATTGCGTACAAAATCGAGCATTTTCTAAAATAACTAAAAAATATTAAAAATTGTTTAAAAAAATTAAAATAATTCTATACAACTCCGTAATTATTATATTTTAGTAATATAATGAACTTCTTAAATTCAACAATGTTTTAATGGGTTATAACTGTTCGTTGTTAAACATGCATTTTTTAATTGCGTTCAAAATTGGGCATTTTCTAAAATAAATAAAAAATAGTAGAAATTGTTTAAATATTCTGAAATAATTCTACACAACTCCCAAATCATCAACTTCTTAAGATCTCCGTGAAGTATATAAATAGCAGTGTTTCTAACGTTCTACATCTTAAAATTTGACCAGTTTTTAATCTGCCCCGGGCGATTGAAGACTATCAAAATATTCCTATTTTTTTCTCCGGTCGGAACGAGTTTAAATTCTTATCACCAATCCACGGCGCACCTGCTGATAACAGTTCAGTTTGCAGGCCGCCGTCGCGAAGAAGTGTTCCGGTTTCGAATATTTATTTTCAGAAAGTTTTAGTGCCCGTTGTGTTCTGATACATCTTCAGGATTTGTGTGTGTGTTGGTGTTTGTGTTCTTCCGCTCCATTCCGCCCTATCAATCCGAGGGAAGCAAAGAATCATCATCTAGGTTACATCTTAACAGCCAAAACGCCTCGAAAGGATTTTCCTTTTTTGTAAGTTTTGATTTTCTTGCATTTCTTTCTTTCACCGAAAAAGAAATAGGGTATTGTTTCAGTAGTTTTAGAAATGTTCATTGCTTTTTTCAATTGCGTTTAAAATTGAGCATTTTCTAAAATAAATAACAAATGGTAGAAATTGCTTGAAAATTCTGAAATAATTCCATACAACTCACTAAATATTATGTATTGAAAAAAAAATCCACTTAAATTCAAATTATTTTTAATGGGCAATAACAGTTCTTGGTTAAACATACATTTTTTAATTCCATTCAAAATTGAGCATTTTCTAAAATAAATAAAAAACAGAAGAAATTACTTAAAAATTCTGAAATATTTCAATTCTCACAAATTATTATGTTTTGAAAATATAATCAACGTCTTAAATTCCAATAATTTTTTAATGGGTTATAACTGTTCTTGTTTAAACAAGCATTTTTTAATGCGTTCAAAATTGAGCATTTTCTAAAATAAATAAAAATTTGTAGAAATTACTTCAAAATTTTGAAATAATCCCATAGAACTCACAAATTATTATGTTTTGAAAATTTAATCAACGTCTTAAATTCCAATCATTTTTTAATGGGTTATAACTGTTCTTGTTTAAACATGCATTTTTTAATTGCGTTCAAAATTGAGCATTTTCTAAAATAAATAAAAAATAGTAGAAATTACTTAAAAATTCTGAAATATTTCCATAGAACTCACAAATTATTATGTTTTGAAAATATAATCAACGTCTTAAATTCCAATAATTTTTTAATGGGTTATACCTGTTCTTGTTTAAACATGCATTTTTTAATTGCGTTCAAAATTGAGCATTTTCTAAAATAAATAAAAATTAGTAGAAATTACTTCAAAATTCTGAAATAATTCCATAGAACTCACAAATTATAATGTTTTGAAAATATAATCAACGTCTTAAATTCCAATAATTTTTTAATGGGTTATAACTGTTCTTGTTTAAACATGCATTTTTTAATTGCATTCAAAATTGAGCATTTTCTAAAATAAATAAAAAATAGTAGAAATTACTTAAAAATTCTGAAATAATTCCATAGAACTCACAAATTATTATGTTTTGAAAATATAATCAAAGTCTAAATTAAATTCCAATAATTTTTTAATGGCTTATAACTGTTCTTGGTTAAACATGCATTTTTTAATTGCGTTCAAAATTGAGCATTTTCTAAAATAAATAAAAAATAGTAGAAATTACTTAAAAATTCTGAAATAATTCCATAGAACTCACAAATTATTATGTTTTGAAAATATAATCATCGTCTTAAATTCCAATAATTTTTTTAATGGGTTATAACTGTTCTTGTTTAAAAATGCATTTTTTAATTGCGTTCAAAATTGAGCACTTTCTAAAATAAATCAAAAATAGTAGAAATTACTTAACAATTCTGAAATAATTCCATAGAACTCACAAATTATTATGTTTTGAAAATTTAATCAACGTCTTAAATTCCAATAATTTTTTAATGGGTTATGACTGTTCTTGTTTAAAAATGCATTTTTTAATTGCGTTCATAATTGAGCATTTTCTAAAATAAATAAAAAATAGTAGAAACTACTTAAAAATTCTGAAATAATTCCATAGAACTCACAAATTATTACGTTTTGAAAATATAATCAAAGTCTTAAATTCCAATAATTTTTTAATGGATAACTGTTCTTTGTTAAACATGCATTTTTTAATTGAGTTCAAAATTGAGCATTTTCTAAAATAAATAAAAAATAGTAGAAATTACTTAAAAATTTTGAAATAATTCCATATAACTCACAAATTATTATGTTTTGAAAATATAATCAACGTCCTAAATTCCAATAATTTTTTAATAGCTTATAACTGTTCTTGGTTAAACATGCATTTTTTAATTGCGTTCAAAATTGAGCATTTTCTAAAATAAATAAAAAATAGTAGAAATTACTTAAAAATTTTGAAATAATTCCATATAACTCACAAATTATTGTTTTGAAAATATAATCAACGTCCTAAATTCCAATAATTTTTTAATAGCTTATAACTGTTCTTGGTTAAACATGCATTTTTTAATTGCGTTCAAAATTGAGCATGTTCTAAAATAAATAAAAAATGGTACAAATTGTTTAAAAATTCTGAAATAATTCCAAACAACTTACAAAATATTATGTTTTGAGAATATAATCAACTTCCTAAATTCCAAACATTTTTTAATGGGTTATAACTGTTCTTGGTTAAACATGCATTTTTTAATTGCGTTAAAAATTCAGCATTTTCTGAAATAAATAAAGAAATGGTAGAAATTGTTTAAAAATTATGAATTAATTCTATATAACTCCTTAATTATTATATTTTAACAATATAAGCAACTTAAATTCCAATATATTTTTTAATATATTATAACCAGAGGCGGCTCGATAAAGCCAAGGAGCCATGGCACTACCTGTAGTTTGAAGCTCGGCAAGAATTTGTAATTAATTCTTAAAACACTTTTTCGCCATTTACTTGGGTCTAGGAAAAATCGTTATTTCTTCAAAAAAGGAGGGGGGGGGGGTATATTGTATAAGTGGCTCTACCATCGACATGTTACACGAGCCGCCACTACAAAATAACACCGTTCAACGTAGGCAGTCATTCACGAATTTACTAGTAATGAAGTAGATTCTTGAAAATTTAGATTCAATTTAAACTTATATTTACTTTAAGCGAATAAATGTGTGGTCGTAGGTAAAGTATAGTACATAAAGTGGGAAATTGCGTATTTACAAATCTTGTTATGGAATATACTATTGTAAGGTAAACTTGTTATTTCATGGAATAACGAAGTACTCTCCGTTAAAGCGTAAAATAAATACTACTATTAATTTTTGACTATTTGCAAGATACAGAAATTTACACTCTAATTAATATGTAGATGATTGTAAATATATTGTGTGCCAGTCATCTAATAATAACAGGATTTGTTTTCAAAATTGGAAGTGTGATGGGTATAAATAACACCATTAGCTCACGCTGCGTTTATGCACCTTATAAAACACGTTTATTCGACTGCAACTTCGTAGGTTCCAATTAATTTAAATAAATTTCCGATATAATTTTTGTTTAGGGCCATTTATGTTTGCGCCCGCTGTTTTCCCCGCATGCACAATTTGTGACTCGTCGCCTATTAAGTCATCAGCAAATTGGGCGAATCGATTTTTCGTGTATCGGCATACCATTTTCTCCATTTTCACACATGCAAATAGAAAAAGTAAAACCGCGGCGAGAATGTCCACAGATTTTAATCATCAAGTTAAAAAATTTCACCTTGACCTAATTACGCTCACACAAGGCAAGGACAATTTATATGAAACAATTGTCGTGTCATCGTATAGATTAAATCATAAATAAATTGCGATTCGTCGTGTTGGAATCAAGAGACAACATATTATTTATGAATATATTTATATCATAAAATGCGTTCAAAACGCAAGTTCCTTTATAACTTCAAAATTGCTTCCTTGAATAATAATCTAGCATTCGTGTACAATGACATTACAGAGTGAAGTTTTCTGGAATTTTTTTGCCCACAAAAATGCCAAAAGTAGTCTTGAAAAAGAGTACTGAAAAAAATTGTCCCGAAAAAAATGCCAAAAAGAGTACTGGAAAAATTGTCTTGAAAAAAAAATACCAAAAAGAGTCTTGAAAAAGAGAATTGAAAAAATTGTCCTGAAAATAAAAATGGTGATGTTACTTTCTCCGACTTGGTAGTATAATTTATATTTACGCTTTCATGGTTTATTTTCAATTTAAATGTGCATCGAGCGTTTTGTCGACTTGGATGAAACTGACGTTAGAAACCTCAAAGTTATGAAAGATGGAAAAATTATACTTCAAATTCAAAAACTCAGTTTACTTAAAAACCAACGAGATTTGGAAAAAAGTTGTTCATTTTATTATCCATTAATTTACTGTAACTACTATCGTTTCTTAATTATAAACCAAAAATGAAAAACAAATTAATACATTTTTTTCTCGAATAACAATGATTTTATGAAAAATATTTTCCAACAAAAGATGTTAATTTATTTGTTGTCTTCAATATTTGTTTAAATGATTTTGTGACATTTTTCATATTTAAAAAAATATTGGGAAAAAACAAAAAACAGTTAAGGTAAACACCCACTTCGGGTGTATGAAATTTTACCAAAAGCTTTTCAGTTATTCAGATTCTCAAATAAGACTTATGTTTAATCATATCAATTGCTCCATTAGTTTTTGAGATACAGCGCGCACAGACAGACAGACAGACAGACAGACACACGCACACAGACACACAGCACAATTTTTGTTTCTAGAAATTGTTTAAAGGCATTTAGGGACCCCAAAACGGATATTTCCGTAAAAAAAATTCACACGTACTTTCTCGTACTTCGTAACGGAGAAAGTAAAAATGCCAAAAAGTGTGTTAAAAAAAAGTACTGAAAACAATTGTCTTGAAAAAAAATGCCAAAAGTAGTCATGAAAAAGAGTACTAAAAAAAATTGTCCAGAAAAAAAATGATAAAAAGAGTACTGGAAAAAATTGCACTGAAAAAAAATTGTCCTGAAAAAAAAGTGCTAAAAGTAGTCTTGATAGAGTACTGAAAATAAATGCCAAAAAGAGTACCGGAAAAAAATTGTCTAAAAGAATGCCAAAAAGAGTACCGGAAAAAAATTGTCTAAAAAAATGCCTAAAAGAGTCTTAAAAATAGAATAGAATAAAATACAATTTTATTAGATCATTATATTGCCTTTACAATATTGGACACGTCAGGTATAAAATACATAAAGTTAAATTCAGACATGTATTCACGAAACAACTTAAAATAACTTGGTTAAAAGAGACTCTTATTCTTGGTGTTACGTAATTATATAATTTTTGAATTATGTTATGCTATATAAAGCCTGCTGTAGAAGTAACGATTTTGTCTTGAGAAAGAGTACTAAAAAGATCGTCTTGAAAAAAAATGCCAAAAAGAATTTTGGAAAAGAATACTGAAGAAAATTGTCTTGAAAAAAAAAATGCTATAGTAGTCTTGAAAAAGAGTACTGAAAAAATTGTCCTGAGAAAAATGCCAATTGAGCACTGAAAACAATTGTTTAACCCGTTTTTGCTCAACGATTTTTTTTTTCAAATTTTCTGTGCAGTTTCTTCACACAAAAAATTCAAACGGCAGTCGTGCATTTTCGTTTAGTGCACAATGGTCTTACCAATCATAAATTTATCATAAACAAACGACGCAGTACGCTGGTGCACGTGCAATTCTTTGAAAATATAGATGTTCCACTAACGGAAAATGGGTTTAAGAAAATGTCAAAAAGAGTACTGGAAAAAATTGTCTTGGAAAAAATTCCAAAGAGTCTTAAGAGTACTAAAAAAAATTGTCCCCAAAAAATGCTGAAAAGTCTTGAAAAAGTGAACTAAAAAAAATGCCAAAAAGAGTACTTGAAAAAATTGTCCAGAATAAAATTCCAAAAAGAGTACTGGAAACAATTGTCCTGAATAAAATGCCAAAGAAAGTACTGGAAAAAATTGTCTTGGAAAAAATGCCAAGGAGTTTCAAGAGTCCAAAAAAAAATTGTCCTAAAAAAATGTTAAAAAGTCTTGAAAAAGTGAACTGAAAAAATGCCAAAAAGAGTACTGGAAAAAATTGTCCAGAATAAAATTCCAAAAAGAGTACTGGAAAAAATTGTCCTGAACAAAATGCCAAAGAAAGTACTGGAAAAAATTGTCTTGGAAAAAATGCCAAAGAGTTTCAAGAGTCCAAAAAAAAATTGTCCCAAAAAAATGTTAAAAAGTCTTGAAAAAGTGAACTGAAAAAATGCCAAAAAGAGTACTGGAAAAAATTGACCTGAATAAAATGCCAAAAAGAGTACTGGAAAAAATTGTCCTGAACAAAATGCCAAAAAGAGTACTGGAAAAAATTGTCTTGGAAAAAATGCCAAAAATTCTTAAAAGTACTAAAAAAAATTGTCCCCAAAAAATGCTAAAAAGTGTTGAAAAAGTGAACTGAAAAAAAATGCCAAAGAATACTGGAAAAAATAATAAATAATATAAAATATAAAATGCCAAAAATAGTACTGGAAAAAATTGTCCTGAACAAAATGCCAAAGAGTACTGGAAAAAATTGTCTTGGAAAAAATGCCAAAGTCTTGAGAGTACTAAAAAATTTTTTCCCAAAAAATGCTAAAAAGTCTTGAAAAAGTGAACTGAAAAAATGCCAAAAAGAGTACTGGAAAAAATTGTCCTGAATAAAATGCCAAAAAGAGTACTGGAAAAAATTGTCCTGAACAAAATGCCAAAGAGTACTGGAAAAAATTGTCTTGAAAAAATGCCAAAGAGTTTTAAGAGTACTAAAAAAATTGTCCCAAAAAAATGCTTAAAAGTCTTGAAAAAGTGTAATTTAAAATTTTATTTCGTCATATGATTGCTATCAATAAATACCATTTATGTGATTTTTTCATCTTTCACCGTTTGGTGCAACAACTTCAAAAATTCGAATAACTAATATTTTTACGATATTTTTTGTATATTTATCAACAGTTGAACAGTCATTTTATGTAAAATTATTATTAGTATTTCAGTATTATTATTTTTTCAGTTTCGAATAAACAACCCAATTTGTTGTCAAGATATGACCATGAAACCCTCGAAAAATGGGTTTTTGTTTTTAACCACTATAAAAATCTGAAAAAAATCATAAATATTTTTATCCCAGATACCAAATCAAGTAATTTTTTTCAAGGTAAGAAAGGTCGAAAAAAATATGGTTAAACTTAAAAAAAATAATACCCTAAATAAACTTTTATTTGGGCAAAAAATATATGTGAATTTTTCAGATTATTATAATAATTTTTAGTAATTATAAAAATAAAATCTTATTTTTCGAGGGTTTCAAGGTCATATCTTGGCAAAAATGGGGTAACATATTTATACGAGACTGAAAAGAAAATTACTACTAAAATATTACTAATAATTTTATATAAAATTACTGTTCAATTGTTTATATATTTGAAAAAAATATCAAAATAAACATTTTAGTTATTCGAATTTTTGAAGAGGACGCACCAAAGATGAAAAATCGTGTTGAAAAGTTGTTGAAAAAGTTGTTGCTTCTGGTATTTCCACTTCATTGGCAATTGTTGAAGACTACATCCTTCGATCTGTCAAAACCAAATCTTCAACTTTTTGATGATGCAATTACAAACATTCCTGGGCAAAAACAAATAACACGCTTGGAAATGAAATCCAACATAAAATTATTATAACGCGCTAACTTGCAATAGGAAAATAAAATACTGTTCCAGGACTATACACACTTATTATAATGAGATTGGTGCTCCCTCCCTTCAATGTCTGCCCTGATTACTAAACATTTTCGTGTTTGAATAAATCTAAAGTTTTATTCGTTCATAAAAATTTACTATTGAAAAATACACAGCTATAACCTTTTTTTAGCTTCAAAGAAAATTAAAATTAAATTTATGTAGTATTAAAAAAGTACAAATATATGCGTTCTGTAAACTTCGCAATGTAAATATTGACCTGCTGAAAAGTGATGATTATCGCCTCGAAATGATCAATTCGACGTGATTTCCAGCACGTTCTTTCGTTCCCTATTTGCCGAGGGATCACCTCCTGTGTGGTTTAGCCCTGTTGCATGCTCAAATTGATTGAGCCGTTCTTATAATCATTCCCTCTCATGTTTATTCAAAATAATTCAAATGTGCGCGCCGCGTGAAGTTAAGTTCTTAATTCTTTATTTTCGGCAATAATGATAATATAAAAAAAAAGTTTTCGCGTTCGCGCCCCGGCAAGATTGGATGGGGTGCGTTTTTAAAACCCCGTTACCACCGAGAGCCGAGGGACGCTCGGGACCCTCTGAGCATTGCTTTTATAAATATTAGAATAATTAAATATACAGTGGAACTCGTTAAAGTTGCATGGGGTTGCCCTCTCGTTTCGCCAAGCAACCCTTATGAGAGGGTGCACTTGTACATGTGCTGTGCGCGAAAAAAAAATCGAATGATATGTAGGACAAAGATATATTGAAACAGAAATTTAATGAAATCAAAATATAACCTGTTTGAACACCGAGAAAATGTTGAGTAATTTTCGTGATTTTTTTAAATAAAACCAAATCTGAATATATCGTTTTATTTATTGTACATTTTGGAACGTGTTGCGTAATTTTTTTTTCTGCACCCGTTTTTACTTTCTCCGTTACGAAGTATTGAAAAAAAGTATTGTGAAATTTTTGAAAAAATTTTCACGATCACAATTTTTGGGGTCAGTGGATGCCATTTCAACAATTTCTGGAAAAAAAAATGTGTCTATGTATATGTGTGTCTGCGTGTGTGTGGCTGTGTGTGTGTGTGGCTGTGTGTGTGTGTCTGTGGGTGTGTGTGTCTGTGTGTGTGTGTGTGTCTGTGTGTGTATCTGTGTGTGTGTGTGTGTGTGTGTGTGTGTGGCTGTGTGGGTGTGTGTGTGGCTGTGTGTGTGTGAGTGTGTCTGGCTGTGCGCGCTGTATCTCAAAAACTAATAGAGCAATTGATATGAAACTTTGAACATAAGTCTTATTTGATAATCCGAATAACTGAAAAGCTTTTGGAAAAATTTCGTATGCCGGAAGTGGGCGTTTACCTTAACCGTTTTTTGTTTTTCTCCGATAATTTTTTTAAATATGAATAATATCACAAAAGTATTTAAACAAATGTTGAAGACAACAAATAAATGAACATCTTTTGTTTGAAAATATTTTTTATTAAATCATTGTTATTCGAGAAAAAAAATTTTTTATTTTTTTTATTTTTGGTTTATAATTATGAAACGATAATAGTTACAGCAAATTTATGTTAATAATAATTGTAGAGAATTCCAAAATAAACAACTTATAAAGAATAAGTTTTTTTTCAAAATCTCTTTAGTTTTGAAGTGAACTGAGTTTTTGATTTTTTCCATCTTTCATAATTTTGATGTTTTAATAGATAATAGATAATAGATAATAGATATTTATTTCCCAACAGACATATATCCAATTACAGGGAAATGTAACATTTCATAAGACATTAATTAGCAAAAATTAAACTAAGATAATATATTAAAAAAAAATATAACTAAAATATACATATTCTTAATGAACAAACTTGATAAGATTTTATGTCCTCCCATACACTATAATAAATCTGCTAGCTGACGTATCATGGACACCGAACATTCGTTATAAATATCCACACTGTAATGAACATTATTATATAGCCTAATAATGGTGTTAAGAGGCGAATTATAGTGAGCCGTGGTGTTAGAAAACGCATAACGAAACGCTAAACTATGCCGAGCAGATACTCTAGGGATGTTAAACATTAAGCGACCTAAAATATTGGGATCATCTATTAAATTATTAACAATACCACTTAAAAACAATACTCCCGCACAGTTACGACGATGCATAAGTGATTTAATGTTGAATGAATTCATCATATTGTCATAACTAATATTTACTGCTGGATATGTACCGAATGTTCGAAAATACAGTAATTTAAGAAATTTCTTTTGCACATTTTCAATATTTTTTATATGAACATGGTGATGCGGTGACCAAATAATTGATGCAAATTCTAGTTTCGAGCGTACATAAGCATAATACAGTTTTATTAATATATTGGAATTTTCAAAATCCTTACAAATTCGGTGAATAAACCCTAGTAACTTAATAGCGTCTTTACAAATATTATTTACATGAAAACTAAACGATAAGCGTGTATCAAATGTTACACCCAAGTCACGAGTAACCTCACATCGCTCAAAACAAACATCATTCAAAGAATAACAATAAATAATGCTCGATCTTTTCCGGGAAAATGACATGCACTTGCATTTTTTTAAATTAAGATACAAAGAATTATCGGAACACCATTGATATATTTCAGCCAAATTTTTAAACGTCAGTTTCATTCGAGTTTACAAAACGCTCGATGTACATTTAAAATATGATTTAAATTGAAAATAAACCATCACGTCGGAGAAAGTAACATGATGGCCACATCGCCTTTTTTTCTCTACATAACAGTCTGTCTGTTAACTTTCAACAATATTGTTATTTGAGAATCCGAAGAACTGAAAAGCTTTTGGTAAAATTTCGTATTTCCGAATATTTTCCTTAACAGTTTTTGTTTTTTTAGGCCTTTCTTGGACTTGAGGACTATGTTTTCAGAACTTTTTAAGGACATTTTTAAAAGACCTTTTTCAGGACTTTTTTATAATTTTTTTTTCAAGACTTATTTTTCGGACTTTCAGGGATTTCTTTTCAAAATTTTATTAACAGGATTCTTTTTTGAGGAATTTTTTCTCGAGGTGTTTTCGGGACTTTCGCAAGAACCCTTTGTTGATGACTTATTTTCGGTATTTTTCTCAGAACAAAGGGTATAGCCGAATAAGATGGTCAAAAGTGCCCCCAAAGCAAATCAATAATCGTGATGACTGGATGAAAGATAAATAAAAATGCCGTTGATTGCTCCAAATTTCAGCCTTTGTTGTCGAGATATGACTGAAAACGTGAATTTTACGTTTTTTTTCTCGTTTTCTATGACTCGAATCAAGCTAAAACCACGTCTACCCAAAACAAAAAAAAAAATACTTCACGCAGTATTTTTTTGTTCCATTTTTTTGGCGCCAAATTCAAGTAGAAAAATAAAGTAAAAGTTTTCAACATTCATTTTTCCAGTGAAGGCATTTGAGGACTGTTTTAATTCGTCGTTTTAAGTCGCGATTATTGATTTGCTTTGGGGGCACTTTTGACCATCTTATTCGGCTATACCCTTTTTCAGAATTTTCTTCATGACATTTTTTGGACCTTTTTCAAATTCAAATTTATTTATTTTCCAAAAAGAATGATTACAACATCCATGGGTTAGTCAGGTTATTATTAATGATGGTGTTGATACTTAAATATTCAATAATTATGCTCAATTTATAAAATGTTTACATGTTTACGTGTACAATTACTTATTTATTATGAAATAGAAATTTTAAAAAAAGCCTATTTAAAACAATATCTACAAGTAAAATTTAAAATCTACCGAATAAAAGATACATTATTGCAATCAAAAAGAATACAATTTAAAATATTGGTCAATTATTGATCAATTAAGGGGCTAAAAGACCTCGGGTCGATAGCCATTTGACAGACTAACACACTAACCAAATTGTGATATAAACATAATTGTTACTTTTTCATATATGTAAAAAGTCTGTCAATAAAGATATTGTATATATATGGTCAATTAAGATTTAAGAAATTTAAAAATGTAAAAACTTTTTATCAGGACTTTTTCAGATATTTTTAGCACAACTAGACACACATCACTTACTCAGACCTAGAATCAACTCCATTCTAAAAATGTAGCTATGCTATTTTCGAAAATTTTTATTTCAGGAATTATTTTAGGCCTTTTTGCGGGACTTTTTCAGGACTTTTTCAAGACACTTTTAGGGATTTCTTTTTCAGGTCAATTTCTTCAGATCTTTTTAAGGACTTTTTACAATGCTTTTTTCAGAAATTTTAATTTTTAATTTTTTTAAGATGTAATTTTCGAGACAATTTTTTTTTATGATATTTCATCAGGATTCTTTTTCTGAACTCTCTTTAGGATTTATTCTAGGACTTCCTTTCAGCACTTTTTAGGACTCTTTTTCGGGACATTTATTTCTGGTACTTTGTATGAAGGACTTTTTTTCACTGTTTTTATCAGTACTCTTCTTTCAAGACTTTATTTCGAGGACTGTTCCTCCAGGACTTTTTTTCGAGACTCTTTCAAAACTTTCTTAAGAACTCCTTGTTCAGAATTTCTTTTCAGGATATTTTTCAGAATTTTCTTTATTACATTTTTTTTCAGAATTATTTTCTCGGTAATTTTTTTTCAAGCCTTCTTCACAGGAGTTTTTTAGATCCAATATTTCAGAACATTTTTGACAGGATTATTTTTCAGGACTTCATGTTCCGGACCCTTTTTGAGATTTTTTTCGGGACAATTGTCTTTTTTGATGTTGTTTTTAAGGACATTTTTACTGGTTTTTACAGAAATGTTTTTTTTACGATTTATTTAATAACTCTTTTTTCAAGACTGTTATTACAGGACATTTTTCAGAATATTTTATGAGGACTTTCTTCAGGACTTATTTAAAGACGTTTCTTCGCGACTTTTTTAGGACTTTTTTTCGGAATTCCTTCTGGATTTTTTAAGGACATTTATTTCTGGTACTTTATATGAAGACTTAAATAAATAAATTTACATATTTCCTCTAATATGATCAGGGAAGATAATATTCCAATATAAAGAAATTAACATTGAAAATCCTATGTTCCGTTTTGTTTCACTACACCCTGTATATAGTTATACTAATTACTAAGATATAACTAAAAAATAAAATTGTATGCACCACCGGAGAGATTTATGTTCTTTACCCTCAGTTGACTTACAAACCCATCTTTTTTAAAGCATATATATCCATTCTATTTTGTAGACTTAATAAGACTAATTATCGAATTTACAGATTATTAACTAGACTCCATTCACGTAGCTAAAGTTAGGTAACATTGAACATACATAACATTAATGGGTTGCAACGAAGGCATGATCAATAAGTAATATAGTTATAAATTACGAACAAATCCCTGGTAATAATTTCGATGCGTTTCACATTTTCAAATAGCGAAATGCTCGCGTTATTAACAAAAGGGCCGAAATCGTAAAAAGCTCTTTTTTTAATTAAAAACGATTCATTAATTAAAAACATTCCTTTCGCTCTAAAAAACAGCGCGATAAATTTCAAGCAATGCCTCTGAATTCATATTTCCAATAACGCCCCCCCGCGGGGTTCTCTCCGCAAACTAAATACCCAAAGTAGAATTTAAAAATGAAATAATGTAATGTAAATCGGAGTTTTCAAAGAAATACACAAAACTATGCAATGTCGTAAAATAATTCATTATTAAAAATAATTGTATTATTTATTAAAAGAAATTTGACTTCGAGGGCAAGAGTAAAACGAGCAAGAAAAATAATAATGTTATCACGATGCTGATTTGATAATTTATTATAAATAAAGGGTACTTGTGTATCTCTTAAAATGAAACAATTTTGCAGTTGGTAGTTAATTAGAAAATATGTTCATTTTCCTTGCAATCGATATGTTTGTACAGGAATGTGTATTTTTCTGTCGTTTGCGTTAGTAATGATTCGTGATAAAGTTAAAATGTACCATGAATAAATGAGTTCATTACAACATAACATGTTGTTAGAATTAATAGAATTGTACAAACATCATTAGGTCTACACAAAACCCTTGTAATGTTTACTGTTCGGGCGGAACTATTGATATTTTTGCCGCTGTGTGCACTGTGACGAATATTTTATTTTTTCCCTGCTAATTACATCAAGATGACTGCGTATATTAACAAAACGTAATGCATTAATCAAATTGGCCATATATTAATTAATATTTTACACATTTCTAAATTGAATTCAACTCAAAATTCATATCGTCGGCTTACAACAAAAAACAGATAAGTTACACCTCAGAGATTTAAACAGGCCGAATTAAATGATTTTGCAAGAGATCTAAATCTTATAAAAAAATGAATTAGCATTACTAGCCTCCAGCCTTACGGATTTGCTTGATCAAGACTCTAAAGTTGCATTCTATCGTAACAGAAAGGTAGAACTTTTAAAATATTTTAAAGTGACCTATACGATCCGAGCTAACTAAGTGTGAAGAACATAAATCCGTGGTCAAGGAAATATCCATGCATCTTATGTCTGTAGGGCAGCAGAGCCAGAGACAATCAGTGGATTCAAAAAGATTGACAGGCGAGAAGAGGTGTAAATGTTGGTGAACCTTTGGTAGAGCACTGAAAAATAACACTACTATTTTCTTCTCTTCGCATAAAACTGGGTCTAATCTTCAAAGATTTAAACATTGATGGTCAGTATTTTAGATACATATCCAATCCGAGGAATGAAAAACTAAAAAGTGGATCAGTGGCGGTTATCAAAAATTTCCTGGGAAATAAAAAGGCAGGAAATTATATCGAAGTTGTTCAAACTTTAATCATCTAGGTTGTAATGAGTATAAAAATTCATCTTGACTTTCCTCAAAATCTAGGAGATGTAAGTAATGAGCAGGGTAAACGCTTCCGCCAAGATTTAAAATATATGCAGATGCAGTATCAAGGAATGATGCACTCCAGAAATTTTCTTTTCGGTCGACTCTTCTCACAAAAAAAAATCATTTCACCATCCCTAACGAAAAGTAACTATCCAAATTTGTATGGTTGAGACATCCAGTAATATCCGCCTTTGTTCGCAAATTAATTTTTTTTATATATTATATTTATAATTTAATTACTGAATCCACTATTATATTAAAGTGGGTCCTGTAATTTTCGTATGAAACCTTATTGTATTAGTGTATGGCATCTGGCTGGTAGAACTACGACAGTCTGTGAGATTTAGTGGCAGCTGATTGGAGCAGATCTTATCTTATTGACAAAGCAGATGGGGCTTCAGTTTCTTTCGTGATCCTCTAATTATTCAATCCAAATTTTATGAAGTCATTTATGTTTTTTTTTTCAATTTGACGGGGCTAAATTACAGAGCTTCCAAATTCAAATTCAAATTCAAATTCTTTATTCGTAACTTCGCCACTGTTATGTGGATGTACATGTCAAATATATTTAAATTAAAATACAGTTAATAGCTATGTTACATTTTAAAATTGCAGAAATATAATGAGAACAATCAATAATTGATAAAATAGTAAATAAATAAAAGATATGACAAAATAGTCTCAACTTTAAATAGAGAGAAAAAAAAATCAGAGACCAAAAGCAAACAATATTTCGTTCGTTTCTAAATTTTTCGTTTTCGTTCCGTGCGTTCTCACACAAAATACATCGTTTTCGTTTTCGAGAAATGAAATTAAATATCGGTCAGTTCCGGTTACAACTATATGTTAATTTAATACCATATAAACCTGATTATTTTAGTAATAGATTCTCCCGATATTTAATATGTGAACATTTTAGTGACTTGGAAAAAATATAAAAAACAATTGCCATCGACTTGAAACTTCTTAAATTTGCTGATAAGGAATGCTAAATAACGTTTCTGTAAAAACTCTTAGCATTACATCCCTAAATTTTAGAGTAATTAATTGAATGAGAACAGAGCGTGAAGAAAAAAAATACTTTCAGTGACTTGAAAAAAATATTAAAAAATTGCCATCGACTTGAAACTTCTTTAGTTTGCTTATAAGGAACGTTAAATAACGTTTCTGTAAAAATTCTTAGCATTATATCCCTAAATGTTGGAATAATTGAATGAGAACAGAGCGTGAAGTTTTGAAAAAATGTAATAATTTTATTGACTTGAATAAAATATTAAAACAATTTCCATTGACTTGAAACTTCTTGAATTTCCTTAAGAGGAATGCTAAATAATGTTTCTGTAAAAATTTTTAGCATGTCATCCCTAAATTTTGGAATAATTTAATGAGAACAAAGCGTAGTTTTGAAAAAAAAATATAATAATTTTAGTGACTTGAAAAAATATTAAAACAACTGCCATCGACTTGAAACTTCTTAAATTTGCATATAAGGAATGCTAATTAACGTTTCTGTAAAAATTATTAGCATTTCATCCCTAAAATTTGGAATAATTCAATGAGAACTAAGCGTAAAGTTTTGAAAAAATTTAATAATTTTAACGGCTTGAAAAAAATATTAAAATTATTGCCATTGACTTGAAACTTCTTTAATTTGCTTATAAGGAATGCTAATTAACGCTTCTGTAATAACTCTTAGCATTACATCCCTAAATTTTGAAATAATTGAATAAGATCAGAGTGTGAAGTTTTGAAATAATTTAATAATTTTAGTGACTCGAAAAAAATATTAAGATAATTAACATTGACTTGAAACTTGTTAAATTTGCTTACAAGGAATGCTAAATAACGTTTCTGTGAAAACTATTAATATTTCATTCCTAAATTTTGGAATAATTGAATGAGAACAGAGCGTGAAGTTTTGAAAAAATGTAATAATTTTATTGACTTGAAAAAATATTAAAACAATTGCCATCGACTTGGAACTTCTTAAACTTGCTTATAAGGAATGCTAATTAACGTTTCTGTAAAAATTATTAGCACTTCATCCCTAAATTTTGGAATAATTCAATGAGAACTAAGCGTAAAGTTTTGAAAAAATTTTATAATTTTAACGGCTTGAAAAAAATATTAAAATAATTGCCATGGACTTGAAACTTCTTTAATTTGCTTATAAGGAATGCTAAATAACGCTTCTGTAATAACTCTTAGCATTACATCCCTAAATTTTGAAATAATTGAATAAGATCAGAGTGTGAAGTTTTGAAATAATTTAATAATTTTAGTGACTTGAAAAAAATATTAAGATAATTAACATTGACTTGAAACTTGTTAAATTTGCTTATAAGGAATGCTAAATAACGTTTCTGTGAAAACTATGAATATTTCATTCCTAAATTTTGGAATAATGGAATGAGAACAGAGCGTGAAGTTTTGAAAAAATGTAATAATTTTATTGACTTGAAAAAATATTAAAACAATTGCCATCGACTTGAAACTTCTTAAACTTGCTTATAAGGAATGCTAATTAACGTTTCTGTAAAAATTATTAGCACTTCATCCCTAAATTTTGGAATAATTCAATGAGAACTAAGCGTAAAGTTTTGAAAAAATTTAATAATTTTAACGGCTTGAAAAAAATATTAAAATAATTGCCATCGACTTGAAACTTCTTTAATTTGCTTATAAGGAATGCAAAATAACGCTTCTGTAATAGCTCTTAGCATTACATCCCTAAATTTTGAAATAATTGAATAAGATCAGAGTGTGAAGTTTTGGAATAATTTAATAATTTTAGAGACTTGAAAAAAATATTAAGATAATTAACATTGACTTGAAACTTGTTAAATTTGCTTATAAGGAATGCTAAATAACGTTTCTGTGAAAACTATTAACATTTCATTCCTAAATTTTGGAATAATTGAATGAGAACAGAGCGTGAAGTTTTGAAAAAATGTAATAATTTTATTGACTTGAAAAAATATTAAAACAATTGCCATCGACTTGAAACTTCTTAAATTTGCTAATAAGGAATGCTAATTAACGTTTCTGTAAAAATTATTAGCATTTCATCCCTTAATTTTGGAATAATTCAATGAGAACTAAGCGTAAAGTTTTGAAAAAATTTTATAATTTTAACGGCTTGAAAAAAATATTAAAATAATTGCTATCGACTTGAAACTTCCTTAATTTGCTTATAAGGAATGCTAAATAACGCTTCTGTAATAACTTTTAGCATTACATCCCTAAATTTTGAAATAATTGAATGCGATCGGAGTGTGAAGTTTTGAAATAATTTAATAATTTTAGAGACTTGAAAAAAATATTAAGATAATTAACGTTCAATTGAAACTTGTTAAATTTGCTTATAAGGAATGCTAAATAACGTTTCTGTGAAAACTATTAATATTTCATTCCTAAATTTTGGAATAATTGAATGAGAACAGAGCGCGAAGTTTAAAAAAAATGGTATCATTTTATTGACTTGAAAAAATATTAAAACAATTGCCATCGACTTGAAAATTCTTAAACTTGCTTATAAGGAATGCTAATTAACGTTTCTGTAAAAATTATTAGCATTTCATCCCTAAATTTTGGAATAATTCAATGAGAACTAAGCGTAAAGTTTTGAAAAAATTTAATAATTTTAACGGCTTGAAAAAAATATTAAAATAATTGCCATTGACTTGAAACTTCTTTAATTTGCTTATAAGGAATGCTAATTAACGCTTCTGTAATAACTCTTAGCATTACATCCCTAAATTTTGAAATAATTGAATAAGATCAGAGTGTGAAGTTTTGAAATAATTTAATAATTTTAGTGACTCGAAAAAAATATTAAGATAATTAACATTGACTTGAAACTTGTTAAATTTGCTTATAAGGAATGCTAAATAACGTTTCTGTGAAAACTATTAATATTTCATTCCTAAATTTTGGAATAATTGAATGAGAACAGAGCGTGAAGTTTTGAAAAAATGGTATCATTTTATTGACTTGAAAAAATATTAAAACAATTGCCATCGACTTGAAAATTCTTAAATTTGCTTATAAGGAATGCTAATTAACGTTTCTGTAAAAATTATTAGCATTTCATCCCTAAATTTTGGAATAATTCAATGAGAACTAAGCGTAAAGTTTTGAAAAAAATTAATAATTTTAACGGCTTGAAAAAAATATTAAAATAATTGCCATGGACTTGAAACTTCTTTAATTTGCTTATAAGGAATGCTAAATAACGCTTCTGTCATAACTCTTAGCATTACATCCCTAAATTTTGAAATAATTGAATAAGATCAGAGTGTGAAGTTTTGAAATAATTTAATAATTTTAGTGACTCGAAAAAAATATTAAGATAATTAACATTGACTTGAAACTTGTTAAATTTGCTTATAAGGAATGCTAAATAACGTTTCTGTGAAAACTATTAATATTTCATTCCTAAATTTTGGAATAATTGAATGAGAACAGAGCGTGAAGTTTTGAAAAAATGGTATCATTTTATTGACTTGAAAAAATATTAAAACAATTGCCATCGACTTGAAAATTCTTAAATTTGCTTATAAGGAATGCTAATTAACGTTTCTGTAAAAATTATTAGCATTTCATCCCTAAATTTTGGAATAATTCAATGAGAACTAAGCGTAAAATTTTGAAAAAAATTAATAATTTTAACGGCTTGAAAAAAATATTAAAATAATTGCCATGGACTTGAAACTTCTTTAATTTGCTTATAAGGAATGCTAAATAACGCTTCTGTAATAACTCTTAGCATTACATCCCTAAATTTTGAAATAATTGAATAAGATCAGAGTGTGAAGTTTTGGAATAATTTAATAATTTTAGAGACTTGAAAAAAATATTAAGATAATTAACATTGACTTGAAACTTGTTAAATTTGCTTACAAGGAATGCTAAATAACGTTTCTGTGAAAAATATTATCACTTAAGTCTTAATTTTTTTAATAATTTGATGAGAACAGAGTGTGAAGTTTTGAAAAAATGTAATAATTTTACTGAGCTGGAATAAATGTAAAAACAATTGGCATCGACTTTGAAAATTCTTAAATTTACTTATAAGGAATGCTAATTAACGTTTCTGTAAAAATTATTAGCATTTCATCCCTAAATTTTCGAATAATTCAATGAGAACTAAGCGTAAAGTTTTGAAAAAATTTAATAATTTTAACGGCTTGAAAAAAATATTAAAATTAAAATAATTGCCATCGACTTGAAACTTCTTTAATTTGCTTATAAGGAATGCTAAATAACGCTTCTGTAATAACTCTTAGCATTACATCCCTAAATTTTGAAATAATTGAATGAGATCGGAGTGTGAAGTTTTGAAATAATTTAATAATTTTAGTGACTTTAAAAAAATATTAAGATAATTAACATTGACTTGAAACTTGTTAAATTTGCTTACAAGGAATGCTAAATAACGTTTCTGTGAAAAATTATATCACTTAATCCTTAAATTTTTTAATAATTTAATGAGAACAGAGTGTGAAGTTTTGAAAAAAATGTAATAATTTTACTGAGCTGGAATAAATGTAAAAACAATTGGCATCGACTTTGAAACTTCTTAAATTTGCTTATAAGGAATGCTAAATAACTTTTCTGTAAAAGCTATTAGCATTTCATCCCTAAATTTTGGAATAATTTAATGAGAACAGAGCGTGAATTTTTGAAAAAATGTAATAATTTTATTGACTTGAAAAAATATTAAAACAATTGCCATCGACTTGAAACTTCTTAAATTTGCTTATAGGGAATGCTAAATAACGTTTCTCTAAAAATTATTAGCATTGCACCCCTAAACTTTGGAATAATTTAATGAGAACAGTTTTGAAAAAATGTAATGATTTTATTGACTTGAAAAAAATATTAAAACGATTTCCATCGACTTAAAACTTTTTAAATTTGTTTATAAGGAATGCTAAATAAAGTTTCTGTGAAAACTATTAATATTTCATACCTAAATTTTCGAATAATTTAATGAGAACTGAGCGTGTAGTTTTGAAAAAATTGAATAATTTTACTGACTTGAAAAAAATATAAAAACAATTGCCATCGAGATCAGACTTCTTAAATTTGCTCATAAGGAATGCTAAATAACGTTTCTATGAAAACCATTAATATTTCATCCTTAAATTTTGGAATAATTTAAGGAGAACGGAACATGAAATTTTGAAAAAATTTAATAATTTTATTGACTTGAAAAAAATATTAAAACAATTTCCATCGACTTGAAACTTCTTCAATTTGCTTATAAGGAATGCGAAGTAATGCTTCTGTAAAAATTATTAGCAGTTCATCCCTTCATTTTGGAATAATATCGTATGTCAATTAGTCGGATTCAGTTAAAATTGGAGATGTTTAATTTTTGACGAAAACACGAAAAAATACACGAGTAAACCCCTTGGAACTTTTGTTAAAAAATTTCAGCTATCTTCAATAGCAAAAAAATTAGCTAATCACCATGAACATTTTAGAAAATTAAAAAAAATAATTGATTTTTCAGATTTTGATCGGCCGTAGCGGCTAAACGAAATCTCCAAATTGAACGCGGTTTGCAAATCTGAGCTCCTCGTATGTCAATTAGTTGGGTAAGAGATTTTTTTATTTTTGATGAAAACGTGAAAAAATACACGAGTAAACCCCTTGGAACTTTTGTTAAAAAATGCAACTTTCCAACGGTTAAAAATTCTTGATCAGCTTGGAACTACAGGTAGTGCCTTGGCTCCTTGACTCTACCGGGTGGACCATTTAATGTGTTTTCAGGAAATATCTTCGAAACAAGAAACTTAAAAAAAAAAATGACCCAAACAAAAAATGATTGTATTGAAGGGGGCCATAATAACATAATTTTGTTTCTTTCATAGATGGCGCTGTTGTCGCTAAATTGAGGTCAACTTAGTTTTTTTAAATGGAAACCCCTACTTTTTATTACAGAATCAGAGTCCTTGTTAAAAAATGAGAAGAATTCACTCACCTAACTTTTTCGTCAGAGTGATAGATGGCGCTGTAATCACGAAAAGAAGTTGTTGCATTTGGACGCTTGCGTATTCGAACTTCGCGCGCATGTGTGTGTGTGTGTGTGGTGTGTGTGTGTCAAAACATGACGTCGGCCGTATTTCCATGAATTACAATTTTAAATTGAAAAATAGCTGGAAATAGCTGGATTTTGATGCTTTCTTTGACTGAACAAAATAAAATTTAGTTTGGTAATCAGTCGGTCTTCTGCATTGACGGGGAAAACGTTACAATGGTGCGGTATACTATCGCGGAAAAGGTCGACATGATTTTCGTGTATGGTGAAGCTAGACGCAATGCACTTGATGCGTGTGGCTTGTATCCTGATCGAGATCATCCGAGTCACATGACTTTTCTTCGGATCGTCAACTCATTTGTAGACACTGGCAGCCTAAAACGAACCAGACATCGAAGACGCACCGTAACCCAGGAGAATGCCGAAGTTGATATTTTAGCTGCAGTTACAGTCAAACCCAACATAAGTTCTCGTCAACTGGCGCGGAGTTCAGGCACACACACACACGCGCACACACACACATGCGCGCGAAGTTCGAATACGCAAGCGTCCAAATGCAACAACTTCTTTTCGCGATTACAGCGCCATCTATCACTCTGACGAAAAAGTTAGCTGAGTGATTTCTTCTCATTTTTTAACAAGGACTCGGATTCTGTCATAAAAAGTAGGGGTTTCCATTTAAAAAAACTAAGTTGACCTCGATTTAGCGACAACAGCGCCATCTATGAAAAAAACAAAATTATGTTATTATGGCCCTCTTCAATACAATCATTTTTTGTTTGGGTCATTTTTTTTTAAAGTTTCTTGTTTCGAAGATATTTCCTGAAAACACATTAAATGGTCCACCCGGTATATAACGAGCCGTTCCTGGTTGGGTATATCAAACATTTGGAATTATTTTATATTTTGTTTTATATTTTATATTCGATTTAATACTTAAATGTACAGGGAGAATCCCGTAAAATATATATATTATTATTATCCTTCAAATTAAGTTAGTGTTAAATTCTTACAGATTAAGCCCATTAATTAATTATTTAATATTAACTGCTAGAATTAATTAAACTAGTTTTTACTTCGTGATACTTATTGAAATATAAATTGAAAGTTTCATTCATCATCATTTCTCAGGATTGACTGGTTTCAGAGGACAGATATGAGGATAAATCGTGTGATATTTCTTGTTTCGCATAAAATGTACATTTCCCAATTTGAAACCCATCAATTCAAAAATATTACTAAAGATATTAATAAACAAGCATAATTTTGTATCGCAAGCGGTTTAATGAGGAGCAAAAGTTCAATTCGGGATTAGTCGAGTTGCCGCTTAAAAGGGTTAAAAATCATGTTATAAACGCAAGTCGGGGAAGTAAATTACTTTATCAAGTATTAGTCCTGAATAATTAATACCTTTCTGCGTAAGATTGTTTATAAAGTAATATAAAATAAATCAGTTCCGGTGGATAATATAAAAGGGGTGTGCGGAAAGTGAGCGAGAGGGATAATCCCGGCGCCCCGGAGAATTGCAATATAAATTGGTATCCTCTTGGCCTTTAATCTTTTTGAAATATGAAAGAGCAGCACTAATTTAAAGTGGGATCGCCGTAATTTTCATCGAATGGTGAATATTGTTAAAATTGTTGTTGGTCCATCTAAGCACGTCCGTTAATATTAAACAATGCGTTCAAGGCGCCATTTCTCAGGCCGTTCTCTCAAACAATTGAATTATTTACCAAACGGATTGGCATAGAAGAGCGAGTTCTATTCAAATTGCACCTTTAATATTACATAAATGAACTCAAATAATTCATAAGTTTGTAGTCTGCGCGTTTAGGGTTATTTACAATGCACAGGGAAATATTTATGATCTCAGGAAGGATTGGCCGCGTTGTCTTATTGCAGAGTTTGATTCCCGCTGACTTAACTATTTATACCCTTAGACTCCTTGCAATTTGTTAATGCATCACTCACTATTCCTTGCATCGCTCCTTTTAACGCTTCACTTAAAACCTTAAAATTCCTTCTTACAATCTTAAAATTTAATCGTTTGTCGTAACACATTTGCTAATAATGCATATTTGCTCCTAACATCAATTTTTAAATGATGATATCAAGCCAATTTATGTTACAATATGACGTCCGTCGTAACTTAAAAGACGCACCGCGTATTAAATTGCGCGCTACTTTAAAGTTCCCTATGACGTCCCTCATAACTTAGAAGACGCACCGCGTATTAAGTTACGCGCTACGTTAAAGTTCCCTATGACGTAACTCATAACTTAAAAGACGCACCGCGCATAAAGTTCCCTATGAGGTACCTCGTAACTTAAAAGACTCACCGCGTATTAGGTTACGCGCTACGTCATTACAGCGTATTTAAATAGAAAACTAGAGATGGTACGGATGTGCAACGACTGAAATAATCACCTTCCATTCATCACACCACGTGATTAATTCATAATTAAATATTTGTAATAAGTGCGAATCCCTTGATTGGTCGTTTATTAATTTCGTATTTGCGCCGCGATGATTTTAATGAAAACAACAGCGGCAGCGATATAAATGTGCGATCATCGATCCCGAATTCCATAAAATATGCTGCATAAATCTGGCCGGCAAAAACTATGATAATGGATGGCGGACATTATTTAATACTTTAATTAAAAACACCGCTAATATTTAAACGCCGCATTTACACGATCGCCGGCAATTGGTGAAAATGGCAACTGTCGAATGTGTGATATTCCCCAAAAAGTGCCATTTGTCACACACATGCACACGGCTTTCAAAACGTACAGATAGAATCGTTTAATTGAAGATTATATTGAAATAAATTACGATCATTAACTTGAAATGGATTTAAATTACAAAAACCGATCATTATGACGCAAAAACATAATGACAATAACTGATTAGGTTATGCAATACAAGAGTAACACAACAGCGTGCAATAGTTACCTAATATTTTTGATGTAGTTGCGCCTCAAAAGCTTATTATATCGAACCAAATATTTGCTTCCATTGTCTAGATTTGTACCTCTGGGATCGATTACGTTTAACCACTACAGTTTTCTAAAATATGAATTACGTACTAAGGGTACCTCAAGGTACTATTCTAGGATCTCTCCCGCGATAACTATATTACTGTATTAACTAGGGGTACCTCAAGGTACTATTACAGGACCTATTACTGTATTAATAACATATTTATAAGCACAGGTGAAGTTTGGTTGTAATCAGCCATAAATATCGCTACACAGCTTCGGACTGTTACAACACAGAATTCAATTTCACACCTCGGACACCGACTATAAAACTATTAAAATATTAGAAACGAATACCCGAGGTGCGAGGATGCTGTTGTAATAACACGCCCATGTAAAAGTCCGTACGTACGATTCAGTTAAAAATAAATCAAGTATGGGCTCATGTAAATGACAAATAAATTATCATATTATTATGTTTCATAATGTCTAATCATTATTCATAAGCATTTAAATATATCTATTTCCATGGCGTGTCTCGTATTAATAAAATGTCATTCAATAATAGAATATGCATGAATTTAATGTGCTCATATGCCGCCAGATTTTAATAAGGCAGCGCCCGTCGGTCCGTGATTAATTAACGATTCCTCACACCGACACCTCTCTAAATTGGTTTTAAATTCGATCTCATTATAATTCATTAGTAATAATCGTTTTTTTTTATTATTACCATAACGATGTGAATAGTTGTTCTTGATTGAAATTCTATATCTATTAATTAGATTTTCTTTAGAAGCAAAAATTGATACCTTGGATAAATTAACATACTTTTTTCTCACAAACCTTTAATACTTTTTTTCAACAGAAAACTGTAATCCCACTAAGCTTATTATTGAGTGGATAAGACATATGAGTCCCAGTGAGAAAGAAATGCAGAATCCAAGTTGGAACAAAAATTAAATTAACTAACTGAAAACCCACTAAACTTTATAGTCAACGATACCGAGTGGATAAATTGAGACTTAACAAGTTTTATTTTTTAGTTTAGTTCGTTTATTACTACTGAATATAATTTTACATTGTGGGTTTGTCAATTAAAATAATAGATATGTGTAGATATATATGTATAAGTATTGCGCTTTAAAATATAGAAGTAATTTGATTCCCAATGAGAAGGAATCGCAGGATCCAAGGTCACTTCCTCCTTTGGCCAGTAGAAAAAGTTTTGCCCTGCTAATAATGTACAGTTGGTCATGACAAAATTTAATGAAGATCTCGTTTTACGATGGCTATGGTTGTAGGCACTTTACCTCCAGGTGTGTTTAAGGGACTGTTTCTGACTGCTTGATACTAGAAAAGTTCAAAGCTGTCGTAAAACTATCCTTATACTTAACATCTTCATTGCCTAGGGATTATTCAAGTTTGTACTGCCCTACTATAACATACTATTAGCAGCGCTGAACTATAAGTTTGAAATTACTCCGTAAGAGCTTGGCCATGCTCAAAATTAGCCAAAATATTTAGGATTTAAATTGTACTCATTGTAAGAATGTAAGACTTGGAATACAAGAAAGAAAATTCTTAGAATTTGAAATTTCAATGGAAACAACATCTATTTTTAGGTCTCTAGATGTTTGCAATAATTTTTGAAAACTACGAGTCTGTCTGTCTATTGGCGCTGTTTCTCAAAAAGTTATCAAATATTCTTTCTCCACCAGTTCACCTACGGACCGGTTTCGACCTTTCAGGTCTCATCAGTGCGGTTAGAATCTGATGGAGAAACGGAACATACTATTGGAATATAAATATTCTTAACACCGTTAAAAGTAGAAACGCTGATAAACTGTAAAAAAAGTCGATTTGCTTGGTGAGGAGATTTACTGACAGATTACTGGCGGATTAATAATTTCTAACGACTTCAGGAGATTAAGCTTACAAGGGGACATAGGGAACCCGTAAATTCAATAAAATCTGAAACATTGTGTGGAAGTAAAGCAGTTCATCATTAGCACAAAATCATTTTCTGTTTCTGCGGAATTCCAGTCTAAGGTGATGAAACCACTCCTCAAAGAAAAATGAAAGTTTTTTTTTTCCAGCAAATTTCTTCTAAAGTACAACACATATGAAAAAATGGTTCATATAAAAGTAGTAAAAAAAACCACTCCTCAAAGAAAAATGAAAGTTTTTTTTTTGGCAAATTTCTTCTAAAGTACAACATATATGAAAAAATGGTTCATATAAAAGTAGTAAAATATTTTCTTCTCTTTGCTATGATGTATTCAGATTTTGCGAAAAAGCAAAATGTACCCCACCCTTTCCTTCCCCCTATTTTTTTTTTTTCATTTCGGAAAAATCTGAATACTCTGCAGCAAAGAGAATAAAATACTCTACAACTTTTATATGAACCATTTTTCCATTTGTCTTGTACTTTACGAAAAATTTGCTAAAAAAAAAACTTTGCTCTTTCTTTGAGGAGTGGTTTCACCCCCTCAGACTGACATTCCGCAGCAACAGAAAATGGTTTTGTGCTAATGATGAACTACTTTACTTCCATACAATTTTTCAGATTTTTTTTTGAATTTACGAGTTCCCCATGTTCCCTTGTTAATGTCTTTGTTGCAATTATTTATGCATATTAATCGATGATTTGAAAACGAACCGAAATTTAATTGATACTCTTTGTCCTATCTGACCTACATATAAGCTATTGCACTAAACTTCGTAGCGCAGATTTTACGGGAAAAAGTGAAACAATTTTTTTCAGCTCAACTCGCTAAATTATATTTTCAAAACGCAAAATTTCGCTTATTCTGGCATTGACATCTTTTTTTTAATCATTAGAAAGCCAAGTTATATCTTTACATTTATCACAAAAAAAAATTGGTAGAGATCCGGGCTTTGCAGAAAACATTGCAACAAATGTTTGAAGGTTATCTTGAAAAATTACATTTCGATTATTTCGGAACAAACATTTACTGTTTTGGCGTCATTAGAAAGGCAATTTATTTCTACACATTTTTCATTCGAAGATATTTTTTTGGCAAAGTACGGATTTTACAGAAAAAGGTGAAACAAATTTTTGCAGGGGAACTCGCAAGCATTTTCAAAACGCAAAATTTCGGTTTTTCTGGCAGTACTATCTACTTTTTTTAGCATCATTAGAAAGTCAATCTATGTCTTTACATTTATCACAAATTTTTTTGTAGAGGTCCGTTCTTTGCAGAAAAAAATGTAACACATTTTTGAAGGTTAACTTGAAAAATTACATTTCGATTATTTCGGAATAAACATTTACTGTTTTGGCATCATTGGAATTTCTATTTATTTTTACACATTTTTCATTCGAAGATATTTTTTTAGTAAAGCACGGATTTTACAGAAAAAGGCGAAACAAACTTTTGCAGGGCAACTCGCAAGCATTTTCAAAACGCAAAATTTTGGTTATTTTGGCAGTACCATCTACTTCTTTTAACATCATTAGAAAGTCAATTTAAGTCTCTACATTTATCACAAAAAAAAATTGGTAGAAGTTCGGGCTTTGCAGAAAAAAAAGTGTAATAATTTTTTTCGAGTCAACTCAAAAAATTACACTTTCAAAACGCAAAATTGCGCTTATTCTGGCAGTGCCATCTACTATTTCTAACATCATTAAAAAGACAATTTATGTTTCTACATTTATCAAAAAAAAAAAATTGGCAGAAGTTCGGGCTGTGCAGAAAAAAGTGTAATAATTTTTTTCGAGTCAACTCGAAAAATTACATTTTCAAAAAGCAAAATTTCGCTTATTCTGGCAGTGCCATATACTATTTTTAACATCATTAAAAAGTCAATGTACGTCTCTACATTTATCAAAAAAAAAATTGGTAGAAGTTCGGGCTTTGCAGAAAAAAAGTGTAACAAATTTTTGAAGGTTAACTTGAAAAATTTTGAACATTTCGATTATTCCGGAACAAAGATTAACTGTTTTGGCATCATGAGAAAGGCAATTTATTTCTACACATTTTTCATTCGAAGTCATTTTTTTGGCAAAGCACGGATTTTACAGAAAAAGGTGAAACAAATTTTTGCAGGGCAACTCGCAAGCATTTTCAAAACGCAAAATTTCGGTAATTTTGGCAGTACCACCTACTAATATCAACATCATTAGAAAGTCATTTTATGTCTTTATATTTATCAAAAAAAAAATGGTAGAAGTTCGGGCTTTGCAAAAAAAATAGTAACAAATTTTTGAAGGTTAACTTGAAAATTTACATCATTTCGGAACAAACATTTACTGTTTTGGCATCATTAGAAAGGCAATTTATTTCTACACATTTTTCATTTGAAGACATTTTTTACATATTCCCCACCCGGAATTTTAAAGAATAATATGGAATGTGCTTCGTGCTTCTAAAAAATTTATTTTATTTTAAATTATTAGCTGGTAAGAAAGGTCAAAGTCATAAATTTGTAGTACTGGCTGTTAACTCGTTAAAATTCTTTATTCCATAACAGCATAGTCCTGTTTTCGATTTCTGTTGTTTAAATTGTTTAGAATTTAAATCAAACTTTACGTTTTTTTTTATTTATCCTGTTAATAGGCCTGTATATTATGATTGTTTATAAATTTTTAACTTTTTTTATGGCGGTCATCGAACTTGAAAATGAAAAAAACTTCAGTTAATGTGACGGCGCATACATTTTCGGAGAGTGTGTCGGATTGTTTTTTTTTTTAAGTGATCAAGGGGCCGGCACGTTTTTTTATTTCTCCTATTGTTAGGCCTGTATATCTAGATTGTTTTTGTATTTTTTACTTTTTCGAGAAGGACATCGAACATCGTAAAAAACGTTAGTAAGTGTGCCCGCGCACCTCTTCACGGTGCATGGGGCGGACAAGTTTTTATTTTTTACGTGATCTAGGGGCCAGAACGTTTTTTGTATTTTTTGTATTAATAAGTCTAAATATGTAGAATAATTACATGTTTTCAGCATTTTCTTATCGGTCATCGAAGTTTGCGAAAAATAATTTTTTTTTATATAGTGTGAAAAATTGTAGGGGGTTGAAATTTTGGGGTGGGGGAGGTTCATGTGTATTCTTTAGTAGTAACCCCACCCTGCTTATAGAAGGTTTTGGAAATTGTACATTTTTATGGCAAAATAATGAATTTTAAAATCTATTGCTGAAATCTATTGCTAACTTTTTTTTATATGAACATAACTTTTCTATTATGAAATATATACAAAAAGGCATTTAATTTTTAAGTGTACACTGTATAAACTAAAAAAAATAATGCAGCAAGCACCTTTTAATTTATTAATGATAAAGCACACATTTTTACGAGATGAATATTTTACAATCGTTTATGTGCATATGTTTAAAGAACTATTTATGGCGACAGTGTTCCGTGTGTGTGTGTGTGCTTAAGGACATAAAGCGGCGGTTGTTGCATTAAATATTGCTTTAATAAATTTAATTGACGTAAATTGTTTAAATGGTTATTCTATTGCCTGCTAGTAAGTGGTAGCAAGGCGAAATACACGTGAATAGAATATTATTTTATTCATTTTACTGCGTCTACCTTCCCATTTTATTCCTGGCTAATAAAATATTTATTTTTAATCATATTATATATGAGACGCCCAACTCTTTCCAATCTTTTCCTTTTATTATCCTGCTCCTTCCCAGACGCATTATCGTCATTACAATAATCTACGAATCGCATTACCTTCCACGCTAATTCGATTGTACAGTGCAGCGCTTACTGTATGGAACAGTGGCGCACTTTCAGGACAAACAACATTTATTCATTATTATTATACAAATAACTATCAATAATCATTATGATCTGGGTACACGTTTTCGTTATTGTAATAAAACACTTTTACTTTGTTTTGTATCATTTTGTATGTTTGTTTCACCTTTATTTTTGTGACTTAAGTTTCGGTAATACAATTACCATTTTCAAACATGAAGTAATTGTATTACCGAAACTTAAGTCACAAAAATAAATATATAACTTTTACAAAACAAAGTTAAAAGTGTTTTATTATAATATTTAAAATGTATGCCTCCAGCATAACCAACATTTCCGTTATTGCTTTACATCTGCAAAACCCACGCTGCTAATCAACTGTTTGGATTGTGGAATATGACCCACCCACCACCAATCAACTATTTGGACTGTCAAATAGGGCCCACCCACTGTTTATATTCGCTTTAAATTAAACTGGAAAACCATGTTTGTGTAATGAAAATTCTTTGTAAAATCATTGGTGTTGTTGGAAGTTTAATAATCACACAATTGTGATCCAGATTAACTTTTACCTAAGCTACAGACCATGTTTTTAGTGATTATTAAACCTCCAACTTCACCAAAGAATTTACAAAGAAACTTCATTACAAACACATTACGGAGTTTTATAGCTTAAGTTATGGTAGTGGAATAACAATGAGGGTAGCGAAAACATGGAATGTTATCTTTAAATTTGTTTCTGTGTTGTCGCCAGTGGCGCACTCAGGATTTAATTTTGGGAGGGACCGATAGGACGTAAAATATTTGTGTGCAAATCCATGACATGAATTTAAACATATATTTAAATAATAAAATTCAGAGGATGGAAGAGTGTACACTATAAAAATAATAATAAATAACCATTACATACATCGCGTATTAACAAAATTTAATTAATGACTATCATTAGCAAATATAATACTAATGGGTTGTGTGCTATCCATCAAATTGTCGCCGGATTAAATAGAAAAAAAAATAAGGGCGAGAATTTGCGGGTCTCAATTTATATTCATAGTCTTGCGCCCCATTTGTATGTATTTCATAAATAGTCATGAAATTGACTATTGTTTCGGTATTAGAATATGGAGCAATAACATCATTTACATTATGTAATGTGAATAATTAATAACAAGATAATTAATATTCCAACCTCGTTGTATTTATCTCCCGGTTTAGACAAGTGAATTGCGTTCGCTGTGCAAATAAATACGAATTGTGCTCCATACCTAATTATTGTTACAATAGTTTACCTAATAAATGCTATTTAATTTAAAGTAAGAAGAATATTTTCTTCCAAGGATTACGTCCACATTCCACTATTATGAAAAATTGTCAATTTTCAAAAAATCAAAAGTCATTGTTAAGGATTAATATTTTTGGCCATACAGGTTCTATCGCGCTTTGTTTATAATATTAAAAGAACACAAATTTCTTATTTTCGTTTAAGGGTACTTTGTTGGATTCAAAAAAATATTTTTTTTAAATTTTGCATTTTTGGAAGCTGTAGGTGTATACAGTATTATGTCCAAGCGCCAAGTTGATATTTCAAATGGAACTGCTTATAAACGGCACGTACAAAGCAGCACCGTGGCGGGGATTTTCAAACGCGTTTTTCTCAGAACAGTGTTTTTTAAATTGGTGGAAGTGACTGAGCGTAGACGGATGCAGCAATCGATCTGAAATTTTTCCCAAATACTCTAAGGATACAGCCGCAAGGTTATGTAGCATGAATTTAAATAGAATATATTTATTGATTTTATATTGCAGAAAAACGAGCCGCAAAAAAGTCAAAAAATGAACTTTTTTTCCAAACAAGCGTCATTTCGTTGTTTTTCCGAATTTTAAACACCATGCTACATAACACTGGCAAATATAATAACACGTTATGTCGTTCTTTGATTTCACATTATTTTTGTGGATCGAGGAACTTCCACCAGTGTGACATCCCAACTTCGACGATGTGACAACTTAATTAATTTTTATATAAAACTATCAAAAAAATTACAATTTGTAGTTAAAGGCTGGAAAAAGCCTTCAAGTTAAAAACATTATTAGTCGTCTCAAAAAAAAAAATACCGAAAATCACCTTTTTTCAGGTCTACAACAGGAAGAAGTGTCTGAATGAGCAAAATTTGGGCAATTATTTGATTTATCCCGGAAAACAATGACACAACAGATTTTTTTGCTATTTTTGAGTTTTGGAACCGCCATATTGGAGTCACCATGTTTTTTTTAGTAGTTACCTAAAGTAGGTACATCAATACAATTTTCAAGAGCTTTTAGGTCATACAAGTTTTTGTACAGAACAGATTAATAAATTAGTTTGTGTTTTCTTGAAGATAAGCCATTTTAAGGCCGCTATATTGGATTCTTCTAAAATATCATATGGCATTATAACAGTGGCGGCTCGTGGAATGATGGTAGAGCCACATATACAATATAATTTTTGAAGAAAGAAAGAACGATTTATTTTCCTAGACCAAAGTAATTGGCAAAAAAGTGTTTTAAGAATTAATTTAAAATTTTTGCTAGTGCCATGGCTGCTTGGCTTTATAAAATGAGCCGCCCTTATCTAACATAAAAGTTAAAAACATTTATGATACCTCACTCGAAACATTACACCTTCAAAATACAAAATACAAGACTACATAGAATTCTGCTAAAATCGAAGTAAATCACAACGGATTGTCGTTTAAAATTACTTATCAATATCAGGACTTTAATATTCAAGCAAAACATTAAAATATTCTGAAGATGGCTTATGAGTTAATCAGCTAAAAACTCAAAAATATAATTTTTTGGAACAAATATTGGAAAAAAGTGAAATTTCGGCTAAAATCCAAACAAATCACAACGGACTGTCACTCAACATTACCTACTTATATCAGAACTTTAATATTTATGCAAAATATCAGAACATTCTGAAGACGGTTTTTGAGTTATTTAACAGAAAAGTTGGAAATGTCAATTTGTTTGTAATAAATTTAGAAAAATTCGCTTAAAATCGAAATTAACTGTTGCTCAAAATTACTCATCGACATCAGGGCTATAATATCCACTCAAAATATCAAAACATTCTGCAGATGGTTTTTGAGTTATTCAACAGAAAAGTCGGAAATGTCAATTTTTTCTAATTAATTTGAAGAAAATTCGCTTCAAATTAAACAAATTATAATTAACTGTTACTCAAAATCACTTATCAGCATCAGAGCTATAATATACATTCAAAATATCAAAACATTCTGCAGATGGTTTTTGAGTTATTCAACAGAAAAGTCAGAAATGTCAATTTTTTGTAATAAATTTTGAGAAAATTCGCTTAAAATCAAAACAAATCGTAATTAACTGCTACTCAAAATCACTCATCGACATCAGGGCTATAATATTCACTTAAAATATCAAAACATTCTGCAGATGGTTTTTGAGTTATTCAAGAGAAAAGTCGGAAATGTTAATTTTTTCTAATTAATTTTAAGAAAATTCGCTTAAAATTAAAGCAAATTATAATTAACTGTTACACAAAATCAGAGCTATAATATCCATTCAAAATATCAAAACATTATGGAGATGGTTTTTGAGTTATTCAACAGAAATGTCAATTTTTGTAGTAAATTTTGAGAAAATTCGATTAAAATCGAAGCAAATCGCAATTAACTGTTACTCAAAATAACTCATCAATCAGGGCTTTAATATCCCTGCACAGGATCAAAACATTCTGCAGATTGTTTATTTTTTCAACTAGAAACTCAAAAATGTTCATTTTTTATATTAAATCATGAGAAAAAGTGAAAATTCGTTTAAAATCAACGGGCTGTTACTCAACATTACCTACTAATATCAGAACTTTAATATTTACGCAAAATATCAAAACATTCTAAAGACAGTTTTTAGGTTATTTCACAAAAAACGCGAAAATATCAATTTTTGTAACAAATATTGGGAAAAATTTCGGTTCAAATCAAAGCAAATCACAATAAACTGTTACCTAAAATTACTTATTAATATTAGGGCTTTAAAATTTATGTAGAAGATCAAAATATTCTGCAGATTGATTTTGAGTTATTCAACTAGAAACCAGAAAATGTTAATTTTTTGTAATAAATCTTGAAAAAAATGAAATTTTGTTTAAAATCATAGCAAATCACAATGAACTGTCACTCAAAATCACTTATCAAGGCTTGAATATTTATGCAAAATATTCAAGCATTCTGCAGATGGTTTTTGAGTTATTCAATTGAAAACTCGAAAATGTCAATTGTTTGGAACAAATGTTTGGAAAAGCTAAAATGTTGGTTAAAATCGAAGCAAATCACAACAAACTGTCACTCAAAATTATTTATCATTATCAACACTCTAATATTCAAACAAAAGATCAAAACATTCTGAAGTTGGTTTTAGAGTTATTCAACAAAAAACTTGAAAATATCAGTTTTTTGTAACACGTATTGAGGAACAGTGACATTTCGGTTAAAATCAAAGCAAAGCCCAATGATCTGTCACTTAAAATCACTTATCATCAGGGCTTATATTTTTGCGGAAGATCAAAAAGTTCTGCAGATTGATTTTGAGTTATTCAACTATAAACTCGAAAATATCAGTTTTATTGTAACAAATATTGGGAAAAAGTGAAACTTCGGTTAAAATCAAAGGAAATTATAACTGACTGTCACTCAAAATCACTTGTCAATATCAGGGCTTTAATAAATTTTTTTTTCGGACGGAGCAGATGTTTTAGAAATATTTTATCATAATCGGATTGCTAAAGGCCGTACCTAACATCAGTGGCGGCTCGTAGAACATATTGATGGTAGAGCCACTTATTCAATACACCTTTTTTGAAGAAAGAAAAAAAGATTTATCTTCCTAGACGAAAGTAACTGGCAAAAAAGTGTTTTAAGAATTAATTAAAATTAAAAATTCTTGCTAGTGCCATGGCTCCCTGGCTCTACATAACGAGCCGCCCCAGCATTATAAAATAGATATATTGAAGTAATTTTTCTGGCCAGGGGGGATTTTTTAGCTAGTCCTCAATTTTGGTCGTAAAGCTGGCCCGGTTGACGCGGAACGTCCCATATATATCTTATAAAATTAGAGGAAAATAAAATATGTACGAAAAATGGAAAATGTAACATCTATTCGTAATTAGTAAGTATGTAATGAACATTTTTTTTACACCTTTCAAATTTGCAAAATCTCCAGTTTATCTATGGTTCATCATTTTTTTTTTTTTTTTTTTTAAAAAGGAAAGATGATTGACAGGAGTTCGGGTTAGGGAATCGAGGATGATGGGGACTTGGCTTAGCCAGCTAGGGCATTCAGCCACAACCGAAATATAGTAATAATTCATATTTAAATGAAATGGGGACAAACACTAGACACCCAGGGACCCGTACGGCCATTTTTCGTGTTGAAAAAGTGACCGTCCGGACGGGACTCGAACCCGCACCAACGGGGTCCAGAGGCCGGACCTCTACCCACTAGACCACCGCGGCCCCTTCATCATTTTTAATAGATAAAATTTAATACTCGATTTTGAGTCATTGTTGACCAGAACTTTTGAAATAAACATTATCTCTTCTAAAAACTGAATTTCATCAGTATCTTTATTATTATTATAGATGAGTGTATCTTAGAGTTCGAAACAATATTTTAATGAATTTCATCAACATCTTTATTATTATTATTATGGATGAGTGTATCTTCAAGTTCGAAACAATATTTTAATCCTCCTCTCTTTTCCAATTTGATTGCTCTGAAAGATTGTATTATTATAACTTGATAATTGTTGAAAACGGTCCTCCGTTGATTGTATCGCAGTATCTAGTGAATCAAAATAACCAACAACTTTAAACTTTTGTGATGAATATTCCATTGTCGTTTGGTTCATAATCAAAATTTTGTCTTGGTCGTTCAACTGCCAACTGACCGCCGCCCCTGGATTTGGCCGCTACAGGCGACTGCTTGTCTTTCCTGTACGTTACGCCGGCACTGTATATATCTTCTGTAGTTAAGGCCAGAAACAAGATATTAAGATTGGCCAAAATTTGTGGCTGGAAACTTCTCGTCGGTTATTTTTCATTCAGAAAAAGTGACCGCCCGGGTGGGATTTGAATCCACGAACCCGAAACCCAGAAGCAGGTGACCGCAGTGGTATGTTAATTTTCTAACTTGAGGTAAATCCTGCATAAAATTGAAATTACTTCTGGTTTAGCAGTTTTCATAAATGTCTCCAACCAGTTTACTGTGTTTACTAGCCTTTCAAACAATTGATAAATGCACGAAGAAATGGATTATCACTCTAGGCTTATACAAATCAACTATGAATTAATTAAGTTGTGGATTTTTTTTCTTTATTCTTAAGAATATAATACATACACCTTACAAACTGTACACAAGAGCAATACGTCTTGTCGTGTACTTGAAGCATTTAATTACTTTTACATGGGGACGAAGGTGGACGTTAACAGATTTGCATTTATGTTCGTGTCCTATCTTCGTCTCTTATTTATTAATCAAAACAAAAATCTACAATGGAGATTTCTGCGCGCACAAGCGTTATTAATTATTTTTTGCATTCCTCATATGCCAGACGTGTAATAAGATTGCAACATATTAATATTACAACTTTGCTGAATATATTAATTAACACTTAATATTTATGAATGAACAATTGTAACTGGGGTTACTACATTTTTTCTACTGCTACCGCCTGTATTAGGACTATTTTTAAAGAGGCGTTGGTATAATAATTGGCGAGGATGGCTTTCTGAATACCGGTCATTTATTTTTTATTGTTTGACACATGTATCTAAATTGATTTACTTATTTCATAAATTCTACAACTCACTGTATTGTATTGAAACCTGAAAGCATTTTTTTTAAAGAGCCAAAGCCACTTAGTTAGAGATGGGCGAACTGTCTCTCTTCCCCTTACATTGTTGAAGAGCAAAAAAAAAGGTCCTCACCTCAAAAATTTCTATTTCAACCCGCTAACATTAATGACTCATTTTGAGTCACTCATTTCAATACAAGTCACTTAACTAGTCGGCTCTGAATTTGAATTTTGAGTCACTCATTTCAACACAAGTCACTTAACTAGTCGACTTTTTGAATTTAAATTGTGAGTCACACATTTCAACACGAGTCACTTAACTAGTCGACTTTTAAATTTGAATTTTAACTCACTAATTTCAGCACGAGTCACTTAACTAGTCGACTCTTTGCATTTGAATTCTGAGTCACTCATTTCAACAACGAGTCACTTAACTAGTCGACTTTTTGAATTTGAATTTTGAGTCACTCATTTCAACACGAGTCACTTACAGTGGCGGCTTGTGCAACATTTTGACTTAGCATATAATATTCTTTTTGAGAAAAAAAAAACCATTATTGTTGCAAAATTATTCAGTAAATTAAATAAAGAGAAAAGTAGCCTTCATATATAAATATTCAAGCAGTTCGTAATTCTACAAAAATTAAGTCTTACAAAGCCTAACAAACAAATAACTTATTGTATCTGATGATGGACTTTTCTGGAAGAATTTGACATTGGTCACCCGTTATCTTGTGTAAACCAAAAAAACAATTGAACTACGAATTTAATTCTTTGGTCCTCTACACATCTTTCGGATAAATGAAAGACTTTGCTGAAAGTGTCTTAGAAATCCGATCATAAGTTCAAAAGTTAAAAAAATAATAATTTAACAGTTTTATTTTTTTAACCTACGTCTATTATATAAGAACAATACTTTGCTAACGCTTTTCGTTCAAGAGTTATCCTCAATAATAATAAAATATGTTTGATCTTATCTGTCCAATCAGCACAAAATTTTGCTGAAAGAATTTTCAAAATCTCTCCTCGCCTTCATGAATTGAACTATAAATGATATGTTTTGGGTCTCATTTGCGTCTATTCGATGGTAGAATTTGCCAAATTAGGTCATACGTTCAAACGACAAAAAAGCAATTAAAGACGAATTAATTTTTTGGTCCTATTTACATTTATCCGATGAGTACTTTATTGACTCGTAAAAATATAAAAACAATTGGCATCCACTTGAAACTTAGCAAAATCACTCAATATTAATTCAAGAGTGATTTGGTAGAAAATTCTAACACACTCCGTCGATTGCTTTGGCGATGTTTCATGTGAATTTATGAAAAATTATAATAATTTTTTTGTTGACGCAAAAAAATACAAAAACAACTGCCACCCACTTAAAACTTAAATCACAAATCACTCAATATTAATTCAAGAGTGATTTGGTAGAAAATTCCAATACATTCCGTCGATTGCTTTGGCAATTTTTCATGTGAATTTATGAAAAATTGTAATCATTTTTTTGTTGACGCAAAAAAATTTAAAACAATTGCCATCCACTTGCAACTTCACAAAATCACTCAATATTAATTCAAGAGTGATTTGGTAGAAAATTCCAATACATTCCGTCGATTGCTTTGGCAATTTTTCATGTGAATTTATGAAAAATTGTAATCATTTTTTTGTTGACGCAAAAAAATATAAAAACAATTGCCATCCACTTGCAACTTCACAAAATCACTCAATATTAATTCAAGAGTGATTTGGTAGAAAATTCTAACACATTCCGTCGATTGCTTTGGCGATGTTTCATGTGAATTTATGAAAAATTATAATAATTTTTTTGTTGACGCAAAAAAATACAAAAACAACTGCCACCCACTTAAAACTTAAATCACAAATCACTCAATATTAATTCAAGAGTGATTTGGTAGAAAATTCCAATACATTCCGTCGATTGCTTTGGCAATTTTTCATGTGAATTTATGAAAAATTGTAATCATTTTTTTGTTGACGCAAAAAAATATAAAAACAATTGCCATCCACTTGCAACTTCACAAAATCACTCAATATTAATTCAAGAGTGATTTGGTAGAAAATTACAATACATTTCGTCGATTGCTTTGGCAATTTTTCATATGAATTTATGAAAAATTGTAATCATTTTTTTGTTGACGCAAAAAAAATATAAAAACAATTGCAATCCACTTGAAACTTAGCGAAATCACTCAATGTTAATTCAAGAGTGATTTGGTAGAAAATTCTAATACATTCCGTCGATTGCTTTGGCAATTTTTCATGTGAATTTATGAAAAATTATAATAATTTTTTTGTTGACGCAAAAAAATATAAAAACAATTGCCATCCACTTGCAACTTCGCAAAATCACTCAATATTAATTCAAGAGTGATTTGGTAGAAAATTCCAACACATTCCGTCGATTGCTTTGGCGATTTTTCATGTAAATTTATGAAAAATTATAATAATTTTTTTGTTGACGCAAAAAAATACAAAAACAATTGCCATCCACTTAAAACTTTGCAAAATCACTCAATATGAATTCAAGAGTGATTTGGTAGAAAATTCCAATACATTCCGTCGATTGCTTTGGCAATTTTTCAGGTGAATTTATGAAAACTTTTAATCATTTTTTTGTTGACGCGAAAAAAATATAAAAAACAGCTGTAAAATACTTGAACCTTTCTAAATTTACTCAAAATACAATAATCTTAATGATCCTCCAAAAACTAAAAAAAAAACTCCATCATTGGTTTTCAAGATAACCGACCGAGAACAGCCCTTAAGATTTTTTAAGTTTCACTTCTTCGGAGTGAAAAAGTTATAAAAACAACTGCACACATTTGAAATTTTCCAAATTTACTCAAAATACACTAATATTAACAATCCTCAAAAAAACGTAAAAAACCCTATCACTGGTTTTCAAGATTTTAAGTTTCACTTCTTCGGAGTGAAAAAAAAATGCAAAACAACTATAACTTGAAACTTTTACTCAAAATACAATTATCTTAATAAACCTCAAAAAAACTCAAAATACCCCGTTACTACTTTTCAAGACAACAACAGAAAACACAATTCTGGAAGATTTTTTCAAAACTGCTAATGTTTTTAAGAGATAAATTCTCAAATAAATGCATTACCATTTTTCTCGTCTCATTGTTTTCACATTTAAAATGACAAATCAGTGTTTCTCCTTGGCTCTACATAACGAGCCGCCCCTGGTCACTTAACTAGTCGATTCTTTGAATTTGCATTTTGAGTCAATAATTTCAACACGAGTCACTTAACTAGTCGACTTTTTTAATTTAAATTTTGAGTCACTAATTTCAACACGAGTAACTTAACTAGTCGACTTTTTGAATTTGAATTTTGAGTTACCCATCTCTACTTTGACTTACTTTTGATTGAGTTTGTAGAAAAAAATGTTGTATGATATACGTGTTAAAATGATTTTATTTTGTTTGTGTAGTTGCTCCACTCGTTTAATAAAATCCTACTTTTAACACTGATATCATAAATAACCATTTTAGTCGCGATTTAATAAAAAGATTAAGATTTTTTTTTGTTTACGATCGGAAATTTATTCAAACATACTATAAAGTAGAAGCTGTGGGAGGAGGGGGCGGGGGATTAATTAAGAGATTAATAAATTATAGGGAAAAATCGCTAAGTAAATCTCCCGCCCGGAAGAAAAAAGGGAATATAAGTTTTCTTAATTAAATTAAAGGGGGAGAATTACAGCGAGTTCACAAGAAAATTAATTAAAGAAAAAAACTTAACGTGTTTCTGAGTAATATATTATAATCGTTAGTTACAAAAATTAATTTCATCGATCGGCTCGGGGTTCTTTATGTCGGAAGTTCGGGCCGAGTTTGCTTTATGCAATGACTGTTTAAAAAGTTTTTCCCGGTGATTTGCACTGCGACTTTGCCTGCGCTAACTAGCTTACTACCAAATGGACTATACGCGGAACAACTTTTAAATCAGGAAATACTAATGGAACACAAAATATATTTGCGCCTTTTCTCTCGCTCGCTCACGGCCAAACAAATGTCTTGTTATTTCTCGGTCGGGGGAGAGGAGGGCCGGCCCGCGCTGCAAAAAAATTCCCACCCCGGATTCCGATTGAATTATAATTTGTAATTTGAAAAGTTTTCGCTCTCATTAATAAATCTCGATCTTGTTCCCGCATGCATATACCCTTCCCAGGAATTTTACGAGAAGGTATAAAATACTAAAATGCCTCTAGTGAATTATTCTGTTTTCGCTAGTTAAGTAACTTGTTAATTAAAAAAATAAGTTATTTGGCATTACAAACTTTAAAACGTATGCAGTGGCGGCTCGTCAGGGGAGGCAGGTGAGTCATTGCCTCACCATTAATTTCCTATATTGTAAAAATATAATAGTTTTCATTAAATTTCTTCCGTATAGACTTTAATATTGATAATTAATTATTAATTGTAATGATTAGAGTTAGCGCGCCCACCCGGAATTTATGCAACTTAATATGCCTCCATACAGTTTACATACACTGTGTACATAAAGTAAGGAATAAATTCGATTAAAATTAAGCGCATTTTCTTTCAGAAAAATGCTCGGACACGTGTATTATTATTTTTTAACGCGCATTTTTTTAAATAAAATTCAAGTTGAAATTTTCAAATGTGAACCCCCATTTTCTTTGCATTTATGGATTCTACGTAAAATTCCATTGTCAGCTGTGTTAAGGCAGCTTCACAACAACCCGGGAACTGTAACGATAACTGGAACGAGAAAGAAGGTATACCTGGCTTGTTGTTCCCGTTACCGGAAATTAGTTATTAGTTGGGCATGTCAATATGAAAATCATATTTAATGTGGTCAAGCCTCCGAATTGCAATCGACTTGAAACTTTGAAAAATTACTCAAAATTTATTCCAAATTGATTTCGTGAAGAAAAACTGTATTCGCCTTATTTCTAGATTTTTGGAAATTTTGATGTGATCGGAGTATAAAATTGAAAAATAAAATAGAACCAATTTTAGAGACGCAAATTAAATATAAAAACAATTGCCATCGACTTGAAACTTTCCAAAATCACTCAAAATTTATTCAAAATTGATTTCCTGAAAAAACTATATTCGCACCATTTCTAGATTTTTTGGAAATTTTGATATGCTCAGTGTGTAAAATTGTAAAAAATAGAACCAATTTTGGTGACCCAAAATAAATATAAAAACAATTGCAATCGACTTGAAACTTTGAAAAATTATGCCACTTTCATAACATTATTGGATTATTGGATTTTTTAAAATTTGAATGTGCTCGGTGTGTAAAGTTGTAAAAAATAGAACCAATTTTGGTGACCCAAAATAAATATAAAAACAATTGCAATCGACTTGAAACTTTGAAAAATTACTCAAAATTCATTCCAAATTAATTTCTTTAAAAAAACTATATTCGCACCAATTCTAGATTTTTTGAAATTTTTATGCGGCCAGTGTTAAATTGAACCAATTTTGGAGACCCAAAATAAATATAAAAACAATTGCTATCCACTTGAAACTTTCCAAAATTACTCAAAATTATTGCAAATTGATTTCTTGAAAAAAAAACTGTATTCGCACCGTTTCTAGATTTTTTGAAACTTTGATGTGCTCAAAATGTAATGTTATAGAAAATAGTACCAATTTTGGAGACACAAAATAAATATAAAAACAATTGCTATCGACTCGAATCTTTCAAAAATGACTCAAAATTCATTTCAAATTGATTTCTTAAAAAAAAACTATATTCGCACCATTTCTAGATTTTTTGGAAATTTTGATATGCTCAGTGTGTAAAATTGTAAAAATTTGAACCAACTTTGAAGATTCAAAATAAATGTGAAAACACTTGCTATCGACTTGAAACTTTCCAAAATTACTCAAAATTATTCCAAATTGATGTCTTAAAAAAAAACTGTATTCGCACCACTTCTAGATTTTTTGGAAATTTTGATATGCTCAGTGTGTAAAATTGTAAAAATTTGAACCAATCTTGGAGACTCAAAATAAATACAACAATTGCTATGACTTGAAACTTTCCAATATTACTTAAAATTAATTCCAACGTGGTTTCTTAAAAAAAAACTGTACTCGCACTATTTCTAGATTTTTGAAAATTTTCATGCGACCATAGTGTAAAATTGAAAAAAAAATGAATCAATTTAGGAGACCCAAAATAAATATAAAAATAATTTCTATCGACTTGAAACTTTCCAAAATTACTCAAAATTCATTTCAAATTGATTTCTTAGAAAAACTGCATTCGCACCATTTCTAGATTTTTGGAAATTTTGATATGGTGTAAGTGTAAAATTGAAAAAAAAATTGAACCAATTCAGGAGACCCAAAATTATTAATATAAAAACAATTGCTATCAACTTGAAACTTTCCAAATGTATACAAAATTAATTTCAAATTGATTTCTTAAAAAACTCTATTTGCGCCATTTCTAAATTTTTGGAAATTTTGATATGCTCAGTGTGTAAAATTGTAAAAATTTAAACCAATTTTAGTGACTCAAAATAACGATGAAAATAATTAACATAGACTTGAAACTTTCCAAAATTACTCAAAATTAATTCCAAATTGGTTTCTTAAAAAAACTGTATTCGCACCATTTCTAGATTTTTGGAAATTTTGATTTGGTGGAAGTGTAAAATTGAAAAAAAAATTGAACCAATTCAGGAGACCCAAAATTATCAATATAAAAACAATTGCTGTCGACTTGAAACTTTTCAAATGTATAAAATATTAATTCCAAATTGACTTCTTAAAAAAACTCTATTTGCGCCATTTCTAGATTTTTGGAAATTTTGATATGCTCAGTGTGTAAAATTGTAAAAATTTGAACCAATTTTAGAGACTCAATATAACAATGAAAATAATTGCTATAGACTTGAAACTTTCCAAAATTACTCAAAATGAATTCTAAATTGGTTTCTTAAAAAAACCATATTCGCACCATTTCTCGATTTTTTTTTAAATTTTGATGTGGTGTAAAATTGAATTTTTTTTAGCAATTTTGGAGATTCAAAATAAACATAAAAGCAATTGCTATCAACTTGAAACCTTCCAAAATCACTCAAAATTCATTCGAAATTGATTTCTTAACATTATTCATAACATTACTGGATTTTGAAAATTTTGTGTGTAAAGCTGTAAAAAATAGAACTAATTTTGGAGACTTAAAATAAATATAAAAACAATTGCTATCGACTTGAAACTTTCCAAAATCACTCAAAATTAATTCAAAATTGATATCTTAAAATGCCACATTCATAACATTACTGGATTTTTAAAATTTGAATGTGCTCGGTGTGTAAAGTTGTAAAAAATAGAACCAATTTTGGTGACCTAAAATAAATATAAAAACAATTGCTATCGACTTGAAACTTTGAAAAATTACTCAAAATTCATTCCAAATTAATTTCTTTAAAAAAAACTATATTCGCACCATTTCTAGAGTTTTGGAAATTTTTATGCGGTCAGTGTAAAATTGAAAAAAAAAATTGAACCAATTTTGGAGACCCAAAATAAATATAAAAACAATTGCTAGCCACTTGAAACTTTCCTGAAACTTTCCAAAATTACTCAAAATTATTCCAAATTGATTTCTTGAAAAAAAAACTGTATTCGCACCATTTCTAGATTTTTTGAAATTTTGATGTGCTCAGAGTGTAAAGTTATAGAAAATAGTACTAATTTTGGAGACACAAAATAAATATAAAAACAGTTGCTATCGACTCGAAACTTTCAAATATTACTTAAAATTCATTTCAAATTGATTTTTTAATAAAACTGTATTCGCATTATTTCTAGATTTTTTTCAAATTTTGATATGCTCAGTATGTAAAATTGTAAAAATTTGAATGAATTTTGGAGACTCAAAATAAATATGAAAACAATTGCTATCGACTTGAAACTTTCCAATATTACTCAAAATTAATTCCAACTTGGTTTCTTAAAAAAAACTGTACTCGCACTATTTCTAGATGTTTGAAAATTTTTATGCGGTCGGAGTGTAAAATTGAAAAAAAAAATTTAACCAATTTAGGAGACTTAAAATAAATATAAAAACACTTGAAACTTTCCAAAATTACTCAAAACTTTTTCTTGAATTACTTCAAGAGAAACACTTCCAATGCGGAGTTTTCACTCATTCTAATAGCGTTCTACCCGCAAACTGATGTTTGACGTTTAACATTATTTTTATTTAAACCAATCATGTGCTGAAATACCTCTTTTCGTTCCTAGTCTCCTGATACAAATCGTGAAAATTTTTCGAAATTAATTCTGGGTAGAAATTCTGAACCGTGAATTTTATTTAGACAAAAATTTGACCATAAGTTTGGCGGGATATAGTCGTCTTTATTACATTTGTCCAATGAATTTTTCGATACCATCCAAAATGTATATAAAATTCAACTTTCCTTAATTCAAGTGGGACTTTTAAGAAATTAATTCAGACACACTGTAGATATAAACTCCTCAATCGATAATCACAATAAAAGCATTAAAAATAGAAATGAGAATCGATACCTTGTCTTGCTTGTGTATAAATGTGTGTGTGTGTGGCAAAAATGACTTTGACCCATGGAAACGAATAAATCGCGTAGAATAATTGTTTGATCTGAACACTTGTGCAAAGTTATAAAATTGGATCTTTATGACTATAAATACGGCCTTAGTGTACGCATGTTTTATGTAAGTTATGTCGCTTTAATAATCGAATCGCGTTTTCTTGTTAGCTTTAATTTTACAGTGCATTGCAGCTTTAATAATTACAGAAAATGACCACCCACGGCGGGTTTTTCACAATATCACAATTGCATTTTATAATTACCGACCCTTTAAAACATAATCGTCGGATGATTAATATTACACAGCCGAGTGCACCAATCGCGGGGGTATTTATAGGATTAATAAATTAAACAATAACTAATTAAGGTCTAAGGTCAAAGAATACAATATATACATTTTGAACGGGCGAACAAAGCGCGGGGATCGATAATTTCTATTTAATTCCATTCAAAAGTTTCGCAATAATTATAGTGGAAATTTACTTGGCTCGGCTTTCCTTCATTTATAAATTACGTTTTCAACATTTAGCAAACTGGGTTATGTATTCTTAATGTACGTTCGCGTTCCCCGCGTTATTATTATAATCAATATTTTATTTTATTTCACCCGGTACAGATTACATAACTGCGCCGCGTTCCATTTATCAACTCACTACAAGAACCATTAACTTCCTGCAAGAACAACAATGTTGCTGGATTTTCGGAGGACCAATTAATTTCACCATCGATCCGTACAATTTCGTAATCCTAATTTGATTACATTACACGATGAGATACATGAAATTTAATTTGAATGTATTGCTCTTGTGAAAACAACGGGTGTTCCGAACGCTACTCGTTGCAGGCCTCCGCGGGTTTTGCAGGCCAAAAGTTACTTTTAGTTTTCTCCAAGCGTAATTAATTTTTTAAAGTTGGTAAACGTGAAATGCGCAAAGTGATCATTTTAATGTAGAGTCGTCCCAAAATGTCGTGATACCTGCGCAGAGAACGCGATAACGCCGCATCACCGATCATCACTTCGCGACCAATTCTGTGTCTAGATTTACATTATGTTCAATAATTAGAGTTTTCGGAGTCCCCTCTTCAAATTTTATACTGCGCAACGTGACACCAGATGGCTCTACGTGCTCTTTTAAACTATTACGTAACATCATCTATAGTACCATCAAAGCTACAAGTAATAACAAAATAAACACAACATTGTTCTCTGTGTCACAATTAAAATTTAAAAAAAAGATTACTCACCTATTTAATATCAGACATAAACTCGAACGTGCTTGGCCCTCGATTCCAAATCCTCTGTTCCCCTCCCCCCCTTTCCGCACCCCACGCCAACGTGAGATCAATCGTCAATCTGCAAATAAGAACAACATTGAATTTTCATTAAATCCACACACACACACACCGGGACAACAGTAACGAATTTCACGGAAAAAAAAATCCATACACAATTTCGGAATGAGATACGTCCGTGTACGTACATTCCGCGTCCCCAATTAATATTGCATTTTTACGGTTTCAAAGTACGTTTCTGGCGTTTTATCATCATTTCTGCGCGAAAACAATGTAATAATATTACATTTTTATTAGTTCCGCGCTATTGAATCGAAATAATAAATCCCGTATATGACACTAGGTAGTATTTTCTTTTAATTAAAACCGTGAATTATGCATACAATAATTTTTGCAAAACGCGAATCCGAATAGTTTGCGTTATAAAATTCCTTTGTGTCGCCGGGGCAGATGATAAAAATTGTACACAAAAAGTTGAAATATTAAATTTTAATTTCATCATCCGCATACCTACAGTGTGTGCAATTGAAATTATAAATGAACGACATGGTTATTTCAAGATTTTATTAAAGCAACAATTAAACATTAAAAAAAAAACAATAACTGGTGGATTTATTCTCTATTTTGCGATATTTTCTTAACTTTTTTTGCTCTCACTTTTTCCCGGCCTACTTTCCACTTTGTACAAGAGAGCCATCGCCAACTCTTTTCGTTCAGGCAACTCAGCATCTACTACCATAAAGCACGATGTCCCGCAGGGGTCAATTCTCGGTCCTCCGCTGTTTATTATTCTCCCTTTGAAGAGGAATGTTATTCTGTCACGATTTCGACAGCTGAAAACTCGAATTTCTTTCTAGGGATGGGTGATATTTCACGTATCTGTGATTTTTCACAGGTATTGAAAAATCACAGGCCGTTACTGTTACTAATAGGCAAATTTCACTGCTACTTAATCACTGCTACTTAAAATCACTATTACTTAAAATCACTGTTATTTAAAATAACTGTTATTTAAAATAACTGATACTTAAAATAACTGCTACTTAAAATCACTGCTACTTAATATCACTGTTACTTAAAATCACTACTACTTTAAATCACTGCTATTTAAACTGTGACAAACTTAAAATGTGTCTGTTACTTAAAACATAATTGTAGTACAAAGTGGCATTTCTAAATGTTATTTAATATTCATTACTTTATTCTCCCATTTTTGCAGGGTATTGTATTTAAATTTTGAATAAATATTTAATAAGAAAGATAAATATTTATAAAATGCCATAGTATACCATATAAAATGATATAAATGATATAAATTACAATTTATGAACTAACAATTATTAATTAATTATTACTTATTAATATGGAATTGAACCACAAACTCGCTGTGAACGAAAGTGATGAGTCAAAGTAAAAAAATTAAAACTAAAATTTTGAAAAGTCCGTATCTCCACAAAAGTTAAAAACTGTGGAATTTACAAAAACCAAATTGATTTTGAATAGGCGATACTTCGAACATTGAGGATATTTTTTAATGGAATTTTGTCTGCGCGTTTTATATTTGCTCTCAAAAAAATAAAATTAAAATTTTCAAAAATTCACATCTCCATTAAAAACTGTTGAATTTACAAAAACCAAATTAATTTTGAATTAGCGATTCTTCGACCACTGAGGATATTGTCTTACGGAATTTTTTCTACGCGTTTTATATTTTTTTCTGCGATGCTTTTTTCATTCAAGTGCTCAAAAAATGAAAACGAGAATCTTCAAAAATCCATATCTCTATTGAAAATTGTTGAATTTACAAAAACCAAATTGATTTTGAATTGGCTATACTTCGGCCGTTGAGGATGATTTTTATGAATTTTTTTCTCCGCGTTTTATATTTTTTCTGCGATGTTTTCATTCAAGTGCTCCAAAAAATAAAATTTAAATTTTCAAAAATCCATATCTCCGTTAAAAATTGTTGAAGTTACAAAAACCAAATTAATTTTGAATAAACGATTCTTCGACCATTGAGGATATCATTTTAAGGAATTTTTTCTACGCGTTTTATATTTTTTTCTGCAATGTTTTCATTCAAGTGCTCAAAAAATTAAAACGAAAATCTTCAAAAATCCATATCTCTGTTGAAAATTGTTGAATTTACAAAAACCAAATTGATTTTGAATTAGCTATACTTCGACCATTGAGGATATTGTTTAAGGAATTTTTTATTGTTTTATATTTTTGCGATGTTTTCATTCAAGTGCTCAAAAAATTAAAACGAAAATCTTTAAAAATCCATATCTCTATTGAAAATTGTTGAATTTACAAAAACCAAATTATTTTTGAATTAGCTATACTTCGGCGATTAAGGATGATTTTGTCTGCGCGTTTTATATTTTTTCTGCAGTATTTTCATTCAAGTGCTCAAAAAATAAAATTAAAATTTTCAAAAATTCATATCTCCAATAAAAATTGTTGAATTTACAAAAACCTAATTAATTTTAAATAAGCTATTCTTCGACCATTAAGGGTATTGTCTTAAGGACAAAAAAAAAATCCATATCTCTATAAAAAATTGTTGAATTTACAAAAACCAAATTAATTTTGAATAAGCGATTCTTCGACCATTAAGGGCATTGTCTTAAGGAATTTTTTCTACGCGTTTTATATTTTTTTCTGCGATGTTTTCATTCAAGTGCTCAAAAAATTAAAACGAACATCTTCAAAAATCCATATCTCTATTGAAAATTGTTGAATTTACAAAAACCAAATTGATTTTGAATTAGCTATACTTCGGCCATTGACGATGATTTTTTATGGAATTTTGTCTGGGCGGTTTATATTTTTTTCCGATGTGTGTATTCAAGTGCTCAAAAAAATAGTTTTAAAATTTTCAAAAATTCATATCTCTATTAAAACTTGTTGAATTTACAGAAACCAAATTAATTTTGAATAAGCGATTCTTCGACCACTGAGTTTATTGTTTTAAGGAATTATTTCTATGCGTTTTATATTTTTTCTCTGCGATGTTTTCATTCAAGTGCTCAAAAAATTAAAACGAAAATCTTCAAAAATCCATATCTCTATTGAAAATTGTTGAATTTACAAAAACCATTTGATTTTGAATGAGCCATACCTTGGCCATCGAGGACGATTTTTTATGGAATTTTGTCTGCGCGTTTTATATTTTTTCTGCGATGTTTTCATTCAAGTGTTCAAAAAAATTAAATTCAAAAATCCAAATCTGCATTAAAAACTGTTGAATTTACAAAAAAACAAATTAATTTTGAATAAGGGATTCTTCGACCATTGAGGATATTGTTTTAAGGATTTTTTCCTACGCGTTTTATATTTTTTCTGCGACGTTTTCATTCAAGTGCTCAAAAAATTAAAACGAAAATCTTCAAAAATCCATATCTCTATTGAAAATTGTTGAATTTACAAAAACCAAATTGTTTTTGAATTAGCTATACTTCGGCCATTGAGGATTATTTTTTATGGAATTTTGTCTGCGCGTTTTATATTTTTATATTTTTTCATTCAAGTGCTCAAAAAATTAAAACGAAAATCTTCAAAAATCCCTATCTCTATTAAAAATTGTTGAATTTACAAAAATCAAATTGATTTTGAATTAGCTATACTTCGGCCGTTGAGGATGATTTTTTATGGAATTTTGTCTGCGCGTTTTATATTTTTTTCTGCGACGTTTTCATTCAGGTGCTCAAAAAATTAAAACCAAAATCTTCAAAAATCCATATCTCTATTGAAAATTGTTGCATTTACAAAAACCAAATTAATTTTGAATAAGCGATTCTTCGACCATTGAGGATATTGTTTTAAGGATTTTTTTCTACGCGTCTTGTATTTTTTCTGCGATGTTTTCATTCAAGTGCTTAAAAAAATAAAATTAAAATTTTCAAAAATTCATATCTCCATTAAAAATTGTTGAATTTACAAAAACCAAATTAATTTTGAGTAAGCGATTCTTCGACCATTGATGGTATCGTCTTCAGGAATTTTTTCTGCGCGTTTTATATTTTTTTCTGCGATGTTTTCATTCAAGTACTCCAAAAAATTAAAACGATAAAGTTCAAAAATCCATATCTCTATTGAAAATTGCCGAATTTACAAAAACCAAATTGATTTTGAATTAGCTATACTTTGGCCATTAAGGATAATTTTTGATGGAATTTTGTCTGCGCGTTTTATATTTTTTCTGCGATGTTTTTATTGAAGTGCTCAAAAAAATAAAATTAAAATTTTCAAAAATTCAAATCTTCATTAAAAACTGTTGAATTTACAAAAACCAAATTAATTTTAAATAAGCGATTCTTCGACCATTGAGGATGATTTTTTATGGAATTTTGTCTGGGCGTTTTATATTTTTTCTGCGATGTGTTTATTCAAGTGCTCAAAAAAATAAGATTAAAATTTTCAAAAATTCATATCTCCATTAAAAATTGTTGAATTTACAAAAACCAAATTAATTTTGAATAAGCGATTCTTCGACCATTAAGGGTATTGTTTTAAGCAATTTTTCTGCGCGTTTTATATTTTTTCTGCGACGTTTTCATTAAAGTGCTCAAAAAATTAAAACGAAAATCTTCAAAAATCCATATCTCTATTGAAAATTGTTGAATTTACAAAAACCAAATTAATTTTGAATTAGCTATGCTTCGGCCATTGAGGATGATTTTTCATGGAATTTTGTGTGGGCGTTTTATATTTTTTCGTGCTCAAAAAAAAAATAAAATTTTCAAAAATTCATATCTCCATTAGAAATTGTTGAATTTACAATAACCAAATTAATTTTGAATAAGCTATACTTCGACCATTGAGGATATTGTTTTAAGAAATTTTTTCTACGCGTTTTATATTCTTTTCTTTCACTCCAAATAATTTTCGAATTTTGAACTGAATCAAGGATATACCGGGTGTGGCACTTAAGACGCCTCGGACCATAGCTCCTTTACGATAAAAGCTATCGAAAAAAATCTAAGAACAAAGTGGTGCATAGTTACCGTCGCTATGTTTTAAAAATATTTCTAATCATCAGTGGCGTGCCGTACTCCAGTGGCGTACCAAACTTATGTTTTTTTTTAAATGGAATGCCCTATTTTTTATTGCAGATTTGGAAAGTGCTCGACGAGTACTTATTTTTTTATCTAACATGTTATACCCTTCACTTTAGCGGTTTCGCTGTTATAACCCCTTCTTTCAAAATTGCGCCCCATTTTTGAGATTTTTTTGTAGAGAAACTAATTGACGCCGGCGCCTAAATTTTGAATTGAGGTACAGGCTAAGACCTCGTATACCTTCACATAATTTTTTTTCGGGTAATTTATGGAAAAAAAATAATTTTTGATTGATCTTCGCATGTTGTCATTTTTTCCGAAAATTTCAAATGGCACCCCCCTAAAAAAATTACGGCGTTGTACAGCCAAAACTCTAAATTTTTCATTGGTGTAAAAAAAAATACACATTGCATAACAAAATTTCGGAGAAAAAAGGAATTTCATCGCAAATGTCGGGAAACGTTTTCCGTTCCCAAGTGTGCCATGAGAAAACAAAAGATTGGTAATTGTCAAAGTAAATTATTAGACGTCAGTAGCAGCCATAAGTCATTTTTGATAAACGTTCTAAAAATGTTCCGAACTCAAGAGGAAATGGTTGACATGATATTTATTCTTGGAGAATGTAACAAGAATTGTTTCTTGGCATCACGAGTGTACGCTGCGAGATATCCGCACAGGGCACATCCAAAAGAACGTGCGTTTCAAAAAGTGTTGGAGAGATTTACTACTACGGGAAGTGTGAAACGGCCAAGGAGAGTTAGAAAGAAGGCAGTTATTACCGAAAATAATGAACTGCGGTATATCACCAGAAGTTGCGGTTATGCCTCCAGCAGGAAGGTCGTCATTTCGAACATTTAGTTTAAGTTGTTAAATTTTCTTTATCTGCATTTTTCATATCATGTTGAATAAATAGGTACATACTATTATGTTGACCGTAACATGCGAAGATCAATCAAAAATTATTTTTTTTCCATAAATTACCCGAAAAAAAATTATGTGAAGGTATACGAGGTCTCAACCTGTACCTCAATTCAAAATTTAGGCGCCGGCGTCAATTAGTTTCTCTACAAAAAAATCTCAAAAATGGGGCGCAATTTTGAAAAAAGGGGTTATAACAGCGAAACCGCTAAAGCGAAGGGTATAACATGTTAGATAAAAATAAGTACTCGTCGAGCACTTTCCAAATCTGCAATAAAAAATAGGGCATTCCATTTAAAAAAACATAAGTTTGGTACGCCACTGGAATACGGCACGCCACTGATAATTAGAAATATTTTTAAAACATAGCGACGGTAACTATGCACCACTTTGTTCTTAGATTTTTTTCGATAGCTTTTATCGTAAAGGAGCTATGGTCCGAGGCGTCTTAAGTGCCACACCCGGTATATAGCAGGATATATATGGTATAGCAGATAATATAGCCAAAATATTACCTGCAGGTATAATATCAAAAGGAACTCTATTTACGTGACCAGGTGGACAATTATCAGCAGAATCATATCAAAAACATTTTTGATATGATTCTGCACTTTTTTTTCAAACACCCATAACTTGGTGCCATATCGTTGTAGGAACTTCGTTCTTTAAGTCCTGCATAGGGAATTGATCAAATTTTAATGTTTTCCAACTATGTTCCTTACACACTGTCAAAGTTGGACATGGTTTCCCGAAAAAAAACATTTTTTTTCACAGTGGCGCTGGGGGAGGGCGGAAGGGGTTACGCTTAAGTTCGGAAGCAAGACTTTAAAGAAAACACTTCTCCCTCAAAGATTCATCAAAATCGATTGAAAATAGGCCCAATTATGGCGGTTTGAAAATTGACGAAATTTCACGAATTTCTAGTGTTTCATTTTTTTCCACCAGTGTAGTTCTTTTTCGGCCATTCATTTAAAAATATTACCTTCCAGCTTGAATGTCACTAGATATTCAAAATAATAGGATTATGACTTAGCTAAACAGTTTGATGAACATTCATCAAAGAAAAATAAATACTAAGGAAGTATTAAAATTTCAACGTTTTGCAAGTTAAGAGTTATGGAATGAAAACGCGCAGTTTTCCGGTTATTGGTTCGTATGAAGGCGTCGTAAATCCGCGAAGGGGGGTTAATTTAAAAAGGAAAAGGGGACGAAAACTATAGTGGAAATATAAATCTGCGGATGTCAACACGTCTTTATACAACATCCAACATTGTGGTCCACCATAAAAAGCTAAACTGCTTGCGCTAATGGCAAGTGTAGCTGCGTTCTTTATAACTTATCATAAATTTCATAGTGTAATATTGTAAGGGAACGGGGCTGCCATTTGTTTTTGCTTCGGTGTTGGCGAGTGATGTATATTTTAATTTTAAAACTAATGGCCTTTTCCTTCAATGTAAATAAAAAATTTAAAGCGCGCCTCCGCCACTGCCTCCACGGCGAAATGTGCAAAATTAAAAACGTCATAATTTACATCCTTTTTTGTCGCATTAAGCAAACACTTAGCGAAAAGGAATACCGGGACAGAGGAAGCGGGGACGAAAAAGTAAATCTCGAGCCAACCAAAGTTTATATTAAAAAATATACAATATTTTAATGCAATTAAAACATTCTTTCTCTCGGCCGTGGCGAGAGTTAATTCAGCGCTTCGGCTGAAAAAGTATTTTGTGTAAGTTTTAAATATAAATGTAAAAACTGACTTTAAATTGCTATATATATATTTTAATGAAACTTGGATTTTTCCTCTTCTCTTTTCCTCCAACCCCTCCTTCTCCTCGTCCAGGTTATATTTAAATTTCTTTTAATTTAAATCGGTAATCTCCAGATCTACGTGCGCCAGGAAATGAAATGAGAAAAAAGGAATATAACGAAAGGATATTATGAATTATACCTTTTTTATATACCCCCGCCGCTTTCCCCGCTTCTAATTCGATAAATCCCAATTTATAACTCTAATACTTCTTTCGCAATCCACTCGACATACTAATTTCAAAGATAATAAATACAAAAGACGGAGAAATAAATGCTACAAATTGCGACCAGACGCACGATGAACAATATTATTAATAACATCCTTCTCCACCGAGGATGGATCAAATGTAATTAAATTTATTGTGATTTTATGGTGTTTTGTAGTATTTTGTAAGTTTCTGTTAGTAAATGTATCGAAGAAAATTGCGTTTAGCATTAGCCAATAAACTGTGAATAAGACGGCTAAGGATGCTATATTTGTAGGTAAACCGGTTATTGCTGTATAGCGTGCTTTCAATAATTCACCGAACATAGGGAACGCAAGAGGCGGAATAAGAGTACTTTTGTATAAAACATTTTTCGAAATTTTGAAAAGCAAGCACGTGATTGACCGTTTCCAGAGCTCTGAAACACCCTATATAACATAGAAATGAATTAAATTACTTATTTAGAATCACATAATTTTACTGTAGCTTGAATCTATTTTCTGAACTTTTTTTAGCGTTGACAACTAGGATATCTGCCACAACTCTGTGTGTATATTTCTGAACTTATACATGCATTTTTTTTAAATAATTTAATTATTTATTTTATTAGTAGTTAAGTTAGTAAAAACGTATATTTCCGATCAATTAATATCATGTCCTTTTTGTTGTTTTCACTTTTTTAAGGTTCTTATAAGCTTGTACCTTCGTAAAGATTTAATCAATCAAAAAGCTTAAAGAGATTTTATTGGAAGATTGTCGACCGGACAGTTTTCGTTGTCCACGTAACTTTTCCTGAAAATTACTTATAAATTTAATATCTCTGAAATTTAATAAACTCCATAAAAGGCGTATTCACCTTTGCAATGATATTCTTAGACAGTTATTGCATTTGACAGCCTAGGCCTAACTGACCCATCGATCATGTGGAAATTACTTATATCTTTTAAACTAAAATATAAAATATAGAATTTGAAAACACAAACACACCTGAAAATGCACGTTTAGCTGAAATAATTAACATATTTGTCAGAATTTGGTTCTTGTTTGACGCGTGGTGAAACATTTTTAATATTCAGGATTGTCAAAATTCCCAAATAATGATTTAAAAATCGAACTAATAGTAATAAAAAAAATAATGTCAAACCAACCATCCTAAATAGAATTGAATAGTTTCAAGTCTTGCTATTATTTGCTACTCTATAGTTTAGTTTTTATTAAATTTTAACAACTATTAAAATTGTCGGTATGTTTATTTTTCTTAAAATTATTATTCAATCTAGGTTGTAGATATTTTGAATGTTTATATCCAAAGATTGTCTACTATGTAAATATTTACAAATTATAACGAACATTTAAAGATACATTTTTATGACCACACACAAGTTCTACCGTGAGATCAAAAAATCGAAAATAGTTGGCAGCCCTTAAAACATAACCTAACTAACAGTAGTTCAGTAACCTTAAAAAATCACAAGACGTCAGAATTAACAAAATGTACACTGCACTGTATTGGAGAATTCCAGACTGCCAAAAAAAAAGCGCCACTAGAAAAATCGCGAAAAAAATCGATTTTTCAAACCGTCGTAACTTGGTTCAATCCGGTCGAAAATCGATGAATCTTTCAGTTTGGGAAAGATTCAAGTTTTATCTTTAAGAGTGTGTAGTTGATTTTGACCCCAAGTCCAACCCACCCCCCGTAACAACGCGATGGAAAAAAAATGTTTTTTATGTAAAAAATTGTTCAACTTTGACAAGCTGTACCGTGCGCAAAAAAAATCGGCGGAAAGTTTCACCACAATGGCAGAAAAATTTAATCAATTCCCTTCAAATGCCTTAAAAATTCGAGTCGTTTCGATAGTTTGGAGCAAAGTTATGAATTTAAAAAAAAAAAAATGAAATTTTTCACTTTTTTGACCATAACTTGAGTAATTTTGCACCAAAATCGATGAACTTTTGCAGTCTGAACAGTTTCAAATTTTCTCTTCAAGGTAATGTGATTTGTTTTGTTGCTAAAACTATTCCACCCCCTAAATAAAAAAATGTTTTTGAAGTTTAAATGTACAAATTTGGTTTCTTGTACCGTGTGAAAAAAATCGCGGACTCAATCGGTCATGATTGTCATCGGTCATGGCAATAAAGTTCAATCAAATTCCTCCAATTTCCTCAAAAATTCAAGTCGATGCGATAATTTGGCGCGAAGTTATGCAGTTTTGAAAAAAAAAAATACATTTTGCGCCTTTTTGGCCATAACTAGGCAAAATTTCGCACGAAACTAGATGGAATTTTGCGATCTAAGAAGTTTTCGACTTTCCTGACCCCCTACAAAAAGTGTTTTGGATTGACAAAAAATGTTAAATTTTTACAACTTGTTTTCATTATGTCTTTTTTTCAAAAATTCATAACTTTGCTCCAAATCATCGAAACGACTCGAATTTTTAAGGCATTTGAAGGAAATGAATTACATTTTACTGCCATTGTGGTGAAATTTCCCGCAGATTTTTTTTGCGCACGGTACAGCTTGTCAAAGTTGGACAATTTTTTTACATCAAAAATATGTTTTTTCTATCGCGTTGTTACGGGGGGTGTGTTGGACTTGGGGTCAAAATCAACTACACATTCTTAAAGATAAAACTAGAATCTTTCCCAAACTGAAAGATTAATCGATTTTCGACCAAATTGAACCAAGTTACGACGGTTTGAAAAATCGAGTTTTTTCGCGATTTTTCGAGTGGAGCTTTTTTTTGACGCCGAGTGTATATTGGCAGTCTGGAATTCTCAACTACACATTCTTAAAGTTAAAACTTGAATCTTTCTCAAACTGAAAGATTCATCGATTTTCGACCAAATTGAACCAAGTTACGACGGTTTGAAAAATCGAGTTTTTTCGCGATTTTTCGAGTGGAGCTTTTTTTTAACGCCGAGTGTATATTGGTAGTCTGGAATTCTCAACTACACATTCTTAAAGATAAAACTTGAATCTTTCTCAAACTGAAAGATTAATCGATTTTCGACCAAACTGAACCAAGTTACGACGGTTTGAAAAATCGAGTTTTTTCGCGATTTTTCGAGTGGTGCTTTTTTTGACGCCGAGTGTATATTGTCAGTCTGGAATTCTCAACTACACATTCTTAAAGATAAAACTTGAATCTTTCTCAAACTGAAAGATTCATCGATTTTCGACCAAACTGAACCAAGTTACGACGGTTTGAAAAATCAAGTTTTTTTCACGATTTTTCGAGTGGCGCTTTTTTTTGACGCCGAGTGTATATTGGCAGTCTTGAATTCTCAACTACACATTCTTAAAGATAAAACTTGAATCTTTCGCAAACTGAAAGATTCATCGATTTTCGACCAAATTGAACCAAGTTACGACGGTTTGAAAAATCGAGTTTTTTCACGATTTTTCGAGTGGCGCTTTTTTTTGACGCCGAGTGTATTTTTGTATGTTCAGAAAATGTGCTGCCAACTATTTTCGACTTTCTGATCTCACTTTAGTGGTAGTTATTTATTTTTTTATTGCTTTATTGGAGAGTAATACACCTTTATTTATTATATATTGAATACTTGTTGTGCTACTTTCTTGATGGAACCATATTTTCAAGTTGGGTAAAGTAAAACGCTTGTTTTGTTCCATAATTTTATATTCAGTTGCCTGACACGTGTTTCGATCGGTTAGGATCATTTTCAAAGTTAAACTAATTAGCAACTGATAATAAAATTATGGAATAAAACAAGCGTTTTACTTTACCCAACTTTATTTATTATTATAACTGCCGAAAATGTTTTGCAACAAAATTAAATTATTATTATTATCGCATAAAATCTTTCTTTTTTTGACATCTAATTTGAAAAAATACTAATAATAATTTTTCGGGTCTTCAGGCATTCTCCATTTTTTTTCCCACACGCAATCAACGTTAAACATCTTCGCACGATTTAAATATAATAAAATCCCCAATGTTAATTAATATCCACGAACTCGCCGATAATATTTTCATTAATTGCATTCCTGATTTCAATCAAGTCGGAATTATTCGCGACCGTAAAAATCCGCTTGGTGCGGCACGGAATTCGATTCGCAAATGTTATTCATTATTAAATTGTAATAAATGTGTGGAAAATACGATGACGTTTTATGTGCATTTTATTGTATGAGATTCGCATTTAATTATATGAACATCTACGGCCGAATCCTCGGAAAATTTAATTGAGATTCTGGAATTTAATTAGAATTAATTAATGGTTCGGCCTCTTCCCCCACCGTTTCTTCTATTACAAAACTTTTTTCTCGAAATGTTCTTTCGTAAAGTAAGTTTTAAAATTGTGTCACTAATATAAATTTGGTATAAATATATCGTTCGTTTGTCACTTCCCCCTCCGTTTCTTCTATTCGTAACTTTTCTTTCTTCCTGAAGTAAGTTTTCAAATTGTCTTCCTTAATGGTACAAATGTGTCGATAATTTGTTTACTGGTTAACAGTTTTTACAACAATCTAGAATACAAAGAGGATATGATGTATGTAATGTTAGCCCTCAATTAAATTGAATATAAGCCTTCAAAATATTAAAATATTACATCCTAGTGATGAGAAACTGCTTAGATTTAGACACAGACTTCCTGTTAGGCTTTGTAAAACAAATGTTGATGTAACAATGGGACCTGTGTACTTTTTTGTATTGGCACGAATTTTAAAATAAATAAATAAACTGCCGTCGATTTAATTGTATAAAACGAATTTTCGAATTAATTATTTTCTTCAAAAACTAGTAGTAATTCCAAATCATAAAAATATTGCAAGGTATTGGGAATACCTTTTTTTATGATTTAACATGTTGACAAAGGTTCGAGCGACAGTGTATCGAAGGAAGAGTATGCCCATAGCGGCGCGAGCAGCATGTGCTCGAGGACAGAAGAGGCTTAGCTTCAACTAGCACCGCTCTCAAGCGGCGTAGGTTACTATGACGACGAAATCAACACTGTCCTACCGAGTATGCCTGAGCATGCTGCAGTGAGAAATGTATATCATTCCATGCTCGTTGTACAATATATCATTTCATACGATAAGACTTGATGATAATGCCAATCCTCATCGACCTACCAATCAGGTTAGGTGTTAGCAGTTCTTCACTATGTATTAGATGTTCGGATAAATCCATTCTAAGCTCTTTCGTGGGTGCAGCCTCGCAAGATATATCTTAAGATTTATTGGGGTCATAAGGAGCAACAAGCAGCGAGCATAGAGAACAAACAGCATAAAGATATGTGATCCGAGCCGGTGAAATAAAGTAAATACGTGCAAAATTATAACAGCGCAACAGTTTTATTTCGCGGCGGAAACAATGGCCGCTTTACATTTTACAACATTTAAAGAAATATATCAGCCCGGGATCGGGATTTCCATAGAAAAGGTATTTAAATCGAGAATTAGAATAGTAATAAAGTAATAAAATAGCTTTTAAAGTTATTGTACGTCCACAAACGCTAAAGTAACTCTATTTACATATTTATATGACATGTTGTACCGCCATGATACGTCGTCCACACATGAGTAGCGGAGTGTGAAAGCACTAAATGAAAACGTTCAAAATGGGATTTATATTTTACACGGCGGCAATGTCATATTTTATTCATGTACCGAATATTCTATAATTATGTACAGGGTGTACGGGGCCAATTTTCCATTATACTTTCACCAATATAATTGCGCCCCTTTAAAGTATTTTATTAAAACACAAATCGCCATTCAATTATTTACACCAATTAAACACGCTCGTTGTTGTTATAACCTTGTATTATATATGTTGTACAAATAATTACATGTTGATAAACATATGAAATATCATGTTTTTATAATTGCAATGTTAAATTTATTTTATTTGTTCGATTTTATGATTCCTTTAATGGCCATAAAATGTACAAACCTCATTAAAACTTTTCAAATATTTGTACATTTTTAAATAAACGGCAAGAAAATTCATTTTTGCTGAAGATTAACAAAATTTTCATCAATTTGAACAGTGGCTCTTCGTAGAACATGATGGTTGAGCCACTTATACAATATTTCGCCATTTTAATAATTCGTTTGATGCAGACACAAAAATTGACCGAAATGTTTAATAGATAATTTAGCCTTAAGTCTGATTTTCTTAAATAGTCCTAATAAGAGATTTACAAATTAATTTCGTATTTTTATTTTATTTTAAACAATGACTAAAATTTGTCTTAAAACCAATGAATTTTCACACATTTTTCAATGCGCTTAGACACAACAATTTGAATACAGAAAATGCTCAACTTTACTGTTTTATTCTAGTTGGCATTCGATTGCCTTAAAACTACTAGTAAAGTGGAAGAATTTACTTCGGTTAACTTACGACACACGTCTTAAGACACACTTCATTGGTCATTACCATCGCGATTAAATGATGACATTACAGTAAATTGCCTTTCGGGCCGAAACGCTATAAATTAATTCACTCTACACGTGTTTTTAAATTCCTTTCAAGTGTATCTCGTTCCACCTAAACGGCATTTTACAGATTTTCTCTGCTTAAAAATTATTATTACACGTCAGCGTTTTTACGCGCCGTCGTCCACTTCCTCTCATTTGCATACTAATTTTTAATCTCTATTCTAATTATTGCCGTATTAATCCTATTCATAATTTTGGCCAAACGTTTTATCATCCTTTAATTTACATTTAATTAAATTTTAATTTGTGCGCAGAAACACCTCATGACTTATCATTATCTATTCATAAAGATTTATAAGACTACTTACCTTGGTTTATTATATTTTAATACAGAATCAAAAATAAATCTGGTTGATATTTTGAAAGGTTGAATGGTTTCCATAAACCAGGAAATCTCCTTTCATATTAGGAGAATAAAATCAACATGGTTAATCTTTTGTTTTGTTTAAATTAAGTACAAATGTGTGGATGATGAAATTCTAATTGGAATAATTTAAAAAATCCTAAATGTAGCTATACCATATCCACCCATAGATTAGACTTTTTTGGCATCTTTAGTGACAAACACTAGAAAGTGAAAAGTACCAACACGGCTATGAAAAAAATGTAATTTTGCAGCACGTTAGGTTGGTACCGGTATACTTCTAATAAATTCATACGCGAAGTCGCCAACAGACACATTATTGACAGTTTGTTATAATTATTGTATGTTATTTTTTCGGCATATGAAGCTTGTTCAATCCGCCAGAGGTACCATTTAACTATGTGTATTGATTTCTATATATTTATTTATATATAATCATTATTTATCCGAACGGCCACTTCTTCATTCGGAAAAAGTGACCGCCCGGAATGGATTCGAACCCACAACCACGGGGCCCGTGAGCAGGAGCTCTACTCACTAGGCCACCGCGGCCCAATGATAATGATTGTTCTTGAGTTTTAATTATTTTTCGAATTTCCACCATGGAGAACGTTCTAAACGATTTTCGTAATAATTTATAACTACAATTTTTACATTTCCCGCAAAGTTTCGTAAGTAGTTGTTCGGCAATCTAGTGGGATTTCTGTCACTCAAGTTGTCAAAAAAGTCTAATCTGTGGGTAGATACAGTATATCTACTTTTAACTGATAAAGTTAATCGTTAAAATAACATCGGAGGCATGTTCACACATTTGATCAAGTTTTTCAAAAATGATTTACTAGCAAACAATATTCATTCCATTATCATAAATTAATACTCGTTGATAATGAAAACATTAGAATTTTCCAAAATGCACATCCGCTAATTATAAACAATTTAAATGTATAAACTAATGACATCATATCTGATTCAAAATCTAAATCCAAGGAAGCATCTAATGGGTTATTTACATAAACACTCAATTCCTTTTAAATCGGTTATTTAATAAGAAACTGGTGATTCATAATTTTCTCAGTCGTTAAGAAAATATAAATATATATTTTCCTATATATTATTTATACATGGTAGCATGCAAGTCATGGTTTATAATTAAAATTAATATTCTCAATTTTAAATGCTCTTTGAACTTAACTTGCATTTTGTAAAAATAAATTTATTTTATATGGAAAACTTTTAATGTCCACAGCATAATTTGTTTTGTATGATTTAATTAGACGTTTTTGACGCTAATTGATTATTACTTATTACTAGTTAATATTAACACTGTTGCGATTTTCTTTGCAACGCTATTATCGCACTGATTCATACATTCAAAAAATTTATTCAAGATATATTATTTAAGTTTTCGTTCGATATTGTACGAATCTTTGAAGGACAAAGAAATAAGGTAAACGTAGATCTCTAAAATCCTTAATTAGAAAGACAAAATTTGGATTGCAGATATAAAAATGCATCGTTATTTTTACTTTCTCCGTTACGAAGTACGAGAAAGTATTGTGATCGTGATTTTTTTTTCAAATTTTTTTTTTTACGGAAATATCTATTTTAGATTCGTCTCTAGATGCCATTTCAACAATTTCTGGAAATTTTTTTGTTTGTGTGTGTCTGTGCGTGCTGTATCTCAAAAACTAATAGAGCAATTGCTATAAAACTTTGAACATAAGTGTTATTTAATAATCCGAAGAACTGAAAAGCTTTTGGTAAAATTTCGTATTTTCGAATATTTACCATAACAGTTATTTGTTCTTTTAGCCGTTTTCCTAACTTTTTTCCGGTCTTTTTTAAAAGACCTTTCTTCGAGGATTCTTTCAGGTCTTTTTAAGAAATTTTTTTCAAGACTTATTTTTAGGACTTTTTCTTCCAGCATTTCTCGGTACGTCTTCGGGACTTTCTTAAGAACAAATTTTTCAGAATGTTCTTCATGACTTTTTTTGCATGAGGGGTGGGGGTATATTGTATAAGTGGCTCTACCGTCAACATGTTCCACGAGCCGCCACTGGCTGTGTATTATTCATTATATTTTCAGCTTTAATAATTAATTCTTCTACCTTCAAACTGGTTATTAAGAGGTTGTAATCGTCTGCATATACTTCTATTGTACCATTATTTTGTCTTATTAGGTAGGGTAGGTCGTTTACAAAACTTAGGAATAGTACAGATCCTAAATTACTTCCTTGTGGAATCCCAATATTTGTTTTAATTTTATAATTTTGCTGTTGAATTCATTATAGCCTGTTTTTAGAGAATGAATTATGTTATATATTTTCGTTGGTATCGGTAGTGGGCTTTAAAAATATGGTATTGTTATTTTTCTGGGAAAAGTCTGTTATCTCCGTTGTGTAATTTTGATTGCCCTTATTTATTATTGTTTTAGAGACAAGATTTAAAAAAAGTTATTAATCTCATCTTGCCTATTTTTTAGAGCGGGATTAGTCTTTTGCCACTTTATAATTTCATTTACATTCCAAGTTATTTTTTGGGCTTTGTGGTCGGAAATATGAGTTTGAAAGACTACCGTATCCAGATCTGTTTCTACAAAATACACTTTTTTTCAAACACCCATAACTTGGTGACAAATCATCGTAGGAACTTAGTGTTCTTTGAGTCCTGCATAGGGAATTGATTAAGTTGTAATGCCTTTATAGTGCATTGAGTCGACAAAATTTTTCCAACTCCGTAGACATCGTCAAAGTTGGACATGGTTTCCAGAAAAAACATTCTTTTTCATAGGGGTGCTAGAGGGGGGCGGTTACGCTTAAGTTCGCATGCATAACTTTAAAGAAGACACTTCAAAGTTTTCTGCCCTCAAAGATTCATCAAAATCGATTGAAAATACGTCGAGTTATGGCGGTTTGAAATGGTCGAAATTTCCCGAATTTCAAGTGTTTCATTTTTTTTCCTTCAATGTGTATTTGTTATTATGTTATCTATTATAGTAGACTTTGTGCTTGTTATTCGTGTTGCTTCATTAATGGTTAGTTTGGCGTTGTATGATTCTATTAAATTTACGAATTCAAATGACTCTTCTAGAGTATTGCTGCTGGTGTCTATGTTAAAGTCACCCTGAGTTTTCTTGCCTAAGTTGACTCAACTCAAAAGTGCCAAAACTGGAGGTACCCGTTTTTGCTACAAGCCCTTCAATTGATTAAAAGTTTGATTTTTGAAAACTCGTTGGAGAATTTTGATAATTCAAAAAAGTGCAGATTTGAAAGATTTTTTAGAGACTATGTAGCATTTACTGAAATTTGTGGTGGCCAGTTTGATTATTGAAAACACGTTGGAGAATTTAGATGATTAAAAAAATCGGTAGATTTTAAAGATCTTTCAGTATTAGTATTAGTATTACTCATGCTAGTAACAAAATCGTTTTACATACGTCAATACAAACTAGTTTGGCGAACAATTTTTAAAATGCAGGCGATAGAGTTGATTTTGAAGGTTTGACTGAAGTAAATCGAAGTGCGTTATTTTCAGATTGCTTTATCTCAAGAAACTTTGAGTTGTGGTAGAGAATTAAGTCCACAGGTTCTTAACCACCGTACCTACTAATGCTTTGATTTTGTTGTTATCAATTACAATGTAATATTAGTTACTACAGTCAGAAAAATCTGGGATATGGGAAAATTATACATTGGTGTCTAATTGATGATTATTTCCTAATCTCGTTGTTGAATTTAAAAATACGATTTGCACTGAATGTCCTGAAAACTAGTTATTTATTTATTGCCAGTAATCCAATTGTTAAATAGATTCCATAGGTATGACAAACATCATATTTATAAAACCTGTGAATCCCAATTATAATCCGTTCAAGAACCACCTCACCTAATTAAAACAAACTAATTAGTAGGGGTAACAATATAATTTACTAATTGGATTTGCAACAAAACAGTCGACGAAATGTTGCGTTGGAATAATAGAGCGGAGGTTCGTTATTATTATTTAATTTAACGTATGCAGTAAACGCGGCCTTCTTATACCAATATAAATGCAGTATCTATATATGTATATGCATGCAACAATAATTTCTATTAGCGAGTTGCGCACGTGTGTAAGAGAAGAGAGCAGAGCATATGCGGCCGCTTAATCATTTACAATTAACAAAACACAGTAACCAGATGACGGGGAACACATCAATGCACATTCTAACGTAAATATAGCTGCACACTGTTACGTTACGAATACATGCAAATAACATGTGTTTATTTTGCTCAATATGTTTTGCCTCGATTCATTATTCCTATATGTTAAATACATCCATACACTGGCGTACGTTTAGATGCCGCGCGCCATTCGCCCTACAGATTCCTTTTGCAATACTCGAGGAAATCGAACCCATTTCCCCGATGCAACTAGAAATATTTATATTTTTAACGTGGAAACGTAAACTTGCGGCGAACGACGATTCTTGTAAATATCAACATTAATTTATTGTATTTCTCGGTATTTGTTAAACACGACGAGTGCTCATATTTTCTTAAATAAACAATTCCACACAAATACAAATTCCCCACGGTCATTTGTTATCTTCTTCTATTCATAAATAACTTTACAATTCTAATACTAATAACGTATAGAAATTTATTCTTATAGAATTTGATTACACACATCAAGTCTTGCCTGTAGTAATGAGTTCACTATTGCCGTGCAAAATCAAAGTACACTGCGCAATACGTCTCGAGTGCTTGGCACAACTCTAACACCGCAACCGCCAGCAGCGGGAAGTTCAAAAAGTTTCTTTATTTCATCATCATCAATCAGCTTGTAGCGTCCACTGCTGGACATAAGCCTGCATTAGTTACACCCATTCTTCCATTTGCTGCGCTGCTTGTATCTAGTTGGTTGTGATACGTTTTAAAATGTCGCTCCATCTCGTTGGAGGTCGACCTCTACTTCTATAGGCCTCTTGTCTAGTCCACCTGTCTTTCGTCATTCGTGCTACGTGGATGATTTGGGAATTGTCGTAAGCATCTATGCTATTCGTCCACTAACGATATATAGTTTTGAGATTTCATTTAAAAATGAATGGGGCATACATCAAACATCCATGAACCCGCACGACCACTTCTCTGTTCCGAAAAAGTGACCGCACGGATGGGATTCGAACCCACGACCACGAGGCCCGTGAGCAGGAGCTCTACTCACTAGGCCACCGCGGCCCCTTATTCATGCTACGTTTCCTGCCCAATTCCACTTCATTATTTATTAAGAAGCAAACGGGTTAATATCGATTTATTGCAACTACGCATCTGCATATAAAAATCCACTCGTTAACACTCACCCCCCATTTTTTTCCATACCTGCCCGCACCACCCATTCCACTAGCATTTCAAATTCTCCCGTATGCATTTTTTCATTTTATTATTTATATCTATAAAAATACACGTTTTTGTAAATAAATTTAAATGTTTCGTTTGTTTTAAATTAAAAATACGATTTACTTTGCAAATATTAAAAGCGCGCTACGATATAAATGCAAAAAAATACACACAACCGAGGAATTCGCATGCACACGTATACGAGGGGGTGCAGATGAGTGATGAGAACTAAAAATATAAACACCCCCCGCTGCAATATTTATATACTAAATTACGTTTTTTTTTTTTTTTAATGTCGGCGTCGGTTCGAGGGAAATAAATTAATGTCAAAACACGATCCGCATTTACAATTTAAAGATGGGCAACGCGCGCCCCGGCTCGTATTTAATTTTCATTAGTTAAATCTGGATGAATAATTTTTAGTCGTTTAGTTGTATTTACATGCAGTGCACCGGATTAACACTTGATATCACTCAACATCAGGCTTTATTTTTATTATCGCACCGGTGCTAATTTGTTCTGGTTTAATCTTAACGCCGCACTCGTTAAGTTAATGATTTTTATACATTTTATTAATTCACTTTATTTAATTTAAAATTCACGTAAAATAAGGGTGCCTCGCTATATCCGTAACATATCGACACCAATTGGTTTTATTGAAAGTTGTTGGAAATGACTTCTACAGTTATTGTCATATAATTCCCGTTGAACGCCAAAACTTTTATTTTAATTTTTGAGAAGATTAGCTGATAGTAACACTATTTGCAGTGGCGGCTCGTGGAACATATTGATGGTAGAGCCACTTATACAAACCCCCTCTTTTTTTTTAAGAAATAAATAACCATTTATCTTCATAGACCAATCGAATATTTTGGCCAAAAAATCAAAAATTTGGAACAAAACAGCCGAAGATCTAAAATATCGGCCAAAAATTCAAAAATCCTGGTTTAAAAATAAAATTGAAGACCAAAAAATTGAAAATTTCTACAAACCAATAGATTTTTTTCGTCAAAAAAAAGAATATTTAAACTCCAAAATAAAAAATCTACAATATAGCCTGAAAACATGAAAAACGAGCGTAAAGATAAAAATTGCAGACAACAAATCGAACATTTCTACAAACCAATCGAATATTTTGGTCAAAATAAAGAAAAATAAAAAATTCTGATGTAAAAATAAAAAAAATCGAAAACTTAAGTAGAATCAAAATAATTTGCCACTTTCAGCCGCCAAAAATAAGTTTCTACCAGAAATAGCAAAAAAAATTCACGAAATAAAATCAATAAACCCAGTTAAAAAATCTAAAATATACGATAAAAAATTGAGACCAAAAATTTAGAATTCTGGCCTAAAAATGGCATCGCTTTTATTTATTTAAATTATTCGTTCGATTGTCCAGAATAACAATAAAATTACGCCTTCTACAACTGTATCAATCGAATCGAGCGCATTCATATGCATTGATTATGTTGTTTTATGTGTGTGTGTGTGTAGGGGGTTGTAAGATATTTATTGAAATGCATTTAATTAGTTTAATGTAGATTTATAGATCAGTTGATATCTGGATGATTTATGCAAGTTTTAATATTATAACTGTATTACTAAAAACATGTTTAATCTATTAGCTAATTGAATGGAATTTGATTATTCAGAAGGATGTGTGTTTTGTGGTGAAATTATGCTTCCTTCAACTAGAATTACAGAACTAGCTTTTATTGCTTAAAAAAAATCGCAAAAATGATTTTTTTCAAATTTCAAATAAAAAAAATATGCAAAAGCTATTCATACTGCACATTTTTGAGGGGCATAATAAAGCAAAACCATTCGAAAATTTTAAATAGTCAAAATTTAAACAAAGCTTTACTTGGTAGCAGGGGCGGCTCGTTATATAGAGCCAAGGAGCCGTGGTACTACCTGCAGTTTCAAGCTCAGCAATAATTTTTAATTAATTAATTAAGGAAGTTAAATTTTTCTTTTATTTTTGTTGTCAAAAATTGTATTTTTCAGCTGACAATAATGGTGTGTTGCAATTGTCAATAATGGTTTGTTGCAGTTGTCAAGAATGCTATTTTTACCTGTTAAGAATTGATTCAGCTGTCAAAAGCAGCATTTTTCATTTTTTTTAATTGTCAAAAATGACATTTTTTAGCTGCCAAAAATTTTACTTTTTGTTGTAGAAAATTGTATTTTTAGCTAACAATAATGGTTTGTTGCAGTTGAAAAGAATGGTATGTTTCAGCTATTAAAAATGGTAGTTTTCAGCTGTTAGGAAATGTATTATTCAACTGTCGAAAATTATATTTTTCAGTTCTCAAAAATGTTATTTTTCAACTGTCAAAAAAGGTATTTCTCGCCTATTAAAATGGTATTTTTCAGCTATCAAAGGCAGCATTTTTGGTTATTGGCATTTTTAGGTGTAAAAACTTGTTCTTTTTGTTGTCAAAAATTATATTTTTTAGCTGACAATAATTGTTTGTTACAGTTGTCAATAATGGTTTGATGTAATTGTAAAGAGTGGCATTTTTCAGCTCTTAAAAATGGTATTTTTCAGCTGTTACGAAGTGTATTATTCAAATGTCAAAAATGATATTTTTCAGTTGTCAAAAATGTTTTTTTTATGTCAAAAAAGATATTTCTCACCTATTAAAATGTTATTTTTTAGCTATCAAAAACAACATTTTTCGGCATTTTTTTTAAATTATCAAAAATAGCATTTTTCAACTGTCAAAATTGTCTTTTTGTAGTCAAAAATTGTATTTTTTAGCAGGCAATAATCATATGTTACAGTTGTTACTAATGGTTTGTTGCAGTTGTCAACAATGGTATTTTGAAAATAGTAGTTTTCAGCTATTAAGAAGTGCATTATTCAACTGTCAAAAATGATATTTTTCAACTGTCAAAAATGCGATTTTCCAACTATAAAAATGTTATTTTTCAGCTACCAAAAAAACAGCATTTTTCAACATTTTTCTTAATTGTCAAAAATGGCATTTTTCAGTTGTCGAAATTTGTATTTTTTGTGTTGTCAAAAATTGTATTTTTTAGCTAACAATAAAGGTTTGTTACAGTTGTCAATAATGGTTTGTTGCAGTTGTCAAGAATGGTATTTTTCAGCTGTTAAAAATGGTATTTTTCAGCTGTTAAGAAGAGTATTATTCAACTGTTAAATATAATATTTTTCAGTTGTCAACAATGGTACTTTTCAGCTGCCAAAAAGGTTTTTCTCACATATAAAAATGGCATTGTTCAGCTATTAAAAGTAGCATTTTTGACATTTTTTAATTGTCAGAAATGGCATTTTACAGCTGTCAAAAATTGTATTTTTTGTGTTGTCGAAAATTGTATTTTCTAGCTGACAATAATGGTGTGTTACAGTTGTTAATAACGGTTTGTTGCAGTTGTCAAGAATGGTATTTTTCAGCTGTTAAAAAAGGTATTTCTCAACTATAAAAATGGAATTTTTAGCTTTTGATGACGCATTTTTGGTCATTTTTTTATTATCGAAGTGGCATTATTTAGCTGTAAAAACTTGTTCTTTTTGTTGTCAAAAATTGTATTTTTTAGCTGACAATAATGGTATGTTATAGTTGTGAATAATGGTTTGTTGTAGTTGTTACGAATGGTATGTTTTAGCTGTTAAAAATTGCATTTTTAAACTGTCAAAAATGATATTTTTCAACTGTCAAAAATGATATTTTTCAACTGTAAAAGTTATATTTTTCAGTTGTCAAAAACGATATTTTTCAGCTGTCAAACACGATATTTTTTAGCTGTTAAAAATATTTTTCAGCTGTCAAGTATTATATTCTTCAGCTGTCAAAAATGATATTTTTCAGCTGCCAAAAATAGCATTTTCCATCTATATAAATGGTATTTTTCAGCCATCAAAAGCAGCATTTTTTTACATTTTTCAACTGTCAAAAATGGCATTTTTCAGCTGTCAAAACTTGTATATTTTGTTGTCAAAAATTGTTTTTTTTTTGTTGTCAAATTTTTTTTTGTTGTCAAAAATTGTTTTTTTTTTGTTGTCAAAAATTGTTTTTTTTTGTTGTCAAAAATTGTATTTTTTTAGCTGGCAATAACGGTATGTTTCGGCTGTCAAGAATGGTAATCCCCAGCTGCTGAAAATAGTATTTTTCAGCTGTCTCAAGTTGTATTTTACAGTTGTAGAAAACGGTAATCTTTAGCTACCAAATATGCTGTTTCAGCTGAAAAAAAAAACAGTATTTTTCAACTAATAAAAATAGTTTCTTTTAGACATTTTTGAATTGTCAAATATTGTATTTTTCAGCTGTCGAAAGTTGTATATTTCGCTATCGAACCATGGGCGGCTCGTTATATAGAGCCAAGGAGCCATGGCACTACGTGTAGTTTCAAGCTGAGCAAGAATTTGTAATTAACACTTTTTCGCCAGTTACTTTGGGACTAGGAAGATAAATCGTCCTTCCTTTCTTCAAAGAAGGAGGGGGGAAGGGGAGTATATTATATAAGTGGCTTTACCATTAACATGTTCCACGAGCCGCCACTGCTTGGTAAAATTAATATCTATTTCATATTAATATCCCTAATAATATAATTAAATATAAGTTTACTTAAATTTGTGTACTTTCAGATAATTTAACATTCCATTCTGTTCTATTTCTTAATGTACCATAATTTTTCCGAATGATAATAATTTTAGTGTCTTCACTTCATCTTTTCTTTCGTTGGTCACCTGCTGGAGGCTACTTTTTTTTCGATGCCTGAAATTATATCATTGTCCTGTAATTATGGCACACATTTAAATTCCGCACTTGTTTTATAGGCGTACGATTTCAGCACCTGCATTTAAGCCCGTCCGAAAATAAATTATAAAATTGACAGTTGGCTTTCTTATACATTTTCGTGTATACGTACGACAGGTCATTTTTTTTGTAATCTTATTAATATTCATTCATGCAAACGAGATCAAAATTGTTGGGCAGCACATTTACGTAGACTAACGAAAGTTTCTAAAACCAAATAAATGGTAAAGTTAGAAACGGCAAAGTGGCGGAATCTATTGCCTGAATGCTGTACTGAACCAAATCCGGGTGGCTTTAACACCGACAAGATATGGACATTGCCAGCGGCGGCAAATTTAACAATATTAATGTGAACATTAAATATTGTTCCCCCATCTCCCATCTGATGGGGGAACAATATTTAATGTTCACATTAATTGGTTCAGTACAGCATTCAGGCAATAGATTCCGCCACTTTGGCGTTTCTACCTTTAACGGTGTTTGGAATACTTATATTCCAATAGTAATCTCCGTTTCCCCATCAGCAACTAACTACACTGATGAGACCTGAAAGGTCGAAACCGGTCTATAGGTGTTCTGATGGGGGAATAATATTTAATGTTCAACCAAATGGTAATTTATAAAGATCCTCTTAAGTAATACATTTTTCCGTTCAACGTTTAGTAAAGTAAGCCGTGATATTTAACTATTAAGTTGGAAGCGGGAAATTTTGACACAAATTAAATTAATTCAAAGCAAAGAAATCGTCTTAAACATTTAATTTTACAATTGTGCGACCTAAGGTCTATCTGGTAACCACATTTCCCGCCATATCACATTAGCAGGGCTCGATTTTAGTTATCCAAATTGGTATAGCACTAAAGGTTATTGCAGCTCGAGTTCTTGGCAATATCGTTTGTTGTAGAATCTATCATTTAATACATGATAAAAAAATCCGAAATTTCTCACTTACGCCAGTATATGATTATCGCCTGTCCATTGTTAAGTAGACAGTAGTTAGGTAAAGTATAAATGGCGAAATTTGCATATCAATTTAGCATCAAGTTATTAGAAAAAAGCAACAACAAAAACAGGAACTTTGAATAGACAACAGCGTACATACAATTCATTGTTGGTAGCAGCGTTTAAAAAGATGTTGATTAATCGCCGACGTAAAAGTGCTATTATAATATTAAGCTAGTGTTCGTACGTTCTCATGGCAATGCATGACAGTGGTCGATGTTTATCTGGTCGTAACGGGAATAGAAGTAGATAATAATGTGGCGTTGGAAAATATTTGTAAAATGTCCCAAATGTGGATAGGGGACGGGACAGGAGCAGAGAGTGGAGCAACACGTACCTACACTATCCGCTTACAGTGATTTACACGAGTTTGCAAATAAACCATGTTAAAAGTGCAGTTGCAACGAGCGGTGGTGCAGTGCATGTTTTAAACGGTTAGTTTGCATAGCCTCTGGGTGCAGTTCACACCAGTCGAGCATGTCAATTACCCGCAACAGCGTTGACAAAATGATGCATCTTCTCCACAAATTGAGGAAATATTTACACAAATTACCTCCGATCATCGCACACGCAGCAAACTATTATTATTTATTTGCATTACATTTAATTGTAATAATACTAATAATGAGAGTTGGATTTTTCAACGGATGATTGACGAGAGCTGCAATTTGCAGGATTATTGATATTATTTCTCCTCAACAACTGATATTTTGCGCATATTTAGGTGTCACAAAACGGGGATCGAGAGGTCGATAGGAAGTTAGGCTAAATGTAATGTAATAATGCATACGAGCATTATTTTTTTAGGAGTTGCGCCTCTCCAGAATGAACCAATGCGTATGTCATGGTTACCTCATTTTTAACTGATAATTATCACTTATTATTATACCATGTAATATGCTGTCTATTTAATGAATTGATGCGCACACATTGCGTCAGCATTTTTTTTAAATAAAAGCAAGGATGTATGACGGAATTGTCGGTTGAGGAGAAGTGAATGATTAGGGAAGTTGGTGTAGACTGCAGGGCCATTCTACCACCAACTTTATTTATAATTTAAAGATGTTCAATTAGGGATATGGATAACCACTAAAATCCATGGACATGAACGACAACTTTTCGTTAAAATAAGCTACCGCCGAGCGCGGGGCTCGAACCCACGTTGACAATCCACTTGGCATATAGAGTCATCCCAAAATCTGGTGTCACATTGCGCAGTGAACATCTTTTTTAAAAGAGGGGACGCTGGAAACTCATAATTCTTCAGCAAGCACCGCCGAGTGAACATAATGTAAATCTAGACGCAGAATCGGTCGCGAAGTGATGATTTATCTTCAATTCAGTGATGCGATTTGTTATCGCGTTCTCTCCGAATAATTTCTCACTCTGCGCAAACTTTATCTCCAGGTATGGCTCTACTTGCTTTTATTAAAATACACTAATTATTTTTACATGGAGCAAACTTGGGACCTTAGGAAACTTGCGCACCGTAAATTCAGGTCTTTCCGAGTTTCTTTTTACTTAAATATAACAGGAATTATATGTACAATCTCACCAAAAACCATCGACTTCCTTGAGTTATAGGGCCCCAAAATTAACACGTCTAAATGAAGACTCTTCATTCCTAACCCAAAATTTCTTCTACATCTCCCTACGTCACCTTCAAAAAATATACAGCACAACGCTTGTAAGTATCTGCGCATCTTATTCGACGAAGAACCAAAGTCAAAGCCAAGGAGCTGAATTTTCGCGTATTAACTTAAAAACGCCAAAGAATTTCCACAAAAACAGACGTTACCATCACACCTTATTACTCGATGGTGCTATACTATTCAACATCAAACCCTTTCCTTTACACCAGATGTACCCAGTTTGTGGTACGCGTACCGGTACGCTATAACTGAATAAAATAATAATTTAAACTGTATTTTTGAGGAAAACAAGCATTGGGAAAGAGGTCATCACTTGAATATTTATGATATCTTTTTCCAAAAATATTTACCTACTGTCTACTACATATCGGCACAACATCTTAAAAATATTTAGAACCTCTTCTCTACACTATATCATCTTTAAGTCGCCGAAAGATCTACACTTTGCTAACTAACCAAACATCGACACCCCAATAAAACACCACTCCATAATCAATCAAATAAACTCGTTCACGAAACTACCAACATGTTTACTTTCTCCGTTACGAAATACGAGAAAGTATTGTGATCGTGATTTTTTTTTTCAAAATTTTTTTTACGGAAATATCCGTTTTGGGGTCCCTAGATGCCATTTCAACAATTTCTGGAAAAAAAAAATTGTGTCTGTCTGTGTGTGTGTCTGTCTGTGTCTATGTGTGTCTGTGCGCGCTGTATCTCAAAAATTAATAGAGCATTGATATGAAACTTTGAACATACGTCTTATTTGATAATCCAAAGAACTGAAAAGCTTTTGGTAAAATTTCGTTCACCGGAAGTGGGTGTTTACCTTAACTATTTTTTGTTTTTTGCCAATATTTTCTTAAATATGAGAAATATCACAAAAACATTTAAACAAATATTGAATACTTTCTTTTCATTTTTGGTTTATAATTATAGAACGATAATAGTTACAGCAAAATGATATTAATAATAATTGTAGAGAATGCCGAAATGAATAACTTATAAAGAATAAGTTTTTTTTTCAAAATCTCTTTAGTTTTTGAGTAAACTGAGTTTTTGAATTTGAAGTATAATTTTTCTATCTTTCATAAATTTGACGTTTTAAACGTCAGTTTCATCCGAGTTCGATGTACTTTTAAAATACGATTTAAATAGAAAATAAACCATGAAACTGTAAATATAAATCATGATATCATCGGAGAAAGTAACATGATGGCCACATCACCATTTTTACTTTCTCCGTTACGAAATACGAGAAAGTATTGCGATCGTGATTTTTTTTTTTTAAATTTTTTTTACGGAAATATCCGTTTTGGGGTCCCTAGATGCCATTTCAACAATTTCTAGAAAAAACAAAATTGTGTCTGTGTGTGTGTCTGTGTGTATGTGTGTGTGTCTGGCTGTGCGCGCTGTATCTCAAAAACTAATAGAGCAATTGATATGAAACTTTGAACATCCGTCTTATTTGATAATCTGAAGAACTGAAAAGCTTTTGGTAAAATTTCGTACACCGGAAGTGGGCGTTTACCTTAACTGTTTTTTATTTTTTGCCAATATTATCTTAAATATTAAAAATATCACAAAAACATTTAAACAAACTTTGAAGACAACAAAGAAATGAACATCTTTTGCTTGAAAACATTTTTCATTAAATTATTTTTATTCGAGAAAAAAATGTATTATTATTTTTTTAATTTTTGGTTTATAATTATAAAACGATAATAGTTACAGCAAATTTATGTCAATAATAATTGTAGAGAATGCAGTGCAGATGTTTATACACCAAAATTTCTTTGAAAGTAGATGCACCCCATAATACGCTTCATAGCATAAAAGTTTTAAAAATGTAATTTTTTAATTTTTTGTGTTTTTTTCAAAAATTCTCAGCAAACACATGCAGTCTTGGATTCAAAACGTCACAACTATTTTAATAATGTGCAGATTTTTATAAACCAAAATTATTTTGAAAGTAGATGAACCCTATAATACGCTCCATAATTGAAAAGTTTTAAAAATTCAATTTTTTAATAGTTTGTGTTTTTTTCAAAAATTCTCAGCAAACACATGCAGTCTTGGATTCAAAACGTCACAACTATTTTAATAATGTACGGATTTTTATAAACCAAAATTATTTTGAAAGCAGATGAACCCCATAATGCGCTCCAAAGTTTAAGTTTCAAAAATTTAATTTTTAAATTTTCTGTGTTTTTTTCGCAGTCTTGGATTCAAAACGTCATAACTTTTTTAATAATGTACGGATTTTTATAAACAAAAATTATTTTGAAAGTAAATGAACCTCATAATACGTTCCATAGTTTAAAAATTTTAGAAATTTAATTTTGAAATTTTTTGTGTTTTTTTTCAAAAATTCTTAGCAAACGCGTGCAGTCTTAGATTTAAAAGGTCATAACTTTTTTAACAATGTGCAGATTTTTATAAATCAAAATTATTTTGAAAGTAGATGAATCCCATAATACGCTCCATAGTTTAAAAGTTTAAAAAATTTAATTTTTTAATTTTTTGTGTTTTTTCAAAAATTCTCAACAAACACATGCAGTCTTGGATTCAAAACGTCACAACTATTTTAATAATGTACGGATTTTTATAAACCAAATTTATTTTAAAAGTAGATGAACCTCATAATACGCTCCATAGTTTAAAAGTTTCAAAAATTTAATTTTTAGATTTTTGTTTTTTTTCCAAAAATTCTTAGCACACGCGTGCAGTCTTATATTCAAAAGGTCATAACTTTTTTTAATAACATACGGATTTTTATAAACCAAAATTATTTTGAAAGTGGATGCATCCCATAATACGCTTCATAGTTGAAAAGTTTCAAAAATTTAATTTTTAAATTTTTTGTGTTTTTTTCGAAAATTCTTAGCAAGCGCGTGCAGTCTTAGATTCAAAGTCATAACTTTTTTAATAATGTACGAATTTTTATAAACCAAAATTATTTTGATAGTAGATGAACCCCATAATACGCTTCATAGTTGAAAAGTTTAAAAAATTTAATTTTTAATTTTTTTGTGTTTTTTTTCTAAAATTCTTATCATGCACTTGCAGTCTCAGCTTCAAAACGTCACAACTTTTTTAATAATGGGCGGATTTTTATAAACCAAAATTATTTTGAAAATAGATGAACCCCATAATAAGCTTCATACTTTCAAAAATTAAATTTTTAATTTTTTTGTGTTTTTCACATTTAAATTGCTTATTCCTAAGAAACAAACTCAGGTTTAAGTAACCTAATTATTGCCCAGATTTGCAGAAAGTGATATTGTTTTCTAGATGAGCTCAAAAATTGTGTGCGCAAAATGTCTTGTTCGTATCTATCGACCTAGAGGTGCATTTTCACAATTCCAAAAATTTATAAATTAAAACATCCAGCGATGTGTTTTAGTCATTTTTGCAAGTGTATTCTTCTAATTTGTAGTCTTAGTCAAATGACGCTTGCTGTGGCATTCTTGAAGGACTAAAGACGCAGTATATATTTGGCGCCCAACGTGGGATCCTCTTGTCTTCAAAAGAATATTTAATCTGCGTTAAGTTTCAATTGCTTATTCCTAAGAAGCAAACTTAGGATGACACAACTTATTTATTGTCCATATTTTGCTTATGATTATGTGCGCAAAAGCCTTATTTATTTTCAGAATTCTATTAATTAATTAAAACATTTTGCCGTATGTTTTAGATCTTTTCTCACTTGAATTCTTCTAATAAACTTTAACACGTTATGTCGTTTTTTGATTTCACATTATTTTTGTAGACCGAGGAACTTCCACGATGTGGTAATTATGTTGGTACGTCGTCTGTCTGGGCTATCGACCATAAGTTTTTCTATATTCACTAAAAATACATTTTAATTACTTTATTAATAAGATTTGTAATTTTTTCATACATGTTATACTTTCCCATTATAATAGAACACTCGTTTACAAACTACTTAATAAACGCGAGAAGGTTTCACATTTCGCAATTTCGCTAGATCCTCTTTTTTTTCTGTTTCCTAGTAACGTTATATAGAAACGCATAGAATTTAATAACGGCGGAAATTCAGTTAGTCCGCTAAATGAACTTTAAAATACTTGAATGAACTTGAATCAGAACGCGAAAATTCTAATAAAAGTTGCGCGCAAACTTTAAAAACAATTAAGAACTTTTTTTTAGAATATACATATAAAACAGTCCATTTGTTTTTAAGATTTATATTAAAATAAGAAAATAATGCCTTGGGAAAATTAAAATTTCAAATTAAAATTTACATATATAGTGCTCGCCTGCAGAAGTGAATTAAATTTTGCAGACGACGGAATGTACATAATTTAATCAATATATTATAAAACTCAACTCGACTCCACTCGCCTTATCCATATCTCCAAAAAGAAAATTATAATTGCGATAAAAAACTTATTGAAATCTTTATTATAACGAGAAAGTAAGGCTTGTTACGTAACAATCCTTGTAATATAATGATCTGCGTTTAACATGAGTTAATTTATTTTTATCATCTGAAATTAAAACATTGCTATTTGTAATATTCAAATTATGATTAAGTTTATTTGATATGGTATTAGCCTTGAGTATCATTGGGTGCGTTCATCAGACAAAACTGCCAACCGCTGGGAAATTTTCTGATTGATCGTGAACAGGGGCGGCTCGTTATATAGAGCCACGGAGCCATGGCACTACCTGTAGACTCAAGCTCAGCAAGAATGTTTAACTGATTCTTAAAAAACTTTTTAAATATTAAACACCTGTAACAACGCATGGAAATTACACATTAATTTCAACAGAGTTAAAATTTTGACAGACCATTTCTGAATAATGTGTTTTGACAAATTTCCAAAGAAAGCAATCGCAAGTTTACCACAACAAAATTTTGATGACCAAAAAGGTGCATTTTTTCAAAAAGTCACGTAGGGATTGCACTTTTATTTTAACAGATGGATGAAACTTTGACAGACTAATCATCGAAAGTTTAGCACAACAAAAATGGTATCACTGAAAGGCAAATTTTGATCACAAAAAACGCAAATTTTTCAGAAATTCACTTGGGAAGTGGCCTTGACAGGCCAATTTAGAATAATGTCCCTTTGCAAATTTCTACAAAAAATAATCACAAGTTTACCACAACAAAAATGGTCGCACTAGAAAAGCAAATTTTGATAACAAAAAAAGCGGATTTTTTTAGAAATTCACATGTCAATGCTGTAGATAGTTCAAATTTTGACAGACTAATTCGAAATAATGTGCTTTTACAAATTTACAAAGAAAATAATAAAGTTTGCGACAACAAAAATGGTTGCACTAAAAGGCATTAATTTTGATGACCAAAAAAAACGCATTTTTCAGATATTCACATGGGAATTCCACATTTATTAAAACAGATGGTTGACATTTTGACAGACTAATTTTGAATGATGTGTCTTAACAAATTTCCAAAAAAAATAATTTTCTTTTAAATTTTCGATTTGTTTGTTAAAATTTTTGATTATTTGGTCTGCAATTTTGATTTTTAGGATCGAATTTTTGGTCGAAGTTTTTAATTTTATATCCTTTATTTTACTTATTGATTTTTATACGCGACTTTTTTGTCTTTTTTAAGTTTTCACGACAGTTTTTTATTTCTTGCCCATCATTTTAGATTTTTTAACTTGAATTATAATTTTTTATGACTTTTTGACTACGTTTTCAAGTTTCGTCGGCAACTTGTTTTGAGCTAAAGAGTTATTTTGGGGGCTGAAAATGGCAAATTATTTTTGTTTTCCTTGATTTTTCAATTTTTTGGTTTCCATTTTTTTTATATTTAGATCAGCATTTTTGATTTTTTTGACAATATTTCAGATCTTTTACCTGTATTTATTTTATTCAAGTTTTTTTGACAGTTGTTGATTTCCTGCCTTTCATTTTAGATTTTTAACTTGAATTATTATTTTTTATGGGCGATTTTTTTTTTGCTTGTTGATTACTTTTTGGCTACCGATTTCAAGTTTCTGGTCGGCAACTTATTTTGAGCCAAAGAGTTATTTTGGGGGCTAAATATGGCAAAATATTTTTGTTTTCCTTGATTTTTCAATTTTTTGTGTGTGCATTTTTTAATTTTAGACCAACATTTTTTATTTTTTTGGCCAATAATTTAGATCTTTGGGCTTTATTTTTCATTTCTTCGTTCCGAATTTTAGAGTTTTTGCCCTAAATATTCTTTATTTTTTTGTTAAAATTTTCAATTTTAGTCAAAATTTTTGTTTTTTTCTGCTTATATTTTAGTTGTTAACGTGATTGATTTTTATGTGCCAATTTTTTATTTTTTGGCCGGTATTTAATTTGCATAATTTGTCATTTCCATCTTTCATAATTTTGACGTTTCAAACGCCAGTATCATCCGATCTAATAAATTGTAAAAGTGGCTCTACCATCAACATGTTCCACTGCTTAAAAATGCTAATATATTTACAAAATCTCTACCTTTAAAATTACTTTTGAATTTTGAAAATGTGCCATTTTCTCGGTGAGTTATAAATGTTCGAAAATTAATGTTTTAAGTGGCCGAACACTTGAACAGAGAAAAATTGAAAAAAAATAAATACTGATATGATAAAATTGCTAATGCTAATATATTTACAAAATGTCTACCTTTCAAATTAACTTTGAATTTTGAAAATGTGCCATTTTTTCGCCGAGTTATGAATTTTTGAAAATTAATGTTTTAAGTTGTACGCAGAAAAAATCGAAAAAAAAATACTGATAATGTTAAAATTGCTCAAAAAATGCTAATATATTTACAAAATGTCTACCTTTCAAATTAACTTTGAATTTTGAAAATGTGCCATTTTTTCGCCGAGTTATGAATTTTTGAAAATTAATGTTTTAAGTTGTACGCAGAAAAAATCGAAATAATATACTGATATGTTAAAATTGCTCAAAAAATGCTAATATATTTACAAAATGTCTGCCTTTAAAATTACCTTTGAATTTTGAAAATGTGATCTTTCTTCGATGTTATAAATTTTTGAAAATTAATGTTTTAAGTTGCCGAACACTCGAACAGAGAAAAATTGAAAAAAAAAATAAATACTGATATCATACAATTGCTCAAAAATGCTAATATTTTTCAAAATGTCTGCCTTTAAAATTAACTTTGAATTTTGAAAATGTGCCATTTTTCGGTGAGTTATAAATGTTCGAAAATTAATGTTTTAAGTTGCCGAACACTTGAACAGAGAAAAATTGAAAAAAAATAAATACTGATATGATAAAATTGCTCAAAAATGCTAATATATTTACAAAATGTCTACCTTTCAAATTAACTTTGAATTTTGAAAATGTGCAATTTTTTCGCCGAGTTATGAATTTTTGAAAATTAATGTTTTAAGTTGTACGCAGAAAAAAATCGAAAAAAAATACTGATATGTTAAAATTCCTCAAAAAATGCTAATATATTTACAAAATGTCTGCCTCTAAAATTACCTTTGAATTTTGAAAATGTGATCTTTCTTCGGTGTTATAAATTTTTGAAAATTAATGTTTTAAGTTGCCGAACACTCGAACAGAGAAAAATTGAAAAAAATAAATACTGATATCATACAATTGCTCAAAAATGCTAATATTTTTAGAAAATGTCTGGCTTTAAAATTAACTTGGAATTTTGAAAATGTGCCATTTTTTCGGTGAGTTATCAATTTTTGAAAATTAATGTTTTTAGTTGTACGAAAAAAAAATCGAAAAATTCCAAAACTAAAAAAAATCATGTCCAGCTTGACAATAAATCAATAAAAAAAATGACGTTTCATAGCAAGAATGTAATTTTTGCAGAACTTTAACCCCGCGTTTCGTATTTTTAAAACAATTTTGGTAATAATATTTTTGAAAACTAAAATTCATGAAGAAACTGAAACATATTGTAAAAAAGTAATATTTTAGAAAACTAAACTGTTCTTGAAATATTACCAAAATTCATGAAGCTACTGAAACATTTTGCAAAAATTTTCCTTGCTTTTTACATTAAAACAAAATTTTTTTCCAAAATCAAAATTTAAAAAATGCACAGCCGGCTTAGCAATCAAAAATTTTCGAAACCCAAACGGATTTTGAATGATCAATGTTTCGTGAAGTGATTAAAAATTGAATTCTATGCACAAGTTTTATTTAAAAGGAATACTTTTACGACCTAAAATGTTAAAAGTTTTTACTTTATTTTTTACAATATTTTTAAAACCCAAAAATATTTTAAACGAGTAAATGGAATATTTTGTAGAATTTAAACATTTCAACAAAGTCAAGTTCAGGAACTCGAAAGCAAAATATTTTTAGAAAATTCGCTCCTCGTTGAAAAATGGAGGTACCTTCAGAAACTAAACTGCTATTGAGAGATTGACATGTCACTCAGCCAGGGTCGGGTTGTTATATAGATTCAAGGAGTCACGGCACTACCTGTAGTTTCAAACTCAGCAAGAATTTGTATTAATTAATTCTTAAAACTTGGGGCCGCGGTGGCCTAATGGGTAGCGCTCCTGCTTCTGGGCCTCGTGGTCGTGGGTTCGAATCCCATCCGGGCGGTCACTTTTTCTGAATGAAAAATGGCCGCACGGGTCCATGGATGTCTAGTGGTTGTCCTTTCATATCAATATATGAATTTATTACAAAGAATCGGTTGTGGCAGAATACAAGTAGCTTACGCCAATTTCCCTAATATCATTCACTCTCCTTAACCCGCAATCCCATCAACCATCCTTCCTTTTTACAAAAAAAAAAAAAAATTCTTAAAACACTTTTTCGCCAGTTACTTTGGTCCAGGAAGATAAATCGTTCTTTCTTCTAAAAAAAAAGGGAGGGGGGGCTATATATATTTTAAGTGGCTCTACCATCAACATGTTCCACGAGCCACCACTGATCGTGAACAAGTGCGTCCAGCGCGCGGTCGCCATTTTCTCAAGCGTATAAATTAGACCGATTGGTGTTGGAATTAAGCGTTGGAGTCGTCAAAGTCATGGAAATTACCAAAGTCTTATGATAAAAATATAATTTATCGTGTAACTGAAATTGAGATAATGCACGAAAGAAAGGAAAAGTACACAAACATGTTGACAGTTAAATTCTAACGAACGCACCCATTGCTTTAATAATTAATTTATAATATTTGCAATTGTGGTACTTCCACTGTTACATTCTTGATGAAACAAAACATGGGTTTTGAAATTTAACACTTATTTTTTTAAGCTGACGTGACATTGCCCAGCTGGGCATGGGAATTTTTTTTATAGTCGAAACCCTGATAATATGGCATCTCTCCTTAGTTGCCTTGAATTCATCGGTGCGATATTTATGGGCCAACAATAATATTTACATGTCTGGTATTTTGTTTTGCTTCGCTTAAAACCAAGCTCCGCCCACCGCTTCAGTCTTCGATATCGCTTTATAATTACCAGACAAGCCACTTTAAGTCACTTTCGCCTATACCACCAACAATTTTTGCGCGGGAAATTTAAACCACGAACACCCATTTTTGACTACTAAGGAGTAAGGAATTACGTGAGTGATTCTTATTTCATACACCACTATTTCTGTCTTTGTTTCTCAATCAGTCCATTTAGAGAACATTCATATTATATAATTCGGACAAATGAAAACATGAATTGTTCGGGAATTGCACGTTTCAATTTTACAATATGGAAATCTCGGACATGCAATTCACTGGAGAGTCAAAGAAACGAAATAAATTGCCACAATAAAAGCAAACTAGCAAATCTCGCATGTGCCCCCTTCCACGCGCGAACCCACACACACACACAAAGAGGAGGGTAAGATAACTTGATAAAACGAAGAATTGAATTGCATTTGATGTCCGCGTAATTTATATACATTTTAAGCGAATAACGTTATTATTTTTTTTGCGAATTCGCCAGAGCGCTCGCCTCCGCCTTTAATTCTATGTCATGGCTGTAATTTTTAAATTAACCGTGCTTAAATATGTCAGGAACGAGAGCCAAAGGCGAAACTGTTCTCTGTGGCGCAAAGGGTTGACGGTTTACGGGATATATATTCTTTATTATTTCATTTAGATAAAATCTAATTAAAACAACGGCGCGGAAAAGATTTTCTATAAAATTTAATTATAAAAGTGCGCGCGATAAAGGCCCCAAAAAAAAAACGAAAATAAATAATTGGACGCGCGCTTTCTGCTGCTTTCACGTGAAAGGCCACCCTTTTTTCTCCGGCGTTTGTTTTCAACACTCCTCTAACTAAAACTGCAGCTAAACGTGGGATTTTTTCATAGTTTGCACACCGATTTACATAATATCCACAAAATGTTTGTTTAAAGTACAACGATATAATTTCTAATTTTAATGCTTCAACAGTTGTGTTGATCAGAAGTTTAATTTTTCGGGGGTAATACCACAAGAGGTTTAATTTGGCCGGATAAATTTTATTTGTTTGTACGAGGCATTGAATCGACACAAATTTCGAGAATGAATTGAGATGGAAAAGAAGCGTGTCCGAAACGGATTTCAATTATATTTCACTGCAGAGGTATTTAGAACTGTCATGAACGGCCACTGTTTAAATGAAGTTTTTTGTTTCCTAAAATTGTTAATATAAAGATCGTTGTCATGGTGAGTGAAGGTAAATAAATTTTTATCCACTTGCAAATTTTTTTGTCCGCCGTTTCAAAAGCACCTTTTTATACATGAGTTGAATTATCATTGTAAAAATTGGATTAGGTGTAAACTACTTTTTTTACTTACGAGAAAGTATTGTGATCGTGATTTTGTTTTCAAAATTTTTTTTTTTACGGAAATTTCCGTTTTGGGCTCCCTAGATACCATTTCAACAATTTCTGGAAAAAAACATTTTGTATCTGTCTGTCTGTGTGTGTGTCTCAAAAACCAATAGAGCAATTTATTTGAAACTTTGAACATCCGTCTTATTTGATAATCTGAAGAACTGAAAAACTTTTGGTAAAATTTCGTACACCGGAAGTAGGCGTTTACCTTAACTGTTTTTCGTTTTTTGCCAATATTTTCTTAAATATGAAAAAAATCACAAAAACATTTAAACAAACTTTGAAGACAACAAAGAAATGAACATCTTTTGCTTGAAAACATTTTTCATAAAATCATTTTTATTCGAGAAAAAAATTTATTTTCTTTTTTTAATTTTTGGTTTATAATTATAAAACGATAATAGTTACAGCAACTTTATGTTAATAATAATTGTGAAGAATGCTAAAATGAACAACTTATAAATAATAAGTTTCTTTCGAAATCCCTTTAGTTTTCGAGTAAACTGAGTTTTTGAATTTGAAGTATAATTTTTCCATCTTTCATAATTTTGACATTTCAAACGTCAGTTTCATCCGAGTTTACACACCGCTCGATGAAAATTTAAAATATGATTTCAATGGATAATAAACCATGAAAATGTAAATATAAATGGCTATGATACCATCAAGTCAGAGAAAGTAACATGATGGCCACATCACCATTTTTTGTTTTCTGTAACTGTATCTCCAATCCTATTGCGACAAGTTCGTTCGCAACGAATTCCTTGTTGGCTTGTTTGTGTTATTTGTTACCCAAATCATCTTGAATAAATATTTCAAGGATCCCAAAATGATGTACATGCACATTGATCAGGTGAAACAAGGTAATCTAGAAATAAGTGTGGGAGCCCAGTCTTACTAAAACCAATCGTGTTAATTTATTTATTTAATAATAATAAAAGTAAGACATGTTTTTATCCATGTTTACGTACAGTGCTACAGTAACACATCGTTAAGAAACAATCTTTTTCTTTTCCAATAGAAGGTTCGCCATCATCAGAGCTGTATCGACCTTACTGACTACATCTCGGAATAGTTGAACGTTGGCACAACTAAACCAGTCCTTTAGGGTTTTAAGGCGAGTTAGTACTTAAAAAATATGACTTATGGCTTCTGCACTTTTTTGTGATTTTTTTGCATTAAATTTTATACTGAGGATAATGGGACTTTCTGTAAATGAAAGGGCATATATTGTAGTATAAAAAAATATTTTTTATTCATGAAATTACTAAATTACTTTTGTACTTCAGCGGTCATCCAATCAGGGCGTGCGAAGACTGCAGAGTTTTTCGGTATGAATCTGGAATTCCTGTTATCTGAAACGAAAAACAAAACAAGGACCTTAAAATATATTAAATTTTGTAGTCCCTCTCGAATGCTTTTTCCAATGTTCAAATTATACATTGCGAACGTTGGCTGTGGAACGCTCCAAATAAAAAATTCCCCGATTATCTGCGGCCAAAATCCTCCGAAACATCAACCTTATTTTTTTTGAACGCGCATCTTTTCTGATGTCTTTCTGATTTCTATCAATTTTCCATACCACCACCCCATTGCGTAATGACGACATCGCCATTTTTTTTAAATGGAAACCATTTTTTTTATTTCACTAAATTTGTAATACTTTTTATTCTCTTTACGACTGTGTAAAAATATTTTGTTTTTGTTATTTTTTTTTAACTTATTTAATGTATCAAATGTTCAAAATGCGCACCGTTCCTCTCTTGGCAAAAAAGCTAATCGGTGATAAAACCCATCCCTTACATTTTGAAATATTTCTGGTGGAATTTGTATCATTTCTTAAGTAATAATTAATTTTATTAAATAAAAAAACAAAAAACCAAATATTTTTACACAGTCGTAAAGAGAATAAAAAAGGCTACAAATTTAGTAAAATAAAAACAAATGGTTTCCATTAAAAAAAAATGGCGATGACGTCATTACGCAAAGGGTTGGGGGTATGGAAAATACACAACTATCAGAAAAGATGCGCGTTCAAAAAATAAGCTTGACGTATCGGAGGATTTTGGCCGCAGATGATCGGGGAATTTTTTATTTGGAGCGTTCCACAGCCAACGTTCACACAGTATGTATATTTGTGAGCGATTTAAATCCGAACATTTACAACTCAAAATTTGAGGCCGCCATTTTGTTCTGCACTACTACAAAATTTAATACATTTTAAATTTTAAGGTCCTTAAAAGGTTTTGTTTTTGATTTCCGAAATTCCAGATTCGTCTGATACCGAAAAACGCTACAATCTTCACACGCCCTGATTGGATGACCGCTGAAGGACAAAAATAATTTAGTAATTTCATGAATAAAAAATAATTTGAATACTACAATATTTGTCTTTTAAAATTTGCAGAAAGTCCTATTGCCTCAGAATAAAATTAAAAAAAAAATAAATCACAAAAAAGTGCAGAAGCCATAAATCAATTTTTCTTTAAGTACGAACTCGCCTTAAAATCAAATTTAAGAATGGCAAATTAAGAAAAGAGAATTATTAATGTATTGCTGTGTTGCTGCTGCTATCTTGGGTGATAATTGGAAACTGATAACAGGAGCTGATTCTTTCTAACACCAACAGATAGAGCAGAGCAGATTTTTGTTATTAAAAAACGGAGTTTGACCAAAAAATTGCGTTGCCTCCCTATAGTAAGGGAGTGTTTAATTTTCAAACTTAATGATATACATAAATACATGAGAGAAGCAAACAGTAATGGTGAGGAAATATTTGACTACGTAAGAATGGAAATCATCAACGAATAAGAAATACCACGTACAAACATAGGAAGAGGACCGGAAATTGTGAGAGAGATGGGAGAAAGATAAAAGGGGTAGGGAAAGAGAATTAAGGAAAGAGGGAAGCATAATAATAATAATAATAATAATAATAATAAGAGCATTCAAATTGAAAGACATAGAGTACCCAATGGTAAGCAGAGCAAGAGAGAAAGCAGAAAAGGGCGTTCAAACTGAAAGACAAATAAATAGCTGAACAGTACAGAATAATACTGGAAGAAAGACTAGGAGAAAGAAATTAAAAATTGGAAGATGTTTAAACATGCAACCCTAGAAGCAACCACCAAAAACTGTGGGACAAGCAGAAGAAATAACATCGAACAGAGTAGAAATAAGAAAACAAATAAAGCAAAAGAAAATTTAATGGGAAAAGTACATAGGCAACAGAACAGAAGAAAATTATAGCAAGTATAGAAGGGAACAAAAATTTAAGAAACATTTAGTAATATCGGCAAAGAAACAATATTGGAGGGAATTGGGAAAATAAATGGAACAGGAAAAGATACCAGAGGGTCTATTCTACTAGCCGATGGCTCCTTCTCACCGAAATGACATATTATTGATGAACCATGACACAGCAGAATACGTCATTTCGGTGTGTAGAATAGATACCCAGAAATTATTTTACACGACGATAAAAATCATAAGAGAGAAAAAAGTGCAAGAGTCATTTTGGTTTGAAAAGTCATCGGTGAGTAGAATTGCCCCCCAGAAATTGTTTTACACGACAATAAAAGCCATAAGAGAGAACAAAGCACAAGAGACAAGCTGTAACAAGAACAATAATGGCAAAATTGTAGAGATAACTTCCAGGAAGTGTTAAAAGAAGGATGATGAGAATGTAGCAGAGCTGGAATCGTAAAGAACCAACAAACAGAGAAGATAGCAATGCTACAACTTCAGAGATAAATACAACACTTCCAGGAACTGCTAAAAAAAGGATGATGATAATGGAGCAGAGCTGGAAGAAAGAGAAGATAATCGTAAAGAACCAACACACATAGAAGATCTACAGAAGATAATAGGAAAACTGAGATACTAAAAACCATTAGGGAATAACGAAAAAAACTTTAAAATTTAGAGAACGAAATATGAACACTACTAAAAATATTATAACAATGTATCAAATGAAGAGCTGTCACCTAAGTTTTGGCAGAAGGCACTAACAGTACCGATTTATAAGAATGGAAATACGAATAGGAGAATAACTATTTTATGCTCCAACGTGAAAATATTAGAGCAGATCGAGTGATGATAGAGAAAACGCCGGAGGAAGCACTGTGCGGGTTTAATAAGAAATGCCCAAATATGGTAGGAGTTCAAAGGTATTTCTAGCATTTATTGACTTCGACAAAGTGATATAAATTTTTAACAAATCAATTAATATATTAAGGCAAAAAAAACTGGAGATAGAAATATAAGCCAAAAAAATAGAGCAGGTATGAAAACGTCAATACTTAAGAGTAATGGTAGATACACAATAAACGGAATTAGAGGATAGGAAAAGCAGCAAAGGTGTAAAAGAAAGAAGTGTTGAGGAACACCAAAATCAAAGTTTCTGAAACAATATATAGAGCCATATTAACATCTGAATGCAAATTACAAAAAATTAAACCAAAGCAGGTTGTTATAAAGAAAAGACATTGAATTAGCGAATTGAGGTTCGAAAACTGTCAAAACTATACAATTTTCATGCTATGCATATTTTGGATATTACAATTGATATCTAAGAGGACTGCACGAATAGAAATTTTAATTCCATGTTGCCTACAAATGCATCACTGGTGCGTGCAAACACCAACAGGAAAAGAAATGATCATGCAAAAAAATTATTCCGTAAAATTAAAATCGTCATCGAACTGTCACATAGATGTATTATTAAAATACGCACTCTCCAGTTTAATGAGAAATTTTAATCATTCCGCCAAATTAATTAAATGTTTACGCAGCAAATTTAATATAATAACAAATAAATGAAATACATCATTTAATTACGATTTTAATTAGCAATATAAATATGTAATTGGTAATAAAATTAATTAAAATCATGTTGATTTGTACTTTGCGTAACATTGAGAAAAACTTCATGGCTTTGCACATCGATACAGTGCGTGTTTATAAGGCACTGAGTAATTGGTGGCGTGTTCAAGCCTACTTAGCTATATAGTTGTTCTGATAGAGAAATACGTATACCGGTAGGATTGTTTTTTTTTTTTTGGGAACTGGTCAAATTCAGAGCAGGAATGAACAAGATATGGCTTTTGGATAGGAAAGGTTTATTGAGCTTATCCAGAAGGGAGGACTTGTAGCTAGATTACTCGAGGAACAAGAGGTGGCGCTAGGATAGTAGGTATTGGTAGTATGTTCAAGCCTACTTAGCTATATAGTTATTCTGAAAGATATGGCGTTTGGATAGGGAAGATTCATAGCTGAGCTTATCCAGAAAGGAGGGCTTGAAGCTAGGTTACTCAAGTAACAAGATATGGCGCTGGGATGGTAAGCATTGGTAGCATGTTCAAGCCTACTTAGTACTATAATTTACGTGGAGTTAAATAAGTATACCGGTAGCATTGTCTTTCTTTTTGGGAATTGGTTAGGTTCAGAGCCGTAATGAACAAGATGTGGCTTTTGGATAGAAAGGTTCATAGCTGAGCTTATCCAGTTGGAAGGAGTTGTAGCTAGATTACACGACCAACAAGAGATGGCGCTAGGATAGTAAACATTGGTGGAATGTTCAAGCCTACTTAGTTGTTCCGAACTATATTTTGCATAGAGATAAATAAGTATCCCTGCAGTTATTGGTTAAATTCAGAGCCGTAATGAACAAGATTTGGCGTTTGGACAAGGAAGGTTCGTAGCTGAGCTTATCCAGATAGCTGGATTACTCGAGGAACAAGAGATGGCGCTAGGATAGTAACGATACATAGGACTACCAAGCAAAGCCTTGAAAGTTTATCCTCATCTTTGACCTATGGACTGCTAGCGCCAACTTCGTGTGTGTCTCCAAGCAACGGTGGCGCGGCGGGACCCTAAATGGTTGCGGTATGTTACTAAATTGGTAGCTATTTTGTGTCTATGACATATGACTCTATGAGCTCGCATTGTATATTGTGATACCCTGCAATTTATTCACACCTTTGATTATATAAACATTTATATTGTCAAATACTCAAACTATGTCAAAATATTGCTGCAATACGTCCACGTATATGTGCCAACGCGGTTACAATACTCGTCAGCTGATGTACACGTCAGTTAACTTTTGACTTATAACCTAAAATTCTGTATTAGATTTCCATCAAATTCGGAACTTCGCAAATTATGGGTCGATGTTTTGCTTGTAAAGAACAGGCAGGAAAGTGGACCCGAGTAGCCGAAATATGCTCGCATTTTCATTCTCCACGTTGCTGATGAATACATCGAGAAATATTTTGTTTTGTTTTCCGGTTTTAAATTACGCTCCATTTTCGGCTCCGGGGCGGGACTTATATCGGGCTCCAGCTCGTGGATAACTTTCGGAGCAGTGATCATATGGAAAATGGAGGGGGAATAGCAGTCCATTAGTATATAGTCAAAGATCCTCATCAATCCAATAAATTATATTCTGCAATCATAAAAACTTTGACGCAAGTATAAATTATTTCCAAATTTCCAGCACAACCCATTGAAATAATTTCCAACACACCCTGTATTTCGTAACGTCCCCCACTTAAAACGAACGGACCCTTTTCGTAATGTATTCGTGTGCTGTAAAGAAAAAATCGAAACGGAAGCCGAGGAACAATAGAAATATTTACCGAAACGATATCGCCGTAATTACATATTTAAACTTGTTTTTACAGTTAGCGATCTGAAACGGACGTTTCTTAAATTTTAATTACCAGTCTCGGTAATTTATACAAGCCATTTAACAAATTACCATATCGTATGATACGGCCTAATATATTTTTTCACGCTGTACCATTGTTGACATCCTTATCCTTGAATCTTAATATATAATACATTATAATAAATTTATTTATGAAACAGCTGCGCGTCCCCTCGAGGCTGATACTAAACACTGTTTGCTGGTAAGATTTTTAATAATGTTTACTTTACAAATAAACAACAAAAGATAACCAAGTCATTTTCCTTATAAGTACAAGCGTTGAATATTAGGTTATGTTTATTGCTTATTTTTAATAATGCGGTGTGGATTGGTTTGTTGCTATTAATTTAACTTAAAAAAATGCAGTTATTGAAAATACTAACGACTTCTGACTCTAGATATGATTATTTGGAAACGGATGTTGGTCCTTATTATAAGCAACGGCGGCTCGTGGAACATGTTGATGATAGAGCCACCTTTACAATCCCCCCCTTAAAGAAAGAACGATTTATCTTCCTAGACCAAAGTAAGTGGCGAAAAAGTGTTTTAAAAATTAACTAAAAATTCTTGCTGAGCTTGAAACTACGTCTGGCGGCGCTATGATGGCATCTGAGGTGATTAACTTGGGCCACCCTCATTTGCGGTGCTTTATACTGTTCTCAATAAGCGAACATGAGATGTTGAGTTGCATGTATATTTATTTCCAAAGTTATCCGTAACCTTTTAAGAACCTCTGATTTATAAATAAAATCCGATACTGCACCATCCCCTCAAATGCCATCGTAGCGCGGCCAGATTATAGTGCCATGGACATGGATAAAACAATGGTTTGCAAATCTAATTTAATTTTTGTAGAATTTAGTCGACACGTTTATGTATTTTTTTAATTTTTTTGCTCGAGGATTACACAATTCGAATATTACAATTTTAAAAAATTCACAACGCGGATTTTCAAAGACTCTATTTAGTTTGATAAAACGATGATTTGCGGATCCAATTTAATTTTTGTAGAATTTAGTTGATACGTTCAAATTTTTATTTTTTAATTTTTCGCTCAAGTATTACTCAATTCCAAAACTGAAATCTAGTTTAATTTTTGTAGAATTTAGTCGACACGTCTTATATATTTTTTTAATTTTTTGCTCGAGTATTACTCAATTCGAAAACTAAAATTTTCAAAAATTCACAACTCTCGAAATAATTAGCGCATTTTTAAAAACTCTATTTAGTTTGATAAAACGATGATTTGCAAATCCAATTTAATTTTTATAGAATTTAGTTGACACGTTTTATATATTTTTTTAATTTTTTGCTAGAGTATTGCACGATTCGAAAACTAAAATTTTCAAAAATTCACAACTCTCGAAATAATTAGCGTATTTTTTAAAAATCTATTTAGTTTGATAAAACGATGATTTGCAAATCCAATTTAATTTTTGTAGAATTTAATCGACACGTTTTATATTTTTGCTCGAGTATTACACAATTCGAAAACTAAAATTTTAAAAAATTCACAACTCTCGAAATAATTAGCTGATTTTTAAAACCTCTGTTTAGTTTGATAAAACGATGATTTGTAGATCCAATTTAATTTTTGTAGAATTTAGTTGATACGTTTTAAATTTTTCTTTTTAATTTTTCGCTCGACTATTACACAATTCTAAAACTGAAATGTTCAAAAATTCACAACTCGGGAAATAATTGGTGGATTTTCAAAAAGTGCACTTACTTTGATAAAGCAATGATTTGCAAATCTAGTTTAATTTTTGTAGAATTTAGTCGACACGTTTTATATATTTTTTTAATTTTTTTGCTCGAGTATTACACAATTCGAAAATTTAAATTTTCAAAAATTCACAACTCGTGGATACTTAATTTCAGTGGCGGCTTGCGGAACATGTTGGTGGTAGAGCCACCTATACAATATACCCCACCCCCCTTTTAAAGAAAGAAGGAACGATTTATCTTCCTAGACCAAAGTAACTGGCGAAAAGTGTTTTAAAAATTCTTGCTGACCTTGAAACTACAGGTAGTGCCATGGCCATGGATAAAAAATGATTTGCAAATCTAATTTAATTTTTGTAGAATTTAGTCGATACGTTTTATATATTTTTTTTTATTTTTTGCTCGAGTATTACACAATTCGAAAACTAAAATTTTCAAAAATTCACAACTCTCGGAATAATTAGCGGATTTTTAAAACCTCTATTTAGTTTGATAAAACGATGATTTGCAGATCCAATTTAATTTTTGTAGAATTTAGTCGACACGTTTTATATATTTTTTTAATTTTTTGCTCGAGTATTGCACAATTCGAAAACTAACATTTTCAAAAATTCAGAACTCTCGAAATAATTAGCTGATTTTTAAAACCTCTATTTAGTTTAATAAAACGATGATTTGCAGATCCAATTTAATTTTTATAGAATTTAGTTGACACGTTTTATATATTTTTTTAATTTTTTGCTCGAGTATTGCACAATTCGAAAACTAACATTTTCAAAAATTCAGAACTCTCGAAATAATTAGCTGATTTTTAAAACCTCTATTTAGTTTAATAAAACGATGATTTGCAGATCCAATTTAATTTTGATAGAATTTAGTTGACACGTTTTATATATTTTTTTTATTTTTTTGCAAGAGTATTGCACAATTCGAAAACTAAAATTTTCAAAAATTCACAACTCTCGAAATAATTAGCTGATTTTTAAAACCTCTATTTAGTTTAATAAAACGATGATTTGCAGATCCAATTTAATTTTTATAGAATTTAGTCGACACGTTTTATATTTTTGCTCGAGTATTGCACAATTCGAAAACTAAAATTTTCAAAAATTCACAACTCTCGAAATAATTAGCTGATTTTTAAAACCTCTATTTAGTTTAATAAAACGATGATTTGCAGATCCAATTTAATTTTTATAGAATTTAGTCAACACGTTTTATATTTTTGCTCGAGTATTGCACAATTCGAAAACGAAAATTTTCAAAAATTCACAACTCGGGAAATAATTGGTGGATTTTCAAAAACTGCACTTAATTTGATAAAACGATGATTTGCAAATGTATTTTAATTTTTGCAGAATTTAACACACCGTGCCGGCGGGAGCTTACCAGATCGATCACTATCTAGCTGCTAGTCAAATCTCATTTGTTTTTCTTTTTCTTTGTCCAGACTTGGTCCAATATTATTTCTTTCTGTTAAACGACATTTTTTTTAAATTAGGCACCACATGTGGACAATGACAAATTGAATTTGTTTTGAAGAATTTGGACAAACATTTTGTCTGATAATTTCTATTTCATTCATATCATATCTCATTACCCAATAAGATTTGTTGATTTTACACAACTTGTGTTATAATAGTCAAAGTTTCTTATGCTGTTTACTTAACGACGAGCGCTTACTACATCCTGCCGACGAGAGCTTACCAACCCAATCAATTCCTATCTGTTTCTCAAATCTGGATTTGTCTCCTATTTCCTATTTCCACCTTTTTGATCGCATTGTATTTGTTGAGTTATATTATAAGACAATAATAAATTTAAAATTCTATGCAACTGTCTTATATGAATTTCAAATTATTTCATCACAAAATTTCCTTTTTTGGGAACACCACTAAACTTCAGTCAATTACCTTGATTTTGCCAACAATTTTTCCTTTTCAGTCTTGGAGTAACACCAAGTCAAGTCGAACACGTCGATTTTGATGGGTCTTGAATATGTTATGGTTTAGGTCAAAATTAGAGACACATGTCCTAATGGCTGTTAAGTAGGTGAATCGCTTATAATTCTGTGGCCGTTTGCCAAAAACAGATGTCAATTTTTGCTACTTTTCCGGAGAGCAAAAATAAAATCATAATTTAGGAATTTACGGTTTGGTTTTGAAATTAGAATTTGTATAATTGTCTGCTTTCGTTTACATATAATTATACTTAACCCTTTCAAACCAATATTTTTTTAAATTTTGCAAAATACAAAAAAAAAGAGTTTAGTGTACACACCTGCTTTTAGCAAACGGCCACAGAATTGATAGTAATCATCTAATATTTTAGCCTCGAAGGGTACGGCAAGAAGATTCACATCAAACGAGCAGTATTAAAGTAAGTAATCCGCAGACTTTTGTAAAAAAAAAAAAATATTTGTTCTCAATAGATATGATTTGATAATTTGTAGGTATTAGAATACTAGATTTATCGTCGAGTCCGGTCCTGATCTAAAGTGTATTTAAATAAAATACAACATAGAGCATATATGCATGCAGTACATACTCATACGTAATGTACGTTTAAAATATTTATTTAACGAGTTACATTCTCGCGGTGGAGCTTTCTAAAATGCATGTGTATATTATTATTGCCACGGAAAGTTAATTACAAAGAACAAACACACACATAGTATTATGTTTAATTGTTGATGACAAATAATAAATGCCGGAGAGGAATGTGTGTCGTGCAGTAATTTAAATAACGCACAGCACATGATATATAATAATGTCTCTGGAACATGACAATATTCATTCAATGACCCATTATTTTACATAGCATTAAAATATCTAATGGGCTTTTTATATTTACATATATTTATTCAGATGCACACTTATCTACATACACATACACATAGGAACAAAGCCGCACTTTATTATTATTTCATGCAATCCGCTCTCGGATCGTTTAATCATCTTTATTGCCCGAGTGTAAAATCATTACATAATATATTTTAATGATTTTATTATGTATATAAAAGCGTGGATTTTATTTCCCTGCGTCCCGGACTCTATGTATACGTACACACACTTGTTCTGTTATTTTCATTCGAACCGGGGAAAAGGAGGGAAATAAAGAAAGTAAATAAGTATGCATTTTGCGTTACTATTTATAAGTGAATTCTAGGAAATTGCAATGTAAATAAAATATATGGCAGTGAGGCTTTGATAAATAAAACAAATATAATTCTACAAAATTCAAGACGAGACGCTCCGACATCAAAGGGAACATTGCAAGTTTCAGGAACATTTGTTTTTGTGAACTATTAAATTTTAATCGTGACGACACACGAATTGAACCTAAGTCAACGAATGAAAACTGACGTCAAGATAAGGGGTGGTTGTTGGATGGCGGAGCGGCGGTGGTGGATGGAATGGGATGGCGGTGGTGGTGGCCCCCGCGTTTAAAATGTCGACATTCATTACAAATGAACCGCTGAATTATTTGCAATCTAATCGAAACTTGAAACTAACAGAACTTTATAAATGATCTCTTTCCACGAATTATTTATAACAGCATTTTAATTGATTTCTTCTTCCTTCTATTCCCCCACATACACGTTCACATTCGACGTGATTTCATATAAATAATTACTTCTTTAAACATTTTCAATTTGTACTTATTTACAGTATGTCCAAATTAATTTCTCTAAAAAAATCAAATTCAATAAATTTAATACCACACAACATATAGCCCAAATATATGAATTTTCAACATTTTATTTTATTTATTTTATTTAAGTCTTTATTTCCAAAAATTAGTATACAAATTTGCAATATTTTAAAGTAGTCACTGAATAAAACACTCACTAAGTTTTTTACCACAATTTATTTCATGTGTGTACAAATATTACATATACATATCACGAGTTAAGTTTCAACGTGTTACTGTCATTATCAAGTAAAACAATTAATGGAAGAAGAAGAAGAAGACATTCAGTGATTATATAATGAATTACCTCGTAGTAACGGAAGCAACCATCGCGATGATTTTAAAGTAGTTTTATAACCAACAACTTATGTCATTTCGCCTAGAAAGAATAAAAAGACAAGATTAAACTACAGTTATATAATTATATTAATATTGTTTTATTTATTTTATAATGTCGTAAAAGACATTTATACTCTAATCTCGTGTTTAAATATAAAATAGCGCAATAAATTACGATGAAAATAAAATAAAAGTATCCTTCGCGTGCGTTATCAAGCTGCGATTGTACAATCATGACTATCTTATAAAATAATGTAAAATTAAGGAGGCTAGCACCATCTCGTGTCCAGCATCCCAATCATTTTAATAAATGTTTACGATACAAGTAGCGCAAGAATATAATTAACATACGCGTGTGAAACGTACGTACGACACGAAAAGTAAATAAATAGCTGAGTAAATACAGTTCAACAATCACTGATTGGAAGAACTTCTAGCTTCTCCTCAACGCCGTTGTTACAAGCAATAATTAGACGTAGTAGACCATTTTGTGCTATGATACAATATTCATATGGAGGAAATTTTCTGCACTTATGATGAATGATGCTACAGCCTAATGGAGTACATGACTACAATTACTGATTGAAGAATTCCTGGCTAGTAGTAATTAGTAGAGATGGGCAAAACTGCTACTTTTGAATCACGTTGCTACCTGTTGTTGCTACTTTCTGATATCAGTGATTTTAAACTGTCACATCACAGAAAAAAATATAAAAAACGCAGGAAAAATTCTATCAAAAATTATCTTCAATGGCCAAAGTATCGCTTATTCAAAATCAATTAGGTTTTTCTAAATTCAACAATTTTCAATAGAGATATGGATTTTTGAAAATTTTAATTTTAATTTTTTGAGCACCTAAGCAAAAACATCGCAGAAAAAAATATAAAAAAACGCAGGAAAAATTAAATAAAAAATCATCCTCAATGGCCGAAGTATCGCTTATTCAAAATCAATTTGGTTTTTGTAATTTTAACAATTTTCAATAGAGATGTGGATTTTTTAAGATTTTTGTTTTAATTTTTTGAGCACTTGAACAAGGAGGAGCATTTGGAAATTTTCGCAGTTTGGTGAATTATTTTAATTTGTAATTTTCAGTTAATGAAGTTTGCGACTTCAAAATTGGTTTCATGGTATTTTTTCAAAATGTATGTTTAGATATTCGCACAAATTAAAATTAATTTTGAGTCATTTTGTAATTATTTTTATATATTTGTTTTTCAGTTGATGAAAATCGTAATTTGAACATGAGTAAATGGTTGTATACAGTATTGAATATAAAATAATATTTAGAAATGCTATTCTGTATTGTCTTCTTACAATCACGTTTTAAGTGGCAATTACTGTTTAGGTAACAGTTTATTTTAAGAAGCAATCACAGTTTAAATAGCAGTGATTTTAAGTAGCACTGATTTTAGGTAGCGGTGATTTTAAGTAGCAGTGATTTTAAGTAGCGGTGATTTTAAGTAGCAGTGATTTTAAGTAGCGGTGATTTTAAGTAGCAGTGATTTTAGGTAGCACTGAAATTCGCATATTAGTAACAGTAATGACCTGTGATTTTTCAATACTAGTGAAAAATCACAGTTACGTGAAATATCGTCCATCCCTAGTAATTAGTCGTTGTCAGCAGTGATGTATTGGTAAAATAAGAAGTAAGGGAACGCATGGTGAGAGCAAAGAAGTAAGGGAACGCATGGTGAGAGTAAAAAAATAGTCCGCGACTTTCCACTAGCAGCTTGCTGAAAGTTTTTCGGAGATCATCCATCTTATTTCAAGCAAACTATTGTTTTCCTTGTAAGCTTTTTTTTATTCTTACTATACAAAATATTAACAAACACAAACGCGTTCCATTTCTGGAATTAAACCATAACTATCCTAGCGGAGTGTTGAAACTTTAAACGTGTTCGCATTTTAAAACTCGGTGACCACTACACCGATTTTTTTCAAACTTGGCCTGTTTATTTAAGATATAATAGGCCATTGATTGAACGAAGAATTTTTTTTTTCGATTTACAGTTTCTTTTTCTAGACGAAAAACGTGCGATATTTTCAATATTATTTTATTCAAATTTGAAATTTTAACTTTGAACGTTCGCCATTTTGTGCCAGATCAATATTTCGACAAACCGTTCGTTCAATCACGAGTAATTTTAATATATCAAAGAATTTTTTTCTTGTTTTTGATTTCTGATAATCCAAATCCAAGTAGAAGTGCTTATCACAAAACCTGTTTTTTTCAACGGCCTTCAGGGAGGATGGCTGTCTCTTTTCTGATTATGTACTATTTTTTAAAATTTAAAATTTAGGTTACATTCATGAAAATACATGCTACCCCATAGAGCTACTTTAATTTTAATAAGTTTTGTATTTAGATAGTTACATGACATATATTAATTATAATTACGTATTGTTATTCCTCTCATTCATCTGTCTATGGGTATTATACAATAATTTTATGTGTAAGACTGTATAATTTTGAACAAGCCATTAATTTTGTATTCGTTATTGGAAATATAACATCAAAACAATGTAATAGTTTCCAATGTGACCAATGTTTCCAATTTCTGGAAGTTTCAACCAAACATTTTGATTTGGAAAAAAAATTAAAGTTATAGCAATTTCTAAAAAACCCTCAATGGATATACGTGATTTCTTACTGGTACATTCTACACACTTATAGCTATAAAAATATTTAATAATCCAAGAATTCGCAATCGCTGGAATTTCAACTCAAACATTTTTGTTCAAAGAAAAAAGCTTTTATTGGATTTACGTGATTTCTTACAAATATATTCTACACACTTGTAGCTATAAAAATATTTAATAATCCAAAAAATACGTCATCGCCAGTTTTTCCGGAATTTCCATCTAAACATTTTTCTTTGTAAAAAATAAACGTTCTGCTGGATTATTCCAATTTCAAAAAATATCCTGAATGGATTTACGTGCTTTTTTACAAATACATTCTGCACACCTATTGCACACGGCTATTTAAATATCCAATAATCCAAAAATACGTCATCGCTAGGTTTTCCGGAATTTTCAACACAACATTTTTCTTTGTAAGAAAATAAACGTTCCGCTGGATTATTGCAATTTAAAAAAAAACCTGAATGGATTAACGGGATTTTTTACTGGTACATGCTATACACTTAAGGCTATAAACATATTAATAATCCAAAAATATATCATCGCTAGTTTTTCTGGAATTTCCATCCAAACATTTTTTTTTCTAAAAAAATTATGTTTCAGTGGATTATTCCAATTTAAACAAAAAATCCTGAATGGATTTACGTGCTTTCTTACAAATACATTCTGCACACCTACGGCTATTTAAATATCCAATAATCCAAAAATACGTCATCGCTAGTTTTTCTGCAATTTCCATCCAAACATTTTTCTTTGTAAAAAAATAAATGTTTCACTGAATTATTCCAATTTCCAAAAAAAATCCTGAATGGATTTACATGCTTTCTTACTGATATATTCTATATACTTAACGCTATAAAAATATTTAATAATCCAAAAATACGTCTTCGCTAGTTTTTCCGGAATTTACATCCGAACATTTTACTTTGAAAAAAAAATTAAAAGATTATTCTAATTTCTAAAAAAAACCATCAATGGATTTACGTGATTTTTTACTGATACATTCTACACACTTATAGCTATAAACATATTTAATAATCCAAAAATACGTTATCACCAGTTTTTCTGGAATTTCCATCCAAACTTTTTTTTTGTGTTTCACTGGATTATTCCAATTTAAAAAAAATCCTGAATAGATTACAATTACATTTTGCACACCTACAGCTGTTTAAATATCCAATAATCCAAAAATACGTCATCGCTAGGTTTTCCGGAATTTCCAACCAAAAATGTTTCTTTGTATAAAATAAACGTTCCGCTGAATTATTCCAATTAAAAAAAACTTAATGGATTTAAGGGATTTCTTACTGGTATACACTTAAGGCTATAAACATATTAATAATCCAAAAATACATCATCGCTAGTTTTTCTGGAATTTCCATCCAAACATTTTTCTTTCTAAAAAAATAAATGTTTCACTGGATTATTCCAATTTCAAAAAAAATCCTGAATTGATTTACGTGCTTTCTTACAATTACATTCTGCACACATACAGCTATTTAAATATCCAATAATCCAAAAATACATACGTCATCGCTAGTTTTTCTGGAATTTACATTCGAGCATTTTACTTTGAAAAAAAATAACATAGATTATTACAATTTCTAAAAAAAACCCTCAATGGATTAACGTGATTTCTTACTGATACATTCTACACACTTATAGCTATAAAAATATTTAATAATCAAAAAATACGTTATCGCTAGTTTTTCTGGAATTTCCATCCAAACATTTTTTTTTGTAAAAAAATAAATGTTTCACTGGATTATTCCAATTAAAAAAAAAATCCTGAATGGATTTACGTGCTTTCTTACAATTACATTCTACACACCTATAGCTATTTAAATATCCAATAATCCGAAAATACGTCATCGCTAGTTTTTCTAGAATTTACATTCGAACATTTTACTTTGAATAAAAATAATAATAAAATGGATTATTCTAATTTGTAAAAAAAAAATTACGTGGTTTCTTACTGGTACATTCTACACGCTTATAGTTATAAATATATTTATTAATCCAAAAATACGCCATCGCTACTTTCTCCCAAATTTCCACCCAAAGATTTTTCTTTGAACAAAAATTTCTGAAAAAACTCTAATAGGATTTACGTGATTTCTTGCAGATACATTCTACACACTTGTAGCTATAAAAATATTTAATAATCCAAAACTTCGCCACTAGTTTTTCTGTAATTTCCACCCAAACATTTTTCTTTGAAAAAAAAAAAATGTTTCGCTGGATGATTCCAATTCCCAAAAAAACCTTCAATGGATTTACGTGATTTCTTACAAATACATTCTACACACTTACAGCCATTTAAATATGCAATAATCCACAAATACGTCATCGCTAGTCTTTCCGGAATTTCCAACAAAACATTTTTCTTGGAAAAAAATAATAAACGTTCCGCTGGATTATTCCAATTTCCAAAAAAATCCTCAATGGATTTACGTGATTTCTTACTGGTATATTCTACACACTTGTAGCTATAAAAATATTTAATAATCCAAAACTTCGCCACTAGTTTTTCTGGAATTTCCACCCAAACATTTTTCTTTGAAAAAAAAAAATGTTTCGCTGGATGATTCCAATTTCCAAAAAAACCTTCAATGGATTTACGTGATTTCTTACAAATACATTCTACACACTTACAGCCATTTAAATATGCAATAATCCACAAATACGTCATCGCTAGTCTTTCCGGAATTTCCAACAAAACATTTTTCTTAGAAAAAAAAATAAACGTTCCGCTGGATTATTCCAATTTCCAAAAAAATCCTCAATGGATTTACGTGATTTCTTACTGGTATATTCTACACACTTGTAGCTATAAAAATATTTAATAATCCAAAACTACGTCATCTCCAGTTTGTCTGGAATTTCCACCCAAACATTTTTCTTTGTGAAAAAATAAACGTTCCGCTGGATTATTCCAATTTCCAAAAAAACCTCAATGGATTTACGTGATTTCTTATAAATACATTCTACACACTTACAGCCATTTAAATATGCAATAATCAAAAAATACGTCATAGCTAGTTTTTCCGGATTTCCAACAAAACATTTTTCTTAGACAAAAAAAATAAACGTTCCGCTGGATTTTCCAATTTCCAAAAAAATCCTCAATGGATTTACGTGATTTGTTACTGGTACATTCTACACGCTTATAGTTATAAATATATTAATTAATCAAAAAATACGCCATCGCTACTTTTTCCCGAATTTCCACCCAAAGATTTATCTTTGAACAAAAATTTCTGAGAAAACTCTTATTGGATTTACGTGATTTCTTGCAGATAAATTCTACACACTTGTAGCTATAAAAATATTTAATAATCCAAAACTACGTCACCTCTAGTTTTTCTGGAATTTCCACCCAAACATTTTTCTTTGAAAAAAAAAATAAACGTTCCACTGGATTATTCCAATTTATAAAAAAAAATCCTTTATGGAATTACGCGATTTCTTACTGGTACATTCTACACACTTATGGCTATAAAATTATTTAATAATCCAAAAATACGTCATCGCTAGTTTTTCTGGAATTTCCACGCTAACATTTTTCTCTGTAAAAAATTAATGTTCCGCTGGATTATTCCAATTTCTAAAAAAAAAAACGTCTATATGTCTGTAAGTCTGTTCCTCTGTAAGTCTGTCCGTCTGTTCGATTTTAAATGTCAAAAGTGACAGTGATATTTAAATAAATCTAAATATTTTAGATTTCAAAGTATTTTCTTTAATACTACCGATATAATAAACTCATCGCCGTACCTTATACCGATAAGTCTTTCTTCGATATGGTATCTTAGCAGATTCACTTCAGAACGAGTGAAACGATTGGTGGTTGTAAAGTTGTGGCAGTATATTATTCAACAGAAAATTGTTTGAAAGGTAATTTGTTTGCGCAGAGCGTGTTCAAATTGAAGAAACTCTATTGATACGTGTATACATATTTTATAGGGTGGGCAGTCAAACCACACTCTTTAACAAAGTATAGTGTGTGCGTATGTGGTGGGGGAAGAAGAAAGTGGCTTTGGCGTTCTGCACATTTGAAAATTTCTAAATATGACTGGTTGGGCTGGTGAACAGCGAGGATTTGCTGTTACTGCATATTCAGAAAGTGGCCGAAGTTTTATACGTGCATAACGCGAATTCCAGTTAGATGTTCATCTTCCAACAAATGCTGCAAACTTCCTCGTTCCGGTACTTCGACGTTTACCTATGAATAACAACACTTATTTCCAACAAGATGGGGCAACTAGTAATATAGCAAGGTTGTCAATGGAACTTCTGAAAGATCTTTTTCCTCATCAGTAGGAATGGGAATATTCAGTGGGCACAACGATCGCCAGACATGAGCTCTTGTGATTTTTTTTAAGGTTTTTGAGACTCATCCAGCAACACTAGAGGATTGAAGAAGTACGTGTAATAGCACCGTAAGTACTACGGTGTGTTAGTGAGAATATAAGTATGACTCGAGTAATATGTACAAAATTAAGGTTCCTACCTTACTGGAAAAAATGATTTTTTTTTGTACTTGCACAATAATTATATGTTATTAATTCATGCATTCGATGAAGATGATTCCCATTGAAGGTTCGAGTTCTTAGAGGTGCTGGTAGAAGAAGCTCGGTCGAAATTAGTCGTTGAACCGCTCTTACGGTCGGAGGAAGGAAAATTACCAACTTAATAGGTGAGTAATTGAAGAAGACTTTCACATGTTTGGGTGGGAAATTTTATGGTGGCTTCTCCCGGAATTCTGGAACGCTGTCCTCCAGATGTTATATTCTTCAGCGGGATGGTGCCCCACCTCGCTATTAAATCAATTAAATTGATTGACTTTTTTTAAATCTAATTTTACATTATTCAAACCGCAAATTAAATATAATCTCTCCAGAAATGTTTATTTTTCAAGAATTATATTCACAGACAGATTTTATATTGATATGATGGCGTACTTTATATTACATAATAAGGAAGTTTTAAAACTGTTCTCAATTTTGACTGTATATTCTAGTCTGTTGAATTTGATATTAGAATAGAGGAGCAGCGTAATACATATATAATACATAATATGTCGCGAAATGTGGTCCTTGTCGAGTTCGCGGAATCAATTCAGGATGAAATATCAATGAGGGTCGAGACGAGGGACAATCTGGAGGGCCGTGCCCGGCTGGGGTTTATGTTTACATTATTTCTGCGCTAGGAATTTATTGTAATACGCAGCCCGTGTAAAATTGAAACTTTTCGGAGTTGAATTTAATTTGAATTTTGTATTTCTATTGAATGGCGACAAAAGAATCGGAAACTAGGAAGAAGTAAAGAAGCCGGCGGTGGGCGGGGTGGTAAGAGGGAGAGAGTCACACAAACACAATTAAAGCGTTATGCATAATTCGCGCGATTTTATTATAGCTAGACATAAAATCTATAAAATATTACAGAATGAGTGCCGAGCCTAACAAAAAATTACCAAGTTTAATATTAAATAATTAATTTTAATACTGTGCGCAGGGGGTTATAAATTTGTAAACGGCGTAAATATTTAATGTTGCAAGGCATTGCTCGAGTCGCGGGGCCCAGGAATTTCACGTTCCCTTCATAAGTAATAACGCTTCACATGCAATAATCATTTAGTTGCGAAGTAATTTGCACTCCGTTCACGCTGTAGGTAAACAGCTTTATAACAACAAACACATGTTATATGCATGCCTATGTATATTAGACTTACTCTAAATAATTATATTCAGCCCTCTGCACGTTTCTAACTATTCCACCCAACACTCCAGACACGTACTCTATCTACCCTCTACCGTCTCTGTTACCTCCTCTGCTGCCCAAGACTTTTCGTCCTCTTCTCTACCCTCAGCCACATACCCTAGCCACTGCAGCAGAATGAAGAACAAACACACATACATGTAGAAGGGTTTGTGCCAGTTTGTGCTTGCCCCAGGTACGTAAATCTAATTTATTCAAACACAATAGTTAGCATTAAAATGCTCGGCTCGAGGTGTGGGCCTCACCTTCCTCATGCATATCTCTCGTACCGCTGCAAAAATGCATCATCTTCGACAGGGTCGGACTTTCAACAGCTCTTAATACTTGCTTAATAACTTCATTAAAGCTCAATTACAATTACCGGAATATCTTTAATGGAAATAAATATAATATTTGTCACGGAATTGTAAATGAATTCTAATTTAAAAATACGAAATATTTTGTTTCAATAAATCATTATTTCTATTTTGTAGTCTTAGTCTAACTAAACATAATTATGATGATTTCTCTCCAAACCAGAACCAATGGAATTTCACAATTTTTGTGAGAATAGCAATATCAGTTATCATAGCAAAATGTATCTAATGATCAGATTTAGATTTATTTTTATTATGATTTAAAACTTACCGTATTTGGCCAGTAAATCTGTAACAAAAAAAAACCTATTAGCAAAATTATTACAAATGTTCTCATAATAAATTAAATAAAGATGAAAAAAGGTAGAATATATCAATATTCAACCTGTTTTTTTGAAAAATTTAGTCTTACAATAACTACAAACAAAAAAAAAACTATATTTATATAAATAAATTTGATTAGAAGTTAAATGGTATCATCCATGTCAAATACAATTTTTTAAAAATTATTATTGATTGTATATAAAGGAAATATTAAGAAAATAAATACATGAATCGAGCGCAATAAAAGGAATATGTTAATGAGTATTGTTTATTATTAGTTACTATTGTGATTTGAGTGTGCCCCCATCGGAAAATACAATAAAGACACTTAATTATGACTGTAACCTCAGCAATACTGCATTTCATTCTGTTCACGACGTTCATTGTTTTTATTCAAAAAATTGCAAATGTACTTGACTTTTATATAGGTTCATTGTATTACCTACGAAACAAATAGCCTATCTCTATATTTTGATGTATCTCTTCAATTTTAACATGCTGTAGCAGCCAAACAGTTCACCCCTAAATTTCCAAACAATCAACTCAAATCTTCGCCTATGTTCATTCTTAAATTCCACATTTTCAGAGGCAATTAAAGCAGTTGATACATTAATGAAAATTTGCAAATTTCCTCAAAATAGATTCTATAAAAATCCAAAACATGCCACCCCTAAATTTCCAAACAATCAACCCGAATCTTCGCTTACGTCGATTGGGAAGTTCCACATTTTTAGGGGCAATAAAAAAATTTATAAAAACAATTGATGCAATAATGAAAATCGGGCGGCCCGGCCCGTTGGTGTAATGAGTATTTTTCAAATTAAAAGATAAAAGTTTTCTAATTTTTTGTGATTTTTGGTTTCTAATTAGGAAACGGTAATAGTTACATCAAATTTATATTAATAATAATTGCGGAGAATGCCAAAATAAACAACTTTTTATTTTCACTTTTATTTTTATGTTTATTTTTATTTTTATATAGAATCATCCTGTTTCCTTTGTATTTTTCCTTTGTAATTAGGCTTCGGCCTGTTAAGGAAATAAATATTATTATTAATATTATTATTAGGAATACATTTTTCCTAAAAAAAAAAGTTTTTTCAACATTATGCGATTTTGTAATTTTTTCCATGGTATTACTCGCGAAAGAAATGCAAGTAAAAATATTTGATCTCAGAAAGATTTAAAAAATTTATGACGGTTCTTAATGACGGGAAAAAGCGTGTAAAGTAATTATTTTCGGGAAAAAAAAGTTTTGGTCATTTGATCATTTTCCCCAGTTTTTTCCATAGTATTACTCGGGAAAAAATGCGTACAAAAAATGTTGTGAGTGTTCTTATGTGTGTTCAACTTGATACGATTTGATTCCGAAGATTGGACTTTATTGCATTTAGTTAAACAACTTATGGTATAAGTTGCATTTAGTTAAATGCAACTTATAGTATAACTTAAAATTATTTTGTATTTTCGACTAAAACTCCGGTCAACCTGTTTTAGTCGTTTTCAGGGGGATATTTTTGGCAGCCTTGGTGAATTAAATAAATAAAACCTAAACCTCTAATCCTTTCCTACCTAAATTTTTGTGACCCAATAAAATAATTAAAAACGCATCAAAGAATTGCACAACGGTTGACAGGATAAGAAGAAGCAAGAGGTATGTGTGACCGTCACGAGAAACCGGCTCCCTAGAGAAGGTAGTCGACCACACCAACATCTTCTAGAGATATTACAACGGTGAATTTTGGACGCCCCTCCCCCGAAAACAACGGCCCTTTTAAGGGCCATTAAAACTAATTAATTCTAAAGATTCTTCTTTGTCAATGAATGAATGCTTGAATGAATGCGTATGGAATTAGAATTTACAGTTCAGAATGTGTACCCTAATATAATTTCGAAAATTTTTACGAATTTGTATCAGGAGACTAGGAACGCAAAGAGGTATTTTACTCTTTAAAAATCGATCGAAAATTTACGGTTCAGAATGTGTACCCTAAATTAATTTTGAAAAATTTTCTTAATTTGTATCAGGAGACTAGGAACGCAAAGAGGTATTTTACTCTTCAAAAATCGATCGAAAATTTACGGTTCAGAATGTGTACCCTAAATTAATTTTGAAAAATTTTCTTAATTTGTATCAGGAGACTAGGAACGCAAAGAGGTATTTTACTCTTCAAAAATCGATCGAAAATTTACGGTTCAGAATGTGTACCCTAAAATAATTTCGAAAAATTTTCTGGATTTGTATCAGGAGACTAGGAACGCAAAGAGGTATTTTACTCTTCAAAAATCGATCGAAAATTTACGGTTCAGAATGTGTACCCTAAAATAATTTCGAAAAATTTTCTGGATTTGTATCAGGAGACTAGGAACGCAAAGAGGTATTTTACTCTTCAAAAATCGATCGAAAATTTACGGTTCAGAATGTGTACCCTAAAATAATTTCGAAAAATTTTCTGGATTTGTATCAGGAGACTAGGAACGCAAAGAGGTATTTTACTCTTCAAAAATCGATCGAAAATTTACGGTTCAGAATGTGTACCCTAAAATAATTTCGAAAAATTTTCTGGATTTGTATCAGGAGACTAGGAACGCAAAGAGGTATTTTACTCTTTAAAAATCGATCGAAAATTTACGGTTCAGAATGTGTACCCTAAAATAATTTCGAAAAATTTTACGAATTTGTATCAGGAGACTAGGAACGCAAAGAGGTATTTTACTCTTTAAAAATCGATCGAAAATTTACGGTTCAGAATGTGTACCCTAAAATAATTTCGAAAAATTTTACGAATTTGTATCAGGAGACTAGGAACGCAAAGAGGTATTTTACTCTTCAAAAATCGATCGAAAATTTACGGTTCAGAATGTGTACCCTAAAATAATTTCGAAAAATTTTCTGGATTTGTATCAGGAGACTAGGAACGCAAAGTGGTATTTTACTCTTCAAAAATCGATCGAAAATTTACGGTTCAGAATGTGTACCCTAAATTAATTTTGAAAAATTTTCTTAATTTGTATCAGGAGGCTAGGAACGCAAAGAGGTATTTTACTCTTCAAAAATCGATTGAAAATTTACAGTTCAGAATGTGTACCCTAAAATAATATCGAAAAATTTTACGAATTTGTATCAGGAGACTAGGAACGCAAAGAGGTATTTTACTCTTCAAAAATCGATCGATAATTTACGGTTCAGAATGTGTACCCTAAATTAATTTTGAAAAATTTTCTGGATTTGTATCAGGAGAGTAGGAACGCAAAGAAGTATTTTACTCTTCAAAAATCGATCGAAAATTTACGGTTCAGAATGTGTACCCTAAAATAATTTCGAAAAATTTTCTGGATTTGTATCAGGAGACTAGGAACGCAAAGAGGTATTTTACTCTTTAAAAATCGATCGAAAATTTACGGTTCAGAATGTGTACCCTAAAATAATTTCGAAAAATTTTCTGGATTTGTATCAGGAGACTAGGAACGCAAAGAGGTATATTACTCTTTAAAAATCGATCGAAAATTCACAGTTCAGAATGTGTACCCTAAAATAATTTCGAAAAATTTTACGAATTTGTATCAGGAGACTAGGAACGCAAAGAGGTATTTTACTCTTTAAAAATCGATCGAAAATTTACGGTTCAGAATGTGTACCCTAAAATAATTTCGAAAAATTTTACGAATTTGTATCAGGAGACTAGGAACGCAAAGAGGTATTTTACTCTTCAAAAATCGATCGAAAATTTACGGTTCAGAATGTGTACCCTAAAATAATTTCGAAAAATTTTCTGGATTTGTATCAGGAGACTAGGAACGCAAAGTGGTATTTTACTCTTCAAAAATCGATCGAAAATTTACGGTTCAGAATGTGTACCCTAAATTAATTTTGAAAAATTTTCTTAATTTGTATCAGGAGGCTAGGAACGCAAAGAGGTATTTTACTCTTCAAAAATCGATTGAAAATTTACAGTTCAGAATGTGTACCCTAAAATAATATCGAAAAATTTTACGAATTTGTATCAGGAGACTAGGAACGCAAAGAGGTATTTTACTCTTCAAAAATCGATCGATAATTTACGGTTCAGAATGTGTACCCTAAAATAATTTCGAAAAATTTTCTGGATTTGTATCAGGAGACTAGGAACGCAAAGAGGTATATTACTCTTTAAAAATCTATCGAAAATTCACAGTTCAGAATGTGTACCCTAAAATAATTTCGAAAAATTTTACGAATTTGTATCAGGAGACTAGGAACGCAAAGAGGTATTTTACTCTTTAAAAATCGATCGAAAATTTACGGTTCAGAATGTGTACCCTAAAATAATTTCGAAAAATTTTCTGGATTTGTATCAGGAGACTAGGAACGCAAAGAGGTATATTACTCTTTAAAAATCTATCGAAAATTCACAGTTCAGAATGTGTACCCTAAAATAATTTCGAAAAATTTTACGAATTTGTATCAGGAGACTAGGAACGCAAAGAGGTATTTTACTCTTTAAAAATCGATCGAAAATTTACGGTTCAGAATGTGTACCCTAAATTAATTTTGAAAAATTTTCTTAATTTGTATCAGGAGACTAGGAACGCAAAGAGGTATTTTACTCTTCAAAAATCGATCGATAATTTACGGTTCAGAATGTGTACCCTAAATTAATTTTGAAAAATTTTCTGGATTTGTATCAGGAGAGTAGGAACGCAAAGAAGTATTTTACTCTTCAAAAATCGATCGAAAATTTACGGTTCAGAATGTGTACCCTAAAATAATTTCGAAAAATTTTCTGGATTTGTATCAGGAGACTAGGAACGCAAAGAGGTATTTTACTCTTTAAAAATCGATCGAAAATTTACGGTTCAGAATGTGTACCCTAAAATAATTTCGAAAAATTTTCTGGATTTGTATCAGGAGAGTAGGAACGCAAAGAAGTATTTTACTCTTCAAAAATCGATCGAAAATTTACGGTTCAGAATGTGTACCCTAAATTAATTTTGAAAAATTTTCTTAATTTGTATCAGGAGACTAGGAACGCAAAGAGGTATTTTACTCTTCAAAAATCGATCGATAATTTACGGTTCAGAATGTGTACCCTAAATTAATTTTGAAAAATTTTCTGGATTTGTATCAGGAGAGTAGGAACGCAAAGAAGTATTTTACTCTTCAAAAATCGATCGAAAATTTACGGTTCAGAATGTGTACCCTAAAATAATTTCGAAAAATTTTCTGGATTTGTATCAGGAGACTAGGAACGCAAAGAGGTATTTTACTCTTTAAAAATCGATCGAAAATTTACGGTTCAGAATGTGTACCCTAAAATAATTTCGAAAAATTTTCTGGATTTGTATCAGGAGACTAGGAACGCAAAGAGGTATATTACTCTTTAAAAATCGATCGAAAATTCACAGTTCAGAATGTGTACCCTAAAATAATTTCGAAAAATTTTACGAATTTGTATCAGGAGACTAGGAACGCAAAGAGGTATTTTACTCTTTAAAAATCGATCGAAAATTTACGGTTCAGAATGTGTACCCTAAAATAATTTCGAAAAATTTTCTGGATTTGTATCAGGAGACTAGGAACGCAAAGAGGTATTTTACTCTTTAAAAATCGATCGAAAATTTACGGTTCAGAATGTGTACCCTAAAATAATTTCGAAAAATTTTCTGGATTTGTATCAGGAGACTAGGAACGCAAAGAGGTATATTACTCTTTAAAAATCGATCGAAAATTCACAGTTCAGAATGTGTACCCTAAAATAATTTCGAAAAATTTTACGAATTTGTATCAGGAGACTAGGAACGCAAAGAGGTATTTTACTCTTTAAAAATCGATCGAAAATTTACGGTTCAGAATGTGTACCCTAAAATAATTTCGAAAAATTTTCTGGATTTGTATCAGGAGACTAGGAACGCAAAGAGGTATTTTACTCTTCAAAAATCGATCGAAAATTTACGGTTCAGAATGTGTACCCTAAATTAATTTTGAAAAATTTTCTTAATTTGTATCAGGAGACTAGGAACGCAAAGAGGTATTTTACTCTTTAAAAATCGATCGAAAATTTACGGTTCAGAATGTGTACCCTAAAATAATTTCGAAAAATTTTCTGGATTTGTATCAGGAGACTAGGAACGCAAAGAGGTATTTTACTCTTCAAAAATCGATCGATAATTTACGGTTCAGAATGTGTACCCTAAAATAATTTCGAAAAATTTTACGAATTTGTATCAGGAGACTAGGAACGCAAAGAGGTATTTTACTCTTTAAAAATCGATCGAAAATTTACGGTTCAGAATGTGTACCCTAAATTAATTTTGAAAAATTTTACGAATTTGTATCAGGAGACTAGGAACGCAAAGAGGTATTTTACTCTTTAAAAATCGATCGAAAATTTACGGTTCAGAATGTGTACCCTAAAATAATTTCGAAAAATTTTACGAATTTGTATCAGGAGACTAGGAACGCAAAGAGGTATTTTACTCTTTAAAAATCGATCGAAAATTTACGGTTCAGAATGTGTACCCTAAAATAATTTCGAAAAATTTTCTGGATTTGTATCAGGAGACTAGGAACGCAAAGAGGTATTTTACTCTTCAAAAATCGATCGATAATTTACGGTTCAGAATGTGTACCCTAAATTAATTTTGAAAAATTTTCTGGATTTGTATCAGGAGACTAGGAACGCAAAGAGGTATTTTACTCTTTAAAAATCGATCGAAAATTTACGGTTCAGAATGTGTACCCTAAAATAATTTCGAAAAATTTTCTGGATTTGTATCAGGAGAGTAGGAACGCAAAGAAGTATTTTACTCTTCAAAAATCGATCGAAAATTTACGGTTCAGAATGTGTACCCTAAATTAATTTTGAAAAATTTTCTTAATTTGTATCAGGAGACTAGGAACGCAAAGAGGTATTTTACTCTTCAAAAATCGATCGATAATTTACGGTTCAGAATGTGTACCCTAAATTAATTTTGAAAAATTTTCTGGATTTGTATCAGGAGAGTAGGAACGCAAAGAAGTATTTTACTCTTCAAAAATCGATCGAAAATTTACGGTTCAGAATGTGTACCCTAAAATAATTTCGAAAAATTTTCTGGATTTGTATCAGGAGACTAGGAACGCAAAGAGGTATTTTACTCTTTAAAAATCGATCGAAAATTTACGGTTCAGAATGTGTACCCTAAAATAATTTCGAAAAATTTTCTGGATTTGTATCAGGAGACTAGGAACGCAAAGAGGTATATTACTCTTTAAAAATCGATCGAAAATTCACAGTTCAGAATGTGTACCCTAAAATAATTTCGAAAAATTTTACGAATTTGTATCAGGAGACTAGGAACGCAAAGAGGTATTTTACTCTTTAAAAATCGATCGAAAATTTACGGTTCAGAATGTGTACCCTAAAATAATTTCGAAAAATTTTCTGGATTTGTATCAGGAGACTAGGAACGCAAAGAGGTATATTACTCTTTAAAAATCTATCGAAAATTCACAGTTCAGAATGTGTACCCTAAAATAATTTCGAAAAATTTTACGAATTTGTATCAGGAGACTAGGAACGCAAAGAGGTATTTTACTCTTTAAAAATCGATCGAAAATTTACGGTTCAGAATGTGTACCCTAAAATAATTTCGAAAAATTTTACGAATTTGTATCAGGAGACTAGGAACGCAAAGAGGTATTTTACTCTTTAAAAATCGATCGAAAATTTACGGTTCAGAATGTGTACCCTAAAATAATTTCGAAAAATTTTACGAATTTGTATCAGGAGACTAGGAACGCAAAGAGGTATTTTACTCTTCAAAAATCGATCGAAAATTTACGGTTCAGAATGTGTACCCTAAAATAATTTCGAAAAATTTTCTGGATTTGTATCAGGAGACTAGGAACGCAAAGAGGTATTTTACTCTTTAAAAATCGATCGAAAATTTACGGTTCAGAATGTGTACCCTAAAATAATTTCGAAAAATTTTACGAATTTGTATCAGGAGACTAGGAACGCAAAGAGGTATTTTACTCTTCAAAAATCGATCGAAAATTTACGGTTCAGAATGTGTACCCTAAAATAATTTCGAAAAATTTTCTGGATTTGTATCAGGAGACTAGGAACGCAAAGTGGTATTTTACTCTTCAAAAATCGATCGAAAATTTACGGTTCAGAATGTGTACCCTAAATTAATTTTGAAAAATTTTCTTAATTTGTATCAGGAGGCTAGGAACGCAAAGAGGTATTTTACTCTTCAAAAATCGATTGAAAATTTACAGTTCAGAATGTGTACCCTAAAATAATATCGAAAAATTTTACGAATTTGTATCAGGAGACTAGGAACGCAAAGAGGTATTTTACTCTTTAAAAATCGATCGAAAATTCACAGTTCAGAATGTGTACCCTAAAATAATTTCGAAAAATTTTACGAATTTGTATCAGGAGACTAGGAACGCAAAGAGGTATTTTACTCTTTAAAAATCGATCGAAAATTCACAGTTCAGAATGTGTACCCTAAAATAATTTCGAAAAATTTTACGAATTTGTATCAGGAGACTAGGAACGCAAAGAGGTATTTTACTCTTCAAAAATCGATCGAAAATTTACGGTTCAGAATGTGTACCCTAAAATAATTTCGAAAAATTTTCTGGATTTGTATCAGGAGACTAGGAACGCAAAGAGGTATTTTACTCTTCAAAAATCGATCGAAAATTTACGGTTCAGAATGTGTACCCTAAAATAATTTCGAAAAATTTTCTGGATTTGTATCAGGAGACTAGGAACGCAAAGAGGTATTTTACTCTTCAAAAATCGATCGAAAATTTACGGTTCAGAATGTGTACCCTAAAATAATTTCGAAAAATTTTCTGGATTTGTATCAGGAGACTAGGAACGCAAAGTGGTATTTTACTCTTCAAAAATCGATCGAAAATTTACGGTTCAGAATGTGTACCCTAAATTAATTTTGAAAAATTTTCTTAATTTGTATCAGGAGGCTAGGAACGCAAAGAGGTATTTTACTCTTCAAAAATCGATTGAAAATTTACAGTTCAGAATGTGTACCCTAAAATAATTTCGAAAAATTTTACGAATTTGTATCAGGAGACTAGGAACGCAAAGAAGTATTTTACTCTTCAAAAATCGATCGATAATTTACGGTTCAGAATGTGTACCCTAAAATAATTTCGAAAAATTTTCTGGATTTGTATCAGGAGAGTAGGAACGCAAAGAGGTATTTTACTCTTCAAAAATCGATCGAAAATTTACGGTTCAGAATGTGTACCCTAAAATAATTTCGAAAAATTTTCTGGATTTGTATCAGGAGACTAGGAACGCAAAGAGGTATTTCACTCTTCAAAAATCGATCGAAAATTTACGGTTCAGAATGTGTACCCTAAAATAATTTCGAAAAATTTTCTGGATTTGTATCAGGAGACTAGGAACGCAAAGAGGTATTTTACTCTTCAAAAATCGATCGAAAATTTACGGTTCAGAATGTGTACCCTAAAATAATTTCGAAAAATTTTCTGGATTTGTATCAGGAGACTAGGAACGCAAAGAGGTATTTTACTCTTCAAAAATCGATCGAAAATTTACGGTTCAGAATGTGTACCCTAAAATAATTTCGAAAAATTTTCTGGATTTGTATCAGGAGACTAGGAACGCAAAGTGGTATTTTACTCTTCAAAAATCGATCGAAAATTTACGGTTCAGAATGTGTACCCTAAAATAATTTCGAAAAATTTTCTGGATTTGTATCAGGAGAGTAGGAACGCAAAGAGGTATTTTACTCTTCAAAAATCGATCGATAATTTACGGTTCAGAATGTGTACCCTAAAATAATTTCGAAAAATTTTCTGGATTTGTATCAGGAGAGTAGGAACGCAAAGAGGTATTTTACTCTTCAAAAATCGATCGAAAATTTACGGTTCAGAATGTGTACCCTAAAATAATTTCGAAAAATTTTCTGGATTTGTATCAGGAGACTAGGAACGCAAAGAGGTATTTTACTCTTCAAAAATCGATCGAAAATTTACGGTTCAGAATGTGTACCCTAAATTAATTTTGAAAAATTTTCTGGATTTGTATCAGGAGACTAGGAACGCAAAGAGGTATTTTACTCTACAAAAATCGATCGATAATTTACGGTTCAGAATGTGTACCCTAAATTGATTTTGAAAAATTTTACGAATTTGTATCAGGAGACTAGGAACGCAAAGAGGTATTTTACTCTTCAAAAATCGATCGATAATTTACGGTTCAGAATGTGTACCCTAAAATAATTTTGAAAAATTTTCTGGATTTGTATCAGGAGAGTAGGAACGCAAAGAGGTATTTTACTCTTCAAAAATCGATCGAAAATTTACGGTTCAGAATGTGTACCCTAAAATAATTTCGAAAAAATTTCTGGATTTGTATCAGGAGAGTAGGAACGCAAAGAGGTATTTTACTCTTCAAAAATCGATCGAAAATTTACGGTTCAGAATGTGTACCCTAAAATAATTTCGAAAAAATTTCTGGATTTGTATCAGGAGAGTAGGAACGCAAAGAGGTATTTTACTCTTCAAAAATCGATCGATAATTTACGGTTCAGAATGTGTACCCTAAATTAATTTTGAAAAATTTTACGAATTTGTATCAGGAGACTAGGAACGCAAAGAGGTATTTTACTCTTCAAAAATCGATCGATAATTTACGGTTCAGAATGTGTACCCTAAAATAATTTCGAAAAATTTTCTGGATTTGTATCAGGAGAGTAGGAACGCAAAGAGGTATTTTACTCTTCAAAAATCGATCGATAATTTACGGTTCAGAATGTGTACCCTAAATTAATTTTGAAAAATTTTCTGGATTTGTATCAGGAGAGTAGGAACGCAAAGAGGTATTTTACTCTTCAAAAATCGATCGATAATTTACGGTTCAGAATGTGTACCCTAAAATAATTTCGAAAAATTTTCTGGATTTGTATCAGGAGACTAGGAACGCAAAGAGGTATTTTACTCTTCAAAAATCGATCGAAAATTTACGGTTCAGAATGTGTACCCTAAAATAATTTCGAAATTTTTTCTGGATTTGTATCAGGAGACTAGGAACGCAAAGAGGTATTTTACTCTTCAAAAATCGATCGAAAATTTACGGTTCAGAATGTGTACCCTAAAATAATTTCGAAAATTTTTCTGGATTTGTATCAGGAGACTAGGAACGCAAAGTGGTATTTTACTCTTCAAAAATCGATCGAAAATTTACGGTTCAGAATGTGTACCCTAAATTAATTTTGAAAAATTTTCTTAATTTGTATCAGGAGGCTAGGAACGCAAAGAGGTATTTTACTCTTCAAAAATCGATTGAAAATTTACAGTTCAGAATGTGTACCCTAAAATAATTTCGAAAAATTTTACGAATTTGTATCAGGAGACTAGGAACGCAAAGAGGTATTTTACTCTTCAAAAATCGATCGAAAATTTACGGTTCAGAATGTGTACCCTAAATTAATTTTGAAAAATTTTCTGGATTTGTATCAGGAGACTAGGAACGCAAAGAGGTATTTTACTCTACAAAAATCGATCGAAAATTTACGGTTCAGAATGTGTACCCTAAAATAATTTCGAAAAATTTTCTGGATTTGTATCAGGAGACTAGGAACGTAAAGAGGTATTTTACTCTACAAAAATCGATCGAAAATTTACGGTTCAGAATGTGTACCCTAAAATAATTTCGAAAAATTTTCTGGATTTGTATCAGGAGACTAGGAACGCAAAGAGGTATTTTACTCTTCAAAAATCGATCGAAAATTTACGGTTCAGAATGTGTACCCTAAAATAATTTCGAAAAATTTTCTGGATTTGTATCAGGAGACTAGGAACGTAAAGAGGTATTTTACTCTACAAAAATCGATCGAAAATTTACGGTTCAGAATGTGTACCCTAAATTAATTTTGAAAAATTTTCTGGATTTGTATCAGGAGACTAGGAACGCAAAGAGGTATTTTACTCTTCAAAAATCGATCGAAAATTTACGGTTCAGAATGTGTACCCTAAATTAATTTTGAAAAATTTTCTGGATTTGTATCAGGAGACTAGGAATGCAAACAGGTATTTTACTCTACAAAAATCGATCGAAAATTTACGGTTCAGAATGTGTACCCTAAAATAATTTCGAAAAATTTTCTGGATTTGTATCAGGAGACTAGGAACGCAAAGAGGTATTTTACTCTTCAAAAATCGATTGAAAATTTACAGTTCAGAATGTGAACCCTAAAATAATTTCGAAAAATTTTAGGAATTTGTATCAGGAGACTAGGAACGCAAAGAGGTATTTTACTCTTCAAAAATCGATCGAAAATTTACGGTTCAGAATGTGTACCCTAAATTAATTTTGAAAAATTTTCTGGATTTGTATCAGGAGACTAGAAACGCAAAGAGGTATTTTACTCTTCAAAAATCGATCGAAAATTTACGGTTCAGAATGTGTACCCTAAATTAATTTTGAAAAATTTTCTGGATTTGTATCAGGAGACTAGGAACGCAAAGAGGTATTTTACTCTTCAAAAATCGATCGAAAATTTACGGTTCAGAATGTGTACCCTAAATTAATTTTGAAAAATTTTCTGGATTTGTATCAGGAGACTAGGAACGCAAAGAGGTATTTTACTCTTCAAAAATCGATCGAAAATTTACGGTTCAGAATGTGTACCCTAAATTAATTTTGAAAAATTTTCTGGATTTGTATCAGGAGACTAGAAACGCAAAGAGGTATTTTACTCTTCAAAAATCGATCGAAAATTTACGGTTCAGAATGTGTACCCTAAATTAATTTTGAAAAATTTTCTGGATTTGTATCAGGAGACTAGGAACGCAAAGAGGTATTTTACTCTTCAAAAATCGATCGAAAATTTACGGTTCAGAATGTGTACCCTAAAATAATTTCGAAAAATTTTCTGGATTTGTATCAGGAGACTAGGAACGCAAAGAGGTATTTTACTCTTCAAAAATCGATCGAAAATTTACGGTTCAGAATGTGTACCCTAAAATAATTTCGAAAAATTTTCTGGATTTGTATAAGGAGACTAGGAACGCAAAGAGGTATTTTACTCTTCAAAAATCGATCGAAAATTTACGGTTCAGAATGTGTACCCTAAATTAATTTTGAAAAATTTTCTGGATTTGTATCAGGAGACTAGAAACGCAAAGAGGTATTTTACTCTTCAAAAATCGATCGAAAATTTACGGTTCAGAATGTGTACCCTAAATTAATTTTGAAAAATTTTCTGGATTTGTATCAGGAGACTAGGAACGCAAAGAGGTATTTTACTCTTCAAAAATCGATCGAAAATTTACGGTTCAGAATGTGTACCCTAAATTAATTTTGAAAAATTTTCTGGATTTGTATCAGGAGACTAGAAACGCAAAGAGGTATTTTACTCTTCAAAAATCGATCGAAAATTTACGGTTCAGAATGTGTACCCTAAATTAATTTTGAAAAATTTTCTGGATTTGTATCAGGAGACTAGGAACGCAAAGAGGTATTTTACTCTTCAAAAATCGATCGAAAATTTACGGTTCAGAATGTGTACCCTAAAATAATTTCGAAAAATTTTCTGGATTTGTATCAGGAGACTAGGAACGCAAAGAGGTATTTTACTCTTCAAAAATCGATCGAAAATTTACGGTTCAGAATGTGTACCCTAAAATAATTTCGAAAAATTTTCTGGATTTGTATCAGGAGACTAGGAACGCAAAGAGGTATTTTACTCTTCAAAAATCGATCGAAAATTTACGGTTCAGAATGTGTACCCTAAAATAATTTCGAAAAATTTTCTGGATTTGTATCAGGAGACTAGGAACGTAAAGAGGTATTTTACTCTACAAAAATCGATCGAAAATTTACGGTTCAGAATGTGTACCCTAAATTAATTTTGAAAAATTTTCTGGATTTGTATGAGGAGACTAGGAACGCAAAGAGGTATTTTACTCTTCAAAAATCGATCGAAAATTTACGGTTCAGAATGTGTACCCTAAATTAATTTTGAAAAATTTTCTGGATTTGTATCAGGAGACTAGGAACGCAAAGAGGTATTTTACTCTACAAAAATCGATCGAAAATTTACGGTTCAGAATGTGTACCCTAAATTAATTTTGAAAAATTTTCTTGATTTGTAACAGGAGACTAGGAACGCAAAGAGGTATTTTACTCTTCAAAAATCGATCGATAATTTACGGTTCAGAATGTGTACCCTAAAATAATTTCGAAAAATTTTCTGGATTTGTATCAGGAGACTAGGAACGCAAAGAGGTATTTTACTCTTCAAAAATCGATCGAAAATTTACGGTTCAGAATGTGTACCCTAAATTAATTTTGAAAAATTTTCTGGATTTGTATCAGGAGACTAGGAATGCAAACAGGTATTTTACTCTACAAAAATCGATCGAAAATTTACGGTTCAGAATGTGTACCCTAAAATAATTTCGAAAAATTTTCTGGATTTGTATCAGGAGACTAGGAACGCAAAGAGGTATTTTACTCTTCAAAAATCGATTGAAAATTTACAGTTCAGAATGTGTACCCTAAAATAATTTCGAAAAATTTTAGGAATTTGTATCAGGAGACTAGGAACGCAAAGAGGTATTTTACTCTTCAAAAATCGATCGAAAATTTACGGTTCAGAATGTGTACCCTAAATTAATTTTGAAAAATTTTCTGGATTTGTATCAGGAGACTAGAAACGCAAAGAGGTATTTTACTCTTCAAAAATCGATCGAAAATTTACGGTTCAGAATGTGTACCCTAAATTAATTTTGAAAAATTTTCTGGATTTGTATCAGGAGACTAGGAACGCAAAGAGGTATTTTACTCTTCAAAAATCGATCGAAAATTTACGGTTCAGAATGTGTACCCTAAATTAATTTTGAAAAATTTTCTGGATTTGTATCAGGAGACTAGGAACGCAAAGAGGTATTTTACTCTTCAAAAATCGATCGAAAATTTACGGTTCAGAATGTGTACCCTAAATTAATTTTGAAAAATTTTCTGGATTTGTATCAGGAGACTAGGAACGCAAAGAGGTATTTTACTCTTCAAAAATCGATCGAAAATTTACGGTTCAGAATGTGTACCCTAAATTAATTTTGAAAAATTTTCTGGATTTGTATCAGGAGACTAGGAACGCAAAGAGGTATTTTACTCTTCAAAAATCGATCGAAAATTTACGGTTCAGAATGTGTACCCTAAATTAATTTTGAAAAATTTTCTGGATTTGTATCAGGAGACTAGGAACGCAAAGAGGTATTTTACTCTTCAAAAATCGATCGAAAATTTACGGTTCAGAATGTGTACCCTAAATTAATTTTGAAAAATTTTCTGGATTTGTATCAGGAGACTAGGAACGCAAAGAGGTATTTTACTCTTCAAAAATCGATCGAAAATTTACGGTTCAGAATGTGTACCCTAAATTAATTTTGAAAAATTTTCTGGATTTGTATCAGGAGACTAGGAACGCAAAGAGGTATTTTACTCTTCAAAAATCGATCGAAAATTTACGGTTCAGAATGTGTACCCTAAATTAATTTTGAAAAATTTTCTGGATTTGTATCAGGAGACTAGGAACGCAAAGAGGTATTTTACTCTTCAAAAATCGATCGAAAATTTACGGTTCAGAATGTGTACCCTAAATTAATTTTGAAAAATTTTCTGGATTTGTATCAGGAGACTAGGAACGCAAAGAGGTATTTTACTCTTCAAAAATCGATCGAAAATTTACGGTTCAGAATGTGTACCCTAAATTAATTTTGAAAAATTTTCTGGATTTGTATCAGGAGACTAGGAACGCAAAGAGGTATTTTACTCTTCAAAAATCGATCGAAAATTTACGGTTCAGAATGTGTACCCTAAATTAATTTTGAAAAATTTTCTGGATTTGTATCAGGAGACTAGGAACGCAAAGAGGTATTTTACTCTTCAAAAATCGATCGAAAATTTACGGTTCAGAATGTGTACCCTAAATTAATTTTGAAAAATTTTCTGGATTTGTATCAGGAGACTAGGAACGCAAAGAGGTATTTTACTCTTCAAAAATCGATCGAAAATTTACGGTTCAGAATGTGTACCCTAAAATAATTTCGAAAAATTTTCTGGATTTGTATCAGGAGACTAGGAACGCAAAGAGGTATTTTACTCTTCAAAAATCGATCGAAAATTTACGGTTCAGAATGTGTACCCTAAAATAATTTCGAAAAATTTTCTGGATTTGTATCAGGAGACTAGGAACGCAAAGAGGTATTTTACTCTTCAAAAATCGATCGAAAATTTACGGTTCAGAATGTGTACCCTAAATTAATTTTGAAAAATTTTCTGGATTTGTATCAGGAGACTAGAAACGCAAAGAGGTATTTTACTCTTCAAAAATCGATCGAAAATTTACGGTTCAGAATGTGTACCCTAAATTAATTTTGAAAAATTTTCTGGATTTGTATCAGGAGACTAGAAACGCAAAGAGGTATTTTACTCTTCAAAAATCGATCGAAAATTTACGGTTCAGAATGTGTACCCTAAATTAATTTTGAAAAATTTTCTGGATTTGTATCAGGAGACTAGGAACGCAAAGAGGTATTTTACTCTTCAAAAATCGATCGAAAATTTACGGTTCAGAATGTGTACCCTAAAATAATTTCGAAAAATTTTCTGGATTTGTATCAGGAGACTAGGAACGCAAAGAGGTATTTTACTCTTCAAAAATCGATCGAAAATTTACGGTTCAGAATGTGTACCCTAAAATAATTTCGAAAAATTTTCTGGATTTGTATCAGGAGACTAGGAACGCAAAGAGGTATTTTACTCTTCAAAAATCGATCGAAAATTTACGGTTCAGAATGTGTACCCTAAAATAATTTCGAAAAATTTTCTGGATTTGTATCAGGAGACTAGGAACGTAAAGAGGTATTTTACTCTACAAAAATCGATCGAAAATTTACGGTTCAGAATGTGTACCCTAAATTAATTTTGAAAAATTTTCTGGATTTGTATGAGGAGACTAGGAACGCAAAGAGGTATTTTACTCTTCAAAAATCGATCGAAAATTTACGGTTCAGAATGTGTACCCTAAATTAATTTTGAAAAATTTTCTGGATTTGTATCAGGAGACTAGGAACGCAAAGAGGTATTTTACTCTTCAAAAATCGATCGAAAATTTACGGTTCAGAATGTGTACCCTAAAATAATTTCGAAAAATTTTCTGGATTTGTATCAGGAGACTAGGAACGCAAAGTGGTATTTTACTCTTCAAAAATCGATCGAAAATTTACGGTTCAGAATGTGTACCCTAAATTAATTTTGAAAAATTTTCTTAATTTGTATCAGGAGGCTAGGAACGCAAAGAGGTATTTTACTCTTCAAAAATCGATTGAAAATTTACAGTTCAGAATGTGTACCCTAAAATAATTTCGAAAAATTTTACGAATTTGTATCAGGAGACTAGGAACGCAAAGAAGTATTTTACTCTTCAAAAATCGATCGATAATTTACGGTTCAGAATGTGTACCCTAAAATAATTTCGAAAAATTTTCTGGATTTGTATCAGGAGAGTAGGAACGCAAAGAGGTATTTTACTCTTCAAAAATCGATCGAAAATTTACGGTTCAGAATGTGTACCCTAAAATAATTTCGAAAAATTTTCTGGATTTGTATCAGGAGACTAGGAACGCAAAGAGGTATTTCACTCTTCAAAAATCGATCGAAAATTTACGGTTCAGAATGTGTACCCTAAAATAATTTCGAAAAATTTTCTGGATTTGTATCAGGAGACTAGGAACGCAAAGAGGTATTTTACTCTTCAAAAATCGATCGAAAATTTACGGTTCAGAATGTGTACCCTAAAATAATTTCGAAAAATTTTCTGGATTTGTATCAGGAGACTAGGAACGCAAAGAGGTATTTTACTCTTCAAAAATCGATCGAAAATTTACGGTTCAGAATGTGTACCCTAAAATAATTTCGAAAAATTTTCTGGATTTGTATCAGGAGACTAGGAACGCAAAGTGGTATTTTACTCTTCAAAAATCGATCGAAAATTTACGGTTCAGAATGTGTACCCTAAATTAATTTTGAAAAATTTTCTGGATTTGTATCAGGAGACTAGGAACGCAAAGAGGTATTTTACTCTTCAAAAATCGATCGAAAATTTACGGTTCAGAATGTGTACCCTAAATTAATTTTGAAAAATTTTCTGGATTTGTATCAGGAGACTAGGAACGCAAAGAGGTATTTTACTCTACAAAAATCGATCGATAATTTACGGTTCAGAATGTGTACCCTAAATTGATTTTGAAAAATTTTACGAATTTGTATCAGGAGACTAGGAACGCAAAGAGGTATTTTACTCTTCAAAAATCGATCGATAATTTACGGTTCAGAATGTGTACCCTAAAATAATTTTGAAAAATTTTCTGGATTTGTATCAGGAGAGTAGGAACGCAAAGAGGTATTTTACTCTTCAAAAATCGATCGAAAATTTACGGTTCAGAATGTGTACCCTAAAATAATTTCGAAAAAATTTCTGGATTTGTATCAGGAGAGTAGGAACGCAAAGAGGTATTTTACTCTTCAAAAATCGATCGAAAATTTACGGTTCAGAATGTGTACCCTAAAATAATTTCGAAAAAATTTCTGGATTTGTATCAGGAGAGTAGGAACGCAAAGAGGTATTTTACTCTTCAAAAATCGATCGATAATTTACGGTTCAGAATGTGTACCCTAAATTAATTTTGAAAAATTTTACGAATTTGTATCAGGAGACTAGGAACGCAAAGAGGTATTTTACTCTTCAAAAATCGATCGATAATTTACGGTTCAGAATGTGTACCCTAAAATAATTTCGAAAAATTTTCTGGATTTGTATCAGGAGAGTAGGAACGCAAAGAGGTATTTTACTCTTCAAAAATCGATCGATAATTTACGGTTCAGAATGTGTACCCTAAATTAATTTTGAAAAATTTTCTGGATTTGTATCAGGAGAGTAGGAACGCAAAGAGGTATTTTACTCTTCAAAAATCGATCGATAATTTACGGTTCAGAATGTGTACCCTAAAATAATTTCGAAAAATTTTCTGGATTTGTATCAGGAGACTAGGAACGCAAAGAGGTATTTTACTCTTCAAAAATCGATCGAAAATTTACGGTTCAGAATGTGTACCCTAAAATAATTTCGAAAATTTTTCTGGATTTGTATCAGGAGACTAGGAACGCAAAGAGGTATTTTACTCTTCAAAAATCGATCGAAAATTTACGGTTCAGAATGTGTACCCTAAAATAATTTCGAAAATTTTTCTGGATTTGTATCAGGAGACTAGGAACGCAAAGTGGTATTTTACTCTTCAAAAATCGATCGAAAATTTACGGTTCAGAATGTGTACCCTAAATTAATTTTGAAAAATTTTCTTAATTTGTATCAGGAGGCTAGGAACGCAAAGAGGTATTTTACTCTTCAAAAATCGATTGAAAATTTACAGTTCAGAATGTGTACCCTAAAATAATTTCGAAAAATTTTACGAATTTGTATCAGGAGACTAGGAACGCAAAGAGGTATTTTACTCTTCAAAAATCGATCGAAAATTTACGGTTCAGAATGTGTACCCTAAATTAATTTTGAAAAATTTTCTGGATTTGTATCAGGAGACTAGGAACGCAAAGAGGTATTTTACTCTACAAAAATCGATCGAAAATTTACGGTTCAGAATGTGTACCCTAAAATAATTTCGAAAAATTTTCTGGATTTGTATCAGGAGACTAGGAACGTAAAGAGGTATTTTACTCTACAAAAATCGATCGAAAATTTACGGTTCAGAATGTGTACCCTAAAATAATTTCGAAAAATTTTCTGGATTTGTATCAGGAGACTAGGAACGCAAAGAGGTATTTTACTCTTCAAAAATCGATCGAAAATTTACGGTTCAGAATGTGTACCCTAAAATAATTTCGAAAAATTTTCTGGATTTGTATCAGGAGACTAGGAACGTAAAGAGGTATTTTACTCTACAAAAATCGATCGAAAATTTACGGTTCAGAATGTGTACCCTAAATTAATTTTGAAAAATTTTCTGGATTTGTATCAGGAGACTAGGAACGCAAAGAGGTATTTTACTCTTCAAAAATCGATCGAAAATTTACGGTTCAGAATGTGTACCCTAAATTAATTTTGAAAAATTTTCTGGATTTGTATCAGGAGACTAGGAATGCAAACAGGTATTTTACTCTACAAAAATCGATCGAAAATTTACGGTTCAGAATGTGTACCCTAAAATAATTTCGAAAAATTTTCTGGATTTGTATCAGGAGACTAGGAACGCAAAGAGGTATTTTACTCTTCAAAAATCGATTGAAAATTTACAGTTCAGAATGTGTACCCTAAAATAATTTCGAAAAATTTTAGGAATTTGTATCAGGAGACTAGGAACGCAAAGAGGTATTTTACTCTTCAAAAATCGATCGAAAATTTACGGTTCAGAATGTGTACCCTAAATTAATTTTGAAAAATTTTCTGGATTTGTATCAGGAGACTAGAAACGCAAAGAGGTATTTTACTCTTCAAAAATCGATCGAAAATTTACGGTTCAGAATGTGTACCCTAAATTAATTTTGAAAAATTTTCTGGATTTGTATCAGGAGACTAGGAACGCAAAGAGGTATTTTACTCTTCAAAAATCGATCGAAAATTTACGGTTCAGAATGTGTACCCTAAATTAATTTTGAAAAATTTTCTGGATTTGTATCAGGAGACTAGGAACGCAAAGAGGTATTTTACTCTTCAAAAATCGATCGAAAATTTACGGTTCAGAATGTGTACCCTAAATTAATTTTGAAAAATTTTCTGGATTTGTATCAGGAGACTAGAAACGCAAAGAGGTATTTTACTCTTCAAAAATCGATCGAAAATTTACGGTTCAGAATGTGTACCCTAAATTAATTTTGAAAAATTTTCTGGATTTGTATCAGGAGACTAGGAACGCAAAGAGGTATTTTACTCTTCAAAAATCGATCGAAAATTTACGGTTCAGAATGTGTACCCTAAAATAATTTCGAAAAATTTTCTGGATTTGTATCAGGAGACTAGGAACGCAAAGAGGTATTTTACTCTTCAAAAATCGATCGAAAATTTACGGTTCAGAATGTGTACCCTAAAATAATTTCGAAAAATTTTCTGGATTTGTATCAGGAGACTAGGAACGCAAAGAGGTATTTTACTCTTCAAAAATCGATCGAAAATTTACGGTTCAGAATGTGTACCCTAAATTAATTTTGAAAAATTTTCTGGATTTGTATCAGGAGACTAGAAACGCAAAGAGGTATTTTACTCTTCAAAAATCGATCGAAAATTTACGGTTCAGAATGTGTACCCTAAATTAATTTTGAAAAATTTTCTGGATTTGTATCAGGAGACTAGGAACGCAAAGAGGTATTTTACTCTTCAAAAATCGATCGAAAATTTACGGTTCAGAATGTGTACCCTAAATTAATTTTGAAAAATTTTCTGGATTTGTATCAGGAGACTAGAAACGCAAAGAGGTATTTTACTCTTCAAAAATCGATCGAAAATTTACGGTTCAGAATGTGTACCCTAAATTAATTTTGAAAAATTTTCTGGATTTGTATCAGGAGACTAGGAACGCAAAGAGGTATTTTACTCTTCAAAAATCGATCGAAAATTTACGGTTCAGAATGTGTACCCTAAAATAATTTCGAAAAATTTTCTGGATTTGTATCAGGAGACTAGGAACGCAAAGAGGTATTTTACTCTTCAAAAATCGATCGAAAATTTACGGTTCAGAATGTGTACCCTAAAATAATTTCGAAAAATTTTCTGGATTTGTATCAGGAGACTAGGAACGCAAAGAGGTATTTTACTCTTCAAAAATCGATCGAAAATTTACGGTTCAGAATGTGTACCCTAAAATAATTTCGAAAAATTTTCTGGATTTGTATCAGGAGACTAGGAACGTAAAGAGGTATTTTACTCTACAAAAATCGATCGAAAATTTACGGTTCAGAATGTGTACCCTAAATTAATTTTGAAAAATTTTCTGGATTTGTATGAGGAGACTAGGAACGCAAAGAGGTATTTTACTCTTCAAAAATCGATCGAAAATTTACGGTTCAGAATGTGTACCCTAAATTAATTTTGAAAAATTTTCTGGATTTGTATCAGGAGACTAGGAACGCAAAGAGGTATTTTACTCTACAAAAATCGATCGAAAATTTACGGTTCAGAATGTGTACCCTAAATTAATTTTGAAAAATTTTCTTGATTTGTAACAGGAGACTAGGAACGCAAAGAGGTATTTTACTCTTCAAAAATCGATCGATAATTTACGGTTCAGAATGTGTACCCTAAAATAATTTCGAAAAATTTTCTGGATTTGTATCAGGAGACTAGGAACGCAAAGAGGTATTTTACTCTTCAAAAATCGATCGATAATTTACGGTTCAGAATGTGTACCCTAAAATAATTTCGAAAAATTTTCTGGATTTGTATCAGGAGACTAGGAACGCAAAGAGGTATTTTACTCTTCAAAAATCGGTCGAAAATTTACGGTTCAGAATGTGTACCCTAAAATAATTTCGAAAAATTTTCTGGATTTGTATCAGGAGAGTAGGAATGCAAAGAGGTATTTACTCTTCAAAAATCGATCGAAAATTTACGGTTCAGAATGTGTACCCTAAATTAATTTTGAAAAATTTTCTGGATTTGTATCAGGAGACTAGGAACGCAAAGAGATATTTTACTCTTCAGAAATCGATCGAAAATTTACGGTTCAGAATGTGTACTCTAAATTAATTTTGAAAAATTTTCTGGATTTGTATCAGGAGAGTAGGAATGCAAAGAGGTACTTTAATCTTCAAAAATCGATCGAAAATTTACAGTTCAGAATGCGTACCCTAAAATAATTTCGAAAAATTTTACGAATTTGTATCAGGAGACTAGGAACGCGAGGAGGTATTTTACTCTTCAAAAATCGATCGAAAATTTACGGTTCAGAATGTGTACCCTAAATTAATTTCGAAAAATTTTCACGATTTTTGAAATTGGGGAGTAGGCCCTATGCTACAATGCAACTGGTACAGCCAAAGATAGGGCTTCACGAGCCTAACGAAACAACAAAAACAAACCGATCGATTGCACAGGTTTATATTTTAGTTAAATGATTTTTTTTAAATTATGTATTTTTAAACAATTTTTATATTGCCTTTAGGTGACATAAAATGGTTTGCCAAGTTTATTCTGATTGAATTACCTGACTTTTACTTAACCCATGAATTTTGAAAAATGTGCATTAAACGCATTTATTTAAAACAAAATGTTTGTTTTATGTTGCTACGCAAATGAGATAAAAACTTAAAAAAATGAAAGTTCGATTAATTGGTATACTGTAATTATAAACTCACGTTTGAGTTGTTGCAAAATGGAGCAGGGCACACAATGCGCAGATAACGGGCGGGCGGGTGTTGTATATTGTAAAATTAATATACAGATTAGTAGATTATCTAAATTTATTACTATAAACTACATAATATTCCCAATATTCCATTATTACCGAGTATATAGATCATAAAATATGCAATTTAGTGCGAAATTATCATATAAATTAAAATATTTAACAGGATACAATAAATTGCGGGGCGTTTGTTGGGCGACGATTAAAAATTTGTAAAGTGCGAAAAGTTGGGTGGAGCGAGGAAGCGCCGCTTATGAAGAGGGGAGTGTAATGGGTGACATCCCCTTGTTGGAAATATATTAAGGTATAAAAGGTAAGAAGTGGCGGGAAGATTAGTGGGATCCTTTGCGGAGGCGCCGGCGCCGCACGCAATCCTCCTCTCACGCAACGCTACTCCTCGCGCGGGGATTCACCAGGAAGTCGCTAATCGACCAGATAAGGACGCGTCTAGACTACGCAATCATTCTTCCTCTTCCGGCTTCCTGTAAAAAAGAAAAGAATATTAACTGATACAACACACCTGTCCTAGAAAAATGCATAGAATTTCTATTGTTACCCAATTATTATCTAAAAAGGGTGAAGAAATAACACGACTAAAAGGCATAATGTTATATAAGTAGTAGCCATTGATTTTCGATTTAAAGGACAGCATTCAACGATCAGAACTTTTGTAACCTGACTATCTTCCAAGGATTAGGTTCAAATATGTCAAAGTGATATTAAAATATCTTTAACATCCTGAAAAAGTATGTTTATCCTTGAAAATACTCCTGTATTAAAGTACAAAATATTAAGTTTCAGCATGTTGTTGTTGGTGGTAAAAGCTCAAGCAAAACGCGAGTACTCTCAGAAGTCCCCCAAGGATCAATCATTGGCCCACTCCTACATACTGTCTACATGTTCAGATTTAAATCTTCTATTCTGAACTGCAAACATCACTTCTGTGCTGATGACACCCAAATTTATACTTCATTCCATCCATCGAGCGCTAAAGATGCATGTACCAAAAGTACCACTGAACTAGTTGCGCTATTTCAAACAGTAGATCACTTATAATCTCTGAACGGCAGCAAGTCCTTAATTTTACTAGCAGGCAGAAAAACTTTAATTAATAAAATTAGCGAATTCAATATCTTAATGAACAAGGAGAAAATTTAAATTATTTCCAGCGGTCTCCGCTACCTTGGCAGATCCAAAAGTCATCACTCTAGCCGCCACTTATAGAATCAGTCTGACCCTATTAATGATTTACCCGCTCCGTACAAATTTCTATTACCTTGGCACCACTTGTGAATCCTGCGCAGTGGCGTAGCGTGAGTTAAGGTGCGGGGGCGGAAAACCTAGTTACATTGTAAATACTTCAACGTGCGTTTGCGGTAATTGATTTGAGTAAACTTACGCTCATGAAGACAATGGAAAATTGCAAATTTAAAACAGACTTATTTACGAAGTGCCTCCCATTAATAAATTCCAATTTCCCGTCGTACATTACTTTAATTGAGTTTTAAATTAGAATAAACCGCTCAAGATCAGATACAGACGTCGCAGATCGGTCAGCTGATAAGACGGCACGTTACGCCACGGTGAAATAATAATGCTAATAACAAAAAAAAATGATGATAATAACAGAACATGAATTACTAGGCTTCCATTTTAAACGCGATTCTAAATCTTATAACTAAACACGTTCACTGCTTTACGGGACATATGTGTCCCGTCCGTATTTGGCGGAACAGAATTCCATCTAACTTCCCTACTGGCGGAGGTTGTAACTTCGTCGTACTTTGATGGAATTACAAGTTTTTTGGTACCGATCACAGATTAATGTTATTTTTTTATTGCCTTAATTGCCGAATCGACATAAGCGAAGATTCGGATTGATTGTAAATTTAGGGTTGTAATGTTTGGGATTTTTATAGAATCGTAAAGTAGAATCTATTTTGAGTAAATTTGGAAATTTTCATGATTGTATCAACTGTTTTTATATTTTTTTATTGCCTCTGAAAATGTGGAACTCAATAATGAACATAAGGGAAGATTCGGGTTGATTGTTTGGAAATTTAGGGGTGGAATGTTTGGGATTTTTATAGAATCGTAAAGTAGAATCTATTTTGAGTAAATTTGGAAATTTTCATGATTGTATCAATTGTTTTTATATTTTTTTTATTGCCTCTGAAAATGTGGAACTCAAGAATGAACATAAGCGAAGATTCGGGTTGATTGTTTGGAAATTTAGGGTTGTAATGTTTGGGATTTTTATAGAATCATGAAGTAGAATCTATTTTAAGTAAATTTGGAAATTTTCACGGTTGTATCAATTGTATTTATATTTTTTTTATTGCCTTTGAAAATGTGGAACTCAAGAATGAACATAAGCGAAGATTCGGGTTGATTGTTTGGAAATTTAGGGGTGGAATGTTTGGGATTTTAATAGAATCGTAAAGTAGAATCTATTTTGAGTAAATTTGGAAATTTTCATGATTGTATAAATTGTTTTTATATTTTTTTATTGATTTTGAAAATGTGGAACTCAAGAATGAACATAAGCGAAGATTCGGGTTGATTGTTTGGAAATTTAGGGGTGGAATGTTTGGGATTTTTATAGAATCATAAAGTAGAATCTATTTTGAGTAAATTTGGAAATTTTCATGATTGTGTCAATTGTTTTTATATTTTTTTATTGCCTCTGAAAATGTGGAACTCAATAATGAACATAAGCGAAGATTCGGGTTGATTGTTTGGAAATTTAGGGGTGGAATGTTTGGGATTTTAATAGAATCGTAAAGTAGAATCTATTTTGAGTAAATTTGGAAATTTTCACGGTTGTATCAATTGCTTTTATATTTTTTTTATTGCCTCTGAAAATGTGGAACTCAAGAATGAACATAATTGAAGATTCGGGTTGATTGTTTGGAAATTTACGGGTGGAATGTTTGGAATTTTTATAGAATTGTAAAGTAGAATCTATTTTGAGTAAATTTGGAAATTTTCATGATTGTATCAACTGTTTTTATATTTTTTTTATTGCCTCTGAAAATGTGGAACTCAAGAATGAACATAAGCGAAGATTCGGGTTGATTGTTTGGAAATTTAGGGGTGGAATGTTTGGGATTTTAATAGAATCGTGAAGTAGAATCTATTTTGAGTAAATTTGGAAATTTTCATGATTGTATCAATTGTTTTCATATTTTTTTTATTGCCTCTGAAAATGTGGAACTCAAGAATGAACATAAGTGAAGATTCGGGTTGATTGTTTGGAAATTTAGAGGTGGAATGTTTGGGATTTTAATAGAATCGTGAAGTAGAATCTATTTTGAGTAAATTTGGAAATTTTCATGATTGTATCAATTGTTTTCATATTTTTTTTAATGCCTCTCCTCTGAAAATGTAGAACTCAATAATGAACATAAGCGAAGATTCGGGTTGATTGTTTGGAAATTTAGGGGTGGAATGTTTGAGATTTTTATAGAATCATGAAGTAGAATATATTTTGAGTAAATTTGGAAATGTTCATGGTTGTATCAATTGTTTTTATATTTTTTTATTGCCTCTGAAAATGTGGAACTCAATAATGAACATAAGCGAAGATTCGGGTTGATTGTTTGGAAATTTAGGGGTGGAATGTTTGGAATGTTTATAGAATCGTGAAGTAGAATCTATTTTGAGTAAATTTGGAAATTTTCATGATTATATCAATTGTTTTTATATTTTTTTATTGCCTCTGAAAATGTGGAACTCAATAATGAACATAAGTGAAGATTCGGGTTGATTGTTTGTAAATTTAGGGTTGTAATGTTTGGGATTTTTGTAGAATGATGAAGTAGAATCTATTTTGAGTAAATTTGGAAATTTTCATGATTGTATCAATTGTTTTTATATATTTTTTTATTGCCTCTGAAAATGTGGAACTCAAGAATGAACATAAGCGAAGATTCGGGTTGATTGTTTGGAAATTTAGGGATGGAATATTTGGGATTTTATTAGAATCATGAAGTATAATCTATTTTGAGTAAATTTGGAAATTTTCATGATTGTATCAATTGTTTTTATATTTTTTTATTGCCTCTGAAAATGTGGAACTCAATAATGAATATAAGCGAAGATTCGGGTTGTTTGGAAATTTACGGGTGGAATGTTTGGAATTTTTATAGAATCGTAAAGTAGAATCTATTTTGAGTAAATTTGGAAATTTTCATGATTGTATAAATTGTTTTTATATTTTTTTTATTGCTTTTGAAAATGTGGAACTCAAGAATGAACATAAGCGAAGATTCGGGTTGATTGTTTGGAAATTTAGGGGTGGAATGTTTGGGATTTTTATAAAATCATAAAGTAGAATATATTTTGAGTAAATTTGGAAATTTTCATGATTGTATCAACTGTTTTTATATTTTTTTATTGCCTCTAAAAATGTGGAACTCAAGAATGAACATAAGTGAAGATTCGGGTTGATTGTTTGTAAATTTAGGGGTGGAATGTTTGGGATTTTTATAGAATCGTGAAATAGAATCTATTTTGAGTAAATTTGGAAATTTTCACGGTTGTATCAATTGTTTTTATATTTTTTTTATTGCCTCTGAAAATGTGAAACTCAAGAATGAACATAAGCGAAGATTCGGGTTGATTGTTTGGAATTTTAGGGGTGGAATGTTTGAGATTTTTATAGAATCGTGAAGTAGAATCTATTTCGAGTAAATTTGGAAATTTCCATGATTGTATCAATTGTTTTTATATTTTTTTTTATTGCCTCTGAAAATGTGTAACTCAAGAATGAACATAAGCGAAGATTCGGGTTGATTGTTTGTAAATTTAGGGGTGGAATGTTTGGGATTTTAATAGAATCGTAAAGTAGAATCTATTTTGAGTAAATATGGAAATTTTCATGATAGCATCAATTGTTTTTATATTTTTTTATTGCCTCTGAAAATGTGGAACTCAATAATGAATATAAGCGAAGATTCGGGTTGTTTGGAAATTTACGGGTGGAATGTTTAGAATTTTTATAGAATTGTAAAGTAGAATCTATTTTGAGTAAATTTGGAAATTTTCATGATTGTATCAACTGTTTTTATATTTTTTTATTGCCTCTGAAAATGTGGAACTCAATAATGAACATAAGCGAAGATTCGGGTTGATTGTTTGGAAATTTAGGGGTGGAATGTTTGGGATTTTAATAGAATCGTGAAGTAGAATCTATTTTGAGTAAATTTGGAAATTTTCATGATTATATCAATTGTTTTTATATTTTTTTATTGCCTCTGAAAATGTGGAACTCAATAATGAACATAAGTGAAGATTCGGGTAGATTGTTTGGAAATTTAGGGGTGGAATGTTTGGAATGTTTATAGAATCTATTTTGAGTAAATTTGGAAATTTTCATGATTATATCAATTGTTTTTATATTTTTTTTATTGCCTCTGAAAATGTGGAACTCAATAATGAACATAAGCGAAGATTCGGGTTGGTTGTTTGGAAATTTAGGGGTGGAATATTTGGGATTTTAATAGAATCATGAAGTAGAATCTGTTTTGAGTAAATTTGGAAATTTTCATGATTGTATCAATTGTTTTTATATTTTTTATGAGTTTACTGGTATTACTGATAGTTAAACAAGTCCGAGTGAATAAAAATTTCGAATTAGAGGAATTTGTGCAAGGATTAATGAATTATTCTAACAAACATTTGTTAAAAAAAATAGAAAAAACTTAATTACCATCCTTATACAACCGAATTCCACCTACAAGTGTTTTTTTTTTATTAAGTCAAATAACAAATTGTTTGGAGTAAAAGAATGGTCATCCTACGGTGCTATTCATTTGTGAGTAGATTGAACATTCGAGTACGAATTGAAAGAATCGATTCCCCATGCATATTTCCAATGTTCTGCGATCAAAAAATCAAACGGTATAATGGAAATTGTCCGTCGATAAATCTATTATTATTATAAGAAAATATAGTACTACTTACCAGTTGATCAGCACGAGTTACGTTTAAATTAATGAAATTAAAATCACAAATTTATTTATTTAGCCAAATAAACACATTACATTATTGTAGATTAATGCATCTATAATAGATGTTATTATTATTTACATTAATTGATTGTATTCTAATGAAACAATGTATTGACTGTTTGGAATAATTCAGGTTTCGCAACGATTTCGGTCCGATGCGAAATTCATGCCGTCGTCAATTAGACGTTGCATAAATGATCCGTGCAGAATTTACATATTCAAGGATTCCGTGGCATGTTTTGCTTTAGTGAATTATTGAGCGTCTTGTAGTTGTCACTGAAAATAGAAGAAGCAGAAAGAAAGAAAAAAGTTCAATATTGCAGCGACACGCGATATGCATCAATTTCAATTCACGGATCGAATGAATAAAATATGCGTCCATCTACTTATATTTACTTGAAATATTTAACCCCCAGAGAAGGCACCGCAAAAACATTTATTAATTGAATTTTGAATAATTTAAAGTTTCCAAGTTGCCAGGCTTTAATAGTTGTATTTGTTAGCGATAAATATAACTCGTTATTTCTTGGATAAGATTCTGATTTAACAACATTTAACAGTGTAATATTAAAGTGCTTATTTATTATTATTATTATTACAACTAATCTGCAGCCTGCATCCCAGGTTTTAAATTTGTAGGGCCGGATCGTATCAAGTCTGGTTTGTAACAATTTCCATCACCGCTTCGGCCTAAAACTGCGCTAATTAGCAAACATTTTGAAAGTTTATTATGGAAAATTATAAAACTATTCTGAGTCGGACCGTGCTTTAAGTTTTCACCACAGGGCAGGGTGGGGCTATAAAAAATGTTCTCGGCGGGCCGGGCCGGATCTGTCCCTCAGGTTATTTCGATGCGCTTTTAATTGAAAATTTTAACAGAAATTATTATATGTCTGTAACACACCATAAAAACGATTTTGCGTGGTAGAGGAAAATATTGTTATAATTTTGAGGAATGACGATTTGAAGTGCTTTATTTTAAAAATACTTTATTAATTAACTGATTGAGGTTGGTGGCACTTATAGTTTGATAATGATCATTGTTTGATCGAAACTACAGTCACTAATAAATAAACAGTGTGATATTAACTAAGTAAAAGTGTTTTATTTACTTTATTAATAATCAAAATTCAGGCAGTGGCCAATTGCCTGTTGAGGTCATTTGTAAAAGTGTCTCTCTAATAAAAATTCAGAATCTTGTTAAATAAACACCGTTAATCTACACTGATGATGATATTTAAATTCATACATTTTATTCCTAATATTTATTTAAACATGTAATATTTCTTTGTAAACCATCTCTGCAGAGACGGCTTGCACGAGTTGCATAAATCTAATTCTGACGTGCACGTACACATAGAGCATTTATTATTTATCAATGCTCTAGTCGGACAATTGCAGTTGACAAATACCGATACGGCTATTATTTGAATATAACATCATGATCCACCTATTGGCTGCATTATTAATTAATACAAAATACACAGCGTGCATGTTTGTGCCGCATAATTGCAACTAAATTTGTGGCACTTTCATAAATTAACTGATATTGATATTGATATTGGTTAATATTTTGTTTAAATTTGCACACGTAAATTGCTTTTATTTGGGCCCATTATGGATTCCTTGCCGCCAGTTCTGCATTGATTTTCATTTAATTAAGTACCGGACGAATGATTGAAAATCTAAAGCTACGCGCACATTTATCGGCAAGCATCGGCAAAAATTGCTTAACACAGTTGTAAACGAGTCAACGCACATTTATCGGTACGGCATAGAGGATAAATGTGCGTTGACTCGTTTACAACTGTGTTAAGCAATTTTTTCCGATGCGTGCCGTCCGTCCGATTCCGGTAAGTGCGCGCGTAGCTTTAAATGGATTCTGGCATAACAAATTATTAAACGGAAAATTCAAAAGTAAAACAAGGTATAAAGCTACCGTTTTGGACGTGGTAAAATTGCACTCTGGATCATTATTATCTCTTGACAATATCTATGCAAGTTTACGATATAATTTCCTTTAATTTCCTACAAATGATGAATAGCTCAAAAATTATGGAATGTCGACAAGAAACATTTTTATTCAATTATAAATTAAGAATGCTAAAACCTTTAATTTGAGAACAACCTGAATGATAAATCCAAAAATACATATTTTAAAGGAACTTTGTTTTCACCTATGGCATGGTAGTTGTCTTTACAGGAAATCAAAAATGCATTGTTTTTAATGAATTTTCAGTTTTTTAAGCTAATTCCTCAGTTGATTATTTTTTTAATAATATTTCAAACCCTCGGATGTAGCTTTCGTCTTTTCACTTCAAGTTTGAATTGTTGTCGTTTTGTTTTCACCTATGGCATGGCAATTATCTTTGCAAGAAATCAAAAATGGATTGTTTTTTAAATAAATTTTCAGTTTTTGAAGCTAATTCCTGCGTTGATTATTTTTTTATAATATTTTAAAACCTCGGATGCAGTTTTCGTTTTTTTTTTCTGTTAAAGTTTGGATTGTTGTCGTTTTGTTTTCAGCTATGGCATGGCAATTATCTTTGCAAGAAATAAAAAATGCATTGTTTTTTTATTGAATTTTCAGTTTTTGAAGCTAATTCCTCAGTTGGTTATTTTTTTATAACATTTCAAAACCTCGGATGCAGTTTTCGTATTTTCTTTCTGTTGAAGTTTGGATTGTTGTCGTTTTGTTTTCACTCATGGCAAGGCAATTATCTTTGCAAGAAATCAAAAATGCATTGTTTTTTTGATGAATTTTCAGTTTTCGAAGCTAATTCCTCAGTTGATTATTTTTTTTTATATTTTAAAACTTCGGATGCTGTTTAAATTTTTTTTTGTTGAAGTTTGAATTGTTGTCGTTTTTTTTCACCTATGGCATGACAATTATATTTGCAAGAAATCAAAAATGCATTGTTGTCCTAATGAATTTTCAGTTTTTGAAGCTAATTCCTGCGTAGATTATTTTTTTATAATAATTCAAAACCTCCGTTGCAGTTTTCGTTTTTTTTTCTGTTAAAGTTTGAATTGTTGTCGTTTTGTTTGCACCTATGGCATGGCAATTATCATTGCAAGAAATCAAAAATGCATTGTTTTTTTAATGAATTTTCAATTTTTGTAGCTAATTCCTGCGTTGATTATTTTTTTATAATATTTTAAAACATCGGATGCAGTTTTCGTTTTTTTTTTCTGTTAAAGTTTGGATTGTTGCCGTTTTGTTTTCACCTATGGCATGGCAATTATCTTTGCAAGAAATAAAAAATGCATTGTTTTTTTATTGAATTTTCAGTTTTTGAAGCTAATTCCTCAGTTGGTTATTTTTTTATAACATTTCAAAACCTCGGATGCAGTTTTCGTATTTTCTTTCTGTTGAAGTTTGGATTGTTGTCGTTTTGTTTTCACTCATGGCAAGGCAATTATCTTTGCAAGAAATCAAAAATGCATTGTTTTTTTGATGAATTTTCAGTTTTCGAAGCTAATTCCTCAGTTGATTATTTTTTTTTATATTTTAAAACTTCGGATGCTGTTTAAATTTTTTTTTGTTGAAGTTTGAATTGTTGTCGTTTTTTTTCACCTATGGCATGACAATTATATTTGCAAGAAATCAAAAATGCATTGTTGTCCTAATGAATTTTCAGTTTTTGAAGCTAATTCCTGCGTAGATTATTTTTTTATAATAATTCAAAACCTCCGTTGCAGTTTTCGTTTTTTTTTCTGTTAAAGTTTGAATTGTTGTCGTTTTGTTTGCACCTATGGCATGGCAATTATCATTGCAAGAAATCAAAAATGCATTGTTTTTTTAATGAATTTTCAATTTTTGTAGCTAATTCCTGCGTTGATTATTTTTTTATAATATTTTAAAACATCGGATGCAGTTTTCGTTTTTTTTTTCTGTTAAAGTTTGGATTGTTGCCGTTTTGTTTTCACCTATGGCATGGCAATTATCTTTGCAAGAAATCAAAAATGCATTGTTTTTTTATTGAATTTTCAGTTTTTGAAGCTAATTCCTCAGTTGGTTATTTTTTTATAACATTTCAAAACCTCGGATGCAGTTTTCGTTTTTTTTTTCTGTTGAAGTTTGGATTGTTGTCGTTTTGTTTTCACTCATGGCAAGGCAATTATCTTTGCAAGAAATCAAAAATGCATTGTTTTTTTGATGAATTTTCAGTTTTCGAAGCTAATTCCTCAGTTGATTATTTTTTTTTAAATATTTTAAAACTTCGGATGCTGTTTAAATTTTTTTTTGTTGAAGTTTGAATTGTTGTCGTTTTGTTTTCACCTATGGCATGGCAATTACCTTTTCAAGAAATCAAAAATGCATTGTTTTTTTTAATGATTTTTCAGTTTTTGAAGCCAATTCCTCAGTTGATTATTTTTTTTCTAACATTTTAAAACCTCGGATGCAGTTTTCGTTTTTTTTCTGTTTAAGTTTGGATTGTTGTCGTTTTGTTTTCACCTATGGCATGGCAATTATCTTTTCAAGAAATCAAAAATGCATTGTTTTTTAATGATTTTTCAGTTTTTGAAGCCAATTCCTCAGTTGATTATTTTTTTATAACATTTTAAAACCTCGGATGCAGTTTTCGTTTTTTTTCTGTTGAAGTTTGGATTGTAAACTTTTACTTCCTCGTACCCGCACCCGGAAAACTCTCAGGTTAGTTTAACTGGTTGCATTGTGATGTACCCATCACCCTATTTTAAGTGTTTGTTTTAAATGCAGAATGGCACCTAGATTTATTATTTATCTAGTATATTTATCAAGAAATTAACTTTGTATGTTCCCAATTTTGATTTTTTACGCACTTAAATTTCTATATTACTTGGAAGTAATTTGATGGATTGCCCAAATTGGGTCCCTCGGTAAATTCATTTTTATAACTGTGCAAAGTTCATCGACCCTCAAAGGAGGGGAACGTTAAAACTTTCAGCTGCGCTTTTTATTCATGCATTTTACCAGCTTTTATCACGTGCACTGGCAAATTTGACCACCACCGCAGCAATTACCAAAGAACGAAGAGGACCACAAATGTTGCTCTTCATTTCTTGATGATTTGCGCCGGATGGTCAAATTTGCAAATGCATGAACAGGTGTATCTAAAAACCTATACATTTGGCAATGAACTTGAAATATTGTCAAGGATGCGTATTTAAAAAAAAAAATGTTATCATACAAAACTACTAGTATGAGAGGCATTAATTGAATTTAATTACAATATTTGAAATTTAAACGGCGTTTTACATAATGATTTCATTCCCCTTTAACCTCTTCACGCCCAGGTCGCCACATGTGGCGACAAAATATTTTACGAAAAAGAAATTCGGCTTTAGCGCCATCTATGGTATGTTTTTTCACATTTTTTGCATAAATGAGTAAGTTTGTGGCACTGAAATAATATCTCGTAGAAAAAGGTAACAACAACAAAAAAGTAATTTTTCAGTAAATTATGGGATTATGCTATGGCTCAATCAAAACAGAATGGGCGCGAAGTGGTTAAGAATAAGAATTTTTGGAGGTATAATATGTAATCTTACTCACATTGTCCGTCCGTAGATTAGATAAGGGAGAGGTGATTAAAGTGACTCAAATTGTCTTAAATATTTTTAGTTTTGTTTTTTTCGTAATTAGTAAATTTTTAAATAAAATAGAAACAACCTTACTTCTTGCAGAAAGTATTAAATAAATTAAAAAAAAAAACGAAATATAGCCTGAATATATAAATATTCAACCTGTTCGTAACTCTGTAACTCAATAAGTTATTTGTTTATAGTCTTAGTAAGACTTAATTTTGCTTGCAGAGTTACGAACAGGTTGAATATTTATATATTCAGGCTATATTTCGTTTTTTTTTAATTTAGTAAATTTTTGTTCTATAATCATTATTATTATGTATATTTTTGTATTATGTATTTTGTCCTTTTTGGTTAATCTGTTGGACAATAAAGAAGTATTATTATTATTATTATTAAAGAAAGTCTTAAGTTGGAGATAAGGAGATTTTCATCCAAATTTTCGATATTATTTCTTATTTCGCTCGTGCAAATAGGGCGACATAATAAATTTATCTACGATTAGGTTTGAAAAATAGTTTTTAGTATTCCGTAAGGATAATTATTTGACCTTTATGTAATTTTCAATTGGTTGTAAAAAATAAAAATCTGTTTACGAATGACTAACTTTAATCTTTGACGGTGTTATAATCCTAATGGCGAAGGTACCATTTTGAATCATGCAAAGACTTATGATATATAAGAACCAATCGAGGAGATAAACTCCAAAAAAAAAAAAAATTCGTTCAAAAGAAACCTCATTTTGATCGTCTATGGCATTGCAGTGCAAATGTTACATTCGATGGAATCAAAGCTTTTTAATTAAATTTAAATTATATCCTGCGATATTTATAGATTCAATTGAATAGAAAAACGCGACTCGTGCTTTAATAAAATTTCATAAAAATAAATTCAATTATCATCGCAATAATTGAATTTAAAAAGTCTGCTCGTATCGGATATTAATTAAAGTGCTTCTGGACCAAACTGAAAGTTATTTAAAAATTTATTATTTACACATCTATTACTGCATCGGCCGAATCCGAAAGGCATAAATAAAAGATTCGATATTTTTATTTTTAGAAGTTTTAAACTGTCGAGTTGAGCAACCCTCGCCGAGATATCCTTTATAAATAAACTATAACGTTTATAGGAATCGACTACCTATAAGTATCCAAGAAGATATCCGCATAAATGTTTCACAAATGTATCCCCCATGCATGGCATAAAAAATGCTCGTAACTGATAAATTACGGTTCAATAATTCATGCCTAGGATGGAAAATTGATACAATTTCTTTGATTGTGGCCGGTGTTTAAAGTATCCGTGTACGTGTGGAACTGCTGCGGGAAAACGGAGAAAAAACATTCTGCGGGCCGGGGGGTGGGAAATCCGCGTTTTTAATAATAAAAATGCACCCTTTGCACATTATTCCTAATAAATACCCGAACCAGAAATGAAGCCTAGTGTAAATCTGCGGAGGCGAGCTTTTTCCGGCTCTGTTGTGATGAGTATGTGTGTTGGCACAATGTATTCAAGGGGGCTTAAAATATAATTTCATCATCTAGAGAAAAATACATAAATAATTCAGACAAAAAAAAATGTTGCACGTAATATTACGGGGGCTTCTGTGGCATTACTGGCACAGTTATATATTACTATACATATATACCAAATTTCTATCTCTCTCTTTCGAATAACACCCTAATACTAACCACATAATATACAGACTGGTGAATTAACAAACTCTTTGTGTGTGTGTTTTTTATAACCTTAATTAAAAATTGTTGACAATAACGCAGAACTTCTTGGCAAAGTGCCCAACTTGATTTGGTAGCATCCTGTAAGGTTTTTCTTTTGATATGTTTAAATTTGTAATTAACAATCAATAAGTCTTTGGCAAACAGAAAATATTCAATTTTATTGTGTTAAAATGCGAATTCTGCACTTTACGATAGATTAAATATTAGAAGATTTAAATCTCTTCTTGGATAGCAGGTTCCTCAGTAATCGATTAAGATGCACTTGTAGTCCATCACGGTCATGGTATTAAGCACTATAGTTGCTTACTCCTTCTGTAATGCTTAAAATATTGACGTCCTTTTGGATTATGAGAGGTACATATGGCAGAGCATTCACTATTGTTCGAATGGTTTAATTTTGAAATCTTTCTAAGATGTGGACGCTTGATGGATCTGCTGTGAATTTGGAAAGTCTTGAAAGTGTTAACTCTTGTAAACTAAACTATTTCATGCCATACAAATAATATCGGTTATATATAGATGCAAACAAATTTATATTCTAATCGAATGTCTATATTATTACATCAATTTCATTTGACAAAAATAAACTATTGCCCCTTCGCGTACGCGGAGACTTCGGAAGCCCGAAAAAGAAATTGCGTGTGCAAGTATTTTATTGTTGCTTTTGCCAGTCGTCAGAATCATTATTGCAACGTAACATTTTCATCCATCCGAATTGAGGAAAATAAATTAGGCAATGGAAAAAGTGGCATGTACGGAATTGTGCACGAGTTACGATCACGAACACACTCTGATGGCTTACTTAACAAAACAAGTCAAAGAGTCAACTGCTCAAATTGTTGCCGAAGATAGAAAGTGCACGAATGAGGAATATATGTTAATTGGATAAAGACTGTTATCCTTGAATCGATTATTTTGTATCATCTACATTTTGCAATATATTACAAGGTGCGCATAATTTGCGTTAGAAATAAATTGTACCTAAACCAGTGGCGGCTCGTGGAACATGTTGATGGTAGAGCCACTTATACAATATATCCCCCCGCCCCCCTTTTTGAAGAAAGAAAGAGCGATTTATCTTCTTCGGCCAAAGTAAGTGTTTTAAGAATTAATTAAAACTACAGGTAGGCTACTTGGCTCTATATAACGAGCCGCCCCTGACTGCGATTACTTTCTATTTGAAACATATTGTATAAACTGATCAATAATAAAGCTCCTGCATTGCTTACAATTGACTCCCATCGTTTTCATAGTTCAATTGTTTCTTTTTTGTTTTTTTTAGAGGATAATTCTTGAATGAACGACTAGATTTCGAAAAAATTTTAGTTTGGTGTTGATAAAATAGAAAAAATTAAATTCGCCCTTCAGTTGTTTTTCAATTGTTTCTTTTTCTCGGATAACCCTTGAACCAGCGGCGGCTCGTAGATGTTCGGCGAGGAGGGTGCAAACGAAAATTTGACCAAAACAGCAGCGAAATATTTTCTTGCTCTATAAGAGGAAGTTACAGCACGAGAGGCATCTCTGTCGTCGCCTCCTCTACATAGACACACGCGCCGCCGCTGCCTTGAACGAATTATGAATGTAGTATAGTATTGTACTTGGCAAATAAGTTTAGATCAGACGAAAAACCTAAATCAGACTTTTAATTGTTTGATGCAAAAAATCCTAAATACCTACAAATATTTGAATGTTAAATAATTCCTTGAACATCCCGCAGACAATATTTTCTAGATAAATATCAAAGTAAATTAATTTCATCCAAAAATAAGCCCCATATTTAAATTAAAACCCATGAAATCAAACAATATAAAATTAAATAAATAACCTGAAATTAAAACAAAAACCCTTGAAAATACAGATAAAAAAATTCAAAACTTTAGGTTGCAAAATCAAAAACTTAGACCAGAAAAATACCGCCAAATTTAAAAAAAAAAATCCGCGTAAAAATCATCATTCAGGTTAAAAAATCTAAAATGTAGGACAAAACAAAATAAAAAAATTGATCAAAACGTCGGGAAATATTGAAAATTGTAACAAACTAATAAAAAATGTAAGCCAAAATAAAGAGTCGTGGATTTATATGCAAGAATTTTCCAGTTTTGTTTGTTGAAAATTATGCAAATAATTTTTCTTCTGCCTGTATTTTCAAGTTTTTTTGATCTGCATTTTTATTTTTAGACCAGGTTTTTTTTTATTTTTTTGCAATTTTGCTCCAATTTTTTGATGTTTTCGATTTGTTTGTTGAAATTTTGGAATTTTTAGTCTCCATTTTTTATCTTCAGCCCGAGTTTTCGATGTTTTGTCTAAAAAAAAACCCAGAACCAAAAATAAAAAATGCAAACCAAGAAATCCAACATTTCAATAAACGAATCGAATATTTTGGCCAAAGAAATCGAAAATTTGGAACAAAATAGCCAAAGATTTAAAATATCGGCCAAAAATAAAAAATTCTTGTTTTAAAAATAACTCTTTTTAGCTTAAAATAAGTTCCGACGAGAAATTCAAAAATAATAGCGAAAAAAATTTAAAAACCGGACAATAAAATCATTAATTCAAGTTAAGAAAATCTAAAATATGGGACAAAAAATAAAAAATTAAGACCAAAAATCTAAAATTCGTACCCAAAAATCAAAATAGTGGACCAAAAAATTTCAATTTTTAGCAAAAAACTCGAAAATTTAAATCAAAATACAGAAAATTTCGTCCAAAAGACCAAAAATTTAAACCAAAAAAATTCAAAATACAAAATATAGGCCAAAACTATAATTTATATGGCCTATAAAGGTGAAAATTTAGACAAAACATAGAAAACTCAGGCCTAAAGATAAAAAATGCGGACAACAAAAATCGAAAATTTCGGCCAAAATAGAGGCCAAAAATTGAAAAAAATGGAAAATACAGAAGTTTAAAAAATATGGGTCAAAGATTAAGAATCCTGGCCTAAGAATAAAAAACGCAGACAAAAAAATCGAAAATTTAGGTAGAAGCAAAATAATTTTCCACTGGCCTCAAGTTTCTGACCAGAAATTTGAAAATAATAGCCAAAAAAATACAAAAAATCGCACAATAAAATCAATAATTCAAGTTAAAAAATCTAAAACATAGGACAAAAAATAAAAAATTTAGACCACAAATCTAAAATTCGGGCCTAAACTGAAAATGGTGGTCCAAGTGGATAAAATTTTTAACAAACAAACAAAACAAAATGATAATAATAATAATAAACGCGGACTAAAAAATCGAAATTTTTTAGCAAACAAAATTGGAAAAAATTCTCGCATCAATAATTCAGGTTAAAATATCTGATAAATCAAAAATTTAGAATTAAAATTAAATATTCGGTCTGAAAAATCAAAAATGCTGACTAAAAAGTCTAAAAATTAAAAATTCGCTCCGAAAAATCAAAAATTTAAACAATAAAAATAAAAAATTAAGATAAAAATTTAGACTAAAAAATGTAAAAATTAAAAATGCGGACCAAAAAGTCGAAAATTTTAACAATGAAATCGAAAATTTAGGTCAATATAAAAAAAATTTAGATCAAAAAAACTGAAAAAACGGGCTTAAAAATAAAAAATGTAGAATATTCTAGTAAGAAAATTGTTTAAATTGGTCAGAAAAATCACTCTATTGCTCAAAATATATTTTTTTTAATACCAAAACCTTTTTTTTTTACTTAGGCTGAGCCATTCAGTCACACACGGCTGTTATTTTGCAATTGTATATTTGTATGAATAAATCGAAATAAATGAATATTGAAAGACATATAGAACAACCACGGACCCGAGCGAATACTTCTCGATCGCAGAAAAATCTTCCGCCCGGGCTGGGAATTGAATGGTGCAGCCGGTACAAGCGCTCGCCTGTACTCACTACACCAACGGACCGCCCATTTTCTTTTTAATTGATCAAAAAAGTGAAACTAATTTTAAAGAGAATTCAAATAAAACAATTCACGTGGTTAGTATCACTCTCAGTAGCGGCTCGTGGAACTTGTTGATGGTATAGAATAGAATACAATATACTCCCCGCCTACGCCTCCTTTTTTGTTTTGTTAATTTTCATAGTCCAAGGTTATTTTTGGTTGTAGAGTAAAAGTTCATGATCCAAACAGCCGAATTCAAACAAGCTGAAGATATGATAAATTTTTCGTGCACGTAACCTCACCATCAAACAATAAACACGAAAAACGAAAAAAATGCGTTTTTTATCCGCACTGCCCGTTGTTTTTTTTTTTAAGTATACCTCCCGATTAAACTTTCTCGTTAGGTCTTTACCAGTTTCCAAATCGACGCACTCGAATTGGAAGCTGACACGACACCACTGTCTTTATTTCGATAATCAAATTAGGCAGTAGTCTTGAAGCTGTTTAATTTTATCAATAGTGCATGAGCAAAAAGATCGTAATGATCCAATTTAATTCATTGTGTGTGTAATGCGCTAAATATGACTAACAAGTGCACGTCGTCATCGCGCGTACGAAATGATCCAGAATTTATTTGGCACCAAATGCACGTTCAGTGAGCGACCTCTCTGCACCCCTCCAACCGCGCGTCTCCCCTCGGTAGCCTATATCCTAACGAAATACCGTGCCAGATGGAAGCTGGCACCGTTAACGGCGCGCCGCGGCGTTGTGTTGGGAAACAACTGCATTGCGATTTTTCTCTTTTTTTTTAAGTTATGCAGGCGTTGTTTAACATTTAAACTGGCAAAAAAGTGTTTTAAGAATTAATTAAAAGTTCTTGCTGAGCTTGAAACTAGAGGTAATGCCATGGCTTCTTGGCTCTATATCACGAGCCGCCCCTGACCTAAACCAACCCATTTGTTTTAAATATCTTAAGATAATTCATTATTTAGTATTTATATTTGAGAACACAATGGTAAAACGTATTGTGCGACACACGAGTACAAAGGATTAAAATAAAACCAACTAATTTTAATGATATTTGTAAAATTATAAACCTAGTTTTGCAATACATCCATCTCATCGTACGCATAAATAATAATTACCTTTTCTATTTCCGTTCCGAAACAATACTAATTCCAATACTATTTACATAATCCATCCATCCTAATTATTACCATTTATACTTTACGTGTGTGCGTTTGTGTTTGTGCATTACGTAACTCAAACAGAAGGTTACGTATCACCGTTTTTTTTTATATTATTTAAAATCGGTAATTACGTTTTAAAGCATAATGAATGTCGTTTGACGGATTATACGTTTTTTTTTTAGTTAAATTTTAATGAACACGACAACAAAGACTAGGATGTCACAGTTAGTTACGCGCCGTGGGCTTTTTAAATAAAAATAATAAAATAAGCAAAACTATTGCATTATTGTTGCGTCCCGCCACGCTAATACATAATTTCCCATTTGCATAATTGGGCAAATAAGTTTAATTGCCTCCGAATGGGATAAGGATGACGGATTCGGAATAATGGACGACTCTTTTTTTCGAGTCGAATAAAAGTATGATTGCGGACTTGCGGCAGATTTTCAATTCAATCAAGATCACGAAACTGGAAATTGCACGTTTGCAATCTATGTTTCTTAATACCGGAGGATAGTTATTCTATACACCAGTGCAGTGATCTGAATGAAAATCAGCAGGGAATATTGTTTTAAAATGTGTCTCTTATTCCCATTAAGTGTTTATATGAGTAAATAAACTAATTGAAACATTAAAACAATTATCAATAAAGGTCAAATATTTTCTACAGTATGGTGTAAACCGGAAACTAGTCCAGAAAATAATTACAAATAACCGGAAGAATAATATAAATTTATTTTCGGAATTATTTTAAACCTGGTAAGAACAATTAGAAATAAAAATTATATTTTTGTGTATTATTATGAAATAATAATTATTGGAAAAAGAAACAAAAAACGCTTAAGGTAAACACCCACTGTCGGTATACAAAATATTACCAAAAACTTTTGAGTTCTTCGGATTGGCTAATAAGATTTATGTTGAAAGTTTAATAGACACGGACACACAGGCACAGTAACACGGGCACACAGACACATAGTAACACGGACACATAGACACACAGTAACATGGACACACAGTAACACGGACACACAACCACACACAGAGAGACACACGGGCACACAGCAAACGTACACAGACACAATTTTTATTCTTACTAAAAAATCCTTACCTTTATTATAAAACAATTGCAATATTTTGAAAATAACTCAAAATCCATTCGAAATAATAATTCCATAAAAAATGATGAGCATTCCGTCTCTAGATTTTGGGATAATCTTATGTGGATAGATCTAAAGATGTGTAAATTTCAAATAATTTTGACGGTTAAAAAATATATAAAAACAATTGCTGTCAACTTGAAATTTCCTAAATTACTCAACATTAAAGATTATGATACAATAAAAAAAACCTCACCTACAAATTTTCTCATAATCTAACGTAAACAGAGCCTAAAATAAAATACGAAATCATTTTAGTGATTTTAAAAGTTATAAAACAGCTGCCAACATGAAAATATTAAAAATCACTCAAAATTAAATTAAGGGTCCATGAAAAACCAAATACATTTCGACTCTATATTTTTGAATAGAGCGAAGATATGAGAATTTGTAATACATTTTGCGATTACAAAAAAAATCTAAAAATATAAAAACAATTGCTATCGTCTTGAAAATATCCAAAATTATTTAAAAGATTTGTACGTTATTTAAGATATTTTAAGATGTGAAGAGTAATGACTTTTGGATCTGCCAAGGTAGCGGAGACCGATGGAAACAACTTCAACTTTGTCCTTCTTCATTAAGATATTGAATTCGCCAATTTTATTAATTAAAGTTTTTCTGCCTGCTAGTAAAATTAAGGACTTGCTGCCGTTCAGAGATAATAAGTGATCTACTGTTTGCAATAGCGTAACTAGTTCAGTGGTACTTTTGGTACATCCATCTTTTGCGCTCGATGGATGGAATGAAGTATAAATTTGGGTGTCATCGGCACAGAAGTGATGTTTGCAGTTCAGAATAGAAGATTTAAATCTGAACATGTAGACAGTTTGTAGGAGTGAGCCGATGATTGATCCTTGGGGGACTTCTGAGAGTACTTGCGTTTTGCTTGAGCTTTTACCATCAACAACAACATGCTGAAACTTAAAATTTTGTACTTTAATACAGGAGTATTTTCAAGGATAAACATACGTTTTTAGGGCGTTAAAAAAACTATATTATATATTATATAATATTTCCCATTATTTCTACATTATATCATACTTTATTGCCATTTTAATACCAACATTGGTAGGAATTTTAAGAGGAGGACCCATCTAATGGTGATCATCATTTTCTGGAAACTCAAAATATGATTTTCTGTGGAAAGAGATCATGTTGCTTTCTCAGGTTTTTTTGTGATATCTTTCATTTTTATTGTTTAAACTAGTGAAAAAGCAAACTTTTGGGTTGAGTAACGTGAAGTTTAATACAATTAAAACTTTCTTTAAAGATTCATTTATTTTTGAAAAATGTACATTTCGAACACTACGTCAATAGCTAAATTACAAAAAAAACATGGTGTAAAACAATGTATACCTGGGAACTAAAGTTTTTGGTGTGGGTTTACACGATTCTTAAATCTAATGGTTTTTTTTTTACGTAAGGACAATTCGTGCTATTTAAAAGTTTAGAAAGTGTATTAAATTCTCAATACCATGTAAATTGATGAAACAAAACGTAGTAAATTTTTTCTCTCTATAAAATAATGCAACATCCTCTCATATGTATAGAACGTAATGTGATTGTGTATTAAACGTTGCATCTATTACTTAACAATTACAATTTTTTTGTTGTACCAAACGTTATTATGTATAAATTTCTGATTGTATATGTATCAAATGTAAAATAGGCTCGTGTGTATTATTGTTCTATTGTAATGATGACAGGCACGTGAATGAGAAAACTGCTTACATGAATAATTGAGGTCATACGCAGGAAATATTTTTTTTTTTATATTGTCGTGTTTTGTTTATAATTAGCACTTTCAATTGAAGTACAAATGTGTGCGCCTTTTTTTTATGGTGCTTTTACAATATTAATTTGGTTTCCTTTTATTGAGGACCGATGATTGGTGAACCTGGAGGGGGTGATGTATACGAGCTTCGCAGAAAGAGAGAAATTCAATGAATAATTAATTTAATTTTCATTTTTTCGGGATGTAAAAATAAAATCGTCGGAATCGCCGTCCATTACAATAATTAGAGAGAAATTTGCCCACATGTGATCGGGGTTGACTGAATTACTAATGGGTGCAGAGTAGAGGGTAATTTTTAGCAAGCGCAAAAACGCCCATCCTCTTTTTTTAATTTCATATCTATATATGTGCTTCTGTGTGTGTGTATGTGTACATTTTATGGAATGTGGGGCGGCGATACATATATGGAATGGAGGGAGAATGTCAATTTATTTCATGGTAATTGGAAAAAATTTAAATTTTTGTATGTAAATTGCGCGGACATTTTTACTGCATATATTTTTTTGCGTCGATCATATTTTTTCCTTCATCGCCGAATCATGATTGTGTGTATGTGTGGGTGTATGTGTGTGTATGTGTTGTGTTCAGGTTCCACTAATTATTTCAACCAGGACATGACATTTTCGACCCCCTGTATGGCGGTCGCGTCCGCAGAAAACACAACGGCAAAAATTATTTGATTTCTCAATTTATTCTGCTCCACCGAAATTGCAGTTTCCCGATTGAATATTAATACTCGCAACGGCCGCGCACACGTTTTTGTTATTTATTTTTAAGTCGCGTAATTACTTATTAAACAATGGGGATCGAGATACTCCGATCGGTTCTGCTGTTACCTTTATTTTGATGGAAATCGATAGGTAATTATGGTTGCAGCATGAAACAATTCGTAAAATACACGATTTTATTTTCATGCATTGTGCTAGTTTAAATAAATGTTAAGACAAAACTGGGCCAACTTTGAAGTTTGCAATGTCTTTGATGTGAGGGGTACAAGTGAAAATTCCTTAACCCTTAAGTGCCCCAAGGATGGTCCTTGCTGGGTCCAAACTTTATAATTTTGACGTCAAACGTCAGTTTCATCCGATCCTGCAAAACGCTCGATGTGCATTTAAATTAACATAAATATCATTTAAATTGAAGGTAAACCATGAAAGTATAAATATTTTAATTGCGGTTGAGTTGACGTGAAAAGTTTCTAAATTAACGTAAAATCAACCACTTTTTACGCATTTGTTCTTCACTAGATTTTTGAATAAGTAAAGTAAGTAAATCTGTTTTAAAATTAAGCATTTTTTCGCATTGTTTCTTACTTGGGATTTTTTTAATTAACTCTAAAACAATTATGATTCCTTAGAAATATTAAAACATCAAAAGATTTTAAGACAGTTACATAAAAAACGAGCTGATTTTAATTCCATTGAAAATTATCTCCGCCGCCGGCTAAAAAAATAATAATTGGCATTAATTTGAAACTACTCAAATTACTTAAAAAATAACTCTACTTCACGATTACGTCGAAATTTAATAAAACCTATCACTAGTTTTTTTTAGAGAATCACATAAGAAAAGAGCCGATACCCGTTCTATTCGAAAAAGGAAAGGTTACCAAATTTATATGAACACCCTGTATATTAAAAATATACTTAAACGATACCTAGTTTACATCTAAGAATCTTTTGTATGATTTTTTTTTTAATTTTTACGTTTGCATGAATCATTTAGGTGTTCCGGTAATTTTGACTAACCCTGTATAATTAGAGTAGGGGGTAGCAACTAGATTAAGGTGAACAGGTACAAAGAGTTACACAAATGTGGAATATTTTGAAAGCGAGTGCTTCATTCAGTATTTATATCTTCATTTTATTCGTAGAGTTGCGCCACTTTAACACTTGTATCATAAATAACAATTTCAAATTCGGAGAAAGTTACGCGATGGCCACATTAACCATTTTTTTTCTAAAAATTGCCGGAATGTCTGCAGTGATATTTCGGTTAAAAAAAAATTGGAAAATTTTAACAATCACTATGCTTTATTTTACTTACATTAGTGCGGAAAAAGTAATAATAATTGGATTGCAAATTCTTTATTTTGCAAGATTAAAAACATTTTACCTTAATGTGGCTTAAATCATTTTTAATTGGACGTACTCAAAAAGTAAGGATTCATAACTTCATTTCTGATCGGACAATAGTTAGCTCCGATATACCCCAAGGTTCGCATATAGGACCAATTTGATTTTATTATTTATTAACGATGTGATGGATGGTGTACCTCAAAATTCTCATATTGGACCAATTTTATTTTTATTTTTTAATAATGATGATGTGATGGATGGTTTACCTCAAGGCTCGTTTATTGAACCAATTTTATTTTTATTATTTATCAACGATGTGATGGATGGTATAATAATATTATATAATGTTTGAAGGGAACTTGGTAATTTCTAACTCGATTGCCATTGTTTTTATATTTTTCAAAGCGCTAGAATTTTTGCATTGTTTTTTTAAATCTATGCTCGATTCACATGAAATTTTCTGAAAATCTAGGCCTAGGCTGTTAATGTTTTTTTTGCATATTGATGTTGTAAAACGTGTTTTCAGTAAATTTAGGAAGTTTTAAGTCGACGGCAATTGTTTTTATATTTATTTTTTAATCGTAACGAATTTTGCAAATGTTCTCAATTCAAAGCTCGATTTGCATAAGTTTTTCTCAAAATCTAGGCCTAGGATGTTTACGGTTTTTTGCATAGTGATTTTTTATAATGTGTTTTATGTAAGCTTAGGAATTTTTAACTCAATTGCAATTGTTTTTATATTTTTTTCCAATCGCTAAGATTTTTGCAATTTTTTTCTTATATCTACGCTCGATTCACATGAGATTTTCTCAAAATTTAGGCCTAGGCAGTTAATGTTTTTTTGCATATTGATGTTGAATAACGTGTTTTGAGTAAATCTAGGAAGTTTTAAGTCGATGGCAATTGTTTTTATATTTATTTTTTAATCGTAACGAATTTTGCAAATGTTCTTAATTCAACGCTCGATTTGCATAAGTTTTTCTCAAAATCTAGGCCTAGGATGTTTATGGTTTTTAGCATGGCGATGTTGTATAATGTATTTTAAGTAAGCTTAGGAATTTTGAACTCGATTGCAATTGTTTTTATATTTTTTTCCAATCGCTAAGATTTTTGCATTTTTTCTTATATCTGCGCTCGATTCACATGAAATTTTCTCAAAATCTGGGTCTGGGCTGTTAATGTTTTTTTGCATAATAATATTATATGATGTGTTTTGAATAAATCTGGGAAGTTTTAAGTCGATGGTAATTGTTTTTATATTGATTTTTTAATCGTGAGGAATTTTGAAAATGTTCTCGATTTGCATGGGTTTTTCTCAAAATCTAGGACTGGGAAGTTTTTGATGTTTGCATAACAATGTCATATAATGTGTTTTAAGTAAACTTACGAATTTTAAACTCGATTGCAATTGTTTTATATATTTTTTTTCTAATAACAAGGATTTTTGTATTTTTTTTAAATCTACGCTCGATTTGCAACAGATTTTCTCAAAATCTAGGCCTAGGCTGTTAATGTTTTTTTTTGCATAACAATGTTGTATAAATAAATTAGAGGCAACCTTACTTGTTGCAGAAAGCATTTTATTAAATTTATATTGTATAATGTGTTTTGAATAAATGTAAGAAGTTTTAAGTCGAATTTTTGCCACATTTCTCAAAACTATTTACACTATATGTATTTAATTGGTGTAATAAAATGACCTACGTCCCAGTATTTAAATACTGAGACGTACGTAATTTTATTACACCAATTACATATTACCCAGTAATCATGGATTACAACATCAACAATATGTATTCAATTTTAACGAATGCCGCGTCAATAAAAATTATTTCCTGAAGATCTAATTCGCGACAATAAAAACATTTTCGTACGGCGAACATAACGTAAATGCAAGTTCCCGGCGCATCCACCAGAAGATAAATTCAGTAAAGAGCTAATTTTAGTTGCTTGCAAAGCGATGTTTGCGACTATTATAAAGTAGGTAAGGGTCTATAGTGTACATTTTATATAAGCAAAACGTGTTTTTTTTAATATGATGTTTGTAATGATAGAAAATGAATAAATGTTATTGGCTGTGGTGGGGGGGTGTTTACCGTCGTACATTTGTAATGTCGAGTGACATGTATTTTGAAATTTGCTCGGACGTCGTTAATAGCCATCAATATTTAATAAGGCGCATGTTTATTAGGTAAATATTTTGCCACCTAGCCCGATGAATAATTCATTTTATTAGTAAGCCCGTTTTTATATTAATTATAAAATAATACCAAGGGAGCAAGTTGTTGTCCACAAATATCAACGCGAGCAAACACGATAAATATTCAGGATTCGGCGTCCCGAAAAAATATTGTATAATTACATCTGAAAAGGAAATCACTCATCGTAGGAATAAGTAAACACGAACATGAATTTTTATTTTAATTGCCCAACCCCCAATCCACCATTAATCATGCCATTGATGCACTGTAAATAGAAAAGGAGGGAATAAAAAGCGAACGAATGACCGAGTATTAATTATATTCTTTGTATTCTTAATTACACACAAATGATGTATCGTTCTACATCATAATTAGAGTTTATATAAAATTAATAGACTTTTTACCAACTCAATCCATTATTACGTATGCTGGATTTGTTATTGTCCGATGGGGAATCCATATTTAACATTATAATGGGATGTCGCATGACCATGCATAAATAATTAGGGAAAAATCGCGTGTTTGCCTATTCCCATTTCCAAGAGGAGGATATTACGATACGTATGGAATTACGATTTTAATTGTATCGGATATATTAATTCTGAATAATAGAGAGCCTCCTATGGCGCTCTTCTCCATTATTTAAATCATCTGTATTCATTCAAACGGTAATTAGAATAATGGTTTGATGTTTTTGAAATATGGCGGAATGTCGTGCTCTCCAGGAACGAGGTGGGACTTTGATTTATGGATATTATTGATTTATATAATACGTATTTGTGGGTACATACATTGTACGCACAATGACGCCTCCGAATTGTATTAACGTAATTGTTTATTGCCTTTATTAAAATATGAAAAATTTATCGCCGTTAATACCCGCCGACACCATCGATCTTTCACACCGGTAATAACTTTTTCAATGATTGCTGTAAAAATATTACTTATTAAATAAACAAAATCCCGCTGTGGAAATTTTTTCGTGCATCGACCATTACCTGAAAATTGATGCAGTTATTTTAACGTGACCGAGGGAGTTGCTTGAATTCAACGAGAATAATGGAACGTGAAAATTGAAGTGAATGCGAAATTGCGATGAAATTAGAATCGTACCTGGCCCGACTGGACCGATCAAAACTTCTATATAGATTATATATTCTATATAGATGTGCGCCTGTGTGCGTCGCGGAAATCATTTCCACTCGGATCGCACATTTAATTACGCTTATAAATATGCAGATTGCGATTTTACCTTTTTAGCCGAGGATAAATTATAAATTAGTGTTCATTTGTTTTATACAATTACGCGTTCTGGTGTGAGGGTACATGTTAGACTTGGAGACGCAACGGTTAATAAACTACGTCGATAAAGTTGTAAACATAACTTGGCTCACGTTTCTCCAGTGTATTTTATATGTGGATGTGCATATACTAACTATGCAGATAAGAGGATGTTGATGTTTTGTTAATTTGTTTATAATTGTTACATTTATTTAAAAAAAAAAGTAATGCATGAACGAGATATCCGAGACTTCCATAATTATATTTAATGGTCATTATCGGCACGGTATGTAAGGATTATGAGAAAATATTACTTTTTATATAATTATAAGTTTTTAGAGCAGCTATCATCGTGGATCTTTCAATCTTAATCTTATCGAACCAAAGGCCAGGAGTAAGTAAGACGAGGGGAAATAGCATTTTTCTAAATGGAAATATTTCTCGAATCCCGCAAAAAATTTCCTCTGCTGTCTAAAAATTGAACTGGGAAGTTCATAGTAGGTGGGCTGGAAATGCCAACTGAGACTTCTGAGTGATGAATGATTACGCCACATACAAAGAAAAACCTTAATTTACTATGAAAGTATCAAACAACCATTTTTGAGTGTACCACCATCAACTAATGATCTCTCATCTCAATCAGTGCAGTAATTTCCACTCTGCTACCAAAAATTGAACATCTCGGAGTGCGCCTGAGAGGCTTTGAAAGAAGTACCATTTTGTCAATCATTCGGTAAAATTTTGTTTGTTAATTTATTGTACACTTCTGTGCAATAAAATTAAGCACAAGTCTTTTTTACAATATTCTAGTTGTATAATTCTGATCTACAACATTTTCAATAAATGATAAAACACCATAACTTGAAAATAACACCTTTATCAAAAAGCCAAAACTAAGACTAAGACAAGAAACCATCTTCTATTTTTTTATGGCATAGGAAACTAGTCCATTCGCCAGACTTTCAATTAAGTGAGTACATTGATTTCTAGATTTTTATTATTTAATTATTCATATATTTTATAATTAATAGGGGGGGCATACACTATAATCCATGGACCCGCACGGCCATTTCTTCGTTCCGAAAAAGTGACCGCACGGATGGGATTCGAACCCACGACCACGGGGCCCGTTAGCAGGAACTCTACTCACTGGACCACCGCGGCCCCATCTTCTATTTTAGTTATAATTCGAATTTTTGAATTGTTGTCTAAATGACGAGGCATTTTGACATTAAGGAAATTGACAAATTTACATATTTTCGTAACCAGGAAGTCCGCTTTAAACTAAACATATTTTGTGTGCTTAATTTTATTGCACAGAAGTGTACATCTGTTACCAACCATTTGCAAGAATCAAATCCATCTTAAAAAAAATTAAGACCATAAAGTGTACATTTTGACATTAGAATACTCAAAATCTGCAGACGATTTTCGCAGTTATCCACTTGTAAAAATTAAAATAACGCTAATATCAAAAAACGCGAATACCATAATGCTTAGTTTTGACACGTAGCAACGATTTTACAAAAAACTTGACATTTTTCATAGACCACAAATTTGTGTACATTTTGAAATTGGAATTCTCAAAAACTGCAGACGACTTTCGGAGACTTATAAATCACAAGAACGCCAATATCCAACACAGAGATAATTCCCAATTATAACATGTTCTGACAATTTAAAGACCATAAATTTGTGTACATTTTGACCTTAGAATTATCCAAATCTGCCGAAGCTTTTCGGAGTTATCCACTTGCAAAAATTAAAAGAGCGCTTATATCCCAAACACACATAATGCTTAGATTTGACAAGTTCCAACGATTTTATAAAAAAAAAACTATCTTGGTATTTTTTAAAGACCATAAATTTGTGTACATTTTGACCTCAGAATTATCCAAATCTGCCGAAGCTTTTCGGCGTTATCCACTTGGAAAAATCAAAAGAGCGCTAATAACCTAAACACACTTAATGCTTGGGATTCAACACGTTCCAACGATTTTATAAAAAAAAAAAAAACTATCTTGGCATTTTTTAAAAACCATAAATTTGAGTACATTTTGACCTTACAATTATCCAAATCTGCCAAAGCTTTTCGGAGTTATCCACTTGCAAAAATCAAAAGAGCGCTAATATCTCAAACGCACATAATGCTTAAATTCGACACGTTCCAACAATTTTATAAAAAAAAAAACTATCTTGGCATTTTTTAAAGACCGTAAATTTGTGTACATTTTGATCTTAGAATGATCCAAATTTGCAAAAATCAAATAAGCGCTAATATCCCAAACACACATAATGCTTAGATTTGACATGTTCCAACAATTTTATAAAAAAAAAAAACTATCTTGGCATTTTTTTAAAGACCATAAATTTGTGTACATTTTGACCTTAGAATTATCCAAATCTGCCGAAGCTTTTCGGAGTTATCCACTTGCAAAAATCAAAAGAGCGCTAATATCCCAAACACACAATGCTTAGATTCGACACGTTCCAACGGTTTTATAAAAAAAAAAACTATCTTGGCATTTTTTTAAAGACCATAAATGTGTGTACATTTTGACATTAAAATGATCAAAACCTGCCGAAGTTTTTCGGAGTTATACACTTGCAAAAATCAAAATAGCGGTAGTTTCAAAAACAGAGATAATTCCAAGATTTAAGACGTTCCGACGATTTTACAAAAAAATATCTTCCACATTTTTCAAAGAATTTTTCAATTTGTATTAATTATGACATAAGAATGCTCAAAATCTGCAGACGCTTTCCATCCACTTGTAAAAATCAAAAGAGCGCTAGTTTTAGTTTTGACACGTTCCAACGATTTTACAGAAACCTGTCTTGACATTTTTAAAAGCATAAATTAGAATTATCCAAATCTGCAGAAGCTTTTCGGAGTTATCCATTTGCAAAAATCAAATAAGCGCTAATATCCCAAACACACATAATGCTTAGTTAGATTTTATAAAAAAAAAAAAACTATCTTGGCATTTTTTAAAGACCATCAATTTGTGTAAATTTTGACATTAAAATGATCAAAACCTGTAGAAGCTTTTCGGAGTTATACACTTGCAAAAATCAAAACAGCAGTAGTTCAAAAAACAGAGATAATTGAAGATTTAAGACGTTCCGACGATTTTACAAAAAATTAAATTATCACATTTTTCAAAGTATTTTTCAATTTGTGTTAATTGTGACATAAGAATGCTCAAAATCTGCAGACGCTTTCCATCCACTTGCAAACATAAAAAGAGCGCTAATCTTTAGTTTTGACATGTTCCAACGATTTTACAGAAACCTGTCTTGACTTTTTTTGAAGAGCATAAATTTGTGTACATTTTCACATTTGAATGCTCAAAATCTTCACACGCTTTTTGGAGTTATTCATTTGCAAAAATCAAAGAACGCCAATATCCAAAACAGAGATAAGGCCTAATTTTGACATGTTGCAACAATTTAAAGACCATAAATTTGTGTAAATTTTGACCTTAGAATGATCCAAATCTGCCGTAGCTTTTTGGAGTTATCCACTTGCACAAATGAAAACAGCTCTAAATTCCAAAACACATATAGTGACAAGTTCTGGCATGTTTCAACGATTTTATAAAAAAAAACTATCTTGACGTTTTTTGAAGACCATAAATTTGTGTAAATTTGGACATTAAAATTATCAAAATCTGCCGACGCTATTCACTAGAGTTATTCACTAGCAAAAACCAAAAGAGCGCATAATATCCACAACAGAGATAATCCCAAGTTTTGACATGATCCAACGATTTTACAAAAAACTATCTTGATATTTTTGAAAGACTATAAATGTGGGTACATTTTGACATTGGAATAATTAAAATCTGCCGATGCTTTTCGCAGTTATCCACTTGCAAAAAACAAAATGGCGCTAATATCCAAAACAGACATAATGTCAAATTTTGACATGTTTCAACAATTTTACAAAAAACTATCTTGACATTTTTTAAATACCATAAATTTGTGTAAATTTTGGCAAAATCTGCAGACACTTTTCGGAGTTATTTATTTATTTATTTATTTATTTATTTATTGTTCATAAACCCAACAGACTCAAAGTCCATTAACAGGGCTAAAAGTATATATACAAATGTAGTACATGGTACAAACATAAATTACATTTATAGAAACTTAAACCTAGGGTAAAGTTGACAATTTCAAGCATTCCATAAGATCTTTCTTAAATTCATTGAATGATGGATTAAATATGTCAACATTATATACATATTGGTTATATAAGCGCGACAAACGTAAAATTGGTGAGTTATCCATTTGCGAAAATCAAAAGAGCGCAAAATATCAAAAACAGAGATAATCCCAAGTTTTGACATGATCCAACGATTTTACAAAAAACTATCGTAATATTTTTGAAAGACTATACATGTGTGTACATATTGTCATTAGAATAATTAAAATCTGCCGATGCTTTTCGCAGTTATCCACTTGCAAAAAACAAAATGGCGCTAATATCCAAAACAGACATAATGTCAAATTTTTACACGCTTCAACAGTTTTACAAAAAACTATCTTGACATTCTTTAAATACCATAAATTTGTGTGAATTTTGGCATTAGAATGCTCAAAATCTGCAAACGCTTTTTGGAGTTATCATCCAAAACAGAGGTAATCTCAAGTTTTGACACGTTAAAAATCCGCCAACGATTTTAAGAGTTGTCCACTTGCAAAAATCAAAATAGCGCTAGAGATAATTCTAAATTTTGACAACTTGCAGCGATTTTACAAAAATCTAACATTTGTTTCGTGATAATAAACTTGTGTAAGTCGATTAAAATATGCCAGCGCTTTTCTACTTGCAAAAATCAAAACAGTGCTAGCATGGGCGTCCGCAGAAATTTTTCCAGGTGGGGGCAAAACTTTCATACAGAAATTTCGAATAAATAACCGTCAAAAATGACAATTTCAAATTATCAAAAATTCTGCATGTCTGCCACCATAAACGGCACGATTCAACGGTAAATAAAAAAATTAGCAGCTGCCAAAAATTGTGGATTTTTACAATTTTTTTAACTCTCGCCAGATTTTGCGAGTTTTGTGTTCTCGTGCGGTTGGTTATCCTGAAAACTAGTTAAGGGGTGTTTCGATATTTTATCTGAGATTTAAACTAGAACCAATTTTGAGTAATTTTGGAAATTTTCCCGTTTGTACCGATTGTTTTCATATTTTTTTAATTCTCGGCAGATTTTGCGACTTCGGAATAGCTTAAGCAGTGTTCTCGTGGGGTTATCTTGAAAACTAGTTAAGGGGTGTTTTGAGATTTTATGTGCGATTTAAACTAGAATCAATTTTGAGTAATTTTGGAAATTTTCCAGATTGTGGCGATTGTTTTTATATTTTTTTTTACGATCGGCAGATTTTACGACTTCCGAATGGCTTAAGCAGTGTTCTCGTACAGTTATCTTGAAAACTAGTTAAGGGGTGTTTTGAGATTTTATGTGCGATTTAAACAAGAACCAATTTTGAGTAATTTTGAAAATTGTCCAATTCGTAGCGATTGCTTTTATATTTTTTTTTAACTCTCGGTAGATTTTGCGACTTCGGAATAGCTTAAGTAGTGTTCTCGTGCGGTTATCTTGAAAACTAGTTAAGGGATGTTTTGAGATTTTATGTGCGATTTAAACTAGAATCAATTTTCAGTAATTTTGAAAATTTTCCAGTTTGTACCGATTGTTTTTATATTTTTTTTACGCACGGCAGATTTTGCGATTTCTGAATAGCTTAAGCAGTGTTCTCGTGCGATTATCTTGAAAAATAGTTAAGGGGTGTTTTGAGATTTTAAGTGAGATTTAAACTAGAATCAATTTTGTGGAATTTTGGAAATTTTCCAGTTTGTAGCGATTGTTTTTATATTTTTTTTTACGCTCGGCAGATTTTGCGACTTCCGCATAGCTTAAGCAGTGTTCTCGTGCGGTTATCTTGAAAACTAGTTAAGGGGTGTTTCAAGATTTTATGTGGGATTTAAACTACAATCAATTTTGAGTAATTTTGGAAATTTTCCAGTTTGTAGCGATTGTTTTTATATTTTTTTTTACGCTCGGCAGATTTTGCGACTTCCGCATAGCTTAAGCAGTGTTCTCGTGCGGTTATCTTGAAAACTAGTTAAGGGGTGTTTCAAGATTTTATGTGGGATTTAAACTACAATCAATTTTGAGTAATTTTGGAAATTTTCCAGTTTGTAGCGATTGTTTTTATATTTTTTTTACGCTCGGCAGATTTTGTGATTTCAGAATAGCTTAAGCAGTGTTCTCGTGCGGTTATGTTGGAAACTAGTTAAGGGATGTTTTGAGACTTTATATGAAATTTAAAGTAGAATCAATTTTGAGTGATTTTGGAAATTTTCCCGTTTGCAGCGATTGTTTTTATATTTTTTTAATACTAGGCAGATTTTCGAACATACATTTGTGTAAATTTTGGAATTATAATGATCAAAATCTGCCAAATCTTTTCGGAGTTATCCACTCAAATAAGCACTTGTTTCAAAAAAGAGAAAATCAGAACCTTCTGCTAAGAAAGTATTTAAAATTAGAATTCATCCAACATTCCCTGTTTTAATAAATATTATGATTAACTTGAAAATATTGATCAATTCTGGTTTAATTTCGTATTCAAAAGGCTCTTATTAGTCGATGGGGACTATTTTCAGGCATTTTTTCGAGGTCTAATTTCAGGCGTTTTTTTTTAATTTCCTGAACCTGGACCCAACATTAGTAAAAAATAATAAGTCTCCTAAGCTATAAATAGCCTTAGTTAATTAACAGGTAACACCACTCTGGGATTTTTGGAAAACTCGTTTCTTTTTTGGCTTAAAAATATTTTAGGGTGTTATAAACAATATCCAATTGGTCCCTACGGTGAAAAAATATCCTTAGGGTTCCTCAGGAGTCCACCAGAGTGCGCGAATGCTGTAAAACTTAAAACGGCCGTTTTTCGCGAAACCAATTTTTTTCAAATTGGGAGGAGAGATTACTTCAACACTGTTGCATGGATCGATTTTAAATTTTGACAATAGCTTCACAACTACATTCTCTATGGAAGTACGTTTTTTATTTAATGTAAACTTTTTTTATAAACACTACTTATTTTTTGGCCAAAAATCGATTAATTGCACAATTTCTACAAAATTTGATTTAGAAAAAACTCATACGTACTTTCATACTCAGTAGTATATTAATTATCAAAAAAAAAAATTGTCAGAATTTATCTGTCACCTTTTGATTTAAATTTTGATCACCGAACACTAGTTAAAAAAATTGGTTTTGGTAATTAAAAATATCGAGATTGAAACACACTGGAACCCGAAAATATGGTTAAACTTAAATTGTCGTTGTTTTTCTTTTATTATATTCGTAAATTATTGTGGTACTGATAAAAAATATTTAAAAATGTCGTGAGCGATAGTTTCAAATTTAAATATGTGTAAATTTTGCAAGTGGTACCATGGTACATGGAGGATTTGAAGAGTAATTTCTTTAAGCTACAGCATAATTAAAACTGTGGTTGGTAGTAACATATTTGATTTGGAAACAATTGATATGTTAATCTTTGGATTACTGAAAAGTTGAATCCAAAAAAAAAATAATTATTATCCATTAAATCCCAAGATTCACAGATACCGTTTAAGGTAACATAACTTCAAGGACATAATAAGAATTTCGACTTATAATTTGCGATTGCAGTGGTCAGATTTGGGAACAATTTCGCCTGTGGTCCGTAATGACCTCTTGCACTCGGTTCCTCTCTCTCTCTTTCTTTCCTTTCTTCGGCCGGGCGGATTACCTGCATGCAACCAGATGAGTTAGGGAGAGACGCATCGAGAGAGGGACTCTTTACCTGCGCAAGAATGCAAATGCTCGAGACGGAATAATTGAAAATTCCAATTCGGGAATATAAGACGATTCTAATGCCCTGCGAGGAACGCACTTGAACACGAAGAAGACAAGGCTGGCTAGTACCGCGTAGCGATTTGGTACGACTTACAGGTGCGTTATTGTTTTTATGTTAGGTTAGAATTACAAAAGTGTTGTTTACACATTCTAAACACTAGACATTTCCAGCTGATTGTTGGCGGGAAGTGACGTGAGGTGTGAAATTGATTGGACTTACCCTTGATTGGAGTTCGTTTGGGTGGGATGAAACACTAAACACGGCAACGCGGTTAACCTTAAAACGTGGGTAGCGTCGCGTCGTCGGTTGCGTCTTTGACGTCGGCCGAAGACCTAGTGGTGCGCACAAGAGCTCGATGGACTCGTGTTATGCGCATTCGGCGTGACAAGTGCGTTTCATTTGTTTCGCAGCTTAGGCGCTGATCATATTCTTCTAGTACTCATAAGAGAATTACATACTTGATTATTATGCTGAAGAAAAGTGGTGATCCTTTACAATGGAAATTGATTAAATTCTTCGCGCTGATTAATATTCTAGCGAACGTGAAATTTAGTAACGCGGCTTCGAGAAAAAATTAGCGAAGCATAAAACATAGATGATGTGGCATTTAAATCTGTGAGCAATACATTGTGCCTCATTAACTTTTTAATAGCAAAGTCTATGTTTCTTGAATAACTTTCTCACTTATCATTTGGTGAAATATTTTGAAAATAATAAAAGATAAATGTTAATTTTTGAAAGTCTATGTGTTGATGTAAAAAGCTTCATTTCGCATAGACGTACGCCACTGCCAGAAAAACACAACTGAAGGGTCATTGGGATTATCATGTCTAATAATAATGTCAATTCGATAAAGTACTCCCAGTTTGGGACAAAAATGCTAGCTAAATGTAGCTAAAAATAGAGATGAAGAATAACACATTTTATCAAGACTACTGCATCATGAGGAAGTGAACTCACGCAGTTTCCTGTCCGGTTAAAATTTATTTATGCGTTCTATGAACTTTCTTGCAAGCACAGTGAATAAAATAAGTAATTTATTATTAATAACTAATACACAAGTGCAGAAGTTTACATTTTATCTTCGGTAGTACTGTTTACTCTGGCTACTTTTCGCATCGCACGAAAAAGTTCACTTTCCCCACCAGGTTCGCAAAGAAACTACTTTTCGCATCACACGAAAAAGTTCACTTTCCCCACCAGGTTCGCAAAGAAACTCCTTTTCGCATCGCACGAAAAAGTTCACTTTCCCCACCAGGTTCGCAAAGAAACTACTTTTCGCATCGCACGAAACAGTTCACTTTCCATACCAGGTTCGCAAAAGAAACTAAATATTATAACTTTATCATTACATCAGCACTGAGAATCTGTAATTACTTCTGGATTTAATTATTTACTTAACAGTACATGCATTATTTAGATCAATAGTGTTGCAACATGTGTACATCCAGTTTGAAAAAAAAAGTTGTTACACAATCACGAAACGTACGTGATATATAGATGAATAGATTCATAGATGTATGTAATGTAGCTGGACGATATTTCGTAAAAATAACAACGAATTAATCACCGGCGCACTTGTTTCAATTTCCCTATATAAATATGCTTTGTTTGTTCTCTAAAAATATGACCTCCCTATTGAGAGCACGGGGTGTGAGTACGGAATCCGTGCACGTGTAGGGCTAATGCCCCGCGATACAGTTGCTATTGCTCTGCCCGTTCCATCACACTCATACCATTTTTTTTTGTATTTTTTTCGGCCTTTCTGTTCGGAGTGTGGGTGCGCACAGCACTATCAAAAGAATATTAATCAATAGAGGATGAATAAGGTAATACATATCTTAAGTATATTAATTTTAATATTGAATAATAATAGAAGATTTATAGCCCTAGGGCTTAATTATTTATTTGGTTGAGGAAGCCAACCAAGTAAATAATAAAGATGTAGAATTGAAGCAAGATCTCGAGGCGAGTGTCTGCGCAAACTTTACCCACACACGCCTCGAGTGCTTGGCAACACTGTAGATTAAAGTTAAAAAATATCAACTAAGAGAAGACGAACTTTATCTATTCCTTCTGGAAGGTGTAATTCAATGATTTTCATATCCCATCTTCGATCCCTTAAAATTTTTGACATTTTTTTTAAACTAAATATTATTAACAAAGCCCCATAGAACATTTGTGGCCAAAATTATCGAACCTAATCTACGCCCAACGATGACTTTTAAATTTTTGAAAATCAACGAAATTTCATAAAAGTGTTGTTAAAAAATTATTTAAAGGAACAGTAAAAATATTTTTCATTTTTGTATGAGTTAATATTATTAATAAAGCCCTAGAGAACATTTGTGGTCGAAAATATTAAACGTGAACTACGCCTAACGATGACTTTTGTTTTTTTTGAAAATTGACGAAATTTCATAAAAGTGTTGTTGAAAAATTATTTAAAAGAAAAATAAAAATATTTTTCATTTTTTTATGAGTTAATATTATTAATAAAGCCCTAGAGAACATTTGTGGTCGAAAATATTAAACGTGAACTACGCTTAACGATGACTTTTGATTTTTTGAAAATTGACGAAATTTCATAAAAGTGTTCTTAAAAAACTATTTAAAAGAACAGTAAAAATATTTTTCATTTTTTTATGAGTTAATATTATTAATAAAGCCCTAGAGAACATTTGTGGTCGAAAATATTAAACGTGAACTACGCGTAACGATAACTTTTGATTTTTTGAAAATTGACGAAACTTCATAAAAGTGTTGTTGAAAAATTATTTAAAAGAAAAATAAAAATATTTTTCATTTTTTTATGAGTTAATATTATTAATAAAGCCCTAGAGAACATTTGTGGTCGAAAATATTAAACGTGAACTACGCGTAACGATAACTTTTGTTTTTTTTGAAAATTGACGAAATTTCATAAAAGTGTTGTTGAAAAATTATTTAAAAGAAAAATAAAAATATTTTTCATTTTTTTATGAGTTAATATTATTAATAAAGCCCTAGAGAACATTTGTGGTCGAAAATATTAAACGTGAACTACGCTTAACGATGACTTTTGATTTTTTGAAAATTGACAAAATTTCATAAGTGTTCTTAAAAAATTATTTAAAAGAAAAGTAAAAATATTTTTCATTTTTTTATGAGTTAATATTATTAATAAAGCCCTAGAGAACATTTGTGGTCGAAAATATTAAACGTGAACTACGCCTAACGATGACTTTTGTTTTTTTTTAAAATTGACGAAATTTCATAAAAGTGTTGTTGAAAAATTATTTAAAAGAAAAATAAAAATATTTTTCATTTTTTTATGAGTTAATATTATTAATAAAGCCCTAGAGAACATTTGTGGTCGAAAATATTAAACGTGAACTACGCTTAACGATGACTTTTGATTTTTTGAAAATTGACGAAATTTCATAAAAGTGTTCTTAAAAAACTATTTAAAAGAACAGTAAAAATATTTTTCATTTTTTTATGAGTTAATATTATTAATAAAGCCCTAGAGAACATTTGTGGTCGAAAATATTAAACGTGAACTACGCGTAACGATAACTTTTGATTTTTTGAAAATTGACGAAATTTCATAAAAGTGTTGTTGAAAAATTATTTAAAAGAAAAATAAAAATATTTTTCATTTTTTTATGAGTTAATATTATTAATAAAGCCCTAGAGAACATTTGTGGTCGAAAATATTAAACGTGAACTACGCGTAACGATAACTTTTGATTTTTTGAAAATTGACGAAATTTCATAAAAGTGTTGTTAAAAAATTATTTAAAGGAACAGTAAAAATATTTTTCATTTTTGTATGAGTTAATATTATTAATAAAGCCCTAGAGAACATTTGTGGTCGAAAATATTAAACGTGAACTACGCCTAACGATGACTTTTGTTTTTTTTGAAAATTGACGAAATTTCATAAAAGTGTTCTTAAAAAATTATTTAAAAGAAAAATAAAAATATTTTTCATTTTTTTATGAGTTAATATTATTAATAAAGCCCTAGAGAACATTTGTGGTCGAAAATATTAAACGTGAACTACGCCTAACGATGACTTTTGATTTTTTGAAAATTGACAAAATTTCATAAGTGTTCTTAAAAAATTATTTAAAAGAAAAGTAAAAATATTTTTTATTTTTTTATGAGTTAATATTATTAATAAAGCCCTAGAGAACATTTGTGGTCGAAAATATTAAACGTGAACTACGCCTAACGATGACTTTTGATTTTTTGAAAATTGACGAAATTTCATAAGTGTTGTTAAAAAATTATTTAAAGGAAAAGTAAAAATATTTTTCATTTCTTTATGAGTTAATATTATTAATGAAGCCCTAGAGAACATTTGTGGTCGAAAATATTAAACGTGAACTACGCCTAACGATGACTTTTGATTTTTTGAAAATTGACGAAACTTCATAAAAGTGTTGTTGAAAAATTATTTAAAAGAAAAGTAAAAATATTTTTCATTTCTTTATGAGTTAATATTATTAATGAAGCCCTAGAGAACATTTGTGGTCTAAAATATTAAACGTGAACTACGCCTAACGATGGCTTTTGATTTTTTGAAAATTGACGAAATTTCATAAAAGTGTTGTTAAAAGAATATTTAAAAGAAAAGTAAAAATATTTTTCATATTTTTCATTTTTTTTATGAGTTAATATTATTAATAAAGCCTTAGAGAACATTTGTGGTCGAAAATATTAAACGTGAACTACGCCTAACGATGACTTTTGATTTTTTGAAAATTGACGAAATTTTATAAAAGTGTTGTTAAAAGAATATTTAAAAGAAAAGTAAAAATATTTTTCATTATCTTATGAGTTAATATTATTAATAAAGCCCTAGAGAACATTTGTGGTCGAAAATATTAAAAGTGAACTACGCCTAACGATGACTTTTGATTTTTTGAAAATTGACGAAATTTCATAAAAGTGTTCTTAAAAAATTATTTAAAAGAAAAGTAAAAATATTTTTTATTTTTTTATGAGTTAATTTTATTAATAAAGCCCTAGAGAACATTTGTGGTCGAAAATATTAAACGTGAACTACGCGTAACGATAACTTTTGATTTTTTGAAAATTGACGAAACTTCATAAAAGTGTTGTTGAAAAATAATTATTTAAACAAAAATGAAGAGTATAGGTTATATACCTTCAAGAGGAACTGATAGAAGTCTTAAACCTCTTCTATACGTTCTTCTCGAAGGTTTACAATCCAATTTCTCCTGGGGGTGATAATTTCTCTGTCTTATCTCGAGTAATCGATTTTGGATTCCCCATCTTCTATCTCTTAACATTTTTAACTTAAATCTGTATGACAAACCTTCCAGAGGCACTGCTAGAAGAAGTCGTAAACCTCTTCTATCCGTTCTTCTAGAAGATGTATCACAATTTCTCCTGGGAGTAATCATTTCGAGATGCACAATTTCTGCCTTATATTGAGTAATCGATTTTGGATTCCCCATCTCCTACCCCTTAAAATTTTTAACTTAAATCTATATAACATACCTTCCAGAGGAACTGCTAGAAGAAGTCATAAATCTCTTCTATCCGATCTTCTAGAAGATCTATCACAATATCTTCTAAGGGTTAACATTTCCATATGCACAATTTCTGTCTTAACTAGAGTAATCGATTTTAGATTCCCCATCTTCTACCTCTTAAAATTTTTAATTGAAATCTATATGCCATACCTTCCAGAGGAATTGCCAGCAGAAGTCGTAAACCTCTTCTATCAATTCTAGAAGATGTATCACAATATCTCCCAAGGGTTAACATTTCCATTTGCACAATTTCTGCCTTATCTCGAGTAATCGATTTTAGATTCCCCATCTTCTATCCCTTAAAATTTTTAACTGAAATCTATATGGCATACCTTCCAGAGGAATTACCAGAAGAAGTCGTAAACCTCTTGTATCCGTTCTTCTAGAAGATGTATCACAATTTCTCCTGGGGTGATCATTTCCACATGCACAATTTCTGCCTTATCTTGAGTAATCGATTTTGGATTCCCCATCTTCTATCCCGTAACATTTTTAACTTAAATCTCTATGACATACCTTCCAAAAGAAGTCGTAAACCTCTTGTATCCGTTCTTCTAGATGATGCATCACAATTTCTCCCAAGGGTTAACATCTCCATACGCACAATTTCTGCCTTAACTCGAGTAATCGATTTTAGATTCACCATCTTCTATCCCTTAAAATGTTTAACTTAAATCTCTATGACAAACCTTCCAGAGGAACTGTCAGAAGAATTCGTAAACCTCTTCTATCCATCCTTCTGGAAGATGCATCATAATTTCTCCTAGAGGTTAACATCTCCATTTGCACAATTTCTGTCTTAACTCGAGTAATCGATTTTAGATTCCCCATCTTCTATCCCTTAAAATTTTCAACTTAAATCTGTATGACATACCTTCCAGAGGAACTGCTAGAAGAAGTCGTAAACCTCTTCTATCCGTTCTTCTAGAAGATGTATCACAATTTCTCCCAAGGGTTAGCATTTCCATTTGCACAATTTCTGCCTTATCTCGAGTAATCGATTTTAGATTCCCCATCTTCTATCCCTTAAAATTTTTAACTTAAATCTCTATGACAAACCTTCCAGAGGAACTGTCAGAAGAAGTCGCAAACCTCTTCTATTCATCCTTCTGGAAGATGCATCACAATTTCTCCTGGAGGTTAACATCTCCCTATGCACAATTTCTGCCTCATCTCGCAATCGATTTTTGATATCCCATCTTCGTCAACGCAATAAATTTGTTGAATCCATATCAATTTAATCAAATCCCTCAAGATTATCCACCGAAATTAATGGATGTACCAAATCAATTTTTTCGTTTTCGATTTTGTTAAATCCCGGATTCGAATATGAGTTTATTTAGAATTTAGCGATTGCGGGGGATTCGAAAAAATGCGTATTGGTTCGATAACCTCCGGTGATGGGGGCCAGATCCCAAAGTGGGATCTTGACCCTCGGACGGAGGTGTGGGGGGACGCGGACGATCCCTGCGCGTGCACACACACACACACACCACACACATCCCTCACACCCCACACCTACGGAATCGCTTGTCGGGAAAGGGCATGGTTTGGGGCCGGCAGGCAGCAAAGGGTGGCAAGGGCAGTTATTACCGGGGCTAGGGCAGTGGGTCTGCGAGCGCGATTTGTTTTGATTACACTCGTCCCCCACTTTTCATGAATAATGAATGTATTTTTTTGCAAATAACAAAGGGAGGGTCACATACGCCGGTGACGAGTGGACCCCCGCTGTGTGTGTATGGGGCCGCTTCCGAAATATATTTTTGGATTATTATAAACGTCATTGCGACAGATATATCTCCCTGTATCATTGTACCGTACCTGATAAGTGGGAAATATTTGGATATATGATTTTTTGCGGAATAAAAAATATGAATGTTTTATTTGAAACAAAAGCATTGTCATTCGCGGCGGTGATAAATTAGTCACGGCTTCATTTCGTTCTGTCGTTCAATTTAAATCTAAAAAAAAAAAAATGAACGGACGAACGAAAAAAAAATGGTATATGTTTAGTGCGGATTTAACCTGCAACATTATACAAGATACACCCCGATAAATCAACAGCGACATTTTTTACAAACGGTATCTGAACGCGCACCGACATCCAATTTATATGCGCGCCAATCAACATTCAAAAATTTAAGATATTACCCGAACGAACCGTAAACACACGCGCACAATTCCGATCGATACTAATCTCAAATTATAAGGACCGCCCATTTTGCCCTACTACATATTGCCCTACTATAGTCCTCAAAAGTGGACTAAAAACATCAAAAACCAACCCTTTTTCTTATCTTTAACCGTCATTGATTTTTCAGATTCTTTTGAGACCCAACATTTTTCCCCTTTTTTTCTGACGAATGGTATGGACAAATGAGCGAAAATCATGAAATGGCCAAATGATTTGTAATGTACATTAAAATGTTTACAAAAGATCGTGTAACACGTGATTAAATTTTTAGCCAAATTGTACTTGCAGTTTTCTCGTTTCGCGTTCTCAAAATGGGCACTCGAAATTTGGCCAGAAATTCCGGTCGATTTTGGGATTTTTTGGCGCCGTCTCACAAAACAGATATGGACGATATTACATGAGTTTGTAGCTACATTCTTCTAGAATCCTATGTTTCCATTCATAACTATCTGCTGTATTCACGAACCAAGATTTGTTCGTTCGAATTAGTCGGCGGTTAATTTTCAGATGGTGAAAAGTGGTGGAACTATTTTTTTTTCCGGAAAATAATTACTCTACACGCTTTTTCTGGTCAGTAAGAACCGTCATGAATTTTTTCAGATTTTTCTAAGACCCAACATTTCTCCCCTTTTTTTTCCTGACTAATTGTATGGAAAAATGGGCGAAAATCATGAAATGGACAAATGATTTGTAATGTACATTAAAATGTTCACAAAAGAATTGGCAATACGTGGTTAAATTTTTAGGCAAATTGTACTTGCAGTTTTTTCGTTTCGCGTTCTCAAAATGGGCACTCGTAAGTTGGCCAGAAATTTCGGTCGATTTTGGGATTTTTTTGCCGCCGTCTCACAAAACAGATATGGACGATATTACATGAGTTTGTAGCTACATTCTTCTAGAATCACATGTTTCCATTCATAACTATCTGCCGTATTCACGAACCAAGATTTGTTCGTTCGAATTAGTCGGCGTCCGATAGCGCCAATCTGCAGGATCTCGGTATTCGCTTCGCATAAGGCTCTATGTTAATTTTTAGTTGGTGAAAAGTGGTAGAACAATTTTTTTTTTGGGAAAATGATTACTCTACACGCTTTTTCCAGTCAGTAAGAACCGTCATGAATTTTTTCAGATTTTTTTAAGACTCAACATTTTCCCCCTTTTTTTTTAAATGAGCAAAAATCATGAAATGGCCAAATGACTTGTAATGTATATCAACATGTTTACAAAAGAACGGAGAATACGTGATTAAATTCTCAGCAGAATCGTACTTGTGGTTGTTACAAAAATTGTATTTGAAATGGTTTTCTGAAAAAACCACTGGTTTGATTTCGAAATTAATTAAATCAGTGTTTACGTGATCTAGTAGCCTATGACTCTTACGAAGGAAATGTTAAAATCTCGCTTGCGCAACTGCAGAACGCGTTTTTTTTCCACTATTTTTCTGCCAAGAGTATGGAAAAATGAGCGAAAATCATGAAATGGCCAAATGACTTGCAGTGTACATAAAAATGTTAATAAATAAACGAGGAATATCTGTATAAATTTTCAGCCCGATCGTAATTGCAGTTTTCTTGCTTCACGCTCTCAAAGTGGGTATTCGAAAGTTGGTCGGAAATTTCGGTCTATTTTGAGAATTTTTTGGCGCGGTCTCATAAGTCAATTATGGATGATATTACATGAGTTTGTAGCCACATTCTTCTAGAATGTGATGTTTAAATCTATGACCATCTGTCGTATCTACGAACCGATATTTATTGGTTCGAATATGTCGGTGCACAATAGCGTCGATCTGCACGGTCTCGGTTTTCGCTTCCCATAAGACCAAACGTTAATTTTCAGTTGGCAAAAGATGGCAGAAAAGTTTTTTTTCGGGAAAATAATGACTTTACACGCTTTTTCTCGTCATTAAATACCATCATGAATTTTTTCAAATTTTTCCAAGACCCAACATTTTTCCACCTTTTTCCTCACTAATGGGCGAAAATCATAAAATGGCCAAATAACTTGTAATATACATCAAAATATTCACAAAAGAACTGGGAATACGTGGTTACATTTTCAGCCGAATCGTAGTTGCAGTTTTCTCGTTTCGCGCTCTCAAATCGGGCACTCGAAATTTGGCCAAAAATTTTAGTCGGTTTTGGGATTTTTTTGGCGCGGTCTCACAAAACAGATATAGATTATATTACATTAGTTTATAGCTACATTCTTATAGAATCTTATGATTCTATTCATGACCATCTGCCGTATCCACGAACCGAGATTTGTTTGTTCGAATTAGTCGATGTCTGATATCGTCAATCTGCCGGGTCTCGGTTAATTTTCAGTTGGTGAAAAATGGTAGAAAAGTTTTCTTTTTCGGGAAAATAATGACTTTACACGTTTTTTCTCGTCATTAAAAACTATCATTAATTTTTTCAGATTTTTCCAAGACCCAACATTTTTCCACTTTTTTCCTGATTATGGAAAAATGGGCGAAAATCATAAAATGGCCAAATAACTTGTATTATACATCAAAATGTTCACAAAAGAACTGGGAATACGTGGTTAAATTTTCAGCCGAATCGTAGTTGAAGTTTTCTCGTTTCACGTTCTCAAATCGGGCACTCGAAATTTGGCCAGAAATTTTGATCGGTTTTGGGATTTTTTTGGCGCCGTCTCACAAAACAGATATGGACGATATTACATAAGTTTGCAGCTACATTCTTCTAGAATCCTATTTTTCCATTCATAACTATCTGCCGTATTCACGAACCAAGATTTGTTCGTTCGAATTAGTCGGTGTCCGATAGTATCAATCTGCAGGATCTCGGCATTTGCTTCCCATAAGGCTCTATGTTAATTTTCAGTTGGTGAAAAGTGGTAGAACAATTTTTTTTTGCGAAAAATAATTACTCTTCACGCTTTTTCCAGTCAGTAAAAACCGTCATGAATTTTTTCAGATTTTTCCAAGGCCCAACATTTCTACACTTTTTTTTCCTGACTATGGAAAAATGGGCGAAAATCATGAAATGGCCAAATAACTTGTATTGTGCATCAAAATGTTCACAAAAGAACTGGGAATACGGGGTTAAATTTTCAGCCGAATCGCAGTTGCAGTTTTCTCGTTTCGCGCTCTCAAATCGGGCACTCGAAATTCGGCCAGAAATTTTGGTCGGTTTTGCGATTATTTTGGCGCGGTCTCACAAAACAGATATGGACGATATTACATAAATTTGTAGCTACATTCTTCTAGAATCCTATGTTTCCATTCATAACTATCTGCCGTATTCACGAACCAAGATTTGTTCGTTCGAATTAGTCGGTGTCCGATAGCATTAATCTGCAGGATCTCGGCATTTGCTTCCCATAAGGCTCTATGTTAATTTTCAGTTGGTGAAAAGTGGTAGAACAATTTTTCTTTTTCGGGAAAATAATTACTCTACACGCTTTTCACAGTCAGTAAAAACCGTCATGAATTTTTTCAGATTTTTTCAAGACTCAATATTTTTATCGAAAAATGGGCGAAAATCGTGAAATGGCCAAATGACTTGTATTATACATAAAAATGTTCCCAAAAAGAACTGAGAATACGTGGTTAAATTTTTAGCCGAATCGTAGTTGCAGTTTTCTCGTTTCGCGCTCTCAAATCGTGCACTCGAAATTTGGCCAGAAATTTTGGTCGGTTTTGGGATTTTTTTGGCGCCGTCTCACAAAACCGATATGGACGATATTATATGAGTTTGTAGCTACATTCTTCTAGAATCCTATGTTTCCATTCATAACTATCTGCTGTATTCACGAATACAGATTTGTTCGTTCGAATTAGTCGACGTCCGATATCGTCAATCTGCAAGGTCTCGGTAATCGCTTCCCATAAGGCCCTATGTTAATTTTCAGTCAGTGAAAAATGGTAGAAAACATTTTTTTTAAGGAAAATAATGAGTCTACATGCTTTTTCTCGTGAATAAGAACCGTCATGAATTTTTTCAGATTTTTCCAAGACCCAACATTTTTCCATTATTTTCCTGACTGATGGAAAAATGGGCGAAAATCATGAAATGGCCAAATGACTTGTAATGTATATTAAAATGTTTACAAAAGAACGGGGAATACGCGGTTAAATTTTCTGTAAATTTGTATTTTTTTTTTACTTTTGTACAAAAATTGCATTTGAAATTTTTTTCTGAAAAAAACCACTGGTTGGGTTTAGAGTTTCTATACGTCACCGTAAAGATTGCATCAAGATCCATCAGAAAATCTACTTGCGTAAGAACAAATGTCAAAATTCTAGTCGGTGGTGCGTTCTCAAAGAAATTTAAAAATTGAAAAAAAACTGAAAAATCAACTTTCTCGATATGATCATGTAACATTCTCCGATTTGATGGTATAATAGTTATTTATGATAAAAGTGTTAAAAGTGGTACTTTTTTTACGTATATGGAAGTTGCGAAGACACTTTTAACACGATATAAAAATATACATATTTTCATGGTTTATTTTTAATTTAAATGGTATTTTAAATGTACATGGAGTGTTTTTCAGGATCATCGTTTGAAGCATCAAAATTGGGAAAGATGAAAATGGCAAATTATAATAATAAAATCTTTACCGTTTACCCAAAAACTAATGAAATTTCAAAAAAACTGTAGAGAATAGCATCCCAGAAATGTACAGAATAGATGACATTATACTTTTGAGTTTATTACTGTTCCTGCATTCCTAAGAGTTATTAATACTTTCTCGTTTAAATTGCATATTTGCGGAGGTACAGGTGCATTTTATTTTTATTACCGGCGAAAATATGTAAAAAGCGCGGAAATAGATCGGAGCGAATTGTTGCTGGTGCGTTGTTATAGTTAGTATCGGGCAGCATTCCATATTTTTGTGTTTTCCCTGCTACAGAAACTTGATAAAATTTATTGAACTTGTTTTAGTTTCCATAAATTTAATAAAGCTTGATACATTCTGCGTGGTACAAATCGCGCGCGCATTTTTTTGTGTTCGCGTCGGAATAGTTGTCTAAAAAAAGTAGACAACCAATGTATTAATGTATTGCAATGCCTTTTCGTGCTTTCGTTCCTCCCCCTCTCTCCCTTTTCTACCGTCGGTTTTGTTTTCCTCCCGGTGTCGATTTATGTACGTATGCATTTATGGATACATTTCATAATTTAAGTTTATGCATGCAATTCAAGCGCCAGTAAGACAAGAAACAAGAATTTTTTTATAGAAAATTGTGATTAAGAAAATATTTTTGGATATATTAGGTAGGATATAATAGAAATTAAATTTTACCAAAAGCTTTTCAGTTCTTCGAATTGTCAAATAAGGCTTGTGTTCGAAGTTTCATTTGAAAATATACGAATTATGTTTTAAGCGCGCTCAGGCACACGCACAAACATTTTTTTGCAGAAATTGTTAAAATCGCCTTAAAATGGGAATTTTCGTCAAAAAAATGTTTTTACGATCACAGTGTATTGCCCTATTTCATAATAGTGAAAGCAAAAAAGGTATAGAAATAACCTAAGAAAACGGTAGTGGCTGATGACATCGTAGTCGACGCAAGAAAAGAAAAAAACGCAAAAAGGATTATTATGTAATATATGTAATTCTGAGTTTTACGCTGATTTATTAAAGTTATCTGTTTAATGTTTAACATTTTCTATTTACCTTTTGCAATCATTACGATAATTTTAAACCATACCACCGTGTAGTTTTACCAATTTTAAATCACACGTGAAATTGTTAGGCGCTGTATTATTTTCTGCAGTTACATCCGAATTACGCAGCCCACTTTTCGTTTGTATCCGTTACCCCTTTTATGAAATTATTGTTATGCTCGAGAGGGGAAATAAAAATTTATGAAACTCACCTGAAAAGCGAAGCCTGGAACGGCGGGTTCAGGAACCTGCAACATAACAGGAGAGAAACGGGCGTTAGGATTGTGCGAGCGATAAATTGATTAAAATCGTAAAGTTTTAAAGGGTACCTTGTAATTTTGATGTTGGCGCATCAACTGCGAATCGGTTTTACATTGATCTGCGTTATAAGGGGAAGCAATATCGGAGCCACCCACACGTTCACCCCTGTGTTCAATCAAACCCCAGGGAGGTGGATTGACAATTTGTATCCATTATATTTATGTATTTTTAGTAAGCCGGAGGTCGAGCCGATTGCGGACCGCTTTTTGATATTTGGGAATAACGTTAGCCCCAAGGCTTGATTGAGTGCCTATCCGCATTCGATATACTCTAACTAAATATGATATATTCCCTACCTACTGTTGCTTTATGTTCGACAGACACATACATACACAGATGAAAAAAAAACGCCATCCATTGTAATATCGCGGAAATCTCGTTAAAGAAATAAATGTTTCATTAATTATTTACGGCCCATGCCGTATTTTTGCGCAATCCTAATTACAATCCCCTCATCCATACGACACGATCAATTCCATTTTGTAAATCCCCTACATCATTTCACCCCCATTCTTCTAATCTTTAAAAGCAAATAATCTGTTATGTATGTAATATTATTGAATCTAGCCATAATTATCATCCAAATCAGAAATACATTTTTAATGAATTCAGAAAAAATAAATACAGTATTGTTTTTTTGAAGGGGTTTTTTTGGGTTAAGGAAGTGGGGATGATAGTGAGAATTAGCGTAGCCATCTAGGGCATTCTGCCACAACCGATTGTTTGTAATAATCTTCATATATAGACATGAAAGGACAACCACTTAAACATCCATAGACCCGCACGGCCATCGTTCATTCAGAAAAAGTGACCGGCCGGATGGGATTCGAACCCACGACCACGAGGCCCAGAAGCAGGAACGCTACCCACTAGGCCACCGCGGCCCCAAATATGGTATTGATACGTAAAATTTCATATTTTCTTAATCAATTTAAACCTGATAAGAAGATGTTTAACCCCCAAATTTTAAAGAATATGTAAATAAAATAAATACTCGAAATGCATGAAAAAGTAAGAATTTCATTCAATCAAGAGTAGACGAAAAAACATTTTGAAAAGTTACACAAAAAAAATCTAAAATATGAATTTAAGCCCCACAGCACACCAAGTTGGCTGCAAAAATCAATCTCTTGATCTAAAAACTACGAATTTTTGAACAAAATCAAAAATCGAATCAAACATTCCGGCAACTATTCAAAAATTAAGTAATTCCCCTAACATAAATCCCGCTGACTATTTTCTAGATAAATAGAGTACATTAATTTTACCTTAAAACAATCCCTATATTTAAATTAAAAACCACTAAAACAAAAAATTTAAAATCAAACTAATAGCCTAAAATGAATATGACACGAATAAATTATTATTTTTATTATTATTATTATTAATACAAGAATGCACACAAAATATTCAAAAATGCAGTCTACAAAATCTAAAGTAAAGTGCAAAAATCAAATATTTTGGCCAAAAAGACGGCCAAAAATCAATCATTTAGGTTAAAAATCTAATGTATAGACCAATAAAAAATTCTGTCATTAAAATGAATAATTAAGGTAAAAAACTACAGCCAAAAAAATGCAGTCTACAAAGTCTAAATTAAAGTGCAAAAATAAAAAAAAATGACAAAAAGACAATAAGCCAATAATTTGCTCATAAAAATCAATAATTTAGGTTAAAAATGTAAAGTATAGACCAATTAAAAATTCGCCCATTAAAATTAATAATTAAGGTAAAAAAACTAAAGTATAGGCCAAAAAAACCGAAAAATTATAAACAAAAAAATTATAAACAAAAACTCGAGGAAAAATTAAAATATTAGACCTAAAATCTGAAAATGTTGGCCAAAATAAAGAATATTGAGGCAAAAAAGGTCTTCCAGAAAAATTGAAAAATGTGAAATAATTCGTAAAAGTAAGAAACAAAAATGGTTAAGGTAAACACCGACTTCCGGTGTACGAAATTTTACCAAAAGCTTTTCAGTTCATCGAATTGTCAAGTAAGACTTGTGTTCGAAGTTTCATTTGAAACTATATGAATTATGTTTTAAGCGCGAAAATCTAAAAATATAATATAAATAATAAATATAAAATAAAGAATATTAAGGCAAAAAACTGTCAAATTTAAAACAAAGAAATCAAAACTGCAAGCCAAAAATCGACCAAGTGTCGACCAAAAAATCAAAAATCCGGTCTAAAAATAAAAATGCACACCAAAAAAATTGAAAATTCATGCAAAAGAAAAATTATTTGCCCTTTTTAGACCTAAAAATACCTCTAGCTCAAAATAGAAACAACTCGAGGCAAAATTAAAAAAATGCAGACCAAAAATCCAAAAATTTCCACAGAAAAATAGAAACATTTGGCCAAAATAAACAATATTTAGGCCAAAATCTGTAAAATTTGGAACAAAGAAATCGAAAATACAGTCCAAAGATCTAAAATTTAGGCCAAAAAATCAAAAATCCTGGTGTAAAAATTGAAAATTCAGACAAAAAAATTAAAATCGTAGCAAAAGAAAAATTAATCATTTATCTTAAAAATCTAAAGTATAGACCAATCAAAAATTCGCTCATTAAAATTAATAATCAAGGTAAAAAAAAACTAAAGGATAGTCCAAAAAAACCTAAAAAATTATAACTAAAAATCGAAAACTCGAGGTAAAATTAAAATTGCAGAAAAAATCTGAAAATTTTAATAGAAAAGTGGAAAAAACAATTTGCCATTGTCAGGCCCCAACATAACTCTTTAGCTCAAAATAAAAACAACTCGAGGTGAAATTAAAAAAATGCAAATCAATATCCGAACATTTCCACAGAAAAATTAAATATTCAAGCAAAAGAAAAATAATTTGCCCGTTTCAGGCCCAAAAATGACTCTTTGGCTCGAAATAGAAACAACAGGAGGCGAAATTAAAAAATGCTGATCAAAAATCGTCAAATTTAGAACAAAGAAATCGAAACTACAAGCCAAACACCTAATATTGGGGAGTAACGTAAAAAAAATGTTGAGTAAAGTTTCAAAGTTTCATATCAATTGCTCCATTAGTTTTTGAGATACAGCGCGCACAGACAGACACACACACAGACACAATTTTTTTTTTCCAGAAATTGTTGAAATGGGTTGTAGGGATCCCAACACGGATATATCCGTAAAAAAAAATTACAAAAAAGATCACGATCACAATACTTTCTCGTACTTCGTAACGGAGAAAGTAAAAATAATGTATGCGTAAAACTTCAGCCAAACCAATCATTTTACACGCTAGGTACAAAAATAGCAATTATTCCATTGACGTGAAAAAATTACCTTTTTAACATCACAACTTCGTTGGTTTTTTCCAGTTTCAATTTCTTCGATTTGTGCGGATATAACTGAGCTTATCTAGTCGTCATGGAAATTTTAATTCAAAAATGTATTTTGACTTGTATACCCGTGGACATTAATAAATTTGGTATATTTTATATAAAGTCACTCAATATTTTTCAGCAAATAATTGAATAAAATAGAATCACATCACATGTAACGTTTTACCAAGATCAATAATAATCTTGAAGATAATGAGAAAATAATAAAAGAAGCAAACATTTCAATAATATCAAATACACGAGAGCTACAACTATGTCGAGCATAATTACATTTCATTATTTTCCGTAATGGAGCAATTACAATATTACATAAGTCATTAATATATCTTCCTTTTAGTGGCGACTGCAATAAATTATATAATATTTCGCAAGGTCGAGCGCAATATAAATACTAATAATATTCGATTAATTAATTGAAACGCACCATTTATCATTACATTACATTTCAATTTAATTGCGCAATACTTTATAAAATATTTATTAATTTGTTGTTTGCGCGACACAATTTACGTCTTTATCTAATCATGTATACATTAGATTGTTGTAATTATAGAATTTTTTTTAAATTAAATGCAAATAATTTATTTTAATCAGAATGTTTATAGCCTATTAAAAACAAATTTATTGACGCGCACAAAAATTAATATAATTTTCTTTCAAATATAAAAAACTCGAAAGTTATAGTTTTACAATTCTTTGTACAAAATAACCAATAATTAGTTTTATAGATGTAACAAAAAAAGCTGCTTGAATAGGTTTCAAAAATATAAATATACAGGGTGTCCACAGATTCATTCTCAACATGGGTATCTCCGTTATTATAAGAGAAAGAGATTATCGAGAGAAAATATACAATTTATAAAATTCAAATTACACCAATTAACTTATCGAATTTGCAAATATAATAACAAAGACTTTGGTTATTACGTTATGTAAGATAGTAACAGACGATCAAAAGTAAATCGACTTGAAGCTGAGCCCTAAGCGAAGGCCGGCAATAAATAAATAAATCTCACGCACAGAAGTAACAATTATACCGTTTGATTTCTTTTATCTTTTTTTTTGTAAATTTAATTGTAGTAAAGCATAAATGATGAATATAGTAAAACACACCCCAATAAATATAGTAGCTAAACGTGGTAGTTAAAATAATTTTATTGCCCTTCTCTTCTAACAGGCGAGTTTCTCATCATTATTAATGTTGCCACATTTCCTAGACCACAAATCTTGGTAATTATTACTCCCGGACTATAATTAAAGCTTATATAGTATTTATCCCAAATAAATTAAGCAGAACACGTCGAGATGTATTGATTGCAAGTAGCCGTTCCGTTAATATTTTATACGCTAAATTAGTATTTAGCATCTATTATTTCCACAAACTTATTATTAATTGTAATTCATTTATAATTACACCGGCACCCCTCTTTCGTGGGGGAAAATTACAGGGGCTCTCCGAACATCTTTCTAAAATATCGATCGCCGGGGTGTTATTATTATTATACGAATGTGTGTAATATTAGTAATAAATGATGCATTCGGTTTTAATTTTATACGAATCGGGATGATTAATTCGAAAGGTGTTGCGACCGGAACGAAATTGCTCACGCGAACGAAAATGTTCTTGTTATATAAATATTAATTAAGTCGATTTGTATCAAAGATATTTTCCGTTAATGGCGTTTTGAAATCGACGAAGTGGATTATAATTTATTATTTATTAAGTGGATTTTATATTTAAATACTTTAAGAATGAGTTAATAGTACATCTTTATTTGACAATACCTATACATAACAATTTAAAACCTATATTTGAATTATTATTCACAGCCATGTCAAAAGGGTTATCGACCGTTAGTTTTTTAGAATTTTGATTTTGATATTTTAGGTTTTGTAATCTAAATTATTGATTTTTATGCGCTTTTTTTTAATTTTTTTGCCGGAATTTTCCTGTTTTTTTTTTATTTTATGCCCTGCATTTTAGATTTTTTAACCTGAATCATTGTTTTTTTAAATTATTTTGAGCTCGTAGAGTTATTTAAGCTGATTTAAGGTGAAGTGCTGAAAATGGCAATTTTTGTACATAAATATTACATTTACAAAGTGCCATTAGTTTTTTAATGTCTTTTAAAATAAATACAAAAATTGGAAAAAAAAAGAAAAATCATGACGTTTTTATGACAGATTCAGGCTGAATCGATAGCCGTTTAGCAGAAATAATTTTGTAAATTTTAAATTATCAATTATTTTTCTACATGATGCGCTTCATTCGAATAATCTAAACATGTTTTATTCCATTAAAAAGTGCGTTTGCACGGAACCAGGCGATCCGGATACGCTGCAAAAAAGTCAACTATTTCCTTCAAATAAAAATTCCCTGACTTCTTGCAGAAAAATACAACTATTTCCCTGCTGGACAATCCTCTTGTAATTGCCGTTACAAATTCCATCCGTTCTTCAACAGTATAAACGGACATTTTTAAGAATAACATCCGTTTGATTCCTTGCACAACTAATCAATCTGACATTCCGGAAATTCAAGGTACTTTGATTATTTTTGCTCAGTTATTTATATTAAATAATTTCAGTTTTTAATGGAACAAAACATGTTTAAGTTATGTTTAAGTCATGTAGAAAAATAATTGATTTATTACTGACGAAAATTTCAAATTTTTATGATAAAATATACACTAACACAAGGCATAATTTTTAGCATGTAAAATCTCATGGCCCACGATAAAAAAAATATACTGTATATGTAATAAATGTATTGGTTTGTGTTGAATTATAAGCGTTATAAATGTCAAGCAAGAAGATATTATATAGCAGAGAAGGAATAGAATCTTGGGGAACACCCTGATTATTCGTTGAGGCATACTATAAAACCAGATTTTGGGCATTTGTGCAGCAATTGTTTTGGTACTTAAATGTCAGATAAGATAATTACAAATTATTGAAGTGAAAATTCGAATCCATTTTGCACAAAATATAACAAAAGCTCATTTTTTAAATCATAAAAAAAGTGCCGTAGAAAAAGTTCAATAAAACGAAAATTTAACCTGTTCGTTACTCTGCAAGCAAAATTAAGTCTTACTAAGACTAGAAACAAATAACTTATTGAATTTATTTAATGCTTTCTGCAATAAGTAAGGTTGTTTCTAATTTATTTCTATCCGAAGATTAGTAAACGAATTTTTAAAACGTTGACAATTACACAGTATAAATAATGAAACCAGTAACAGCGAATTTTAAGGAATAATTGAAATTTTAAAAAATTGCTGAAAATTTGTCATTCTTCTCGGTCTTCATTGCTATTTATCCAAGTTTCTTCAGCCGTTGTATAACTTTTTATGCGCAAAATGTAATAAAGTTTGTTTACGAAAACGATCGTTAATACGATGGGATAATTTCATGAAAATATTCCATAATGTATTTTGTGCAGCGAACCGAGGAAGCGATATAAATGATCGAATAAAATAACTTCCTAGTCATGTTTCCAATTTTGAAATCCGCCAGCCTCCCGAGCTTAATAACAACGATAGAGACACGAACCCCGAACGGCCGCTTTCCCAGGTTTCCGTGCTTTTACAAGAGTCGGTCGGACCGAGTTTCGTGTCAATTATCAATCTTGAGTTGCGAATCTGCATTATTATTGCACATAAATACGAATTAGCTCGGGGATAATGTCCCTATTTAGCTGCCGAATGCTGGACGCAAATAACCGTCCCGGCCGACTTCGTGTTTCTATTTGACGAGCTTTAAACAAGCATTTGTATTTATTAAATTATACTTCTATGAGCGTAATCTCTTATATATGTAGATTGGCCCTTTTTGATTCTGCACTTTTCTGCCTCCGCCCCGCCAGGCCGCTGCATTTTTTTAATGTGTTTTGATTGAAATACAAAAAGAAAACGAAAATTGTGAAGGGAAAAAAAATTGTGAATGGCGGTGCTTTAAATTCATGATTATCGTTTCCCATAGATAGGCAAAACAACGTATTTTGCTGAAGGTAAATCGACACCATGCACAAGGTACAAATTTACTTCTTTGCAATAGGCAAATGCAAAATTTGCAAATATTTATTGGATGAAGACAAAAGACACGTTATCTAGGAGTCATCGGTCACAGTTAATTCAATTGTCATAATGGATTTGAAATCTACAAACATGTTTCTGCGAGAAGTTAGTTTTTGAACATCAGATTACAGTTTTGACCAACGCCAAATTTCTTTCTACAAAGTTGCAAATGCCTTAGTTGATAATTTACGAAGAAGTAATGTGTCACATTGGATATGGAAACTATCTATTGTAAAGTGTATTATGGTTTTCCATATAAAACGTTTATTCTCCGCAAAATAGTTAGATTTTATTAATATCTTTTTTTTTAAGGAAGGATGGTTGATGGGAATTCTGGTTAAGGAAGTGCGAATGATAATGGGAATTGGCGTAGACATCTAGGGCATTCTGTCACAGTTTGTGTTTGCTTGTTTGTAATAATCTTCATATATAGATATGAAAGGACAACCACTTAAACATCCATGGACCCGCACAGACATTTTTCATTCAGAAAAAGTGACCGCACGGATGGGATTCGAACCCACGACCACGAGGCCCAGAAGCAGGAATGCTACACACTAGGCCACCGTGGCCCCCTATATTAATATCTGAATTGTAAATTTGAGATTTTGCCAAAAAGCTGAGAAATAACACTATTCAATCAAAAATGGAAAAATTATTAACTGGTTATTGACAACTAGAGGATTTGTACTATGTTTTGCTTTAATAGATACTTTTGTAAAGGGATTCTAAACTTTTATCAGTGGAATAGGCATACAAAAATAGCTGTATCGTAAAATGTATTGGTTTGTGCTGAATTATTTGTGCAAATAATTATCATGGAAAAAGATATAGCGGGAAGAAATAGAACCTTGGAGAACACACTGATTATTCGTTGATGTAAAGGGTGTTTTTTTAAGAGCTTGAGAACTTTAAATAATAATACAAGACAGAAATATTGTTGGAATTATTAGTTATTATTATAATCTGGTAGATAATTTCATGGCATTTATTTTTTAAATATGATTTCTGACATGTGTCCTCCGCGGCTACGAGTTACAGGGCCCATTCGATCAGTCCAATTTCTCACTACTTTTTCCAATAAATCTGGCCGTATGGCGTCAATGGTGGCTTGAATATTGGCTTCCAATGCTTTAAGAGTTGCTGGTTTGTTGGCATAAACCAATGACTTAACATAGCCCCATAAAAAGTAATCGAGAGGCGTTAAATCGCACGAACGAGGGAGCCAGTTAACAGGACCACTTCTGGAAATAAAGTTGTCACCAAATTGATTTTACAATAAATTGATGGTTAAGCACGCTATATGGCAGGTCGCGCCGTCTTGTTGGAACCAAATGTTGTCGATGTTTAGCTGATTAATTTTCGGAAACAAAAAATCAGTCAGCATGGCTCGATAGCGCTCGCCATTCACCGTAACGGCAGCTCCTTCCTCGTTGCGAAAGAAATAAGGACCGATGATGTAAACCGCACCAAACAGTCAATTTTAATGGATGTAGCAGTTTCGTTAGTGGCTTGAGGATTGTCAATTTTGCTTATTGGTGAAGCCATTTAACCAGAAATTAGCTTCATCACTAAACACAATTCTTCGATAGCCCAATCAGCAAAAATGTGACGTAAACGATGGTCATTTGGCTTTAATTGTTGCACGAGCTGTATTTTATAGGCACGTAATCCAAGATCCTTACGTAAAATTTTCCACGTAGACGAAGGACAAAGGCCAACAAGTTGAGAACGGCGACGAATAGACATTTCGGCGTCTTCTTCAACACTTCGCGATACATCAGCAATATTCTCTTCGGTACGCACATTTCTTTGTCTTGATGATTTTGAATCGAGAAGAGTAAAATTAGTGCGAAAATGATCAATAACTGCACGAATTGCTTGCTCACTAGGCCGATTATGTTGACCGTAAAATGAACAAAGTGCTCTATGAACTTCGCGAACAGATTTATTTTTTTGAAAGTAAATTTCCACAATTTGGAAGCGTTGTTGTGGCGTTAAACGATTCATGATGAATTGCCTAACCTTGCTGAATAGAAATGTCAACACAGTTTGACATTCTCATTGAGTATAGATAGACAACTACCATCGAAACTTCTCATGCAGCTAAAAAAACACCCTTTATATAATATAACAGCAAATCAAAAACGGAAAAATTATTTCTTTCTTCTTAAAGAGCCAACGAACTACAGATTAACCACGACACTAAAAAAAAATGGTGATGTGGCCATCATGTTACTTTCTCCGAAAGTAACATGATGCGAATGTAGCGAATTTAACACTTTTTGAAAAATCATTGAAAAATGTCCATGTTAAATCAACGCAAATTGCCAAAAACGCAATTTTTTAAGTCAAAACAAACAAAAAATTTCATTAGGTAACTGCTAAACGCAGATTTTGATTATTGAAACGTTAAAATGTAGCGAAATTAACACATTTTAAAAAATCATTGGAAAATGTTCATCTTAAATCAATGTAAATTGTCAAAAATCAAAACTAAAACATCGTATTTTTTAAAATCATATAACTGTTGAACGCGTTGTTGGATTTTGATTTTTTAAATTTGAAATTATAGCGAATTTATCACTTTTTAAAAAGTGATTGGAAAATTTCCCCTTTAAATCAATGCAAATTGCCAAAATCGTGAATTTTTAAATGAAAACAAGAAATCGTATTTTTAAAAATTATATAACTGTTGAACGCGTTGTTAGATTTTAATGATTTACTCGTGAAAATGTTGCGAATTTAATACGTTTTGAAAAATCATTGTAAAATTTCCATCTTAAATCAACGCATATTGCCAAAAATTCAAATTGTCAAAAAACGCAAATTCTCAAGTCAAAACAATTTTTTTTTAATTACGAACGCGTTCTTAGATTTGATGATTTAAACGTGAACATGTAGCGAATTTAACGCATTTTTAAAAATCATTGGAAAATTTCCACCTTAAATCAACGCAAATTGGCAAAATCTCATTTTTTTTTAAATCAAAACATAAAATCTTATTTTTTATAAAAGTAAATAAATAATTAAATAAAGGAACTTCGTAAGCGTTCAAATCGGTAATTGAGTGGACTATTTTCATGAAATTTTTCAGAATTTTTCATCAACTTGTTCGTCAGTGTAAAAAAAGTGTTTAAAAAATCGATTAAAAAACTTTTGGAATTTTTTTAGGGTTTAAATGACCTTGGAAAAAAGAATGAAATATGTAATTGTATGGACTATTTTCACGATTTTTTTCAGAATTTTTCATCCACTCGTTCGTCAGTAAAAAAATAATGTTTGAAAAATCGATTTCAAAAACTTTTGGAATATTTTAGTGTCTAAATGGCCTAGAATGACCTTGAAAAAGATTGGTCAAATGTGTAAATTGGTAGACTATTTTCATGATTTTTTTCAGAATTTTTCATCAACTTGTTCGTCAGTAAAAAAATAATTTAAAAAAAATCGATTTACAAACTTTTGGAATTTTTTCAGTAACTAAATGACCTTGAATGACTTTGGGAAAAATTGGTCAAATGGGTAATTAGGTGGACTATTTTAAAGATTTTTTCAGAATTTTTCATCCACTCGTTGGCCACTATAAAAATAATGATTAAAAATCGATTTAAAAAGTTATGTTGAATGACCTTGGAAAAAATTGGTCAAATGGTTAATTGGGTGGACTATTTTCATGAATTTTTTCAGAATTTTTCATCCACTTGTTCGTCAGTATAAAAATAATGATTAAAAAATCGATTTAAAAAGTTACGTTTAAAATCTTTTGAAATTTTTTCAGTGTCGAAATAACCTTGAATGACCTTGGAAAAAATTGGTCAAATGGTTAATTGGGTGGACTATTTTCATAAATTTTTTCAGAATTTTTCATCCACTCCTTCGTCAGTAAAAAAATAATGTTTATAAAACCAATTAAAAAACTTTTGGATTTTATTTTCATTATGGTCGGTCTATATGACCTTGAATTACTTTGGAAAAAACTGGCCAAATTGAGCAATTCATATGAGACTTTGAACATAAGTCTTGATAATCCGAAGAACTGAAAAGCTTTCGGTAAAATTTCGTACACCGGAGATGGGCTTCTTGTTTTCTTCCAATACTTTTTTTAAATATGAAAAATATCACAAAAACATTCAAACAAATATTGAACACAACAAAAAAATTAACAAGTCTTGTTTGAAAATATTTTTCGTAAAATCATTGCTATTCGAGAAATTTGTTTTTTTTCATTTTTGGTTTATATTTTCATCTTTAATAATTTTGACGTTTTAAATGTTAGTTTCTTCGATTCTAAAAAACGCTCGATGTACATTTAAAATATGATTTAAATTGAAAATAAACCATGAAAGCGTAAATATAAATGATACCATCAAGTCGGAGAAAGTAACATGATGGCCACAGCACCATTTTTTTTCATAAAATTATAATTAAAAATGTAGCAGCATAATTTAATATTCAGCACTAATAGATTCAAGACAGGGCAGAAAGCTCCAGACAGACTAACACCCTTCAGTTATTTTTTTTTAAAGGAAGGATGGTTGATGGGAATTCGGGTTGAGGAAGCGCGGATGATTTGGGAATTGGCGTGGCCAACTAGGGCAATCTGCCACAACCGATAATTTGTATAATAATCATTTATAATGATGAAAGGGACATACACTAAACATCCCTGGACCCGCACGGCCCTTTTTCGTTCCGAAAAAGTGACCGCGCGGGTGGGATTCGAACCCACGACCACGAGGCCCGTAAGCAGGAGCTCTACTCACTGGGCCACCGCGGCTCCCACCCTTCAGTTAATTATGTAATAAAATGTAATGTATGATTATTTGTTTGAATAAAGATCTTGATGTATGTAATTAAAAATGCAAAAATCAAACCTAGATCTATTTTATAAACGAATCATTAAATTTGATAAATGAGGAAATATTTAATATCGAAATGATTGATGTAAATCAGCGTCATTAATCCTAGACAGGGCAGCGAGTACGTAATGACTTCGAAACTTTTTCTTCTCATTATTTTTTTGTTCACCGTGAGCAATAACCTATGCAAAATGTACAAATTGTAATTAGCCAATGGCCGGCAGCGTCATTGAAATATATGTAGATTAATCACCCTAACGGTTTACTTAACAGAATTTCTGCGATTACTTCCTACTCGGATAATCCGACGAAAAGAAAATCGACCGAGTGACGTTTTACTTTTTGTTTTCACTCGGAACGTTTATTACATTTGTATCGCATTTAATATTGAAATGTTGCGACAAAAGCAAAATGATTTAATCCGCATTCAGGATCGAGGAAACGTAATATGGAGTGAAGAAGCGTTACGCGTGTAACAGTATTTTAATGTGTAATTTTATTAGTGATTTGTTTTAATATGTCGTCGGTCGTGAATCATTTCTTAAATGTAAGAAATTACCGATTAATTAATACATTTAATTCTCGTCCAGCCAGGGGCGGCTCGTTATGTAGAGCCAAGGAGCCATGGCACTACCTGTAGTTTCAAGCTAAGCAATGTTTAATCAATTCTTAACACTTTTTCGCCAGTTACTTTGGTCTAGGAAGATAAATCGTTCTTCCTTTCTTCAAAAAAGAAAGGAAATTGTGTGTGGCTCTATCAACATGTTCCACGAGCCGCCACTGCGCCCAGCTGCAGAAAAATATCGAAATTGTAAGAAACATTTTGAAGATATTTTATAATTATGAAATCTATCAATGGTATCCAGTAGGGGTCCTAATAATTCGTTAAAGTTTCGAAGCTTCGAAGGATCCGAAGAAATGAAGAAAGAGAGAGTTTTCGATTTTTTCAATCCTTAAACAATTAGGGATTTAAAGTTTTATGTAATTTTAAAATTTTTACCTCGAAAACCGAAGACGAAACTTAAGTTACTGTAATAATAAATTAACATCTACCAGATAGATGATCGTAAACAAATAAATTACGTGCGATTTTGCTTGGAATACGTTTAACACTCAATTATATAAGAAGATAAAAGTTAAGAAACTGCCAGTAGACTTTTAAAGCTATTCATTTTAGCTTCATATTAACGATTCGCGAGGAACACCATCAAAGTCCACCGCTAATGCACATGGGTATAATACCAAACGTCCATCCATCCGTACAAAAATCATCAAATAAAAATACAATAAACCAGGCAGAGAATTTCCATAAAATATCTGATAGATACACTCGCGAAAAAAAAAATCTTAATCTTAATAACAGAAATTTCTCAATCTCCCGAAATTCCCGATTTTACAGCCGTATCTGTTAATTTTACGCGGGCAATAAAACTTTACCTGTGCGGTCGCAGGAGGGTCAATGTTTCAGCCGGATGACACATTAGCTTTATATTACACGTGAACGTGTGTGTGTGTGTGTGCGGGGTGGCTGTAAAAATCGCGATTTTCATGCTTTGTCGGTCCTTTTCAACGTTCCAAGATTATTAATGTACGAAAATATTTCATAATAATAATAAAATTAATTCCATACATCATAAAGTGCATATTAAAAATTTAATTTAATTTTGAAAGCCGTGTAAATGCAAATGTGACGATTTCGCACACTCTATTCTGATGATTTTATAGAATTATTACCGTGGAGCCAACGTTTACAGAAGCTTCTTGGTATTGGATATTACCTTACAGAGTTTAGATATCGTTTGATCTAAAATATAATAATAACAATAATGATAATTTTATTTGTGCCACTAACCAAGGTTTTACACAGGTCATACAGAAAATGGATGGTTTAACGCATTCCACTGTTATGTACCAAATGTTCTATTTGATACAAGCTGTAACACAAAACAGGCTTACCCCTACCGTTTTTTTTGTTATTTGAAATATCAATTTGGAATTTAAAATTACTTCATACTCCTAAACGCAAGAGCCCCAAAGTGCAAGATCTCAAAAACTGTAATAGGTAAAGGGTTGAAATTTTCGCGAAAAAAAAGAAAACCCCCAAAATTTTGTTTTTCCAATTTGTATTTTTTTCCGAAAGCCGCAAACGCCCTCTAGGGGCCTGTGAAATCCGCGATTTTCTAAGTTACCCAATTACTACAGGGTGATTTTTTGAAAATCCCAAAATTTTGTTTTTCCAATTTGTATTTTTTTCCGAAAGCCGCAAACGCCCTCTAGGGCCCAGTGAAATCCGCGATTTTCTAAGTAACCCAATTACTACAGGGTAATTTTTTGAAAATCTATTTTTGACGATGCAGAGGTTCACGCCAAAACTATCTCCTCCCTGGATTTTTGAGGTGGAAAACCGGGACTAGGCTCAAAAAATCCCCAATGCATCTTGATACAAAGGTTACTATAGGAAATTGGGGTGCGACCTGCGGCTGCAATCCCTCAGCCATTTTTCTAAAAAGTCACATTTCGGACGCTTCCGGAAAAAAGGGCGCGGTTGCCCTTACGATTACGATTTTAATTTTCATAGAGTTTTGTATAACTAGCTCCCCTCTACATTTTACGTCTCTTACGAATTTTTGATATCTCTAACCCTCGAGGAGTTATTCAAAGAAAACCACCCCCGATTTCGATAAAAAAAAATCTACAGCGGCCATTTTTATTGAATTGCATTCTGCCTCGAAAAGGTGCGGATTATATTTTTCGTAGGGTACACCGTTTACGATCTACGGCCGATTTTCGATTGTTTTCTGGGAATTTTTTTTGAATTTTTGAATTTTTTTTTTTGGAAATTAAAAATCGGACGACGGCATATCAGTCGTCTATTTAAATTTAATCCGTATCAAACATCCCCGTAAAGTTTTTAGATAAGATTTTTACTTTTCGAGATATACCCCTTCCGTATACAAAATCATATCTCGAAAAATAAAAATCTTATCTAAAAATTTTACGGGGATGTTTGATACGGATTAAATAGACGACTGATATGCCGTCGTCGGATTTTTAATTAAAAAAAAAAAAAACAAATTTCAAAAATTGAAAAAAAATTCCCGGAAAACAATCGGAAATCGTCCGTAGGTTGTAAACGGTGTGCCCTACGAAAAATATAGCGAAATTTAGCAGCGGGGCACATTTTTTTTTGTCCGATCGAAAATCTGATTACACCACCGGAAAGCCCAACAAAAAATCCAAATAAAATGTCTTGATCCGACTCCTCCTTCTAATTTTAAACATTAATTAAACTTTTATTTATTTTGCCGGTAAATATTTTCAATCGTCATTCACTACATTTTTTTAATTCTTTTTAAATCACAAATCTAACGGCGGATAATCATTGCGGTGTTGCGTGTACGTAAAAAAAAGTTTGAATTTTTAAAATCGCCCGGTTATTAACCGAGATATGAATATTTTAATTAATGTTGTTTTTGAACGTTGAAATTTTTTCCCCTGAAAATCAATTTCAAAAAAAATATATTTCCGGAAGGGTTAGAACAATGAAACTTTGGGAAATCATTAAGCCATTTGAAGCAGACCACCAAAGTTTGGTAACATTTCGGTCACCTCGTCGGCCGCAACAGGGTGCCAAAGATCAAAACATCCCCTATCAGTACCGCCCTAAATTTTGTTTGTATGTTGGTTTGTAATGTGTATACGCTTCTCAGAAGCTCACCAAATAATTTTTGGAGGACCAAAATTAATGAAAAAGAAATAAGCTTCTTCCTGTTAACATTCGAGTGCTTTCCAAAGAGCAAATTAAGGGGGCAGAATGGTTTCAGAGGCCGAAAAAAGGCAGATTTTTGCGATTTTTTTTCTCAGTTCTGAGTGATTATAATGATTTAATTCTTTTTGTACATTAAAGAACTATCTTTGAACAGTATATTACAATTTTTTTTGTAAAAAAATATTTATTTATTTTTCCCGTGGTGGCGCTGCAAAAAAAAGGCGTCGTGCGGTGCGTAATTCCTGGCTTCGTGGAGTTACTTGAAATAAAAAAAATCGAAGTGATTTATTTAATATATTAGTTTTTTGGACGAATGAACGAAATTATATTGAAAAATATGCGATTTTCGATTTTTGGCGCAGTTTTGAATTTAGAGGTACCATTTTCACATAAAAAATTAGCCTATTACTGCCCGTAAAAAATAGTAAAAATTTTTTTTTTATAAAACGTTCGTTCATCCGCCAGTATTTATTATATAAAATATGTCTGCAAAAGTTCATTAAGATCGGTGCATTATTTTTTTGAGTTATGTTGCGCACCGACTTCAAAAAAGTAGTTTTGAGAAAAACGGTTTATACACCTGCGTCGAGCGCTTTCGACGGCCTCCGAACACGATTATGAAATAACTGATATCTCAGTGAGTTTCACTCCGATCGACTTGAAATTTTCACAGGATATTCCTGAGAAATTGTACTTTCATATAAAAAATTATCGAAAAAAGTGATTTTTCGAAGTTGCGAAACCATCCTGCCCCCTTAAGATAGTGCATTGTCATATTTGATGGATGTCAGATTCAGATGCTGGGGTTACCACCAGATAACATTCGTGAATTTCCTCAACGCGAGGGTTGCAAAACGATTCAAAATAATTAATTCACCCCCTGCTGCATTGTTAAGAGAGGTGGCGGTTTTGGGGCCCAACAGACAAACCAAACAAATTTATTTGATCCGACCCCTCCTGGTCGGATGAAATAAAGTCTGGTTAATAGGCTACGCACGGACGACGGCGCAGCTCAGCGGAGCCGTCGTTCGTCACCAGTTAATTTTTTTAATTTTATATTTCACAATTTCATATAAAGAACCCAATTTTACATACATCAACTTAAGCTTGAAAAACTAGTTTTAAAACTATATACCCGGTGGCAGATGAATTCGTAGTCGACGCTAAAAAAAAAAAAATTAGTAGGGTTATACTAAAAGCAAATTTAGTCATCCAAAAACTTTGCTTCCACTTTGGGTTTCATCAGAAGTGACATTAATTTTGAAACACCCTGTATATACTTTTGCTTTATAGTTTGGTCTATACACGCATGTCAATTTTAATTCGATTTATTATGTTGCCGTAGCAACTGCGCTATAAAAATGAGGTAGCCGCAAAGATCAATTTATATATGTTTATTATTATTTGTAGAGTATTACCGAGCACTCGAGACGTATAGGGGTAAAGTTTGCGCAGAGTGAGCAACGCGAGAGAATTGAATTTAAGATGATCACACGCCTCGAGTGTTTGGTACAACTCTAATATTGCATTCAGAAAACAGCAAAACAGGATTATCAATATCCGGCGTGGCACTAGCCAGGGAAGTAGTTGTTTCAATAAGTTATTGAAAGACTTAATTTTGCTTTGCAATATTTCGTTTTATTAAATTTAGATTATCCCTTTCTGGAAGTGTTTTCCTTAACCAGAATAGGAATTCGAGAACAATGATTTTACCGAGACAATTGCCCTCATTTACTTACTAACCAATAAAATCGAATAACGTTGATGAGATGATCCAATAAAATTCTAATTACGATGCGTAACAGAGGACGCTGCATATTATGCATGGCAATTCACCCTGGGTGGTATCTAATCAGATAATCCCTCATGTTGGTATTGCCTAGCAACGCGTTAGTACATTTAAATATAACATATAAAACGTCAGTTATTGTCGGACTTTTAAGCAGTTTGCTCCTGAATTCGATCTGCTTGTATTTTCGGGTGAAGTGCTAGTGCTTTCATCAGTGATGGTATTCATAGGCATTTCTCAAAATCTTGGTAAGCTCATTTTTACTACAATTATTGTGGCGCAGATTAATATACGTCTCACACTTGGTGTCACTAAATTAAACTTTTCAAATTATGAAGTGTGAACTTTCTGTTCGGCCAATTGTCTTCTCGAATCTAACTCGTGACTGATTTTTCCTAGGCAATTATTAGCGTCTCGATCACTCTTGCTTGTTGCTTCTAGAAAATCGTCACTCCTGCTTCGCAGTCGTGCCGATTTTCGTCGCAACAAGCAATCGTGATCCTGCCGCTAATAATTGCCGACAAAATCATAGGCACTCGTTATATTACTGTTGACAATTTTTCTCTGAAGAAAAATAATTGAGAGAGACTTTTCCCAAGAGCACATTTCATAAATATTGTATTACAAACATATTGTTCGTTATACGAAATGCATTGATTTATTCGTATAAACCAACATTGTTATTTATACGAACAAACTAATCTTGCGCTACTTACAGAAATCGAATACGATTGTTTATTGTTGCGGTTAATATTTAGACATTAAAGTGGATTACACGTGAGTACGAATGTGTACGAGTGGGATGGTGTATGTGTGTGTATCGATATATAGACGTTACATCACGAAACGTAGTTTATATTCAAATTTTTATGCGCCGTAATGGATAGTTACAATAGAGAGATATGATTTGCCAGTAGCTGCCTAGTTAGGTATGTATTTATGTATATATTTGCCCAGTCTCGAAATACACGACCGCCGCGGCCATCTTGAATTGATTTCCAATCGATATGTCATTATATTAATTCCGATAAATAACGAATAACGAATACCTACCTCCGCCATTACCGATAATCGTGATGTGATGCCTCGTTACGACTTATCCTCCCTCTCGAAAACAAAAATTAAAATTAAAAAAAAGAAACAGTCGCAATCAAATGTGACAAAAAAGGAGAGTATGGCTGACAGTTTTGTACATCCGATGTTTAGTTGGTGCTTTTAATATTAATAAAAACCCTCGCCCTCTGGAAAAAAAAGTCGCGATGGACACATTACGTTTACTCATTATTTTTTATTGACGATAATTTGACGTTCGGGAGTTATTTTCGAAATGCACTTTTGTACCTATACCACTATCCGCTATCCGCTTTCCGTCGATCGCTTTTAATTTATTCAAGATATTTATAATACACGCTGAAGGATAAAAACACTTTATATAATGTATCAATATGTGCACACTCTGGAAACGTCAATCGGATTACACGTGCTGTGCTGTATCAACATTTTAATGGATCACAGCACTTATATTATTTTTCAGATTTAATCCTGAACTTTAAAACTTTTAAAAATTTCTAATCAATATATTAATACCATAATTTATATTCTTAAGTAATGATGATCTAATAGCCCAATAGCAGATAAGAAGGAAATTTATCGAATTTATCGAAGTTTCCTTCGTATTTATTGGGCGAGCTTTGCTAAAATCTGGCTGTAAAGAACTATACTCATTATTTCCCCCCATTCTGCATCACCTAAAAAGCTAAAACAATTACGCATTAACAGAGTTGAGGAAACGTTCAAATCCCGGAGATTAACTTGCTGATCTAAAAAATGTATAGAGGTCTTTAAAATTAAGAGGCAATGATTCCGTATGTCTCCAATCTCCAAAACGGATTTTCGGTTGTCAACTGCAGTCATTGCCATAGATAGAGATGATGTAGATGATGGGATACCACCAGTGGTGGATTTATACTTCTGCCAACTCGTCCTTTTACGCTTTCTCCCCATTGGTTCATCAATAGCACAAAGCAAAGAACTAGTACTACCCTATTTTTTTAACAATAAATAACAATGAATAAACAAATCGGATCAACATATAAAATTGTTTGTGTTATCATATGAGAACAACTTATAATAAAATTTGAAATAAACTTTGGTAAGCATCTAAAATATTATTCATTTAGACATCAGCCTATCAGCAACTAACAAAACAACTCTTACCAGTCTAAGTTCAACAAAATATATTCAGAAATTACTCTACAGTTCATTACAATAAAGAACTAAAGTTAATAGCATATCACATAACAAGAGTTGTAAGTAGCAAATTACGCGCAAGTGAAAGAAATTGCGGACGAGCCGCGTAGCTTCTACAAAATATTAAGATATAATTGCAATATTTTTGTTACGTGTTTGCCATACATAGTACAGATAATAATAATAATAATACTTTTATTAATCCACAGTTATACATAAAAGTATATAGGACAAGTCACAAATACACATGAATATAAGAATACATTCGTGAATAGTTCAAAATAGATATAATATACTTTAACTTTCTCTTTACTGACAAAAAAAAATAAAGATAACAAATCAAGCATCCTTAGCTGGGATCGTATCGTCATCAAAAAGGAAAAAAAAGAAAAGGTCTGCCTTCAAATACTTTATATATTCATTTTTCATTTGTTTCTGTTTCCATTCTGTAGCTCATAAATAAAATGGCAATTACAAGAGACGTAATTCAAGGCCAATTTTCAAGAGAACTCAGTTGCCCCGTTTGAAAGCACTTAATCTTGTGTTACAAATGTTTTCATCCAATTGAGAATGTTGTACCGCGAGGTGATGCCAATAAGACATTCTGAAAGTTATAGCCCCTACCTTTGCGTTAAAACAGAATGGCGATATTATAACTGCGATTTAGGATTGCACTATCATCTTGTGCTAATTTATTGAGGAATTAATTTTAAAAGTTCCAAATCCATTCAGAAATATTGTATTTCTGATTTCTCATCAAAAAAATTGATATATCGAAACGAGAAACAAAACCACAACGCCTTAAACTTAAATTGAAGAAAACGAAAATTGCATTCGACGATTAGAAAATATGTGCAGAACTAATAAATTGAGGAATTAACTTGAAAGTTTCCAAATCCATTCAGAAATATTGTATTTCTGATTTCTCATCAAAACAATTGATATATCGAAACGAGAAACAAAACCACAACGCCTTAAACTTAAACTGGAGAAAACAAAAATTGCATTCGACGATTAGAAAATTTGTACAGAACTAATAAATTGAGGAATTAACTTGAAAGTTTCCAAATCCATTCAGATATATTGTATTTCTGATTTCTCATCAAAACAATTGACATATCGAAACGATAAACAAAACCACAACGCCTTAAACTTAAACTGAAGAAAACGAAAATTGCATTCGACGATTAGAAAATTTGTGCAGAACTAATAAATTGAGGAATTCACTTGAAAGTTTCCAAATCCATTCAGAAATATTGTATTTCTGATTTCTCATCAAAACAATTGACATATCGAAACGATAAACAAAACCACCACGCCTTAAACTTAAACTGGAGAAAACAAAAATTGCATTCGACGATTAGAAAATTTGTACAGAACTAATAAATTGAGGAATTAACTTGAAAGTTTCCAAATCCACTCAGAAATATTGTATTTCTGATTTTTCATCAAAACAATTGATATATCTACGCTATAAACAAAACCACAACACCTTAAACTTAAACTGAAGAAAACGAAAATTGCATTCGACGATTAGAAAATTTGTGCAGAACTAATAAATTGAGGAATTAACTTGAAAGTTTCCAAATCCATTCAGAAATATTGTATTTCTGATTTCTCATCAAAACAATTGATATATCGAAACGATAAACAAAACCACCACGCCTTAAACTTAAACTGGAGAAAACAAAAATTCCATTCGACGATTAGAAAATTTGTACAGAACTAATAAATTGAGGAATTAACTTGAAAGTTTCCAAATCCACTCAGAAATATTGTATTTCTGATTTTTCATCAAAACAATTGATATATCTACGCTATAAACAAAACCACAACACCTTAAACTTAAACTGAAGAAAACGAAAATTGCATTCGACGATTAGAAAATTTGTGCAGAACTAATAAATTGAGGAATTAACTTGAAAGTTTCCAAATCCATTCAGAAATATTGTATTTCTGATTTCTCATCAAAACAATTGATATATCGAAACGATAAACAAAACCACAACGCCTTAAACTTAAACTGAAGAAAACGAAAATTGCATTCGACGATTAGAAAATTTCTGCAGAACTAATAAATTGAGGAAATAACTTGAAAGTTCCCAAATCCATTAAGAAATACTGTATTTATGATTTCTCATCAAAACAATCGATATATCTAAGCGAGAAAGAAAACCACAACGCCTTAAACTTTAACTGGAGAAAACAAAAATTGCATTCAACGATTAGAAAATTTGTACAGGAATAATAAATCGAGGAATTAACTTGAAAGTTTCCAAATCCATTAAGAAATATTGTATTTCTGATTTCTCATCAAAACAATCGATATATCTTATGATTATTTGATGCAGTCATTAACAGTCAAGATGATCCCCGAGTGATAGATATGTAGATTTTCAGTCTCGAGATTAACAGTGAAACAACCCTTTTCAGGGCATCCAATAATCTTCTCGATGGGTAATGAAGATCGTCCTTGTACCTTGCATAACTGAGAAACCAAATGATTAAGGCCACATGAACATAAGTCCCCACTGTTCTCGCACCAGCCTGACAAGTACAATAGTACCCTTGTATCATTTCCATCTATCGCTCCATCTATGTCTGTTTCAATGTAAGCTATCCACAACTAATGAGTTACTGCATTTCTGCATCATGTCTATGCACATATCGATTTTTTCGATAATTGCATTATCAAGCACAGAACTGCTTTTTGCGCGAGATCTTGAGATCTTCAGCTGTTGCTACCATGGAGACTTTTCATCGTCATGACTTTGTGAATATTTTTCAGTTAATTTCAAGGAGATTGACTGAAAGCCATTTCCCCATAAAAACTGCGGGGTCGTTTGTTATTATTATCTTTTTGTACTAATAGGCATTAAAAATCATAATGACATGACTATTATCCTTGATATCATATCTATTTCTTTAAGATGATTGCAATCATCACCACATACTTTTCCATAATGGGACTGAATTGAAAATGGAAGCACAAATTAATTAATTTAATTAATAAGTTTCATAATGAAGTTTTTATCGCACGAGTCTAAGTTAAAGGGCAAACATTAATCTGTTTTCAATTTAAAATACTGTTTAAAATAAATGCACTCAACCATGAAGACGGCAACAACAATTAATATAATTTGTAAATGATTCATCAAACGATCGTACGAGCAGTATTAATATTGTTATGGTGTCAATTTATTCTTAATCTGCGCCGCACGTAAATAAAACGTTTTCGAAAATGACTGCTTTAATATTCCGTGGCAGTTATATTTTCAATAAAGATTTGTTTAATTTATTTATGAAACAACGTCGAGCACACATTGTTTTCGCAACTCCTGAAGGATCCCGTCCGGCCGCTCTGATAGACGGAGTGTGTATTTTAATCAAAAAAACAAAGAGCAAGAAGACAATTTTAATCTTGTATCTACAATAAGAATTTATAATAAAAGTGAGTTGTTGAAGAGAAAGATTAACAATCGCATGTCTGAATAAAAGAGAAGGGCAAATATAAGACAAGTGGATAATTTCTCTGGCAAATGCTGCATCCATTTAATAAAACATTGAAGGGCCACGAGCTCATCCTCGCTTCTAATCCCCTTCATAATTTTAAAATAGAGAAAATATATAATTATTTATGTTTTATTTTTAACACGAGACTACCGAACTGAATTATATAAAATGTAAAATGTTGACAAACTAAAAGTCGATAAGTTATTTGTTTATTTATTTATTTTGCGAAACTCAGGGGTCGTGTCTGATCAGAATGTAAATGACTGTTAACAAACTAAAAGTCAATAAATTAGTTGTTTATTTATTTATTTTACGAAACCCAGTGGTCGTGTCTGATCAGGAAGCCGAAAAATAGGTGATTTTTGGGATATTTTTGGCATAAAATATAAATCTTGTTTAAAATTGGCGTAATTTTATTAATGTAACAAACATTTTATAAAAACAGATATTCTAAGGGCCGTTAAAAAAAACAGGTTTTGCGGTGACCACTGCTACTTGGATTTGGAAAATCCCCTTCATAATTTGGAAAATAGAGAAAATGTATAATTATTTATATTTTATTTTTAGCAAGAGATTACCGAACTAAATTAAATGTAAATGACTGTTGAAAAACTAAAAGCCAATAAGTTATTTCTTTATTTATTTATTTTACGAAACTCTTTTTACATAAATATTAAATTTACACATTTATGTCCAAGCCTAAATGGTTGAATTAATCAATGAGCAAAAACCAAAATAAATTGCCAACAATAAGAAGCGTTATGAATTTTTTCAGACCCAACATTTTTTACATATTTCTTATGGAAAAATGGACGAAAATCATGAAATGACCAAATGACTCGTAATGTACATCAAAATGTTCACAATATAATGGGAAATACTTGGTTAAATTTTCACCACAATTGTATTTGTAGTTTTCTTGCTGCACGCTCTCAAACTGCGTACTCGAGAGTTGGCCAGAAATTTCAGTCGATTTTGGGAATTTTTTGGAGCGGTATCACAAGACCGATTTACATGAAATATTATAAGTGTGTAGCTACATTCTCCTGGAATTCATTGCTTTTATTCCCAACGATTTACCATGCCCACAAACCAAAATTCGTTTGTTCGAACGAGTCGGTGTCCGTTACCGTCAATCTGCAGGCTCTCCGTATTCGCTTTCCATAAGGCCACATGTTAATTTTCGGTTGGTGGAAAATGGTATAAAAAATTTTTTTCGGGAAAATAAATGCTCTACACCCTTTTCCTCGACATTTAGAACCGTCATGAATTTTTTCAAATTTTTCTGACACCTAACATTCTTTGCATATTTTCCCGACTATTTGGTGTGGAAAAATGGGCGAAAATCATGAAATGTCAAAATGACTTGTAATGTACATCAAAATGTTAACAAAAGAACGGGGAATACGTGGTTAAATTTTCACCCTAATTATATTTGTAGTTTTCTTGCTGTACGCTCTCAAACTGCGTCCTCGAGAGTTGGCCAGAAATTTCAGTCGATTTTGGGAATTTTTTGGCGCGGTCTCATATGACGGATTCACATGAAATATCATAAGTGTGTAGCTACATTCTTCTGGAATTTATTGCTTTTATTCCCAACTATTTACCATGCCCACAAACCAAAATTCGTTTGTTGGAACGAGTCGGTGTCTGTTAGCATCAATCTGTAGGGTCTCAGTATTTGCTTGCTATTCGGTTGGTGGAAAATGATATAAAAAAAATTTTTTTCGAGAAAATAATTACTCTGCGTGCATTTTCCCAACAATAACAAGCGTTATGAATTTTTTCAGATTTTTCTGAGACCCAACTTTTTTGCATATTTTCCTGACTAATTTTGGTGTGGAAAAATGAGCAAAAATCATGAAATGTCCAAATGACTTGTAATGCACATCAAAATGTTTACAAAGGAACGGGGAATACGTGGTTAAATTTTCAGCCCAATTTTATACGTAGTTTTCTTGCTGCACGCACTCAGAATGGGCACACGAAAATTGCCCGGAAATTTCAGTCGATTTTGCGATTTTTTTGGCGCAGTCTCATAGGACGGATTTGCATGATATATCATAAGTGTGTAGCTACATTCTTCTAGCACTAATTGCTTCTATTTTCAACCATCTAGCACGTCCACAAACCAAAATTCGTTCGTTTGAACGAGCCGATGTCCGTTAGCGTCACTCCGCGGGCTCTCGGTATTCGCTTCCCGTAAGGCACCATGTTAATTTTTAATTGTTAAAAAATGTTATTTTAAATTATATTTTTGGTTTTTCATTTTATTTATAAGGTTTTCCTTCCCTTAAATTGCAAAATAAGGATATTTAAAAAAAATGGAAAAATTATTTCGTTTTAATGTTTAAAACAGTACTGAGTTGAGACTTCTTTGTTTTGGATCATACGAGCTTTGGAACTAAATATTTGATCGAATCCCAATTTTACTTTTAGGTATTACAGGGTGTTCCTACTTTTTTTTTAAGGAAGGATGGTTGATGGGAATTCGGGTTGATTTGCGGATGATTTGGAATCGGCCTAAGCATCTAGCTATTCGGCCACTAACGATAATTAAGTTTTTGAGATTTCATTTTAATAATGAATGGGGGGACATACACTAGACATCCATGGACCCGCACGGCCATTTCTTCGTTCCGAAAAAGTGAACGCACGGATGGGATTCGAACCCACGACCAGGAGGCCCGTGAGCAGGAGCTCTACTCACTAGGCCACCGCGGCTCCCGTCCCTAATTTTGTACAAAAAAATTACTTACGAAATGAAAAGTTGTAGTACGTAAGACCGATAAATTTTCCATCAATGAAATTCAAAAGAAAAAAAAAACATCGACACTATTCAAAATAAACTATCCGCAATACGTTCTTTTGCTGTCGATATTAAATTCACGTGACCCCCAAAAGAGTTGTTGCGCCCACCCGATTAGTTCTAATCGAGTGGAGTGAAAATTTTCGAAAAAAAAAAACTTCGTACAGAAGGCGTGTTGCAGGAGCGAATGTACCTTGAGTGAGCAAAATTAATGCAGAAAAAAATATAAAATCTCGTTTGTTTTACCATAAATAAATTTAAAAATATATAATCCTGTTGAAAGTGCATTAGTTTTGATGGTCACTGTACATGCGACTAGTCCAGTAGAGTAGGCATATCAATATCTCTTGTTTATAGTCTTAGTAAGACTTAAAGGACCCCGCAGTATTTCAATGTAAAATGGGTTTCCTCGAAATTGTACCATTTTTTGCAGGGAGCTAGCTTTTGACATCCTGAACGAAAGTCCTTATGGGCGGAACAAAATCCTATGTAAGGATTTTGAGTTACCCACCGAAGAAGGTCTCATTTCACCGATACTCGAAAATCGTAAAAACGGAAGGAAGAACGCATACAACGATGTTAATATCTTCATGTTTGGATTGTTTTGGACCAAGAAGTTCTTGTACAATGCTCAGCAGTCATTGCTGGGGACACTGGGCATGTGTGCCCACCATTAGACAATAAATAGGAATAAAAAGAAAATTGTCCGGTGCAAAGTTTTGTAACTTTTTTGAGAGTGCCCATGATGAACCATTGAGAGAACAGATGGCCCATCGATGGTCAAACGTTTGCAGAACATTTTCGCCCGTGAAATTGATCTTCCGGTCCAAAATACGAGTTTTAATTGAAGTTTTGGTATAAAGGTTCGTTTTTTTCCTGAAATGGCCGCCTTACGAGTTGCCTGATGATGGGCACACTTGCCCAGCGTCCCCAGCAATTACTGTTGAGCATTGTATAAGAACTTCTTGGTCCAAAGCCGTCCAAACATGATGATATTAACATCGTTGTATGCGTTCTTCGCCCCGTTTTTACGATTTTCGATTATCGGTGAAATGAGATCTTCTTCGGCGGATAACTCAAGATCCTTACATAGGATTTTGTTCCACCCATAAGGACTTTTGTTCAGGATGTCAAACGCTAGCTCCCTGCAAAAAATGGGATAATTTCTATGAAACCCATTTTACATTGAAATACTGCGGGGTCCTTTGCAGATTCATGAACAGGTTGAGTATTCATTTATTTAGGCTATGTTTCGTCTTTATTACATTTATTTAATGCATCTGCAACAAGTGAGATTGTCCCAAATTTATTTATCAAGGTTACTTTCTTTATTATTAATTTTGTCAGGATACAAATTTTCGATACTGATCAAACAATAAAAATTCAGAACAACTTTTTTTGCGAATTTAAGATGCCCGGACCTCCATTAAATGTAAAAACCGGAATCAGATTAAACTCTTATATTCATTAGTGGCGTTAATTGCGCCTGAAAAAAGTCGAATTAACCGAAAAACGAGCACTGCACGACAATGAGGCAATTCAATTACCAACTTTATTTACATGTGCCCGTTATATAATAAAAGTGCAATAACGCTGTGGCCCCGTCATGTTGCCTGCATGCATATTACCTGTCAACCCGTGATATTTTCTGCATTTAATTACACGTATTGCTTAAATTAAATAATTCCCCACATTTAATTACGTGAATCGCTTAAATTAAACGATTTAAATTATTTCCTTGCTCTGCCGCATGTGTGCGGATAATGTCACAAGTTGAAAACCTATTTCCTATAACGATTTAACTACAGTTACAGTCCATATTTTTATTACGTTATTATTCTAAACGCAATTATCTTATAACGTAGAGTGAATAGTTATGCATTAATTTTTAACTTAGACTTAGATGACTGTTTGAAATTGAATAAAGATATTAAAGGTTGTTGAAATTAGGCACTTGGTTGGTTTCGCAATTTTTTACAATTTATTCTGAGTAGTTTCGATTTTTACATCATTATCTAGGAATGATGTGAAAATCGAAACTAGTTGGAATAAATTGTGAAAAATTGTGAAATCAACCAAGTGCCTAATTTCAATAACCTTTAATAGCAAAAATGTTTCACCACGTGATAAACGAAAACCAAATTCAACAAAAAAAAAGAATAAAAATATCTTAATCAGTTTCTTAAACTGCGGTGCATGTACCAGTGGTGGTAAATTATGTAAGTCTTATTGGTGCAAATTTTTATTTTATTTAAGTTAATACTCATTTCTAGGGCAGAACACATTGTATAATAGTTTATAATGTAAACCTGTTTGTAAGATTTAGAATGCGTCAATGATAAAGATGATTTCTTTAAATAACGTATCGTTTTGGTTTTATAGTTCAACGACGTAATTTTTTTAAATAACGTATGTCATAACTTAATACTACAATGTAAATTTCCAATAACGTAAGTCGTAACTTCATACCCGAATACATGCACTGTGTACATAAAGTAAGGAATAAATTCGATTAAAATTCAGGGCATTTTCTTTCAGAAAAATGCTCGGATACATGTATTATTATTTTTTAACGCGCATTTTTTGAGATAAAATTCAAATATACAGGGTGTCCCAAAATCGAGATACGACCACTAAGTTAAAATTTTGAAACGTGAACCCCCATTTTTTGTTGCATTTATGGATTCTACGTAAAATTCTAAGTATTTTTCATGTAGCATACCCCATGTCGATATTCAGCTGTTTTCGAAAACATGGCGTTTAAAAAAGTACCACTATTATTTTATTTCTGGTAAAAGATAACACGGTTTCATCGAAACATTGGAATGAATAAGGAAAAATCATTTCATTAAGTAAATAATGATTTTTCCTTATTAAATCCAATGTTTCAATGAAACCATGTTATCTTTTACCAGAAATAAAATAGTAGTAGTACTTTTTTAAACGCAATTTATTCGAAAACAGCTGAATATCGACATGGGGTATGCCACATGAGAATACTCAGAATTTTACGTAGAATCCATAAATGCAACAAAAAATAGGGGTTCGCATTTGAAAATTTTAACTCAGGGGTCGTATCTCGATTTTGGGACACCCTGTACATTTAAATTTTATCTCAAAAAATGCGCGTTAAAAAATAATAATATACGTATCTGAGCATTTTTGACAGAAAATGCCCTGAATTTTAATCGAATTAATTAATGTACACAGTATAATTCCCTGGTAAGTTATTTCGAATATTTACCACGGGACGTGCGGATTATAAGACAACTTTGGAAAAAGTGATTATTACTGTTCTTCAATTATTAACGCATCCGCATTCGTTTAATTTGTTTAATTGAAGTGTGCATTTGTTTTAGTACTGAATGGTCATGTAAATGTAAAAAGGGGAAGTCGGGCAGGTTATTATTATGCATATCTTATCGTGGATCAAATCGATCCGTTCGTTTTATTTCGTTTTGTTAAAAATGTTGTTATGCATTACATATTTATGGCACATTCTAATGTGTAACATTCATGCTTCCTCGATGGAAACGCGGAGGCAATTATAAACATTTTATACGTTTTCATCGTTACAAATAAAACGAATATTAATATGTATATGATATATTGCGTCATGTGTCCAGCTGGTTTCACCACATGTTTTATTTATAAACAGAATCAAAGACATTTATTACATTCATAAGTGGTATAAATTCTAATCCGATAATAACTGGCATAATCTTGATACTTCCTTGGCGAAGGTAGTTTTTTGATGGCGTCCGTTTTGGTTTGACCACCTTGTACATTTTGAAAAGTCTGAAAATCCCTTATAGTTCGAAATATACAATGTAGTATTAAAAAAAAATGTCAGGCTAACTTAAAAATAGTTGAGAGCACTAAAAACATAATTTTAAAATAGTTTAAGCAAATTGTATTGACCCCAAAACTATTATTATTTCCAACTATTTTTTTGGTGTACTCGAATATTTTCTAGTTGAAGCCAGACATTGCAACATTTCTAACTATAGAGGATTTTAAAACTTTATATGTACATATAAAAAATCATTTAATTAAGTAAATAATGATTTTTCCTTATTAATTCCAATGTTTCGATGAAACCATGTTATCTTTTACCAGAAATAAAATAGAAGTTATACTTTTTTGAACGCTATTTCTTCGAAAACAAATGAATATCGACATGGGGTACTCTACATGAAAAATACTCAGAATTTCATGTAGAATCCATAAATGCAACAAAAAATGGGGGTTCACATTTGAAAATTTTAACTCTCGATTTTGGGACACCCTGTACATTTGAATTTTATCTCAAAAAAATGCGCGTTAAAAATAATAATACATGTGTCCGAGCATTTTTCTGAAAGAAAATGCCCTGAATTTTAATCGAATTTATTCCTTACTTTATGTACACAGTGTATATTGAATAACTTTTAAGTTTAGTTTCACTATTTCATATTGTCAATACATCTCCATGCTGAAGAAACTGCCCGTTCTCGTTTCATTTATGTGATTCACGATTTGACCTGTCGAAGGATTAATGAGGATATATTTCCAATTTCACATTAACGGAAAAACCGTCGAGCAATTTCTGATTGGCCCAATTTATTTCGGGTCCATGTCAACTTTTTAAATAATTACACGTTTTCGTGAATAAAATCAATTGGTTAGCAAAAATGGAAACGTATACAGGGCGGGAACAATGCGTGATCGTTACATTTAGCAACATGAAAAATCAGGAACCATTTCCCCATTAGCTAAACAAATGGGGAATAACAAAGCGGGAGGGGCCAAAGGGGTTAATGCGGCACGGATTTATGTAAGTGAAATAAATTGATTGATTTTTTTGGTTATTTCATATGTGTGTGTGTGTGGGTAATTCGATGTGTGCGTGTGTGTTTCCTAAATTTACAATATACATAACATACTCGGGCCAATAAAAATAATTAAATATCCATAAAGATTATCTGCGTAGAAAATGATTATTACCACTTCCATATTGTAATTTTTCTGCAACCATCCCGAAAATAAAACTTTCGGTATGATTTATTAAATCGAATGTACCACTTTACACAAATCGTACCGAAAGTGATTGTTTTCGGGACGATTTTTTTTTCACTTTCGGAACGATTTATTCATAGAATTGATCATGAATGTACTTAATTCAAAATGGATTAATTAAAAATATTTTGGGTGCCGCGTATTTAAAATATTATTTAATTTGCAAATATACTATGAAAATATAAATAACAATCACACCATCAAATCGGAGAAAGTAAATGTTGGCAACATGATTTTAGAATTTTTTTTTATTAATTTTTTCGGGTATTTTTTCAGGAATTCTTTTGGATTGTTTCAGGTTTTTTTTAAGGATTTTTTTTCAGGAATTTTTCAAAGATATTGGTTCAGGATTTTTGTTTAGGTTTTTTTCAGGATTTTTTTCCGGGCTATTTTCAGAATTTTTTCAAGACTTTTTAAGACTTTTACCAGGATATTTTTGCAGTACTTGGGATTTTTTTTAGGAATTTTCTGTTAGGAATTTTTTTTAGGAATTTATTTTTTGTAATATTTTCAAGAATCTTGGTTCAGGATTTTTAGGATATTTTCTTTCGGAATTTTTTCTAAACTTTTTTTAGGCTTTTCTCATGATTTTAGGATTTTTTTTTCAGGAATTTACTTTAAGGTTTTTTTTTTAGGAATTTATTTTCTGTAATTTTTGTAAGAATTTTGGTTCAGGATTTTTGTTCAGGTTTCTTTTCAAGATTTTCTTCCGGACTTTTTCAGAATTTTTTCAAGACTTTTTTGAGACTTTTCCCAGGATATTTTTGCAGTATTTTTTGGGGAATTTTCTTTTAGGAATCTTTTTAGTAATTTTTGTTAAAGTTTTTCAGGATTTTTCGAAGACTTTTTTTGAGGCTTTTCCCAGGATATTTTTGCAGTACTTTTTGGGAATTCTTTCAGGAATTTTCTGTTAGGAAATTTTTTTAGGGATTTATGTTTTGTAATTTTTTCAAGAATCTTAGTTCAGCATTTTTGTTCAGGTTTTTCAGGATATTTTCTTTCGGAATTTTTTCAAAACTTTTTTTGAGGCTTTTTTCATGATATTGTTGCAGTACTTTTTTGGGATTTTTTTTCAAGAATTCTCTCTAAGGAATATTTTTAAGGAATTTATTTTCTGTAATTTTTTTAAGAATTTTGGTTCAGGATTTTTGTTCAGATTATTTCAGGGTTTTTTTTTCGGAATTTTTTAATACTTTTTTTTAGGCTTTCCCAGGATATTTTTTCAATGCTTTTTTGGAATTTTTTTAGGAATTCTTTGTAGGTATTTTCTTTTAGGAATTCATTTTCAGGAATTTTTTTCAAGAATTTTGGTTCCAGATTTTTGTTCAGGTTTTTTTTTTATTTATTCAAGACTTTCTTTTGAGTTCCCAAGATATTTTTGCAGTACTTTTTGGGGATTTTTTTTCAAGAATTTTCAATTTTCTTTTGGGAATTTATTTTCAGTAATTTATTCAAGAGTTTTGGTTCAGGTTTTTCCAGGATATTTTCTTTAGGATTTTTTTCATGATTTTTTTTGAGAAAATGTTTGCAGTACTTTGTAGGGATTTATTTTTAGGAATTTTTTTTCAAGAATTTTCTTTTAGGAATTTATTTTCAGTAATTTTTTCAAGAATCTTGCTTCAGGATTTTTTTAAAATTATTTCAAGACTTTTTTTCAGTCTTTTCCCAGGATATTTTTGCAGTATTTTTTGGGGAATTTTCTTTTAGGAATCTATTTTCAGTATTTTTTGTTCAGGATTTTGTTAAAGTTTTTTCAGGATTTTTCTTTTCGGATTTTTCCAAGACTTTTTTGAGGCTTTTCCCAGGATATTTTTGCAGTACTTTTTGGGAATTTTTTCAGGAATTTTCTGTTAGGAAAATTTTTTAGGGACTTATTTTTTGTAATTTTTTCAAGAATCTTGGTTCAGGATTTTTGTTCAGGTTTTTCAGGATATTTTCTTTCGGATTTTTTCAGGCTTTTCTCATGATATTTTTGCAGTACTTTTTTGGGAATTTTTTTCAGGAATTTTCTATAAGGATTTTTTTTAGGAATTCATTTTCTGTAATTTTTTTAAGAATTTTGGTTCAGGTTTTTTCAGGGTTTTTATTTCGGAATTTTTTCAAGACTTTTTTAGGCTCTTCCCAGGATATTTTTGTAATGCTTTTTTGGGAATTTTTTAGGAATTATTTGCAGGTATTTTCTTTTAGGAATTTTTTTCAAGAATTTTGGTCCAGGATTTTTGTTCAGGTTTTTTTTGAAGGTTTTTTTTTATGTTTTCAAGACTTCTTTTGAGTTCCCAAGATAGTTTTGCAGTACTTTTTGGGGATTCTTTTTCAGGAATTTTCAATTTTCTTTTAGGAATTTATTTTCAGTAATTTATTCAAGAATTTTGGTTCAAGTTTTTTCAGGATATTTTCTTTCGGAATTTTTTCAGGATTTTTTTTGAGGCTTTTCTCAGGAAATGTTTGCAGTACTTTGTAAGGATTTTCTTTAGGAATTTTTTTCAGGAATTTTCTTTTAGGAATTTATTTTCAGTAATTTTTTCAACAATTTTGGTTCAAGATTTTTGTTCAGGTTTTTTCAGGATTTTTTTTTTAGCTTTTTACAAGACTTTTTTGAGGATTCTCCCATGATATTCTTGCAGTACTTTTTCGGGAATCTTTTTTTCAGGAAATGCGATCAATATTCTCTAAACCGTTTATTTGTTGGTAGTAGAGTTACTGTTTATTTTTATTGTTCTCGATATTATGTAAATATGAAAACTATTAATTTTATTAAAATAACAATTTACGAATTAATGAAATTGTCGAAAGTTGAACAGCAATGTTTAATCGAGCCACTGGAATGTATTATAATCGGTGTATGGAATACGCGGTGAAATTAATTGGATTTATTTATACATTCAATTCCGCATCCTTATTATTATTATATTACGCCGATTCGGGATAATAGGAAAATACGCGATTGCGATTATTTATGCGCCTATCTTATCAGGAATTATAAATAGAGAGAGAGAGCGAGAGCTAATATATCATAAATAATTAATTATTAATTTGTAAATATGTAATTGATCGGATGCACTATCACACCGGATAATTTCGAGTTATTTATTGCATTCTATTATTTATAATTATATATTGGATTAGAATGTTATTGCACATAAAACAAGAAAGGGTGTTTGTTAATTGATGCGAAAGATTTTAAAGGGTGATATTTCAGAACTGTTGTATGACAAATTTCATTCTTCTAAATTCTTCCATAGCGGATATATGAAATAAAAACAATTTTTTTCCCTTAAATTTAGAGGGCTGTAATTTGGGGAGGAAGGGGTTTTGAACGAACAATTATATGAAAGACCTCTCTTAATTTTTGCTGAAAAATCACCCTTTAAAATATTTCGCATCAATTTAGAAACACCCTGTATATACCAACGATGTGGAAAGGGGCAGTTTTTACAATTTTTATTTATGTTCATTTGATGTAACTATTATCATCTCAGAACTTTCATTAGGAGTTTATTAAATACCGACTTCATTAAATTTCGAATTCTAAAATTTTACGAATTTACTCGGAAATGATTCACGAAGTATTTAAATGTTTCTGACAATTCCATCTGGGTACAAGTAAAGGCGTCACCTGGGGGTAAAGTTTGCGCAAAATCTGAAAACGCGATAACAAATCTACGCGTGGCCGCATCACCAAATTGAAGATGAATCATCACTTCACGACCGATTCTGTGTCTATATTTGCATTATGTTCACTGAATAATTATGAGTTTTCTGCGTCCCCTCTCTTGAAATTTAAGATGACACCAACTGTTTTATTTTAAATAGGCGCCATATTTAATTTTTACATCGTATGCCCCTGGCCAATAAACATTAGGACTAAGTCAAACAAATACCAAAGGTTAACAAAATATAGCCTACATTTCTTTTTAGTTTGTTTTAGAGATGGTAATCTTGTATCCGCATGGAGGATATACAAAGTAGTAGATGAATTAATGACCATGATGATGTGTTTTAGGTAGTAAATTAAAATTTCAAATGAGAAAATGATACGTTTAGATAATAGAACATTTTGTATTCATTTTGATTTTTACGCCGGGGCGTGTAATTATCCGTCTTAAATGTTCCCATGAAATATTATAAAATTACTTAAAACAAATTACTTCCTTTATATGCAAATGTCCAGCGCTCGCTTGATAATACACCTCGCGGATGGTCGTTTACATATTTACTTCATATAGTAATAAATTAGGAAAAGTAACGAGCGCGGAGAGCGGTGCGCGCGATGGATCGAATTTAATAAAATTCAAATTTATAGATTTGAATATGTAAATATTCGCCTGTAATAAAAATTAATATAATTTGCGCTAAAAATATTTCATTTCCATAATTTCATTAAAACTTGTCCAACAAATGACGGGGCTTTTTGCGTCCGCCTCTCACTCCCGTTATTTTATTTTTTTTTATTTCTGCGCAATTTTTCCGTTCGAACTTCATCCGATGGAATTGTTTGGTAGATTAATATAATTTGATATCGGCTCTCGCAAATATTGTTCGGCAACTTGAAATTAAATTTGGTATTTGGTGCACATGAAATAATATAATTTAGCAGGAACCGAGGTCTACTTCTCTAATTATATTTTTATGGGTTATGACTTTGACCTTTCTTATCAGCTAATAATTTAAAATTAAATAAAATTCTGAAATATTAGTGGCAGTGAAAGAGAACCGCAATCAGAGCCCTGCAGAAGCGGGTTTTCGAAAGCCCGGCTCGGCCCGGCCCGTCCCCGAAAAATGTTGAATTAAATAAATAAAATTACTGGACCCATGTATTCCTTAAAATTCTTAAAATACATTGAATTCGTGTTAATAACATTTTTTTTTTAATTCACTTAGTTGTTGCTTTCCAAAATATAATAACATTAAATTTATCCAAGCACGGCCCTGGAGAAGGGATTTTTTAAGATTTTGATAGAATTATAATGTATAATGAATTTTTAGAATATTTTATTTATTTATTTTAAAAATTACCTAGTTTTGGCAATTGTTTTTATATTTTTTTAGTTCAATGAAAATAATTTTTAAAGTATTTATGGAATTGTCACTATTATCTAAATCTATTTCCAAACTTACAAAATATATTTGATAAAAGATTCGCACAGAGCCACCACTACTTTTCCTGGTTTCAGATTTGAATGTAATGGCATTGCACGTGTATAATTGTAGGCAACCATTAAACATTCTTAAGGGTTATTTAATTTCTCGCGTTCGGCGAAAAAAATAAATGTTCACCTTGGCGCTAAACTTATTAATAATTTGTTGACAATTGTTGATAAATTCATTATATATAAAAGTGTTATAGTGCAATAATTTATTTCTATATAATCATTTGTGTAATTTCGATTATATTTGTATATAAACGAATCAGGTAACCATTAGGATAGAAAAACAATTAGGGCGACATCTATCGCCGATATGTGTAAATAATTTCAAACCGTTGTAAATTTTCGCCGATAGATGTCGCCCTAGTCTTTTTTCTATCCTGAGGTAACTTGATTGGTATATAAGGGCAAGCAGAACGTCATTTCATATTGTATTAAATATGTTATCGACCCATTTATATCTACATTATATTTTATATATACATGGTATATTAATACATCGTTCATCCTATTGAATGTACTTATCATTTGCACTGGAAATAAACTATACTTCTACTATTATTGCTGTGTTAAAAAAATATTAGGAAATATTCATGTTCAATCAATGAAAATTGCAAAAAAAAAAAATTGTAAAAGATGAAAATGATAAATTACACTTCAAATTCTAATCTCGAAAAAAAAAAAAAAACGTTTCCAAACACGAAATTTTACGAAAAGCTTTTCATTTCTTTGGATTGTCAAGTAATACCCATGTTCAAAGTTTCCTGGCGATTCCTGAATTAATTTTGTTTGAGATATAGCGCGACTTTTTTTTTTGTTTTCAAATCGTATTCAGTAATTTGAATTTGTTATTATTGTTTACGATGTAACGGATCGGAAATTGTAATTATTTTTTTTAAGGGCAGCTCGAGGTGATCTTTTACCGGCGCGGAAGCACGCCGCTGTAGCTCTTACGAGGGTGAAGTATCAACTCTTGGTAATCGTAATTCTAGCTCGAAACGGTAGTTGTTGCCTGTAAGGAGTTAGGTATATATAGTGTTTCCGGATGTTTGGCATGATCAGGGGAATCTTCGCCTGAATGTCGGCGAAGAATTTCTCGAGTCCGCCTTGAATTTCAAAACACCTTTGCAGTAATTTCCGATGCGAGCGCATGCATAACTATAATAAGAAAGGTGTTGAGTGTTCAAATTTTGAAATTTATGTTGCGCGATATCCTGAATTTCCTCACGAGACCTGTTTGAACACGTTTCGCTCTCATCAAAGCCGCATCCTTTTCGGCCGTTCGCGCTTTGCAGATGAAGCATCGCCGAAGCGACTTATGGTTGTTTTTGCGAGTGTGATATTGATGACCATTAGAATTTGAAGTGTAATTTGTCGTTTTCATATTTCATAATTTTGACGTTTTAAACGTCAGTTACATTCGGTGTATAAAAAACACATTTGTTCTGGTTTAAATTGTTTTTGCTGATTATTGAATGCTCTTTGTGGTGTTATTTATTATGTTGCCCTCATAAAAGGAATGTATTCTTCATAGGTTTTGCGGGAATGAATTTTTCGGTCTTGCATTTCGCGAAAATTATTCAACGATGTTGAAGAGTTAGAAGTTGAAAAAATAAATTGTAAAAGATGAAAATAACAAATTACACTTCAAATTCTAATCTAGAAAAAAAAAACGTTCCCAAACTCGAAATTTTACGAAAAGCTTTTCATTTCTTTGGATTGTCAAGTAATACCCATCTTCAAATTTTCCTGGCGATTCCTGTATTAGTTTTGTTTGAGATATAGCACGACTTTTTTTTGTTTTCAAATCGTATTCAGTAATTTTAATTTGTTATTATTGTTTACGATGTAACGGATCGGAAATTGTAATTTTTTTTTTTAAGGGCAGCACGAGGTGATCTTTTACCGCCGCGGAAGCACGCCGCTGTAGCTCTTACGAGGGTGAAGTATCAACTCTTGGTAATCGTAATTCTAGCTCGAAACGGTAGTTGTTGCCTGTAAGGAGTTAGGTATATATAGTGTTTCCGGATGTTTGACATGATCAGGGGAATCTTCGCCTGAATGTCGGCAAAGATTTTCTCGAGTCCGCCTTGAATTTCAAAACACATTTGCAGTAATTTCCGATGCGAGCGCATGCATAACTGTAATAAGAAAGGTGTTGAGTGTTTAAATGTTGAAATTTATGTTGCGTGATATCCTGAATTTCCTCACGAGACCTGTTTGAACACGTTTCGCTCTCATCAAAGCCGCATCCTTTTCGGCCGTTCGCGCTTTGCAGATGAAGCATCGCCGAAGCGACTTATGGTTGTTTTGGCGAGTGTGATAATGATGACTATTAGAATTTGAAGTGTAATTTGTCGTTTTCATATTTCATAATTTTGATGTTTTAAACGTCAGTTTCATTCAGTGTATAAAAAAACACATTGGTTCCATCTTAATTTTTTTTTGTTGATTATTGAAAGCTCTTTGTGGTGTTATTTATTATTTTGCCCTCATAAAAGGAATGTATTCTTCATTGCTTTTGCTGGAATGAATTATTCGGTCTTGCGTTTCGCGAAAATTATTCAACGATGGTCAACGTTTAGGTTTTGGTTTTATTTTTGCTTCAATGATTAAATGTTGTGCAGTAACCTAAACTTGATATTATTATTTGTGAGGTGACGGATCGGATCGTAATTTTGGTAATTACAGAGGTGTTTTATGAAAGGCAACTATTTTACCTGCACGAAACAGTCACTGTAACTCTTACGAGGGTTAAGTATCGACTCTTGGTGATCGTAATCCTAGATTGAAAACATAGTTGTCACCTGCAAGGAGTTAGGTATATCCAGTGTTTCATGAATGCTCGTATTAAAAAGAACGCCTGAATTTAACACCTCTGCAGTAATTAATTTTAAATTTCCGGCGTCTACGCATAAAGTCTTTTGGGCATCTCCATATAAATTCTCGTATCCTAACCAGTCCATCGAGGAGAGTTTTTAGTTGGTACACTCCGCGCCCTTCAGGGGGGAGGAGTCCAACACCACCCCACTACAGGGGAGTCTATAAAAGAGTTTCTCTCCTCGCATCAAAAAAACAAAAAACAAAAAAAATCCGTATTCAGCATCCATCAATCGACCAATCTTTGGCATTTAAATTTGCGTCGAAATCAAATGAGAACGAAAATTTTCAAAAGATTTTCAAAAATCGAAATAATTTCAGGGGGGAAACTGACTTTAATTTTTGTATAATTTTACAACTCGCGATTCATATTTATTTTTATTTTATTTTTCGCGTTTACAAACAAACATTTTCACAAAAATTAACAACTCGCGCAAAACTCGAAAGATTTTCAAAAACCAAAACCATTTGAGAAAACGCTTCAAGAGCTCAAGATTACTTTTTGTAAGATTCTTTTAATTACATTTACTTTTTTTAAAGATATTTCAAGACTTTATTTTCAAAACTTAATTTCGTGATCTTTTTCAAAACTTTTTTCACGCTCTCTTTCAGGACAAATTTCAACTCTTTCAAAACTTCTTCAAGATTTTTTTTCAGGGCCGATTTTAGAACAATTTTTTTCAGACTATTTTTCAGTAATTTTTAGGTATTTTTTTAAAGAATTTTTTCAGGAGATTTTTTGAAAACTTTATTTTGATGGTTTTTTCTCAAACTTTTTTAGGGTCATTTTTCCGATTTTTTTTAGGACATTTTTTCAAGGCCTCTTTCTAGACTTATTTCGGAACCTTTTTAAGGAATTTTTTGAAATTTTCTACAACTAATGAAACAACGTATTACTCCACGATACTGCAAAAATCTGCGAACATCCCTTAGCTACATTTCGAAATAATTCCTCGAGAACAAAATTTGTAATTATCTTTAGCTGCACTTTTTCTCAAGCGCTTAAAAAATATAAAAAGAATTGCCAGACACTTGAAATTTTCCACAGTTTCTGAAACAACGTATTACTCCATGATACTGTAAAAATTGCAAACATCCCTTAACTACATTTCGAGATAATTCCTCGAGAAGCAAATTTGTAATTATTTTCACTTCTCGAACGCTTAAAAAAAATATAAAAACAATTGCCAGAAACTTAAAATTTTCAACAGCTGCTGAAACAACATATTACTCCACGATACTGTAAAAATTTGCAAACATCCCTTAACTACATTTCGAGAAAATTCCTCGAGAACAAAATTTGTAATTATCAAAGTTCCACTTTTTCTCGAGCGCTTAAAAAATATAAAAACAATTGCCAGACACTTGAAATTTTCTACAGCTACTGAAACAACGCATTACTCCACGATACTGTAAAAATCTGCAAACGTCCCTTAACAACATTTCGAAATAATTCCTCGAGAACAAAATTTGTAATTATCTAAAGCTGCACTTTTTTTCGAGCGCTTAAAAAATATAAAAAGAATTGCCAGACACTTGATATTTTCTACAGCTACTGTAACAACATATTACTCCACGATACTGTTAAAATTTGCAAACATCCCTTAACTACATTTTGAGATAATTCCTCTAGAAGCAAATTTGTAATTATCAAAGTTCCACTTTTTCTGGAGCGCTTAAAAAAATATAAAAACAATTGCCAGACACTTGATATTTTCAACAGCTGCTGAAACAACATATTACTCCACAATACTGTAAAAATTTGCAAACATCCCTTAACTGCATTTCGAGATAATTCCTCGAGAACAAAATTTGTAATTATCAAAGTTCCACTTTTTCTCGAGCGCTTAAAAAAATATAAAAACAATTGCCAGACACTTGAAATTTTCTACAGCTATTGAAACAATATATTACTCCACGATACTTTAAAATCTGCAAACATCCCTTAACTACATTTCGAGTAAATTCCTCGAGAACAAAATTTGTAATTATTTAAAGTTGCACTTTTTCTCAAACGCTTAAAAAAATATAAAAACAATTGCCGGACACTTGAAAATTTCCACAGCTACTGAAACAACATATTACTCCACGATACTGTAAAAATTTGCAAACATCCCTTAACTACATTTCGAGAAAATTCCTCTAGAATAATTATCTAAAACGGCACTTTTTTTCAAGCGCTTAAAAAAATATAAAAACAATTGCCAGACACTTGAAATTTTCTACAGCTACTAAAACAACATATTACTCCATGATACTATAAAAATTTGCAAACATCCCTCAACTATATTTCTAGATAATTCCTCGAGAAGCAAATTTGTAATTATCAAAGTTCCACTTTTTCTCGAACGCTTAAAAAAACATAAAAACAATTGCCAGAAACTTAAAATTTTCAACAGCTGCTGAAACAACATATTACTCCACGATACTGTAAAAATTTGCAAACATCCCTTAACTACATTTCGAGAAAATTCCTCGAGAACAAAATTTGTAATTATCAAAGTTCCACTTTTTCTCGAGCGCTTAAAAAATATAAAAACAATTGCCAGACACTTGAAATTTTCTACAGCTACTGAAACAACGCATTACTCCACGATACTGTAAAAATCTGCAAACGTTCCTTAACAACATTTCGAAATAATTCCTCGAGAACAAAATTTGTAATTATCTAAAGTTCCACTTTTTCTGGAGCGCTTAAAAAAATATAAAAACAATTGCCAGACACTTGATATTTTCAACAGCTGCTGAAACAACATATTACTCCACAATACTGTAAAAATTTGCAAACATCCCTTAACTACATTTCGAGATAATTCCTCGAGAACAAAATTTGTAATTATTAAAGTTCCACTTTTTCTCGAGCGCTTAAAAAATACAAAAACAATTGCCAGACACTTGAAATTTTCTACAGCTACTGAAACAATATATTACTCCACGATACTTTAAAATCTGCAAACATCCCTTAACTACATTTCGAGTAAATTCCTCGAGAACAAAATTTGTAATTATTTAAAGTTGCACTTTTTCTCGAACGCTTAAAAAAATATAAAAACAATTGCCGGACACTTGAAATTTTCCACAGCTACTGAAACAACATATTACTCCACGATACTGTAAAAATTTGCAAACATCCCTTAACTACATTTCGAGAAAATTCCTCTAGAATAATTATCTAAAACGGCACTTTTTTTTAAGCGCTTAAAAAAATATGAAAACAATTGCTAGACACTTGATATTTTCTACAGCTACTGTAACAACATATTACTCCACGATACTGTAAAAATTTGCAAACATCCCTTAACTACATTTCGAGAAAATTCCTCTAGAATTATTATCTAAAACAGCACTTTTTTTCAAGCGCTTAAAAAAATATAAAAACAATTGCCAGACACTTGAAATTTTCCACAGCTACTGAAACAACATTTTACTCCACGATACTGTAAAAATTTGCAAACATCCCTTAACTACATTTCGAGAAAATTCCTCTGGAATAATTATCTAAAACTGCACTTTTTCTCGAGCGCTTAAAAAAATATAAAAACAATTGCCAGGCACTTGAAATTTTCTACAGCTACTGAAACAACATATTACTCCACGATACTGTAAAAATCTGCAAACATTCCTTAACTACATTTCGAGATAATTCCTCGGGAACAAAATTTGTAATTTTCTAAAGTTGCACTTTTTCTCAAGCGCTTAAAAAAATATAAAAACAATTGCCAGACACTTGAACTTTTCTACAACTGCTGAAACAACATATTACTCCACGATACTGTAAAAATCTGCAAACATCCCTTCGAAGGCTGCTAGTCCGGCATTGAGCGATGTAGCATGGCGGGAGAGGTGGGAATGGAGAGGGAGATTTGACAGTGTTTTACATTTCTTCCAGCACGTCGCATTATTTCTCAGCAGCATAGGGAACCTTATTTTACGAATCCCCCTCGTATATTATAAATAATTCAATGCCTTTTTGGTGTCCAATAATATCCGGTTTTAGAATCTTGTGTCCCGAAGGCCAAAATTTGAGAACGGGGGAGGCTGACGTGAATTATGTTCTTCGAATCGAGACCTCATTCAAAATGCTCTGAGAGTAAAGTGTTTCTCTGCATGAATGAAGAGAAAAATTATTTCCAGAAATACTAACAAAAAAACCGGTAACTCTCCTCACCCCAAAATATTAAGAATAAATAATTCAAATTAAAGTTAATTAATTTGTACTTCAGAAACAGGACAATTACACGTTCAAAGTCGAGCCATGAATATTTGTTTAGATTTATATAACTTCGGTCCTCTTGCGTTATATAATTGCGGGGAAAACATATTGAATTTCTTAATTCAGTTTACGTTATTGTTGAACTATAAATAGTTGCAACGAAAAGGTAATATAAAAAAATCAACGTTTGGATAACGAGTTGGTCACAAACATCGCTTTAGAGACAACTAAAAGTAGCTCATTTATGAACTGATTTTATGGTGCATGCGCAGGGAACTTAAAATTTACGTCATTATAATTTTTACCAAGTAAGAACAGAAATGGCCGTGTGGGTTCGATTCCCATCCCGGGCGGAAGATTTTTCGGCGATCGAGAAGTTTTCGCTCGGGTCCGTGGTTGTCGTATATGTCTTACATTATTCATTAATAACAGCCGTGTGTGACTGAATGGCTCAGCCTAAGTCAAGAAAAGAGCAGAAATGTTAATTCAGCCGATAGCTGTAGAATATTTTACTGAAATCGAGACATCAACAAGCATGGAAAGGGATTTGATGATTTTGCATGTACAGCCATTCAAATATCTAGCGTCACATGGGAGTAGAGTTTGCGCAGAGTGAGGAAGTATTCGGAAAAAACGCGACAACAAATTACGCGAAGATTCTGTGTCGCTATTGACATTCTGTTCACGCGGCGCTCGCTGAACAATTTTTCAGCGCCCCCTCTTGAAATTTAAGATTACTGCGCAATGTGACACCAGATATTAGAAGGTCTATATGTATAAGTTTACCAGATGCTCTGTATGTAATCAATAATTTTAAGTCAAAATCAATTATTGAAGTATGCGGGCACACCCAAACAAATAAATTCCCCAATTGTAATTTATGCGTGTAAGAAATTTATATCCTATTAGAATATTTCACCAGTTGTTTGTGAATGTGTGCATGTACATGTTTAAGAGAATAATTCAAAGTTTTTAATATCGCTACATAGTTAGTTATATGTTTTCCCCGGCATTAGAAAATGATATATGATTATATAGGCACGTATAATTTCCATTTTAAAAAGTAATGTAACCAATTTGAGCCGGGACCGAACGAACCAACGGACGATTTTACTTTTCATGTATTGCGCCGCATGACGATGATAATGATGATGATAATAATAACAACGGCAACAATATTGTTATTGAATCCTAGTTTTCGTACGCGAACGGGCGAATAATAAATCGTGGAAGGAAACCTATCGTTATTAGTAATAACTTATTTATATGGGCTACACAAATTATAGCCCTTCGTGTAATTTATAAAGCACCAAGTATTTTCTGTTAAAAAGGCTCTTATATAGAATTATCTATTATAAATTACAATTATTTATCGCCGCATGTCCGCGGGATGAATAAAGGCCCTCTCATTTAAATTCCGTAAGAATTCAGCTGTAATTATTCCGGGCAGTTATAACAAGTGTATTGTTGGTTATTGACAACGCGCACACACACACACACACACATATATTCCTTTTATGAGCTGCTGAAAAAAAACAATCGGAATATTTAGCAAAAAAATCGAAATATTCACGTTCTCGTGAGCACGTGAATTAAATTTCAATCGAATACATTATTTCAGTTCACGAAAATGATGTATATTTTTCACAAATATAAACTCGCCATTGTTTTATTAGTCGTCCGGGTATTGAATGTTGTTCACGACCGTTCGTTCCATGCTCATTGTCTTATGAATAATTTAGAGATCGATGATTACGACCGAACGGCGGAATGCTATGTTATTTTTGAAGAAAGCCATACTGAATTTATGAAATGATGGAAATAAGAGAAAATATCGTGCGGACATACTTTCACGTGAGCAGCGCTCGTTTTATTTATTGCGTCTTTCAGATGCACCAACCGCTGAAATTAACTAAATTAGCGTACTTCGTAACTTATTCCCGATGATTAAGGCGCGATTTATGCCCCGGATAAATCATCCGAGTACCTTAAAAATTCCTACGGACTCGCGATATATTAACCAAAACAACTCATTACCGCTGACACATTGCGTTTTACTCCGTGATCTATGATATATTACATTTTTCAAGTATCCAACGTACGTTATTTATTGTAAAACTTATTCCGCGCAAACACTCCATCCACAATAATAACACACGTATTTATCAAAATTTTAACTTACGTATATAATACTAAGGTTGGAAATTCGGATTAAAACAGAAGGAAATGGATTTTCACTTTTGACCAGAAAATTATAAACTAATATTTTATTGAAATTCTAAACTTATGGACTATTAGAAATAACCGCAGTCCGAAGTGTCTTTGAAAAATAAAATCATTTGTCATCTCGTTTCATTTTTCTAACGATACTAATAATACAGGGTGCTTCAAAAAAATGTATACACACTTTAAACTATCGTAGTTTTCCCACTCTACAAGGCTAATGTTATATTTCTTCGCCAGGTGGCAGCATAATCGTCCCTCTATGTTATATTGTCAGTTGGAAGTTGTAATATCAACATGGCGGACGTACGTTTGAGTTTTGAAGAACGTAAGCAGGTTATTAAGTGGTACTGGAAGTTTGAGAATGTAAATGAAGTTCAAAGACAGTGGAGAAGGGAGTATGATACAGAACCACCTTCAAGATTAACACTTACACGCATACGAGACAAATTCGAAGTTCATGGAACAGTGTGTGATGTGCATAAAGGTCATTCAGGTCGACCTCGAACAACTACAAGTGATGAGTCATCAACGGCAGTCTTGGAACTGTTTCAACGCTCTCCTAACAAATCTACAAGGCAAGGGGCACGTGAAAGTGATGTAAGTGCTAGCAGCGTGCTACGCATTCTGAAGAGACGCAAGTATCGTGTTTACATTCCAAGGCTGGTGCAACAGCTAAGTGACGACGATCCAGATCGAAGGTTACAATTTTGTGAATGGGTTCAGGAGATGGTGATACGTGAACCGGGATTTATGGGTAGCATCATTTGGTCGGATGAAGCCCAATTCAAACTTAATGGAACTGTCAATAGGCACAATTGTGTTTACTGGGGTGAAGAAAATCCTCACATTACAATTGAAAAAGCTGTAAATTTGCCTGGTGTAAATGTGTGGTGCGGTTTGTCTTCAAGGGGACTCATTGGACCTTTTCGATTTGAAGGCACTGTAACTGGTATTAATTACCTAACAATGCTTGCTGATTCCATATTTCCTGCCATTCGTGCATTATACGGTAATGATATGTTTTATTTTCAACAAGATGGTGCCCCGCCGCACTATCACAGGGACGTACGAGCTTACCTGGATCAAAATTTGCCGGGCCAGTGGATAGGACGCAGGGGGCCAATCGAGTTTCCAGCACGCTCCCCAGACCTTACACCACTGGATTTCTTCTTATGGGGCACAGTAAAAAATGAGGTGTACAAACGTAAACCACGTAACCTAGACATTCTTTGGAATGAGATTCAAGCCGTGTGTAGAGAAATCTCATTGGACGTTTTGATACGATGTACAGAATCAGTGGTGACTCGTACTCAGAATTGTATTGATGCTGCAGGTCACCAATTTGAACAGTATTAACATTTGTTATTTATGTTTCATTTACATTGGACTTTCAGCTTTCTAATTTCCTGAAATTTAACTTTGTAGAACGGTAAATAAATTTTCTATGGAAGTTCAAAGTGTGTATACATTTTTTTGAAGCACCCTGTATTTAGGCGGCGAGGTGGTGTTAGTGGGTAAGAACGCGAGCATCTGCACACTGCATCACAAGTCGAGTGAGTTCGATTCCCCGCCCGAGCGGTTGTTGTATTCGTTTGTTATTTATTTATTTTTTTAAGGAAAGATGATTGACAGGAGTTCGGGTTAGGGAATCAAAGATGATGGGGACTTGGCTTAGCCAACTAGGGCATTCAGCCACAACCAACGGCCATTTTTCGAGTGACCGTCCGGACGGGACTCGAACCCGCACCAACGGGGTCCAGAGGCCGGACCTAGACCATCGCGGCCCCGTTTGTTATTATTAATTTGTTCATTTTATTTCATTTATATTGCTTACAGATATTAAAAATTTGATGGTGGCTAATGGTAAAATGACTAAGGCCAAGTTCAAAGGAAAAAATCCCACAAACACACTCGGTGTCAAAAAAAAGCACCACTCGAAAAATCGCGAAAAAACTCGATTTTTCAAACCGTCGTAACTTGGTTCAATTTGGTCTAAAATCGATGAATCTTTCAGTTTGGGAAAGATTCAAGTTTTATCTTCAAGAATGTGTAGTTGATTATGCCCCAAGTCCAACCCACCCCCCCGTAACAACGCGATGGAAAAAAATGTTTTTTATGTAAAAAATTGTTCAACTTTGACAAGCTTTGTGCGCAAAAAAAACGGCGGGAAATTTCACCACAATGGCAGAAAAAATTAATAAATTTCCTTCAAATGCCTAAAAAATTCGAGTGGTTTCGATGATTTGGAGCAAAGTTATGAATTTTTGAAAAAAAAAAGACATTGAAAAGTTGTAAAAATTTAACATTTTTTGTCAATCCAAAATACTTTTTGTATGGGTTTTCAGGGGGTCACGAAAGTCGAAAACTTCTTAGATCGCAAAATTCCATCGAGTTTCGTGCGAAATTCTCCTAGTTATGGCCAAAAAGGCGCAAAATGTATTTTTTTTTCAAAGCTGCATAACTTCGCGCCAAATCATCGCATCGACTTGAATTTTGGAGGAAATTGGAGGAAAATGATTGAACTTTATTGCCACGCTGACCGATTGAGTCCACGATTTTTTTTTGCACACGGTACAAGAAACCAAATTTGCACATTTAAACTTCAAAAACATTTTGTTTCCTTTGGGGGGTGGCAGGGGGTGGAATCGTTTTAGCAACAAAACAATTCACATGACGTTGAAAAGAAAATTTTAAACTGTTCAGACTGCAAAAGTTCATCGATTTTGGTGCAAGATTACTCAAGTTATGGCCAAAAAAGTGAAAAATGTCATTTTTTTTTCAAAAATTCATAACTTTGCTCCAAATTATCGAAACGACTCGAATTTTTAAGGCATTTGAAGGAAATTGATTAAATTTTTCTACCATTGTGGTGAAATTTCTCGCCGATTTTTTTTGCGCACGGTACAGCTTGTCAAATTTGGACAATTTTTTACATAAAAACATGTTTTTTCCATCGCGTTGTTACGGGGGGTGGGTTGGACTTGGGGTCAAATCAACTACACATTCTTAAAGATAAAACTTGAATCTTTCCCAAACTGAAAGATTTATCGATTTTCGACCAAATCGAACCAAGTTACGGCGGTTTAAAAAATCGAGTTTTTTCGCGATTTTTCGAGTGGCGCTTTTTTTGACGCCGATAATAATGGAGAATGCTTTAAAAACATTCTAAAACAAAAAGCAAAATTTAGCAACTAAAAGAACAAAATTATAAAGAAAAACTAGAGGACATATTTGATATTGTTCACTATAACGCCTCGAAAATTATTACAATAGAAGGAGACAAGCAATTTTTCATCTCTCAGAGCAAGAAAAGAAGAATTGGTGTTTTAGGGGGCGCTGATGAAAGAACCGATGAAAAGGAAAAAAAGAGTTCTAAATGTCCTCAACAAGCTTGTACCAATATAGGTATCGCGATTTTTCGAGTGGCGCTTTTTTTTGACGCCGATAATAATGGAGAATGCTTTAAAAACGTTCTAAAATAAAGAGCAAAACTCAGCAGCAAAAAGAACAAAATTTTAAAGAATAACTAGAGGACCTATTTGATATTGTTCACTCTAATGCCTTCAAAATTATTACAATAGAAGGAGAGAGGCAATTTTTCATCTCTCAGAGCAAGAAAAGAAGAATTGGTGTTTTAGGGGGCGCTGATGAAAGAACCGATGAAAAGGAAAAAAAAGAGAATCCAATAGATTCCGCCACTTTGACGTTCCTACCTATAACGGTGTTTGGAATACTTATATTCCAATAGTAATCTCCGTTTCCCCATCAGCAACTAACTACACTGATGAGACCTGAAAGGTCAAAACCGGTCTGTAGGTGTTCTGATGGGGGAACAATATTTAATGTTCACATTAATATTGTTATATTTGCTGCCGCTGGCAATGTCCATATCTTGTCGGTGTTAAAGCCACCAGGATTTGGTTCAGTACAGCATTCAGGCAATAGATTCCGCCACTTTGGCGTTCCTACCTTTAACGGTGTTTGGAATACTTATATTCCAATAGTAACCTCCGTTTCCCCATCAGCAACTAACTACACTGATGAGACCTGAAAGGTCAAAACCGGTCTGTAGGTGTTCTGATGGGGGAACAATATTTAACGTTCACATTAATATTGTTATATTTGCCGCCGATAGCAATATCCATATCTTGTCGGTGTTAAAGCCACCCGGATTTGGTTCAGTACAGCATTCGGGCAATAGATTCCGCCACTTTGGTGTTTCTATCTTTAGTTCTAAATGTCTTCAACAAGCTTGTGCCAATATAGGTATCTCTAAACATACTGTATCGGTAAAGACAGAGATTGTGCTTCATTGTTCCAAAAATCAAGTTGGTATTCAACAGACAAGCGACGACCACAAAGAGCTGCTGCAGTTTTGATTTTATTTTTAGACGGACAAGAAGGAACTGAAATTACATTGAGATTAGCTAGTGCTTTTCACTATGCCAGGTGGATCGCGAAAATTATTTATTGCTTGAAAATATTTATTTTTGGGAATGAATTTCTTTGACTCCGCAGGAATTGCAAGGAATAAAGAATATTTGTATATTTATTGTAAAATATACATAAAATCTTTCATCTACCTGATGAAGCCACTGTGTGGTGAAACAATTGTTGTAGAACAATAAAATTAATTTGAAACCATACACTGTGTTAGTGTTTTATTAAATGATAAAATCTTGGCACAGTGATTTGAATATTTGTACATTTATTGTAAAATATACATAAAATCTTTGGACAGTGATCACTTGGCCTGCAAAGCACCATCCCAGGATTTGATGTTTTTAAGGGATCTTTATTTTTACAATGAAATGAACGAAAAATTTCCCGAACCAACAAAAACAAATTGTGCACATTTGTGGTATCTTACTGAAGAAATAGTGGTTTTAGTATTTTTTGATGGTACAATTCCTGTCGAACAAACAGTAAAGATGGCCAAAGCGTTCAAAGAAAATAAATCAAATGTGTTATTACATAAGTAAATAACTTTGTGTCAAAAAGCACATCCAATTTTTTTAAGCGGTTTAAAATACAGTCCGACTTTATTGCTCGTAATCCTGCGAATTTTCTTCATGATTGTCAACATGACTTTACAGTAGTCAGAAACCTTACAGTTGTCAACTTTCTTCAGCTTCTGTAGATGCAGCCACAATTTTTCTAATTCATTCGAATTACAAAAATAAGTTCTAGAGATCAATTATTTTGATAATCTAATGAATCAATTATGGTCATTCGAATGATCTCATCACTAACAAGGAGAGGATCAGATGTATGACTCACCGATTTCATCCATCTTTGGCACACGTGTAGGTCATACCTAGGAGTGTAACAGGTGCAAGTAATAGGGCGCACTATTCAGCCGTTTTCGAGAAAAAACAGTTTTTAATTTGTAATTTATTCGTATGTTTACATACTGACCTTTTGGCGCATCGATAAATCCTCCGATTCGTAGTCGGAAGGTCGAAGGATCAAACCCCATTGTTGAAGTTGGGTTCATTCATTTTCTTTTTATAGTTTTTTATAAATCCATGGGTATTTAAATATCTCAATTTTAGTACCAATCCAACCTTTTACACTCCTAGTCATGACCTACACGTGTGCCAAAGATGGATCAAATCGGTGAGTCACACATCTGATCCTCTTTTTCCTTTCACACAATTTAAGTAGTTCATTAAGACTGCGAAAACGCATTCAATGTTAATATTTTATGGTATATTTTTTAAAGAAAACGGATTTGAAACTGTTTTGAAAAAAATTCATGTCGATTATGAGATTAACCTGATATATTGGCATGCAAGCTAATTGAGCAATTTCCTGCTAACGCTGAGTACCGGTGTTAATATATAAAGAATTTTCTGCTGCATAATTATAATTGAAAAATAACATATTAATCTCGTATGTTTTATTAGTCTATTAAATATAAGAGAATAATCCGTTGTGCGCCCGTGTATAGATATAGTTGTGAAATAAATACGATGGAGCTTTTTCAGTTAATTTGCATTTTGCGAGAGTCGAGCGCTCGGGATTATGTTTAATATATTTAAAATTATGCTAATTACAATAAAAATCATATTCCGAGCGGGCGATAAATTAGCGGATGGAAAATATTCGTTAATTGTGATATTTAAATGTATTGAAATTAGTCCTGGAGTAATGGTCTTAAAAAAAAGTTATTTAAGATAAATACGATCCAGATACAGGGTATTCCACGAGAGGCACCATTATCATTTCAGTTATTTTGAGAGATACGAGGTTGGTTAAATTAGGGCAAAGTTGTGCATTATAACGTTGATTAATAATCTGTTGAGAAATTTGAGTTACCTTGTTTTGTTTAAAAAAAAATCGCGAAAAAATAAAAAATTTCAATTTGCATTTTTTATTTTTTATTCGAAAATTATTACTATTACGCATTTTGCACTAAGACATTATTAGAGCACTTTTAATGGAGGATCTAAATATGTTATTAGATTTATTGTAGCTTTCAAGATGGCGGAGAAACAATAGACAACTTTTGTTTTTCTAATGGGCGCCATATTGGATTTTTACATTTTCTAATGTAAGATTTTTTTTCTGTTTACGATGATATATCACACATTATGTTTTAATTTTACATTTGAGCCAAAATTTGAAATGTATTATTTTTGTAAAGAGTGTGTGTTTTGTAATTATTTTTGTTTTTAAAAAATGACGAACACATTTGAAACAAATTTAATTTAGTTCAATACTGCCATGTCATGTCAAGCTCTGAAAGCTGCTACAGTTGCACATTTCCATTAAAGGATTCCATTAAAGGATTTGAATCTTCAAAATTAATTTAGAATATTGGATACATATAGCGAGAATAAAAGAGGACCGAGAATCGAACCCTGCGGAACTGCTTGTATTATATCTAAAAAGCTTGATCTCTGATTTTCAAGTTGCACCCACTGTTTACGTCCACTCAAATAATTATTTAATAATGAGGTGACTGAATCATCAAGTCCAATATGTTTCAGTATTAGTGTTAGAGTTTCCTGGGTAACACTGCCGAAAGCTTTACTGTAGTCCAGCAGTACTATTATTTTTGAATAGTTTGAAAATAATTACCTTAAATAAAACTTATGTGCTTAAGTTGGAATATGCTTCCTAAATTTTTGGAATTTTCAGTTATAAGGACATTATCCTACCAGAGGCTTCTATTACGCGTTACTTGAAAATTGTATTTTTTAATCTCTTGCATCCTGTTGGCGCATTTCGACCATTGTAAAATCCAAATTATTGCATGCTTTTACTATTTTACATTACATTAGACTACACATCCATTCTTCAGCAGTGGACAAAAGACAACTTTTAAAATACCATCACCAAGAACAAGTTATTGACTGAAGTCTCCTATGAACATTATTTGCACAAATGATCCCCAGTTATCATCTTATTATGATTTTTTTAACGACTCTCTTAGTTACATCATTACACATTGCAATCAATCACTTTTAACTAGTTCGTTTTGAGTTTTAATTATGGTCGTCATGTAATTGGGAATTGTTTCCTGTACCTCAAAACTTCCTCCAAGATTTGGGAAAGGTAAATCAAGATTGGTGTATTTTTATCTGGACAGTTTTGTCTTTCTGTAACTTGTGAACATTTTTATTATTTAGAACTTTGAAAATTCCTTTGAAGATGTTGGAAAAGGAAAATCAATATTGGCGTTGCGTACTTTTTATCTGGGCAGTTTTGATTGTCTCCAAGATGTATTATTTACATCCTCACCTTCAACAAATTAATGTTCCTTACTTTAAAACTACATTGTAATGTGTAATTAATAGTTGAAGGCAAATGGTATTCCATCATGGGAAATAAACCCATTTGGGAATGGTCGTTCGCCGCAGGTGGTGGTTAGGGAGTATAATGGGTCGATTAAGATTTGCATTTTTTTGTTGAGTGCGAATGTTATTGCATATTCTATATTTATATCGAAACGTCGCCTCTCTCTCGGCGAGATCTGATTGCGGTGGGTAATAAAATCAAACATGCAATTTGGCGAAACAAAATTTTGAAAATTGCAAGGATACGTCTTGGCGAGGGCAATTATGCAGAGGGAATAATTGTTAATGTGTTCCGATAATGGGGAATATAGGCAGTGGAACAATATAAATGGTGGACGTAATAAATAGCTGGATGCGAAATGGATGGATGCAAAAGATGTAAAAGATGGAGCCCGAACACATATATCTTAATACGTAATTAGTCTGACAGAGTGCAGCACATTTGCAGCACAGTAGCGCCGTTCGAGGAGGCCCGAAGACAGAAAAATGCGTAATTGCCTTTGCCTTAAATACTTTGCAGAATGCTGTAATCACACAGTGATATTTTACAAAGATATCAATCCCCTGGTCGGGACTATCGCAACTCGTAATCTTTATTTCAGCCAAATTACATATGCAATGCCCTCAGCCATCACGTTATATTGCAATTCTTTCAAACATTTATTATAATTGCGTTATTCCCTATGCAAATGCATTTACTATAAATTACGCACGCATTATTTAATATATTGATTTACAATTTGCGGTCTGATTCAATTATCACAATTATTTACAATTTATACTACGTACATTATTATATTTGTATACACGCCGTTTTTCAATAACTACACTATTGACACACGTAATTTCTCTCTAATCTTCCACGCATACATTATTCATCCACGTATATCCACGTAATACCTACAACCATTTTTTTTTTGTAATCTAAACGGTAAACCTAATAATACGCCATATACTATTTTCCGCCTCCCATTTTTAAATAAAAACCTTAAAATTAATAAATATGCTTTAGGTCGATACAGACCAATTTTTATCAAAACATTAATAGTGTCTAAAATCATAGAAACATTTTGAAAAAGTAGAAAAATTCGATCTTTACCACAAATATTTCAGTAGCCAACTACAATAAAAAAATTAATTTTAAGAGAAATCTCTGCAAATAAAGGCGCAAAATGGGAAATAACATTCTGTCGTTTTCACAGTTAACCTCTTCACGCCCAGGTTGCCACATGTGGCAACAAGCAAAAAAAGAAAATAAAAACACTGTACAAAAAAATTACTCCTTTAGCGCCATCTATGGAATATTTTTTCATATTTTTTTGCATAAATGGGTAAGTTTGTGACAGTGAAATAATATTTCCAACAACAAAGAAGTAATTTTTCATCAACTCTGCGATTAAATCAAAGCAACATGGGCGCGAAGTGGTTAACACCATATTATTTAAAATTATTTTATTAGACTACAACGATTGCAAATTTTAAGGAGTTTTATGCAAAGTAAATTAAATAAAATCGATTTTTCAGAAATTGCGCTTTTCGGGCAAGTTACCATCTTGAAAATGTTGAGTTACATTTTTAAATTGATCCCATAAATATTTTCGGAACCACACGTATCAATTCTAATAATTGTTTTTAACACGATTTCCTCAAAACCATGTTCTCAAAGTCTGATCAAAATTGAAAACCACTGAACCAACCGTTAACTATTTTTTCTGAACAAATTTACTAGTACTTAATTCTTCGATTCTTTTTAATACTCAATACTGTCAATTTTATCATCGAATAAGTACGATTTTTTTTTTGTTAATATCAAACGCTGGCATTTTGTAACAACTTAAAATTCCTTCGTTTAAAGACTTTAACTTATAAATTATTATATAATATAAAAATGTTTGTTCCAATAAGTTATACAGGGTGTAGTGGAACAAAATGGAACATTAATTTCTTTACATTGGAATATTATCTTCCCTGATCATTTTAGAAGGAAACATGAAAATACATTCTTTTGTAGAGTAAATATTTCTGCATGCAGTCATGCTGTTATTTATTTTTTTGCACTTATAAAAACCCGAAAAAATAATAAAATAAAAATGGTCATTTTCATGAAAATAATGTTTGCCATGAAATTAAAAAAAATGATGCGTAGTTGATCTGTTTGGTTTTTATGAATGAAAATAGAAATCTAAGCAGGACATTTATTGGCAAACATATGCTGCACTTCACGAAAACTGCCACTACTTCACAATTTGCACTTTTTCTTGAATTCAATACATTTCTAAGGAAAAAAACTTGTAAACAGTTGTACAAGTAAACCTTGTATGTTTGTAGTCCGAATCAGGGGCGGCTCGTTATATAACGCCAAGGAGCCATGGCACTACTTGTAATTTCAAGCTCTGCAAAAAATTTTAATTAATTCTTAAAACACTTTTTCGCGAGTTACTTTGGTCTAGGAAGATAAATCGTTCCTTTTTTTCTTTTCTTTTCTTAAATTGTATTTTTAAGCCATTAAAATGGTATTTTCCAGGTATCAAAAAAAAGTATTTTCGACATTTTTTATTTGTCAAAAATGGCATTTTGAAAAAAATGTACTGTTTGTTTCAGCTAACAAATAATGTTTTGTTACAGTTGTCAATAACGTTTTGTTGTAATTGTCAAGAATGGTATTTTTAGCTGTGAAAAATGGTAGTTTTCAGCTGTTAAAAATTGTATTTTTCAGCTGTTAAAAAGTGTATGATTCAAATGTCAAAAATGATATTTTTCAGTAGTCAAAAATGTTTTTTTTAATGCCAAAAAAGGTATTTCTCAACCAATAAAATGCATTTTTTCAGCTATCAAAAACAGCATTTTTTAAATTGTCAAAAATGTCATTTTTCCGCTCTCAAAAATTGACTTTTAGTAGTCAAAAATTGTATTTTTTAGCAAGCAATAATGGTATGTTACAGTTGTCAATAGTGGTTTGTTGCAGTTGTCAACAATGGTATTTTTCAGCTGTTGAAAATGGTAAGAAGTGTATTATTTAACTGCCAAAAATGATATTTTTCAGCTGTCAAAACTGTGATTTCTAACCTATAGCCAAAAATGTTATTTTTCAGCTATCAAAAGCAGCAGTTTTCGACATTTTTTTAACAATAAAAATGGCATTTTTCAGCTATGAAAACCTTATTTTTTGTGTTGTCAAAAATTGTATTTTTTTAGCTGACAATAATGGTATGTTACAGTTGTCAATAATGGTTTGTTTCAGTTGTCAAGAATGGGGGTTTTCAGTGGTTAAAAATGATGGTTTTCGGCTGTTAAGAAATGTATTATTCAACTGTCAAAAATGATATTTTTTAGCTGTCAAAAAAGGTATTTCTCACAGCATTTTTGGTCATTTTTATTGTCAAAATGGCATTTTTCCGCTGACAATAATGGTATGTTACAGTTGTCAATAATAGTTTGTTGCAGATTTCAAGAATGATATGTTTTAGCTGTTAAAAACGGTATTTTTCAGCTGTCAAAAACGTATTTTTTTAGCCAAAAATGCTATTTTTCAGCTGCCAAAAATGGTATTTCCCACCTATATAAATCGTATTTTTCAACTATCAAAAGCAACATTTTTTTGACATTTTTTAACTGTCAAAAATGGTATTTTTCAAAACCTGTATATTTTGTTGATAAAAATTGTTTTTTTTTTACCATAAATTGTATCTTTTAGCTGCCAATAACGGTATGTTTCAGCTGTCGGGAATGATATTTTTCGGCTGTCAAGAATGGTAATCCCCGGCTATTGAAAATAGTATTTTTCTAGCTGTCTCGAGTTGTATTTTATAGTTGTAGAAAATGGTATTCTTTAGCTAGCAAATATGCTGTTTCAGCTGCCAAAAACAGTATTTTTCAGCTATCAAAAGTAGTATATTTTGCTGCCAAAAGTAGTATATTTTGCTGTCAATAGTAATATTTTTTACTGTCAAAAATAGTATTGTTTTGTCAAAAATAGTATTTTTTGTCAAAAATAGTATTTTTTGTCAAAAATAGCATTTTCTTGTCAAAAATAGTATTTTTTTGTCAAAAATAGTATTTTTCGTGTGACAACAAACTAAATAGTTTTTTTCAACATTTTTCAATTGTCAAAAATTGAATTTTTCACCTGTCAAAAGTAGTATATTTTGCTGTCGAAGGCAGGGGCTTATATAGAACTAATGAGCCATGGCACTACCTGTAGTTTCAAGCTCAGCAAGAATTTTTAATTAATTCTTAAAACACTTTTTCGCCAATTACTTTGATCTAGGAAGATAAATAGTTTTTTCTTTCTTCAAAATAAGAGTATATTGTATAAGTGGCTCTACCATCAACATGTTCCACGAGCCGCCACTGGTCCGAATTAGACTTATTTTTGTAAAGTCACGAATAGGTTGAATATTCATATATTCAGGCTATTTTCGTCTTTATTGTGTCAAACATACAAATAATCTAGTTATTGATTACCTTGATCACATCAAGACGACTCTTTTTAAAAGACCCTCTGGAAATCGGTGATAATTAGTGCGAAAGCCAGTATTTTCATATAAAAAGAATTGTGATAATATCTTGACCATGTGCTGTTTTAAATGAGAAAAGTTTCAATCAAATGCAAATGTATGCGTCTTCACAAAAAAAAAATCGTGAAGAGTCGTTTTATTTTTGCACCTTAAACAGCGAGACTCCTGCCTGATAACTGATATTTTTACTCGCGAAGGGTTTTATACAGGGCTTTTATTTTTAACACTGAACATACTATTATTAACGCCTATGTTCAATCGTAAAATAATCACACCAACGCATGGCATTTATTTTAAATTGTATGCAACCAAGTACACTAAGGTGACAGTAACAAAGCTTAACGCATTACGAATAAAGTTAGGTTTATCAAATTTAATACTGTTTCACAGAATTACGTTCGTTCACCTCTGTCTTCATTTGATAATTGCTGACGTAAGCATTGTATTTAAATTCTTTTAATGTCTTATATACGGAAGCTGAACTTATTTAAAACTGTGCTGAAATATGAGGTTTTGTTCTACGTAACATAAAATGTTGAGTTTCATATCTTTCGTTAAAATGTGATTTGTTTTAGCTCTTTTACTATGGAAATTACTCACGCAATGTTAACAATATTAAAAATTGTTCCGGTGGATGGAAGTTGCTCGGGTATGCCATCGAAAACATCTCGAGTGCTGTTCTCTCTCTTATACTAATTAATTATTTGTATTATTTCTTCAGCAGTGTTATACATATATACGAACAGGTTGAATATTCATATATTCAGGCTACATTTCGTTTTATTTATTTAATACATATTTATTAATAACACAATTTTGGCAATTAAATAAAACTGAGTAAGTGTGGTTGCCTACCTATTATTACGTTGATGTGGTTATTTTACGATTGAACATAGGCATTAACATATGTTCAAAGTTAAAATAAAAGCCCTGTATACTTACATGGGTGTGCGTCTAGTTTTAAACGTCCTATTTTTTTTTTAATTCTGCCATAATAATAAACGAATAAATTCCATTTAATTTTTAACATAACTTACCTCTCCACTAAATCAAATTTACATTACCCTATCCACTCCGTTAATTTTATTTTAAAATGTTAGGCACATATATTAATAGCATAGTAAAATAGATAAATAAATAACTAAATAAATTGGGTGTCAGCACGTAGTCGCAATTTTGCAGTGAGTGCGGTCCATGAAAGCAATTAAAACTCGCATACGTGTTTAGCCCCCGTACATTTTATATATTTATAATAATTCGTTAATGTTTATTCGCCGGCGGATCGAATTTATTTTATTTAATGCCATTAATATTTAATGAATACATATATGAGCCAGTTTTATTTATGTATCGCCATCGCGTTTTTATTATCACGCGTACAGATTAATTTATAATATAATGGCGCGAGCGCGCAGTCAAATATTTATAAAATAAATAAATGTATTAAATTATCTATGGATCATGTGGCCGTAGGTAAACAAATATTTACGCGTCGACATATAAATATTTTATTAATTTTAGACTAAGTTTGATAGAGTTGACACTACATTTTATTTTATACAAACACAACAATAATTAATTTAATTTATCTCGACGTGATATTGTTATAATATAATAACGTAATTGAAAACGCTGCTTGTTATTTGGTAAATTGCGCGCGTCATTTTTAATATATTCGAAACTAACAATTATATCCTGATAAAATTAAAATCGCACATGAATATATTATTTAATTTAGAATCGTAAATTAAATTTCTTGTCACAGGATCCGAACGGGAATTATTTATGCTTGTAATAAATTAATTGATATATATTAATTTGCAGCACTAATTGCGCGAATTATAATTAGCATACATAAACTTATTCCGATATTCCATAATTTTGATCATTTTAATTAATTTCATTGATACAATTTGAAGCAACCAAAAAAAATTAATAAAATATGTACATTCAATTCAAAAGTTAATCAATACGTTTTGATAAAATGAAAAAAATCAGGTGTTTTTACCAAAAAAATATTTGATATTTCATTTTCATTATTTAGTTTATTTATTATAAACAGCTCCTGTTCATCATTCGACTTTAAAAATATTGATAGGGATTGTGTAGTCATATTGGGAATAACTTTATTGGTATGCAGTGGCGGCTCGTGGAACATGTTGATGGTAGAGCCACTCATACAATATACCCCCCCCCCCTAATTTATCTTCCTAGACCTTTTAAGTCGATTGAAGCAAGCTAATGAATTAAAACAAAGTGTTATGCCTAGGCGGAAAAGCAATTAGTGTAAATTAGGTTGCATGTAAAAATATTCTCTATTAACTATAAATTATTCTTATCTGAAATGATGGTTTGTTTTAAAATACATAACTGGCGAAAATGGTTTGAAACTACAGGTAGTGTCATGGCTCCTTGGCTCTGCATAACGAGCCGCCCCTGCTTTCAAGTGAAAGACATTCAACTGGCTTCTGCTTTGACTCTTGCGACATAAAAAACACGGCACAAGTTACCCTTTTCTTCAGGTATATGTCGTCCCAAGATCCAAAAGAAGAACTGCTAGAATTGTTGCCGCTCTCAGTGCAAAATCGTAGAGAAGATATAGAAAATGCTGTGCAAAATGCCTGGAAAACTATGAAATCGATATAAATAAAATCGTTTCCATAACAATTGATGGAACCAGAAGTATGACCGGAATACATAAAGGGGTAACGACTCTTCGGAAAAAAATAAACTACAAAATTTTAACTTTTCACTGCATTTTTGTGCCCAAACATTTTCGGCCGAAAAAGTTGAGGTAATTAAGCATTTTGCAAAAAGCACTCTACCATCGCCAATTCCCTTATAGTCATTCACTCTCCTTAACCCCCAATTCGTGATGCACATTACAACTTTTAATTTCGCGATTAGATTAGCTACACGCTTATGACGTAGGAATTTATATTACATTACTTACAAACAATTCTCTCCATCAAAATAGGGTCATTATCGACCACACAACAAGTGGAACCACCATAATCTTTCAATATGGAAATTGTGAACAGATCGTGGACTGTAAATATTTAAAGAAAAGCCTCACGAAAAAATGTATAAAGTCGAAACAAATCACGTGAAAGGAGGGAGCGTGGGTCAACCCAATAATAAAAGAAAAAAAAACATAAAGCGAAACGAAATTTTACGGTAATAATAATATCTAAAACGGAATGATTTACAGTGGATTACTCAAGTGATCGGATATTTATTGTATTGAAAATATTCAATTTGGGTGGTCCTCCTGTGGCCGGGCAAACGGTCCCGCCTTTATTTGTAATGCACCCACTCCCTATTACCAATTAATATATCAAATGTTTATGGAAAGCATTCCGGAGAAGAAGAATGAACGGAGACGAGGAAGAGAGAGAGAGAGAGAGAGAGAGGAGAAAATAATGTGTATGCATCAATTACTGCATTTCCTCTAATAAAATTTTTAATTAAAAAATAAAAGTAATAAAACTTCCAGGGCTAGAAATATAGAAGTACGTCGCAATAACATCAAATTAAAAAATAATTAAATAATTAAAGTTCGCAGTGAACTTTTATAATATATAATTAAAATCGAGTTCGGTAGACAGCGGCTCGGCAGATTTATATGTAATAATTATGAGATATGAATTCAGTTCCAAGTTTTTAATTAATCGTAATTACACGCGAAAAAAATTTATTATAAATTATACACAATTTGGCCGAGCTTGTTTCTGCTTAAACGAATTGAGAAAGAGACGGACAAAACGATTCACCGCGTAATTGGAATATCCGACTACACTAAGCAGTAGCAATGACTTTCATATTATATATACGCAAATATGCAAGTATATATAAGTATATAAAAATGTTTTTCTACACCTATTTAATTATATTAGCATATTTTTTATGCCAGAATCGTAGCTACAATTCACACTAGTGAATAATGAATTAAATTTCACTGTAGTGAATAATGAAGTCATATTTCACTGTAGTGAATAATACATTCATATTTCACTATAGTGAATAATTAATTGATATTGTTATATTTAATTTTAATTTTTAATGTAACTTTTAATTGACAAATACATCCGCGACAAATTTTTTGCATCTTATGTAGGATTTGTATACTGTGGCAGACTTGAAATAAATTAAATGAAAATATTTCATTGTAGTGCACTGAGTGCCGCAAAGTGACATTGTTAATGTTTATTTGTCTTGAAATTTCGACATTTTGATAAAACCGTAGTAAAAATGATGAAACGATAAAATCCTAAACAAATCCTAAATTCCTACAAATATATGAATATTAAATAATTCCTTAAACGTCCCGCAGACTATATTTTCCAGATAAATATCAAAGTGCAACATCTAAAATAAAGGATAAAAATCAAAAACTTGGATAAAAAAAAACCGCCAAAAAAATTAAAAAAATCCGCGTAAAAATCAATAATTCAGGTTAAAAAATATAAAATGTAGGTCAAAAAACAAAAAAAATAACCAAAAACATCGGGCCTGAAAATGTGTAAATATTTAAAATTGTAAATTTAGGCCAAAATAAAGAATTATTGATTTATATGCGAGAATTTTCGAGTTTCGTTTGTTGAAAATAATGCAAATTTTTCTCTTGCCTGTATTTTTAAGTTTTTTGGTCTGCATTTTTATTTTAGATCTTCGGCTATTTTGTTCCAAATTTTTGTTTTTTTTTGGCCAAAATATTCGATTTGTTTGTTGAAATTTTGGATTTTGTAGACTGCATTTTTTATCTTCAGGCCTAAGTTTTCGATGTTTTGTCTAAATTTAGGCCAAAAGGTCGAAAACTCAGGCCCAAAAATAAAAAATGCAAACCAAGGAATCAAAAATTTCAACAAACGAATCGAATGTTTTGTTTATTTATTTAACGGATTCACCTTTTATAAACAAAGTTCTTAAATTAAATATTAAAACAAACAAAATAAATATTGCTAAATTGACAAATATAACATGTATAACAATAATAACTCACTGTCACAAAACTGTACACTTTAAATAACAGTAATAATTGTACAAAGAATCGAATGTTTTGGCCAAAAAAATGAAAAATTAAGAACAAAACATCCGAAGATCTAAAATATCTGTCAAAAATCAATCAAAAATACGGGTCTAAAAGTATCTCTTTTTGCTTAAAATAAGTTCCGACGAGAAATTCGAAAATAATAGCAAAACATTTAAAAAAAAAACCGCACAATAAAATCATTAGTTCATGTTAAAAAATCTAAAATAAGGGGCAAAAAAATAAAAAACTAAGACCAAAAATCTAAAATCCGTACCTGAAAATCAAAGATCAAAAATTTAAATCGAAACAATCGAAAATACAAAATATAGGCCAATTAAGTAAAAATTTACGATATGGCCTAAAAAGGTGAAAATTTAGACAAAACATCGAAAACTCGGGCGCAAAGATAAAAATGCAGACAACAAAAATCGAAAATTTTGGTCAAAATAAAGAATATTTAGGCAAAAAATAAAAAAAAATACAGAAATCTAAAATATGAGCCTAAGAATCAAGAATCCTGATCTAAGAATAAATACCGCAAACAAAAAAAATCGAAAATTTAGGAAGAAGCAAAATAATTTACTAAAAATAAATTTCTGACCAGAAATTTGAAAATAATAGTCAAAAAATACAAAAAAATCGCACAATAAAATCAATCATTCAACTTAAAAAAACAGGACAAAAAATACAAAATTTAGACCAAAAATCAAAAATCGGGCCTAAAATAAAAATGGTGGTTCAAAAGGACAAAAATTTTAACAAACAAAACGAAATGATAATAATAAACAATAATAATAATAATAAATGCGGACTAAAAAATCGAAAATTTCAGCAAACAAATCTCGACAAAATTCTCGCGTCAATAATTCAGGTTAAAATATCTAACAAAACTAAAATTAAAAATTCGGTCCGAAAAATCAAAAAGTTAAAAAAACAGGACAAAAAGTTAAAATAACAGGACAAAAAATACAAAATTTAGACCAAAAATCAAAAATCGGGCCTAAAATAAAAATGGTGGTCCAAGAGGACAAAAATTTTAACAAACAAACAAAACAAAATGATAATAAAAAACAATAATAATAATAATAATAATAAATGCGGACTAAAAAATCGAAAATTTCAGCAAACAAATCTCGAAAAAATTCTCGCGTCAATAATTCAGGTTAAAATATCTAAGAAAATTAAAATTAAAAATTCGGTCCGAAAAATCAAAAATGCAGACTAAAAAGTCGAAAATTTGAACAGTTGAATCCAAAGTTTTGGTCAAAGAATATTTTCCAAAAATTTAGACCAAAAAAAAAAACGAAAATGCAGACAAAACATCTAAAAATTAAAAATTCGGCCCCAAAAATAAAAAATGCAGACAAAAAATCGAAAATTTATACAATTAAATCAAAAATTTAGGTCAAAACAAAGGATATTTAGGCGAAAAGATAAAAAATTTAGACTAAAAAATCGAAAAAACAGGTAAAAAATCTGAAAATTAATAATTCAGCCCGAAAAAAGAAAATTTTAACAATAAAATCAAAAATTCAGATCAAAATATAGAATATTTACATCAAAAAAAAAATCAAAAATATAGGTTTAATAATAAAAAATGAAGAATATTCTAGTAAGAAAATTGTTTAAATTAGTCTCAAAAGTCATTCTATTGCTCAGACAAAACATCTAAAAATTAAAAATTCGTCCCCAAAAATAAAAAGTGCGGACAAAAAAATCAAAAATTTATACAATTAAATCAAAAATTTAGGTCAAAATAAAGGATATTTAGGCGAAAAGATAAAAAATATTTAGACTAAAAAAACTAAAAACAGGTAAAAAATCTAAGAATTAATAATTCAGCCCGAAAAAAGAAAATTTTAACAATAAAATCAAAAATTCAGATCAAAATATAGAATAATTAACATCAAAAAAAAAATCAAAAATACAGGTTTAATAATAAAAAATTAAGAATATTCTAGTAAGAAAATTGTTTAAATTAGTCTCAAAAGTCATTCTATTGCTCAAAATATTTTTTTTAAAGCAACACATTTTTTTAATTTTTTTTAATCGATCAAAAAAGTGAAAATAATTTTATAGAGAATTTAAATAAAACAATTCACTTGGTTAGTATCACTCTTAGTAACGGCTCGTGTAACATGTTGATGGTATAGAATACAATAAACTCCCCGCCCCCGCCTCCTTTTTTGAAGAAAGAAAGAACGATACATCTTCATAGTCCAAAGTTCACAGCCGAATTCAAACAAGCTGAAAATATGATTTATGTGTACTTTCGAATTATCGTGCATTTACATTTTGTCCCAGCATGCACTAAATCTGTAACACCATTTTTTATATATTTATTTATTTATTAAACGGAAAACTCCTTTACACATGGAATGAGGCCCATGTAACCGCACCATCAAACAATATCAAATTCAATTTTCTCGTTAGCTCTTTACTAGTTTCGAAATCGACGCACTCGAGTTGGAAGCTGACACCACGGTCTTTATTTCGATAATAAAATTAGGCAGCAGTCCACAAGCTGTTTAATTTGCACTATTTTCTCAATAATGTATGAGCAAAAAGACCGTAATGATCCAATTTAATTCGCTAATGCGCTAAATATGACGTCGTCGTCGCGCGTACGAGATGATCCAGAATTTGTTTGGCACCAAATGCACGTACAGAGAGCGACCTCTCCTGCACCCCTCCAACCGCGCGTCTCACCACGGTAGCCAATATCCTGACGAAATTCCGTGCCAGATGGAAGCTGGCACCTACAATACCGCCGCGGCGTTGCGTTGGGATTTTTTTTTTTAAGATATGCAGGCGTTGTTTAACATTTAAACTGACGAAAAAATGTTTTAACCCTTTCAGGACGGGTCACATCAATAAGCGTTTTAACGTAACTTCTGCGACAACCGGGTAGCATCAATAAGCGTTCTGATGAATTTACTTGTTTTTATATCCGAATAACGCTCATCACTGACGCTGCAGATATGTTTTTAGTTTCGGAGCAAAATCCAACACTAGAAATCGATGTTTGAAAAATGGACATTTTTTACGTCCGTCGGGTGTGGTATTGCCAGATATACCCGTACCGAAAGGGTTAAGATTTAATTATTTTTTTTTGCTGAGCTTGTAACTACAGGTAGTGCCATGGCTCCTTGGCTCTATATGACGAGCCGCCCCTGATGCTACATACATCAACGCGGGTGATCCGATTTCAAATGCGGAACAAATTTAAATCACTATTATATGTTACTGTTGTGAATAATGAATTCATATTTCATTGTAGCGAATAACGAACTCGTATTTCACTGTAGTGAATACTGGTCATATTTCACTGTAGTGAATACTGGTCATATTTCACTGTAGTGAATAATGAAGTCATATTTTACTGTCGTGAATAATAAATCCATAATTCACTGCGGTGATGTTAAGTGACATCAACGTTGAAATGTCGACATGGAGCTGCTACAAACTTCAACGGGATCCGATTTCAAATGCGGAAAACAAATTTAAATTAATTCATTGTGAATTAATCCGAGTAGCAAATTAATAAACCACAGTTGGAAATGAATAAACAGCAGTAAACCAAGATTCCCAGCCCGATTACCAGAAAAGGTAGGAGTGAAAGAATCAAGTTTACTTTTTCGTTTAGTATTAGAGTCGATGAAGATGGACAAGTACAAGTCAATTAATTTTTACAGCCGAGCGACGTATATAAACACAAGAGCGGAAGGCAAATCGGGTCGTATCCAATTTATGCCCAACTAATAGGGTATTAAAGGTTCATTTGCACGTATTAAATAATCGGCCACCTTACGCGCCCGTCCTCTTTACTCCTTTGCCTCCTCTACTTAGCGCAAACTCGAAAACGAGATAATTACAGTTAAAGTAATTACTGCGTCCCTTACCTCAGCATGCATAACGATGGTCGTTTAATGGTCGCGTTTGCTTAACATTTTGTTTACGTATTCTCTCGTACGGGTGGGACAGAATTAAGACCGGTACGAGAGATGATAATCCATCATGGTTGGGGCCATGGTCGGAATGTTATCAACAATTAGCCGGGCGGTGGGTAATGTCTGTGATTGGGGGTAATTTGAACAGACAGACAATATATTGTAATATCTATAATTGTGGTCGGCAACCCCGTCGAGATTGCGGTCCTGCACTCTGTTATTAGGATTGTGCTGCTCTGGGATGGACCGAGTGCACCAATGGGACATGCCGATGTATTCATTCGATTCAGAATTGGCTCTGACAAATGCATTGCTGCTTTCTTCCTGCAGTACATCAAGGAAATGTTAACACTACGTTTCCATTGAAATAAATCAAAATCATCTTTAATAAAAGTAATTTTGTTTTGGGTTTATTAAATATATTCAATGAGTAAGCATGTAAGTGTGGCTAATACTCTTTTAGAAATCGTTGAAGTATGAAATTTTACAGCCACACAAGTAATTTAAATTTTGCTTGAAATTATCGAGCTGTATTAGGAATTTTTTTTTAAGGAAGTATGTTGGAATTGCGGGTTAAGGAGAGTGAATGACTATAAGGGAATTGGCGTAAGCGATTTGCTGTTCGGCCACTAACGTATATAAGTTTCTTAAGATTCCATTTTATTAATGATGGGACATACACTACACATCTATGGGCTCGCACGACCACTTCTTCATTCTGAAAAAGTGACCGCACGGATGGGTTTCGAACCCACGACCACGAGGCCCAGAAGCAGGAACGCTACTCACTAAGCCACCTCTGTATTAGGAATATATACAAAATAATAATTTCGTAAAATTTGAGAAATGTCACGTTTCGGGAAAAATTCTCTACAAAAAAAGAGTGCCGAGAAATACCAGAAGAAGAAAATCACCCTTTAACGGTGAGTTTACCTTAAGGGACAAATTCGGAGATAAATTGAAGGACTGGGGTTTTAACATGAAACGCGTAAATGGTGATAATATCGTGTGAGCCACAAAATTTTGTTTCAGAGTTGGCTATGAGATAAATGAGGTATGTCGCATATTATTACGTCATGAGACCAGATTAGGTCAATTAAATTAGATTAAAAAAAAATGACATAAAAATTTCCGCTTATTAATTACAGTTAGGTTTGTCTAGCTTAAAAAGACTCTCCATGATTTTGTTTTGTTGTCTTGTTTTTGGCCCATGAACTAATTTTTCTATTGGTCATTAATGAAAATCCAAATAATTCAATGAGGAAAAGTAATCAAATTTCAACCCTCGACCTTCAACCCCCGCACATTCCGGGTGCCCACCCGCCCATGTGGCGACCTGGACTTGAAGAGGTTAAGGGGTGGAGCTTATTTTCCCACGGTGCTTCGTTGAGTTTACGACAAATTTATCACAGTATAACGAACAGACTGTACATGTTTTTTTTATTTTGTTGCTGAATAGAAAATTTAACATTACTCGAATTTATCTTGTCCATGCTAGAATAATTTCTCTGGAAAAAATGTGTAAATAATCTAAAGAAAACTATTTTTTTGATATTACCTAATCCATACAAGAATAATTTCTCTTGCAAATATTTGTAACTAATGTAGACGAAAATTGATTTTTCGGGATACGTACTAATTCGAACGAGTAAACCAACCGCGATTGAATGAAAAAAAAACAACTAGATGAGCAGTTTTGCATTAACAAATCCTCCTTTTTAACAAACCACCTCAACTGCAAAGTTTCCACACGCGGGCCGCATGATTCGTGCCTTTGTATGGTGTTTGCGTAATTTATAAAATAGATTCCGGTTTTTTGCGTCCGAAAAAACTAATGCGCAAAGAGATCAAAACCGTTTCACAGTTCGATAAATTAAACTAAATTCTGTTCGCCATTCACGTACACACATGCGTGTGTACATATTACCGACTATGAATTTTGATATGAAAAAAAAAATCAGAATTTGTACTGAGTGGGTGTAATTTTCCCAAACTAGTAGTTTATCACAGCAAGTCAGATGACGAGAAAGAATATTTGCGTGGATTATATTACGAAAATGGATGTCATGTATATTTCTCCGATTTGATGGTATAAATATGAAACATTCGAGATTATAATAGGTACATCAAAAATTATAAACACCCATCCCAAAATTTCGAAAATACAAAAATTTCAGAGTCTTGAAAAAATATAAAAACAGTAGCCATCGTCTTGAAATTTTACAAATTTATTAAAAAATCATTCGGGATTATATTTACATGAAAATTTGTATACACCCCATCAAAAAATTTCGAAATAATCTCATTCGAACGGAACGTGAAATTGTTGGAAAATACAAAAATTTCCGAATCTTGAAAAAAGTATAATAACAATTGCCATCGACTTAAAATTTAACAAATTTATTAAAAAAACATTCGGGATTATATATACATGAAAATTTGTAAACACCCCCACCCAAAATTTCGAAATAATCTCATTCGAACGGAACGTGAAATTGTTGAAAAATACAAAAATTTCCGAGTCTTGAAAAAAATTTAAAAACAGTTGCCATCGACTTGAAATTTTACAAACTTATTAAAAAAACATTCGGGATTATATTTACATCAAAATTTGTAAACACCCCATCCCAAAATTTCGAAATAATCTCATTCGAACGGAACGTGAAATTGTGGGAAAATACAAAAATTTCTTTGTCTTGAAAAAAATATAAAAACAGTTGCCATCGACTTGAAATTTTACAAACGTATTAAAAAAACATTCGGGATTATATTTACATCAAAATTTGTAAACACCCCATCCCAAAATTTCGAAATAATCTCATTCGAACGGAACGTGAAATTGTGGGAAAATACAAAAATTTCTTAGTCTTGAAAAAATATAAAAACAGTTGCCATCGACTTGAAATTTTACAATTTATTAAAAAAACATTCGGGATTATATTTGCATTAAAATTTGTATACACCCCATCAAAAAATTTCGAAATAATCTCATTCGAACGGAAGGTGAAATTGTTGGAAAATGCAAAAATTTCCTAGTCTAGAAAAAAATATAAAAACAGTTGCCATCGACTTGAAATTTTACAAATTTATTAAAAAAAACATTCGGGATTATATACACCCCATCTCAAAATTTCGAAATAATCTCATTCGAACGAAACGTGAAATTGTGGGAAAATACAAAAATTTCCTAGTCTTGAAAAAAATATAAAAACACTTGCCATCGACTTGAAATTTTACAAATTTATTAAAAAAAACATTCGGGATTATATTTACATCAAAATTTGTAAAAACCCTATCTCAAAATTTCGAAATAATCTTATTCGAACGGAAGGTGAAATTGTCGGAAAATACAAAAATTTCCGAGTCTTGAAAAAATTATAAAAACAGTTGCCATCAACTTAAAATTTTACAAATTTATTAAAAAAATATTCGGGATTATATTTACATCAAAATCTGTAAACACCCCATTTCAAAATTTCGAAATAATCTCATTCAAACGAAACGAGAAATTGTTGGAAAATACAAAAAATTCCTAGTCTTGAAAAAAAATATAAAAACAGTTGCCATCGACTTGAAATTTTACAAATTTATTAAAAAAACATTCGGGATTATGTATACATGAAAATTTGTATACACCCTATCTCAAAATTTCGAAATAATCTCATTCGAACGGAACATGAAATTGTCGGAAAATACAAAAATTTCCGAGTCTTGAAAGAAAATATAAAGACAGTTGCCATCGACTTGAAATTTTGCAAATTTATTAAAAGAACATTGAGGATTACAAATACATGGAAATTTGTAAATACCCCATCCCAAAATTTTAAAATAATCTCATTCGAACGGAACGTGAAATTGTCGGAAAATACAAAAATTTCCGTGTCTTGAAAAAAATATAAAAAAACAGTTGCCATCGATTGGACATTTTACAAATTTATTAAAAAAACATTCGGGATTATATATACATTAAAATTTGTAAAAACCGCAGCCCAAAATTTCGAAATAATCTCATTCGAACGAAACGTGAATTGTCAGAAAATATAAAAATTTACCAGTCTTGAAAAAAATATAAAAACACTTGCCATCGACTTGAAATTTTACAAATTTATTAAAAAAACATTCGGGATTATATTTACATATAAATTTGTAAACACCCCATCTCAAAATTTCGAAATAATCCCATTCGAACGGAACGTGAAATTGTTGGAAAATACAAAAATTTCCAAGTCTTTAAAAAAAAAAACAGTTGCCATCGACTTGAAATTTTATAAATTTATTTAAAAAACATTCGGGATTATATTCACATCAAAATTTGTTAACACCCCATCTCAAAATTTCGAAATAATCTCATTAGAACGGAACGTGAAATTGTTGGAAAATATAAAAATTTCCTAGTCTTGAAAAAAATATAAAAATAGTTGCCATCGACTTGAAATTCTACAAATTTATTAAAAAAACATTCAGGATTATATTTACATGAAAATTTGTAAACACCCCATCAAAAAATTTCGAAATAATCACATTCTAACGAAAAGTGAAATTGTTGGAAAATACAAAAATTTCCTAGTCTTGAAAAAAATATAAAAACAGTTGCCATCGACTTGAAATTTTACAAATTTATTAAAAAAACATTCGGGATTATATTTACATGAAAATTTGTAAACACCCCATCTCAAAATTTCGAAATAATCTCATTCGAACGGAACGTGAAATTGTTCGAAAATACAAAAATTTCCGAGTCTTGAAAAAAATATAAAAACAGTTGCCATCGACTTGAAATTTTACAAATTTATTAAAAAAACATTCGGGATTATATATACATGAAAATTTGTAAACACCCCAGCCCAAAATTTCGAAATAATCTCATTCGAACGAAACGTGAAATTGTTGGAAAATACAAAAAATTCCTAGTCTTGAAAAAAATATAAAAACAGTTGCCATCGACTTGAAATTTTACAAATTTATTAAAAAAACATTCGGGATTATATTTATATCAAAATTTGTAAACACCCCAGCCCAAAATTTCGAAATAATCTCATTCGAAGGAAACGTGAAATTATCGTAAAATACAAAAATTTCCGAGTCTTGAAAAAAATATAAAAACAGTTGCCATCGACTTGAAATTTTACAAATTTATTAAAAAAACATTCGGGATTATATTTACGTGAAAATTTGTATACACCCCATCAAAAAATTTCGAAATAAACTTATTCGAACGGAACGTAAAATTGTTGGAAAATATAAAAATTTCCTAGTCTTGAAAAAAATATAAAAACAGTTGCCATCGACTTGAAATTTTACAAATTTAATAAAAAAACATTCGGGATTATATATACAAGAAAATTTGTAAACACCACAGCCCAAAATTTCGAACGAAACGTAAAATTGTTAGAAAATACAAAAATTCCCTAGTCTTGAAAAAAATATAAAAACAGTAGCCATCGACTTGAAATTTTATAAATTTATTAAAAAAACATTCGGGATTATATATACATGAAAATTTGTAAACACCACAGCCCAAAATTTCGAAGGAAACGTGAAATTGTCAGAAAATACAAAAATTCCCTAGTCTTGAAAAAAAAAATATAAAAACAGTTGCCATCGACTTGAAATTTTACAAATTTATTAAAAAAACATTCGGGATTATATATACATGAAAATTTGTAAACACCACAGCCCAAAATTTCGAACGAAACGTGAAATTGTCAGAAAATACAAAAATTCCCTAGTCTTGAAAAAAATATAAAAACAGTAGCCATCGACTTGAAATTTTATAAATTTATTAAAAAAACATTCGGGATTATATATACATGAAAATTTGTAAACACCACAGCCCAAAATTTCGAAGGAAACGTGAAATTGTCAGAAAATACAAAAATTCCCTAGTCTTGAAAAAAAAAATATAAAAACAGTTGCCATCGACTTGAAATTTTACAAATTTATTAAAAAAACATTCGGGATTATATATACATGAAAATTTGTAAACACCACAGCCCAAAATTTCGAACGAAACGTGAAATTGTCAGAAAATACAAAAATTCCCTAGTCTTGAAAAAAATATAAAAACAGTAGCCATCGACTTGAAATTTTATAAATTTATTAAAAAAACATTCGGGATTATATATACATGAAAATTTGTAAACACCACAGCCCAAAATTTCGAACGAAACGTGAAATTGTCAGAAAATACAAAAATTCCCTAGCCTTGAAAAAAATATAAAAACAGTTGCCATCGACTTGAAATTTTACAAATTTATTAAAAAAAACATTCGGGATTATATATACATGAACATTTGTAAACACCACAGCCCACAATTTCGAACGAAACGTGAAATTGTCAGAAAATACAAAAATTTTCTAGTCTTGAAAAAAAAATATAAAAACAGTTGTCATCGACTTGAAATTTTACAAATTTATTAAAAAAACATTCGGGATTATATTTACATCAAAATTTGTAAACACCCCATCTCAAAATTTCGAAATAATCTCATTCGAATGGAACGTGAAATTGTCAGAAAATACAAAATTTCCTAGTCTTGAAAAATATATAAAAACAGTTGCCATCGACTTGAAATTTTACAAATTTATTAAAAAAACATTCGGTATTATATTTACATGAAAATTTGTATACACCCTATCAACAAATTTCGAAATAATCTCATTCGAACGGAACGTGAAATTGTTGGAAAGTACAAAAACTTCCCAGTCTTGAAAAAAATATAAAAACAGTTGCCATCGTCTTGAAATTTTACAAATTTATTAAAAAAACATTCGGTATTATATTTACCTGAAAATTTGTATACACCCCATCAAAAAATTTCGAAATAATCTCATTCGAACAGAACGTGAAATTGTTGGAAAATACTCAAATTTCCGAGTCTTGAAAAAAATATAAAAACAGTTGCCATCGACTTGAAATTTTACAAATTTATTAAAAAAAACATTAGGAATTATATATACATGAAAATTTGTAAACACCCCAGCCCAAAATTTCGAAATAATCTCATTCTAACGAAACGTGAAATACAAAAATTCAAAAATTTCCTAGTCTTGAAAAAAAAAAATTTCCATCCGCTTGAAATTTTACAAATCTATTTAAAACACATTCGGGATTACAATTCCATTAAAATCTACAAACACCAAATCCCTAAATTTTGTATTTTGATAAATAAAAATCGTTCTGTCCGAGGAATATTTTAATTGAGCAATTGTTAATTGTTTAATGAATTTATTCCGTAATTCCGTATATTTTGTAAGGCATAACACTATATTGACTATAACATTCTGTACCATCTGTAAAAGGGCTACCGAACTGATGGTCATTCCACTTATTCGTTGTTTGTGTTGAGAGATATTAACTAAATTAACAAATGCTTCAATAAAATTAAACCAATTTCATTTAATCACTTACCGACATTCCATCTTCATAATTTATAATTAAAATCTGTTTTCGTTAATCCAATTTTACACAATCTGGACACTAAAACACCTTAACACTCACTCGCCGAAGTTAAACTGCCCGACTTTCAATGATAACAACCGGATGTGTTTTTGCATCTTTGTCTATCTCGTGTGAAAATTGAAATGTATTTGATTCGAATCGGCGCTGCGTAGATAAGCACTGATAACAAGTGAAGAAAGAATGTGGTCTCGCGATATCTCCGCCGGACGTGAATCGCCCTCGGGGTAAAAGATGATTAGCCTGTTAGCACCTGACAAAATTTTCCAGTTCCGTGCGCGAGTTCGGCGTTAAAGAGTTTAATAATGTGTTGGATTATCATTTTTGATGGATGTTCGAAGTTTCATGATAATTGCTCTATTAGTTTTTGAGATAATCACACACAAAAAAAATTCAAAAAAATATCGGAATCATCTCTGGGGACCACAAAATGAATATTTCCGTTAAAACATTTGTTTACAATACTTTCCCGCAAGGAGAAAGAAATTGTTAATTCAGACAATAATATGAATGTTCACGAACGTGAACCAGACACTAATGTTTAAAAAAAAATATTAAGAATTTAAACATAAAAAAGTATACATATTCAATCAAAGGTGACATATTTAGAATTATAAATGGAAAGAATGTAATTTAAGTTTTTCGTCCAAATGAATACATAATGTTTAATTAAATTCCCATGTGGGCCGAATGTGATTAAAAAAATTAATTAATATATTAATGAGATTTTTCGATAATTAATTATTATTAATATATTTCCTTGTTGGCCCCGAGCTCGTTATGTATTTTGTTGTTAACAGTAATAAGGAACATTGCGGGTTTTACATTTAAAACGGTTGCCTGACGAAGATTAATTGTCAAAACCTGGGGCTCAATTAGCATAATAATAAGTTTGTTTTTCAGGACTAATTGTATGTGGAACACAAAGGTGTACTGGTGTTAGTTATTAGAGATGAATAACGTAATACCGGAGGAACTTCAGAAATGGTACTTACATGAAGCCATTGTGAAGGATTCTTGAGCAGGACGTGTCGATATCTGAAACAAATTAAAAAAATGCAATTCATGTTATAAGAAATATTTAGTCACGAACAGAATTTGATTTCTAAAAATTGCCGTAATTTCCTCTAGGGACTTCAAAATGAATATTTCAGTTAAAACAATGTTTTGAAAAATTTTCACGATCTGCGTATAGTTCCAACAGATTTAGTCACGAACAGAATTTGATTTCCAAAAGTTGCCGTAATTTCCTCTAGGGACTTCAAAATTAATATTTCTGTTAAAACAATGTTTTGAAAAATTTTCACGATCTGCATATAGTTCCAACAGATTTAGTCACGAACAGAATTTGATTTCCAAAAATTGCCGTAATTTCCTCTAGGGACTTCAAAATTAATATTCCTGTTAAAACAATGTTTTGAAAAATTTTTACGATCTGCATACAGTTTCAACAGATTTAGTCACGAACAGAATTTTATTTCCAAAAATTGCCGTAATTTCCTCTAGGGACTTCAAAATTAATATTTCTGTTAAAACAATGTTTTGAAAAATTTTCACGATCTGCATACAGTTTCAACAGATTTAGTCACGAACAGAATTTTATTTCCAAAAATTGCCGTAACTTCCCCTAGGGACTTCAAAATTAATATTTCTGTTAAAACAATGTTTTGAAAAATTTTCACGATCTGCATACAGTTCCAACAGATTTAGTCACGAACAGAATTTGATCTCCAAAAATTGCCGTAATTTCCTCTAGGGTTTTCAAAATTAATATTTCTGTTAAAACAATGTTTTGAAAAATTTTCACGATCTGCGTATAGTTCCAACAGATTTAGTCACGAACAGAATTTCATTTCCGAAAATTGCCATAATTCTCTAGGGACTTCAAAATTAATATTTCTGTTAAAACAATGTTTTGAAAAAATTTCACGATCTGCATATAGTCCCAACAGATTTAGTCACGAACAGAATTTCATTTCCGAAAATTGCCGTAATTTCCTCTAGGGACTTCAAAATGAATATTTCAGTTAAAACAATGTTTTGAAAAATTTTCACGATCTGCGTATAGTTCCAACAGATTTAGTCACGAACAGAATTTGATTTCCAAAAATTGCCGTAATTTCCTCTAGGGACTTCAAAATTAATATTTCTGTTAAAACAATGTTTTGAAAAATTTTCACGATCTGCATATAGTTCCAACAGATTTAGTCACGAACAGAATTTGATTTCTAAAAATTGCCGTAATTTCCTCAAGGGACTTCAAAATTAATATTTCTGTTAAAACAATGTTTTGAAAAATTTTCACGATCTGCATACAGTTCCAACAAGTCACGAACAGAATTTGATTTCCAAAAATTGCCGTAATTTCCTCTACGGACTTCAAAATTAATATTTCTGTTAAAACAATGTTTTGAAAAATTTTCACGATCTGCATATAGTTCCAACATTTAGTCACGAACAGAATTTGATTTCCAAAAATTGCCGTAATTTCCTCTAGGGACTTCAAAATTAATATTTCTGTTAAAACAATGTTTTGAAAAATTTTCACGATCTGCATACAGTTCCAACAGATTTAGTCACGAACAGAATTTCATTTCCGAAAATTGCCGTAATTTCCTCTAGGGACGTCAAAATTAATATTTCTGTTAAAACAATGTTTTGAAAAATTTTCACGATCTGCATACAGTTCCAACAAGTCACGAACAGAATTTGATTTCCAAAAATTGCCGTAATTTCCTCTACGGACTTCAAAATTAATATTTCTGTTAAAACAATGTTTTGAAAAATTTTCACGATCTGCATATAGTTCCAACATTTAGTCACGAACAGAATTTGATTTCCAAAAATTGCCGTAATTTCCTCTAGGGACTTCAAAATTAATATTTCTGTTAAAACAATGTTTTGAAAAATTTTCACGATCTGCATACAGTTCCAACAGATTTAGTCACGAACAGAATTTCATTTCCGAAAATTGCCGTAATTTCCTCTAGGGACGTCAAAATTAATATTTCTGTTAAAACAATGTTTTGAAAAATTTTCACGATCTGCATATAGTTCCAACAGATTAGTCAAGAACAGAATTTGATTTCCAGAAATTGCCGCAATTTCCTCTAGGGACTTCAAAATTAATATTTCTGTTAAAACAATGTTTTGAAAAATTTTCACGATCTGCATACAGTTCCAACAGATTTAGTCACGAACAGAATTTGATTTCCAAAAATTGCCGTAATTTCCTCTAGGGACTTCAAAATTAATATTTCTGTTAAAACAATGTTTTAAAAAATTTTCACGATCTGCATATAGTTCCAACATTTAGTCACGAACAGAATTTGATTTCCAAAAATTGCCGTAATTTCCTCTAGGGACTTCAAAATTAATATTTCTGTTAAAACAATGTTTTGAAAAATTTTCACGATCTGCATACAGTTCCAACAGATTTAGTCACGAACAGAATTTGATTTCTAAAAATTGCCGTAATTTCCTCTAGGGACTTCAAAATTAATATTTCTGCTAAAACAATGTTTTAAAAAATTTTCACGATCTGCATATAGTTCCAACATTTAGTCACGAACAGAATTTCATTTCCAAAAATTTCCGTAATTTCCTCTAGGGACTTCAAAATTAATATTTCTGTTAAAACAATGTTTTGAAAAATTTTCACGATCGCAATACTTGTCATTTGTTCGTTTATAGGAATCTGTTCTCGAAATATTGAGTGCTGTAGAAAATTGTATTAACAAATTCGCTAAAAGTTTCGCAACTAGTCCGCGTTTTGTTAAAATGCATATTTCTATCGCGTTTATAAATTATTTAGGAGCCCAGACATCCGCGATTCATCGTTGAACGTACACAATTTCCATTTTCCGCCCAATGATATAAACTATTTACGGTTTCTGTGCTGTATTTATTTTGCGACGACAAAACGATTTTAAAAGAGACGGCATATACGGCAATCCGTTTCTAATGGACGGATGTTTAATTAAAATCAAATATCCACTTTGATATTCCAGCGATTCACGTTAAAATAACACGAAGAGACTTTGTGATGGAAACGTTTGCAATTTCATCTCGAATTATTGTACATGGCCAGGACTGTTTAATAATAATAATAATAACAATAATACTTCTATTAAAAATTTTAGTCGTGGCCGAGAATTGACATAATGTGAAGACTATCCTCGATATTATTTTAATAACTACTCGGGTACAAGTTGTAAAGCTCCTTAACACATTAACTGCCGTGGGAGTCACCGGTGACTGACACCTAGTTATTCCAATGGGGCCGTGGGGGTCACCGGTGACCGGCACAGCAAACTGAGTTTAGAACTATCATTCTGCGCCGCCGGTCACATTTTTTGTACATTTTACATTACAGACTGACCGGCGTGGTGTGACACCGGTGACCGCACATCATACAATGTAACAAAAAAAAAAACCATTAAATATATATTATTTCTTTATATCTAAACAACTTACAACTTAAAACAAAAAAACAATGTATGACCATTTTATAAAAAATAGCTTGGCAGTTAATGTGTTAAAAAATATTTCAAAGAGACTCTCGGACTTCTTTTTTTCAATTTTTGAGTTTAACCCCAAAATTTCTACCACCCCCATCGGTCAAAAATTGTTAATTTCGACAAATGAAGGCCGATCGCTTTGATTTTTTCAACAAAGATTCTCTTCCTCCTCCTGCGGATCCCCAACAAATTTGACCGCCGTACGTTGACCGGTTTCGGAGTAATTGAGAGTACCGTGACGGAACGTTAAAATCACCCCCGGGGGGCGGAGGCTAATTTTTTGGAAAATTTTCCGACGCGGTCCGATGCACCCCCGAGAGCTCTATCGATCCCTCCCGATGCCGCCCTTCTGACTCTACCCCACCTGCCTCGGGAAATAAAAAACCAAAAAAAAAAGAAAGTGTCAAAACTCAAAAACGCTCTAAACGATTTTTTTCTAATTTTTTTTCAGATACTCCCCTCGGCGAGCGGAATATCCGTGCCAATTTTCACAAAAATCGTTAGAGCCGTTTTGGAGCAAAGGCGTCATATATGAGATTTCAGGGGTTCGCCGAAACGCCGCCACTGACTTTATTTTTGCTCTTGAAGGATCCGTCGGTGGCGGGATCACTTCACAAAGCATCCGCCCACATTATTTACATCGGCGCGATTTTTGATTTGTTGCCCCCTTAACGAGATATAATTTTTCAAAAAAGTGCCCATACATTTTTTCCAAAGTCTCCACTCTCTGAGGTTTCTTTCGCGGAGTATTAGTTTTTTCAGGACTTTTTAATCAGGACTATTTTTAGAAATTTTTTTCAGGATCCTTTTTAAGCATTTTTTTTCAGGACTCTTTTTTAGCATTTTTTTTTTAGTTTTTCAGTACTCTTACAGTGAAGATTATTAGAATTTGAAATATAATTTGTCATTTTTACCTTTCATAATTTTGTAGTTTTAAACGCCATTACCACTCGATCATGTGAAACGTTAGATTTAAAATATGATTTAAATAGAAAATAAACCATGAAAGTGTAAATATAAAAGATGATACCATCGGAGAAAGTAACACGATTCGGAATTTTTTGGCACATTTTCTTCAGGATTTTATTATCAGGACTTTTTAGAAGACTTTTTCAGGGCAAATATTAGTCCTAAAAAAAAAATATTTCCGCACTTTCTTGGAGGCCCCATTTCAGGAATTTTTTAGCACTTTTTTATTAAGGGCTTTTTGGCAGAGCTTTTTCACGAAATTTTTTCAGAAATTTGTTTTCGCGACTCTTTTCAGGTTTCATTTTCACGGCCTTTTCAGAAGCTTTTTTAAAAAATTTTTAAGACTCAAGACTTTTTAACAAAAATATTTTTGAAGACTTTATTTTCAGATTTTTCTTTTAGAGCTTTTTCGGAACTTTTTTGGCCCAATTCTTTCAGCACTTTTTTAGAAGTCATTCTTTTACGACAAATATTGGTCCCAGAAAAATAAAATTTCCGGACTTTCTTGGGGGCCTTTTATCAAGATTTTTTTAGGACTTTTGTAGCATTTTTTGAATTAGGGCCTTTTTGTCAGGCCTTTTTTTAACGATTTCTTTCAGGAATTTGTTTTCACGATTCCTTTCGGGTTTTATATCCACGACTTTTTTTAGACGATTTTTTTTTAATTTTTCTTCGAGACACTTTTTTTAACAAAAAAAAATTAATACTTTATTTTCAGGTTTTGTTTTTTTCGAGACTTTTTAGGACAGTTTTTCATGACTTTATTTCAGTACTTTTTTATCGGGACTCCTTTTTCATGACTTTTTAACAAGACTTTTTATCCAGGACTATTTTCAGCACAAAAATTTGCGGATTTTTTTCAAGACTATTTTCAGGTTTTATTTTTCAGAACACAAGGCATTTATTTCATGACAATTTTTTCAGGACTTTTTCAAGACTTTCTTCGGGTCCTTTTTAAAGTATTTTTACGACTTTTTTCAAGACTTTTTCAGTATTTTTTTTAGAACTTTTTGTCAGGACTGTTTATTACGCTCTTTTCTCAGGACTCTTCTACTTTCTTCGGGTCTATTTTAGGATATTTTTACGACTTTTTTCGAGACTTTTTATCGGGCCTTTTCCTCCTCTTTTCAGGAATTCTTCCAGGAATTTATTTTCAAGACTCCTTTCAGGGCTTTTTTTAGGAAAATATTTTTCCAGATTTTCTTTTACTGTTTTTTAGGACGTTACTGAACTTTTTTGTTCAGAATTTTCAAACGACTGTTTTTTCTGGATTTTTTTTAGGACATTTTTTCTTTCTTCAGGTCTTTTTAAGGACTTTTCTTACGAGATTTTTCAGGACCTAAGACTTTTCTTCAAGTCTTTTTGGGTACATTTTGGGACATTTCTGTCGGGACTCTTTTCTCAGGACTTTTTAATTACGACTTTTTGTTCATGACTTTTTTTAGAAGACTTTTTTCGAGACTTCTTTCTACAGGTCTTTTTTTAAGGACTTTTCTTACGGGATTTTTCAGGACCCAAGACTTTTCTTCAAGTCTTTTTGGGTCCATTTTAGAACATTTCTGTCGGGACTCTTTTCTCGGGACTTTTTAATTACGACTTTTTGTTCATGACTTTTTTTAGAAGACTTTTTTCAGGACAAAAATTAGTTGTGAAAAAGAATTTCCGGACTTTTTTAAGGCCTTTTTCGGGGCTTTATTTCAAGGTTATTCAGGTTTTATTTTTTAACACATTTTAAAGGACAGTTTTGCAGGACTTTTTTTCAAAGCATTTATTTTGTGACAATTTTTTCAGGTCTTTCTTTACAACTTTCTTCGAAACAATTGTCAGGCCTTTTTGCAGGCCTGTTTGTAGGACTTTTTTCAGGAATTTATTTTTACGACTTTGTTCGAGTTTTATTTTCATAGCTTTTTTCAGGAGAATGTTTTTCAAGATTTTTCTTCACAGCATTTAAGGATTTTTATAAATTAATTTTTTCAAAAATTTTAAAACATCCATCCGGAACCGGGGCGAATTTTTTAAACGACGAAAAAACGCGACGGAGGAGAAGTTTTTTGGCGGCTGAGCGGGAGCGTGGCGGCAATTTTGTTTAGACTCTCGGTCTTTTTTTTAAATTTTTGAGTTTAACCCCTAAATATTTACCACCCCTTCGGTTAAAAGCGGTTAATTTCGACAAATGGAGGCCTATCGCTTTGATTTTTTCAACAGACACCCTTCTCCCCCTCTGACGCATTCCCAGCAAGTTTTACCGGCTCCGCTATGCTGCGCCGTCGTTCGTCACCGGTTACTTGGGTCAATTTTAACGGGATACGCACAGACGACGGCGCATCGCAGCGGAGCCGTCGTTCGTTACCGGTTACTTTGGTCAATTTTAATAGGCTACGCATGGACGATGGTGCAGCGCAGCGGAGCCATCGTTCGTCATCAGTTACTTTGGTCAATTTTAATGGGATACGCACAGACGACGGCGTAGCGCAGCGGAACCGTCGTTCGTTACCGGTTACTTTGATCAATTTTAATAGGCTACGCACGGACGACGGCGCAGCGCAGCGGATAAGAGAGGAATGGAGTAACATTGCGACCATATAGTTTGCTACCCTACAATTTGCAGCCAAATTAGTTGTACTTTTTTATTCAGATAAGATGGTTAACGCAACGGCCAATTTTTGATATATTACCTATTTTAAATTAAATGAATAATCACTTTACATCCACGCCCTCACCGGGATTTGAATCCAGTTCTGGTGTACCAATGCACGCTGCAAGAAGGTAGGCCCAAAATTATTTCTTTTTTAATATTGTTTACATAATGTTATACTATAGATTTGCAAACAAAACTAACTTATAATAATCCCAAAACATAAGTCTTATCTGCATATAGTTCCAACAGATTTGGGGTTTTTCTATGTGTCAAAAACGACGGATCCTTCAAGAGCAAAAATAAAGTCAGTGGCGGCGTTTCGGCGAACCAATGAAATTTCATATATGAGGCCTTTGCTTCAAAACGGCTCTAACGATTTTTGTGAAAATTGGCAGCGATGTTCCGCTCGCCGAGGGGAGTATCTGGAAAAAATTAGAAAAAAATCGTTCCAAGCGTTTTTGAGTTTTGACACTTTTTTTTGTTTTTTTATTGCCCGGTGGCGGTGGGGTGGAGTCAGAGGGGTGGCACCGGGAGGGATCGATAGAGCTCTCGGGGGTGCACCGGACCGTACCGAAAAAATTTCCAAAAAATTTGCCTCCGTCCCCTGGGGGTGATTTTAACGTTCCGTCACAGTACTCTCAATTACTCCGAAACCGGTCAACGTACGGTGGTCAAATTTGGTGGGGATCCGCAGGAGGAGGAAGAGAATCATTCTTAAAAAAATCAAAGTGATCGGCCTTCATTTGTCGAAATTAACAATTTTTAACCGAAGGGGATGGTAAAAAAGTCCGAGAGTCTCTTTGAAATATTTTTTAAAGACCTCTACAACTTGTACCCGAGTAGTTATTTATATTTATTAGTTGTAAATTATTATTTTTTTAATATTGTTTACATAATGTTATACTATACATTTGCAAGCAAAACTTAAGTCTTATCTGCATATAGTTCCAACAGATTTGGGGGTTTTTGACACATAAAAAACCCCAGATCATTGTTGAATAGTGAACTGCACGTCTGTAACACCTACATTTAATTACAAAAAAAAAACCGTAATGAGATTTTCCGATTTCCCACGCGCAATAACAAAACGTCTCGAGTTTAATTCATCACATAATTCTTATATTGTGAATTGAATTTGTACGCGGCCTGTGAGAATTATAAATAATTCCAGTTTGCAACGATCTGCATTAAATGTAATTATCCCGCGCGAACATTAATAATAATTAAAAACATTTGTGGGGCCCCCTCCCGGTGCAACTATATAGTTATTTCTATTCTTTAATCGCGATCGCATATTTATTACCACTGTGGAATTAAGTCCTTTGTAATTGCGTAGGAACGCAATTAAAACTATATCAATTGCACCAATAATCATGGATGCGTGATTTAGATAAAGCTTAATGTGGGTACATTTTTTTTTATCTCGCTGATAATTATATGTTATTTATTTCTTAATTGTAATAAATTTATTTTTAAGTGGGAAATTAAACTTTACAATTGATCTAAAAAAATGGTGATGTGGCCATCATGTTACTTTCTCCCAGTTGATGGTGGTATCATTTATATTTACGCTTTCGTGTAAACTCGGATGAAACTGACGTTTAAAACGCCAAATTATGAAAGATGGATAAATTATACTTCAAATTCAAAAACTCAGTTTACTCAAAAACTAAAGGGATTTCGAAAAAAACTTATTCTTTATAAGTTGTTTATTTGAGCATTCTCTACAATTATTATTCATATAAATTTGCTGTAACTATTATAGTTTTATAATTATAAACCAAAAATTAAAAAAATAATAATAAATTTCTTTCTCGAATAAAAATGATTTTATGAAAAATGTTTTGAAGTAAAAGATGTTCATTTCTTTGTTGTCTTCAAGGTTTGTTTAAATGTTTTTGTGATATTTTTCATATTTAAGAAAATATTGGCAAAAAACAAAAAACAGTTAAGGTAAACGCCCACTTCCGGTGTATGAAATTTTACCAAAAGCTTTTCAGTTCTTCAGATTATCAAATAAGACTTATGTTCAAAGTTTCATATCAATTGCTCTATTAGTTTTTGAGATACAGCGCGCACAGACAGACACACACACATACACACACACACACAGACACACACACACACACACACACACAGACACAAAAAAAAAATCCAGAAATTGTTGAAATGGCATCTAGGGACTCCAAAACGGATATTTCCGTAAAAAAAAATTTTGAAAAAAAAAATCACGATCACAATACTTTGTCGTACTTCGTAACGGAGAAAGTAAAAAAAATATTGTGGCAAACAAATATAGGGAAACGAGGGTGCCACAAATATACAGAAACATACCATGTGTGAGCTTAGGTTGCCAAAAATATTGCATAAACTACCAGTGTGTGAAAAGCAACGTTGCCACGAATCGTAACATATATTTATTTTTTGCTTTCTATATTTTGAACATCTTTGGCTTTTAAATGCATGGTTGTTTCATTAAAAATGTGTGTTTCATGCTACTGTCCCCGGTTAAATTACAGTAGGGCTTTTAGAGATATTTTTCATATTTATTGATTATTTTCAAAAATTCCTCAGCTTTAGAAAGAATTTTATTCTTTGTAAATTGTTTATTTTGAAATTATTTACAAACATTGAAAATGTAATTACTAAATTGTAGATATAAAATTATACACTTTCATTTTGACATTTTTTTTCAAAATAATAACTACGAAGAATATTTATTATCAAAAATTCCCGTTAACGGTGCACAAAATTTTATCAAATGCCTTTTAGCAAAATTTAATAGCAAAATTGTTACAATACTAAGTTTACGAAGCAGCGTTATTAAAATTATAAATATTTCATTGTAGAAATATAGTCTGCAGATAGAGTTGTTAAAACACCTCGCCGCATGTTCTGCGCAAAAATCTGATTTACACTATGTAAATTTATTATTATTTTTCTGGCACCTTCAAAATATTAACAATCAATGGAGATATTAATATGTATTTTTTTTTGCCTTCGAGTGTTCGTCATAAAAAAAATCATTGCTGCACATTCAAAAACAAAAATTATTTTGGATTGACGTCTTGTGAAGCAAACATTTTTTTTTTGGGGAGGGGGATTTGATCCCTTTGTTTCATATTAATTTTCAATTTTTTTCACTCGAGTGTGCGTCATTGAAAAAACACATTTTCAAAAATTTATAACTCAACTGAAAATTGCTGCACATTCAAAAACCAAAAAAATCAAAATTATTTTGAAACATCGACGTCTTGTGAAGTGAACTGAATTTTTGTAGGATTTCATCCCTGCGTTTCATATTAATTTTTAATTTTTTTCATTCGAGTGTGCGTCATTTGAAAAAATACATTTTCAAAAATTTGTAACTCGACTGAAAATTGCTGCAAATTCAAAAGCCAAAATTAGTTAGAAAAGACGGACGACTTGTGAAGTAAACTGAATTTTTGTAGGATTTTATCGCTGCGGTTCATATTAATTTTTAATTTTTTGCTTTCGAGAGTGCGTCATTGAAAAAAATACATTTTCAGAAATTCATAACTAGACTGATTGCAGCATATTCAAAAACCACAGTAATTTTGAAAGATCGACGTCTTGTGAAGTGATTTGAATTTTTGTACAACTCTTTTCCCGCGTTTCATATTATTTTTTTAATTTTTGGCTCCCGAGATTTCGACTTTAAAAAAAAATCAAAAATTCACAACTGGACTGAAAATTGCAGCACATCCAAAAACCACAATAATTTTGAAAGATCGACGTCTTGTGAAGTGATTTGAATTTTTGTAGAACTCTTTTCCCGCGTTTCATATTATTTTTTAATTTTTTGCTCCCGAGATTTCGACTTTAAAAAAAAATCAAAAATTCATAACTAGACTGAAAATTGCAACACATTCAAAAACCACAATGATTTTAAAAGATTGACGTCTTGTGAAGTGATTTGAATTTTTGTAGAACTCTTTTCCCGCGTTTCATATTATTTTTTTATTTTTTGCTCCCGAGAGTTCGATATTGAAAAAAAATAACTCGACTCAAAATTGTTACATATTCAAAAACCAAAATGATTTCGAGAAATCGACGTCTAATCAAATGAACTGCATTTTTGTAGAATTTTATCTCTGCGTTTCATATTCATTTTTAATGTGTGCGTCATTGAAAAAATACATTTTCAATAATTCATAACTCGACCGAAAATTGCTGTACATTCAAAAACCCAAATGATTTCAAAAGATCGACGTCTTGTGAAGGGATTTGAATTTTTGTAGAATTGTTTTCCCGCGTTTCATATTGATTTATAATTTTTTGTGCTAGAGAATTCGTCATTAAATAAAATACATTTTCAAAAATTCGTAACTCGACTGAAAAATGCTGCGCATTCAAAAGCCAAAATGATTTTGAATGATTGACGTCTTTTGAAGTGATTTGATTTGTTTTAGAATCTTTTTCCCGCGTTTTATATTATTTTTTATTTTTTTGGCGCTAGATAATTCGAATTTTCGAACATTTTTAACTCGACTGAAAATTTTTGCACATTCAAAAACCAAAATTATTTTGAAAGTCTTGTGAAGTAAACTGAATTTTTATGCGATGTTATACGTGCATTTCATATAAATTTTTATTTTTTTGCACTAGAGTGCAGTCGGGAAAATATATACAGTCGGGAAAATATATATAGTCGGGAAAAAATCGGTAGGATTATTAAGATTTCAGTTTAAAATTGTGGCATCGTATGTAAGTTGCCACAATTTGAGAATTTATCGCAGTTCAGGCTGATTCACACACAAGTCGCCACAAATACACGGAAACCTACACACACACACACACACACACACACACACACACACACAAGTTTTTTTCCAGAAATTGTTGCAATGGCATCTCCTACACACACACACACACACACACACACACAGACACAATTTTTTTTTTCCAGAAATTGCTGAAATTGCATCTAGGGACCTCAAAACGGATATTTCCGTAAAAAATTTTTTTGAAAAAAAACCACGATCACAATACTTTCTCGTACTTCGTAACGGAGAAAGTAAAAAAGGAAGGATGGTTGACGAGAATTCGGGTTGAGGAAGTGCAGATGATTTGGAATTGGAGTAAGCATGTACTATTCCGCCACTAACGATAATTACGTTGAGATTTCATTTTAATAATGAATGGGACATACACTACCATCCATGGACCCGCACGGCCACTTCTTCGTTCCGAAAAAGTGACCACACGGATGGGATTCGAACCCACGACCACGAGGCCCGTGAGCAGGAGCTCTACTCGCTAGGCCACCGCGGCCCCAATTAAAAATAAATCTGGCATTTCTGACATAAGAGTCGAATTTACTTTATTTTTGACATGGTCTAATAAACATCCATTTTACGGACTGCAATCAGTCCGTATATTGAAGTAGAACATAAAATGATTTATAGTTGAGCAAAGATTTGTAATGAAAGAGATGCAGAATTTTGTTTGTTTATATTTGACGCAGGCTCATACGTTGTGATCGAAAATAGGCAAAAAATAATAATATAAATAGTGATATAGTATGTTTATTATAAAATATTTAATAAATAAATGTTTAGTTATAATCGGCAATTAGTCGACGCATCAATTACATACAATATAAAATAAAGCTGGATGTGGCGCCGTGTGCTGTTTATCGTTTTATTTGTTTAAAGCTTCATTAATCACACGATAATAATTGTTTAATTTATTTTATATTTAAATTGTGTCAACGTGTTGATTAACTCTGAAAATTTCCGATATTGCAATCCCAATTAAATCCCATTCACATTTACCATTTTACTTTTGCACAATACACACATCCATAGTCGCAGGAAATTACAAAAAAAAAATCGAATAAATAATAAGGAAATAAACTGAGGAACAATACCCGATTTCGTAACTAACTCCCACCGTTTTCACTATCTAAATGTTTTCTTTTCCAGTGTGGCAATTAAGATCCGAATCGAAGTTGCAACAATTCAAAGTGTGACGGTCGTAAATTTGAAACAATATATTTTTTTTGTTGTTGTAAAGCCGAATGGCGAAAGTGGCGGTGGTGAGGGAGAGGTGTGTGCTGAATTGAGTGAGAATATGAAAGGGGATTTGCGGGCGCGGGCGCAAGGAGAGGGCGCAGGTGCCTCCGGCCGGATAAAAAGCTAAGCAAATTCCGACGTCGGGAAAAATGTTGAATGTTTCCAAACTTCTGCAAATAGCAACGGTTTTAAATTATAATAATGATCCGATTAGGTTTGTTTCAAATTTATATAGTAAATCCTTAAACTTTTTTTTACTTTCTCCGTTACGAAGTACGAGAAAGTATTGTGATCGTGATTTTTTTTTCAAAAATTTTTTTTACGGAAATATCCGTTTTGGGGTCCCTAGATGCCATTTCAACAATTTCTGGAAAAAAAAAATTTGTGTCTGTGTGTGTGTGTGTGTCTGTGTGTGTGTGTGTGTGTGTGTGTCTGTGCGCGCTGTATCTCAAAAACTAATAGACCAATTGATATGAAACTTTGAACATAAGTTTTATTTGATAATCCGAAGAACTGAAAAGCTTTTGGTAAAATTTCGTACACCGGAAGTGGGTGTTTACCTTAACTGTTTTTTGTTTTTTGCCAATATTTTCTTAAATATGAAAAATATCACAAAAATATTTAAACAAATATTGAAGACAATAAAGAAATGCGATTATTTTGTTTGAAAACATTTTTCATAAAATCATTGTTATTCGAGAAAAAAATGTATTATTATTTTTTTCATTTTTGGTATACAATTATGAAACGCTAAGAGTTACAGCAAATGTATGTTAATAATAATTGTAGAGAATGCCAAAATGAACAATTTATGAAGAATAAGTTTTTTTCGAAATCTCTTTAGTTTTTGAGTAAACTGAGTTTTTGAATTTGAAGTACATTTTTCCATCTTTCATAATTTTGACGTTTTAAACGTCAGTTTTATCCGAGTCTACGAAACGTTCGATGCACACTTAAAATATGATTTAAATAGGAAATAAACCATGAAAGCGTAAATATAAATAATACCATCAAGTCGGAGAAAGTAACATGATGGCCACATCACCATTTTTTTACTTGTATGTGATCGTATCAGATTATTATTAAGAATAAAATTGAAGAGAGGATTGATAAGAATGAATTGTGGTAAAAACATAGTAAGTCTTTTATTTTGTGTTATAATTTCAAGGCCAAAAAAATATTACTATTATTATTTTTAAGTAATAAAACTCTAAAAATTATGGTTTTACATTTTACATGACCAAAATATGTATGTATGTAGGTGTGTATTTTTAGTTTAGTTCCCATTTTGTATCATGTTTTTAGTTAAGTCATCTCTACAATAATTAATTAATTTATTATAACGTAAATTTTAATTTTAATTCTGATTTTCAACACATTAATACCAACCCCCCACCCTCAACGTTTGTTCCCAATTTTTTAGTATATAAGCGGTAATTGTAAAATGTAAAACCAGAATTTTTCATCTACCTGATGAATATAAAGTTAATTTGAAACCATACACTGTGTTAGTGTTTTATTAAATGATACCATGGAGTTTCAACAAGTAACAGCCTCATCCATCCAATATTATTAAGTATAATCATGTACAAAATAAATTCCACTTAAACTTATAATCTATTATTGTTGGACGGTGAGATAATTTTTAAATTATAACACACTAACCTTTTCTGTTCTAGATGTTTGGTTTTCCACATTCAAAAAACAAAAAAAAAAAATTGTTAGCACCGATTGTTTAACTTGATGGCCTCCTCACTACATTTCCACGCCGATTCGATCCAAAAACCACTGCAAAACTGATAGAAATTGTATAATACTTGCACAGGAAAACAACACGCGAGCACCTTTGTTAACTCTAGGCGCTCGTTGCATGAATCTAGGTCAAAGATCATGCGCACTTGATGGTTACGTCAGTGCATGCACACGCATGACGTCATGTAGTGCGCAGTTATTTTAAGGTCGTCGCCATCTTTTCGTTCAATTCAACCTCGCGTGATCTTGTTTTTCTCGCTCAGTTTTCATTTGTTTTCAATATTTTAGCAATTTCATCGGTGAGTAAATAGTGCACAAATTTAGTGGGAAAAAGAAAACACGAGCTAAAAATTTGTCGGCATGTTTATTATTAACCCTTTCGGCCCTGGTGGTGGCAATTGCCACCGATACATTTGCATGTCTTTACTTACTATGACAATCCATATTTTTGCTGTTTATCACTAGATGTCACTTCAACAAAGCCTCACTAATTAATTCCTATACCAATTAATCAAATCAGTTCAAATTTGGTATTTATGGTCTTAACCACTTCGCGTCCATGCTGCTTTGATTTAATCCCAGGTTTGATTAAAAATTACTTCTTTGTTGTTGTTAACTTTTTCTACGAAATATGATTTCACTGTCACAAACTTTCCCATTTATGCAAAAAAATATGAAAAAATATTCCATAGATAGCGCTTAAGAAGTTTTTTTTTTGTACAATGTTTTTGTTTTCATTTTTCGCTTGTTGCTACATGTTAAAAAAAAGCATTTAAAAAAAAACATTTCCTACAAAAAGTTTGTATTTTATCCCGTAGAATACGATCCCGCAATAAAAAATAGAGAGTTCCATTTGTAAAATCAAAGTTGATCTTCGTTTGTCTATGAAAATTGACCCCAAGGTCATTTTCAAGGTCAGCAGCATATGCCACCCTCCGAACCCTACAACTTTCATCTGAAACATTTTTTGCCATGCTGATCAGGTTTCGAGATATTTGGGGTGGCAATTTAAAATGGGACACCCTGTATAAATATAAAGGGAGGGTGACGAGGTCACGGTATGTAGGGCTTTGTATAGGCCCAATATTTTCTATTATTAACCATATACAGATTTAAAATAATTTTAACATAATGATTCATCTTCATCAATATGTGATTCATCTTTAATTTTATTTTCTGTTCCTCTTCTTCTTCATCAAGTTGTGGTAAATCCTGAAGCTATTGCGCAGAACACTTCAGATTTTTTGCAATTGCATGCTTTCCCACATCCACACTTGCATTTGCAGAAAATCATTTTGAATAAACTCTGAACCATGTATATGTCAAATTGTTGCAATGTATGTTTCTGTCAATTAATTTATTTTTCTGTTGCTCGTTGGTTAACGGCTAACTTTAATGTACCGAAATGTATCAAAAAAACGTTCATTAATGACCCCTATTAATTAACAATTTTTTATTAATAAACGATTTTTCATTAATGAACGATTTCTAGGGCCGCGGTGGTCTAATGGGTAGAGGTCCGGCCTCTAGTGAAAATGTCTGGATCATTAATCGCCATGATTAACACACTTGTTGGTTATATATCTATTAAAATTCTCTTAAAAATGTCATAATAACTAGTCGAGAATAAAGTAGACAAAAACGGTGTGTTTCAATTTTATTGTTGGATTAATAATGTATGGTTGTGGAGAATTTTACAAAAAAAATGGTGATGTGGCCATCATGTTACTTCCTCCGACTTCATGGTATCATTTATATTTACGCTTTCATGGTTTATTTTCAATTTAAATCATATTTTAAATAAAAGTCGAGCGTTTTGTAGACTGACGTTTAAAACGTCAAAATTATGAAAGACGGAAAAATTATACTTCAAATTCAAAAACTCAGTTTACTCAAAAACTAAAGAGATTTCGAAAAAAACTTATTCTTTATAAGTTGTTCATTTTCGCATTATCTATAGTTATTATTAAAATAAAGTTGCTGTAACTATTATCGTTTCATAATTATAAACTAAAAATATAAAAAACAAAATAAATTTTTTTCTCGAATAAAAATGATTTTATGAAAAATAATTTGTAATAAAAGATGTTCATTTATTTGTTGTCTTCAATATTTGTTTATTTGTTTTTGTGATATTTTTAATTTTTAAGAAAATATTGGCAAAAAACAAAAAAACAGTTAAGGTAAACACCCACTTCCGGTGTACGAAATTTTACCATAAGCAGTTTCAGTTCTTCGGATTATCAAATAAGACGTATGTTCAAAGTTTCATACCAATTGCTCTATTAGTTTTTGAGATACAGCGCGCACAGACACACACACACACACACACACAGACAGACACACACACACACACACACAGACATAAAAAAAAATCCAGAAATTGTTGAAATGGCATCTAGGAACCCCAAAACGGATATTTCCGTAAAAAAAAATTTTTGAAAAAAAAATCACGATCACAATACCTTCTCGTACTTCCTAACGGAGAAAGTAAAAATATGACATATAAACTTTAAAGGGCCATCGCCGACGGGGACTTTTAGTATAGGCTATCGACCATGGGTCTTTTTGCCCCCCCACCCCTCAATATTGTATTTTTCGAGATAAGTCCACAAATTTATCTTTTGCTTGGAATGTGTTGATTTATTTCTTATTTTACATTCTTTTAAAACACGTTCGTCTGATAATTAATTTTCTACGACTTGCCCAGAAAATATTCAGTTATTAAAATATGTTCAGTAAGTTCAAAGTGGTGAGTATGTGTGTGAATTAAATTATAGTTTCATTTTTGTCGCTCGCAAATTAGTCTCCGCTGAAGTTTATATTGTGGGCCGCACATTCGTAGATTTTATGTAATGTATGTTTTCACAGGAAAAAAAAAACAGTGAGCATTTTTATCACTCGCGCCCAGCACATAGTTTTATATTATTTAAATAGTCGCCGGAAAATGTGCGCTTTTATCGCGACGTGAGTTTACTAAGTTTCGCGGATTAAATGTTATTTACAAAAAATAAATGAAACGCCCGCCGCCGCCGGCACGAATTAAATTTATTGTTCCTGATTTATGTTAATTATTTTAAATCTTATCAGATTGTAATTAATCACATTACCTATTCTATATTGTTAAGTTATGGTTTGTGGGTAGTTAGGGTTGATCATGTTATGTACACCCAATCATGTTTGTTATGGTTTACTTAACTCACTTTGCAAATTGTTTGCTTTATCTTTTAATAGACGAGTGCATCTTCCCACTTAATCCGTTTTGCAAATTGTTTGCTTTACCCACGTTATAGATGAGCGCATCTTCCCCTATCTATCAAGACGCGTGCTTGGTACTTCTTCCATGCGCGTAGAGTTGTACCAAGCACTCGAGACGTTGTGCGCAGTAACCATCTTAAATTCAATTCTTTCGCACGACTCTGCGCACATCTCGAATACTCGGTAATACTGTACCCAGCTTAGTGCGTAGACCTTGTATATACGTTAAAGCCTGGCGCGCACTGGCAACTTTTCCTAAGCAACTTTTTAGTCGCCGAAATCAAACACATTAAAGTTGCTTCGATTTAAAAATCACCCGTGCGCGGGCTTACATTTACCTTAATGTATTTAATTTCGGTGACTAAAAAGTTGCTTAGGAAAAGTTGCCAGTGCGCGCCAGGTCTAAGACTCTAAATTGGTGTCTGGTGCGTCATTCTAACATAAAACTGGTGCCACAAGAACCCTTAAAATATCAACCGACTGCCATAAAATCAAAATTTTAATCAACCGTCCTCGGACTGCAATCAATGTTTCATTTTGTTAGATACTCATCGCATTATTGATTACCGACAGCCAAATACACTGAAATCAAATCTGAGGTAATTACTTTCAAAGAACATAAATTTTAATATAGCGATTAGTTATTGGGTGTAACAAATCCAATATTTAACTGCACTCAACTATTTTTCATATTTGCATTCGCTTGCAATATAACCCTCCATTACTAGTACTCAGTATCAGATTTCCTCTGAAATTACAACGCTTTCTATTTGTTCCTTTTTTCCTTTTTTCATAATTTAAAATTTAATTCGTACAATTTGCTAGTCGTCGTCGGTGGGTCGCATGCCTGGCGACAATTCGCCTTTTTATTTGTTGTTGTTGTGTGTGTGTGTTAGATTACATGCGTATTATGTGTTATGTCACATACATATATTATTATTCATCGTGTTTCGTATAAATATTTATATTCTGATATTATATTATAAATGTCAACTGATTGACATTCATAAGCGTGCACCGTTACTTTTTATGTCCGCTCGTATTCTGATTTACAACGGCATAGACATAATGCCCGAGACCCGATTTCGTTAAACTACTTTTACATTAAATCCCTTCACTCGAATAAAAATGCTACATTTTAATAATCGTTTTTTTTTTAATGCTATGTTAAGGTTAAAATAAGGTGTGTTGTTTAGTCGTTTAAGACCATGATAACACACGCTCGGACAGGGGCGGCTCGTTATATAGAGGCTCGTTATATGGCACTATCTGTAGTTTCAAGCTCAGTAAGAATTTTTAATTAATTCTTTTTACACTTTTTCGCCAGTTACTTTGGTTTGGGAAGATAAATCGTTTATTTTTTCTTCAGAGAAGAAGGAGGGGGGGGGGGGCTATCTTTCATAAGTGGCGCTACCATCAACATGTTCCACGAGCCTGCAAGTACAGTTTTTGAAAATCCACGAGTTGTGAATTTTTGAAAATTTAAATTTCGAATTGTGTAATACTCGAGCAAAAAAATAAAAACAATATAAAACGTGTCGGCAAAATTCTACAAAAATTAAACTAGATTTGCAAATCATTGCTTTATAAAAATTAGTGCAGTTTTTGAAAATCCACCAATTATTTCCCGAATTGTGAATTTTTGAAAATTTTAGTTTTCGAATTGTGTAATACTCTAGCAAAAAATAAAAAAAAATATATAAAACGTGTCAACTAAATTCTACAAAAATTAAACTAGATTTGCAAATCATTGCTTTATCAAAGTAAGTGCAGCTTTTGAAAATCCACCAATTATTTCCCGAGTTGTGAATTTTTTAAAATTTTAATTTTGGAATTGTATAACACTCGGGCAAAAAAATTAAAAACAAATATAAAACGTGACGACTAAATTCTACAAAAATTAAACTAGATTTGCAAATCATTGTTTTATCAAATTAATTGCAGTTTTTGAAAATCCACCAATTATTTCCCGAGTTGAGAATTTTTTAAAATTTTAGTTTTCGAATTGAGTAATACTCGAGCAAAAAAATAAAAAAATATATAAAACGTGACGACTAAATTCTACAAAAATTAAACTAGATTTGCAAATCATTGTTTTATCAAATTAATTGCAGTTTTTGAAAATCCACCAATTATTTCCCGAGTTGGGAATTTTTTAAAATTTTAGTTTTCGAATTGTGTAATACTCGAGCAAAAAATAAAAAAAATAAATAAAACGTGTCGACTAAATTCTACAAAAATTAAACTAGATTTGCAAATCATTGCTTTATCAAAGTAAGTGCAGTTTTTGAAAATCCACCAATTATTTCCCGAGTTGTGAATTTTTTTTAATTTTAGTTTTGGAATTGTATAATACTCGGGAAAAAAATTAAAAAAAATATATAAAACATGTCGACTAAATTCTACAAAAATTAAACTAGATTTGCAAATTATTGCTTTATCAAAGTAAGTGCAGTTTTTGAAAATCCACCAATTATTTTCCGAGTTGTGAATTTTTTAAAATTTTAGTTTTGGAATTGTAAATACTCGGGCAAAAAATTAAAAAAAAATATAAAACGTGTCGACTAAATTCTACAAAAATTAAACTAGATTTGCAAATCATTGTTTTATCAAAGTAAGTGCTGTTTTTGAAAATCCACCAATTATTTCCCGAATTGTGAATTTTTGAAAATTTTAGTTTTCGAATTGTGTAATACTCTGGCAAAAATTTAAAAAAATATATAAAACGTGTCGACTAAATTCTACAAAAATTAAACTAGATTTGCAAATCATTGCTTTATCAAAGTAAGTGCTGTTTTTGAAAATCCACCAATTATTTCCCGAATTGTGAATTTTTGAAAATTTTAGTTTTCGAATTGTGTAATACTCTGGCAAAAAATTAAAAAAATATATAAAACGTGTCGACTAAATTCTACAAAAATTAAACTAGATTTTCAAATCATTGCTTTATCAAAGTAAGTGCAGTTTTTGAAAATCCACCAATTATTTCCCGAGTTGTGATTTTTTTTAAATTTTAGTTTTGGAATTGTATAATACTCGGGCAAAAAATTAAAAAAATAAATAAAACGTGTCGACTAAATTCTACAAAAATTAAACTAGATTTGCAAATCATTGCTTTATAAAAATTAGTGCAGTTTTTGAAAATCCACCAATTATTTCCCGAATTGTGAATGTTTGAAAATTTTAGTTTTCGAATTGTGTAATACTCTAGCAAAAAATTAAAAAATATATAAAACGTGTCGACTAAATTCTATAAAAATTAAACTAGATTTGCAAATCATTGGTTTATAAAAATTAGTGCAGTTTTTGAAAATCCACCAATTATTTCCCGAATTGTGAACTTTTGAAAATTTTAGTTTTCGAATTGTGTAATACTCTAGCAAAAAATTTAAAAAAATATATAAAACGTGTCGACTAAATTCTACAAAAATTAAACTGGATTTGCAAATCATTGCTTTATCAAAGTAAGTGCAGTTTTTGAAAATCCACCAATTATTTCCCGAGTTGTGAATTTTTGAAAATTTCAGTTTTGGAATTGAGTAATACTCGAGCGAAAAATTGAAAAAAATAATATAAAACGTGTCGACTAAATTCTACAAAAATTAAATTGGATTTGCAAATCATCGTTTTATTAAACTACATGGAGTATTTGAAAATCCATCGATTATTTCACGAGTTATGAATTTTTGAACATTTTAGTTTTCGAATTGTGTAAAACTCGAGCAAAAATAGTTATTTATGCAACAAGTGAGTAAAGTAATACTTTTTTTCACGAGTAGGAAAGATTGCCTACAAGTGAAAAAAAGTTGTTTTACACTCGAGTTTCATACAAAAAATTTTCTACGTCCGTAACTTTAAATAAATTTATAAATTTGATAAAACCTTAATCAATTTTTATAAGTAAACAATTTTTTAGTTGCTACGGCACTTTTTTTCACGCAAAAGCGCGAAAAAATGAACCGTTATGGCACTTTTTTCACGCTATTTGAAGGGTTCAGGAATCACATATTTTATGAACGCAAATTAATGAAAAAAGTGTACATTTTATAACGGACGTAGAAAAAAATATGTACATATAAAACGTGTCAACTAAATTCTACAAAAATTAAATTGGATTTTCAAATCATCGTTTTATGAAACTAAATAGAGTTTTTAAAGATCCGCTAATTATTTCGAGAGTTGTGAATTTTTGAATATTTTAGTTTTCGAATTGTGTACTACTCGAGTGAAAAATTTTAAAACAATATATAAAACGTGTCGAAGAAATTCTACAAAAATTAAATTAAATTTGCAAATCATCGTTTTATCAAATTAAATAGAGTTTTTGAAAATCCGCCAATTATTTCGCGTTGTGAATTTTTGAAAATTTTAATATTCGAATTGTGTAATCCTCGAGCAAAAAATTTAAAAAAAAATATAAAACATGTCGACTAAATTCTACAAAAATTAAATTAGATTTGCAAATCATTGTTTTATTTATTATGGTTTCAAGCTCAGCAAGAATTTTTAAAACACTTTCGCCAGTTACTTTAGCCAAGGAAGATAAATCGTTCTTTCTTAAAGGGAGGGATGTTGTATAAGTGGCTCTACCATAAACATGTTCCACGAGCCGCCACTGCGCTCGGATATCCCCTTGGAGAACATAATCCTGTATATTATTTAAAAAAAATCAAAAATTGCTGAATGAAAAGGAAACCGATCAAACTAAAAACAATGCTAAACTAAGCTAAACCAAAAAATTATTGTAGTAAAATGATAGCAAAAGTGATTACTTCTCTAAATAGTGTAACCGATGTATACGCCTCCAAATATCTGGTGTCACATTGTGCAGAGATCATCTTAAATTTCAAATTGAACAAAATGTATTTTTTAATGATTTTACATCGCGTTCTTGTCGAATACTTTCTCACTCTGCGCAAACTTTACCCCCATCTAACACCAGATATTTGGAGGTATATACACATGTTTGACAGCCGGTTGGTCTTAACTACTTTTGTTTATGTAAACACAACACATAAACCGATAAAACCAAAAACAATGCTAAATTAAGCTAAACCAAAAATGAATATAGTAAAATGCTAGCAAAAGTGATTACTTCTCTAAATAGTGTAACCGATGTACAGGCCTCCAAAAATCTGGTGTCACATTGTGCAGAGATCACTTGAATTTCAAATTGAACAAAATGTAAATATAGACTCGATTTTTCATCGCGTTCTTGTCGAATACTTTCTCACTCTGCGCAAACTTTACCCCCATGTAACACCAGATATTTGGAGGCATATACACATGTTTGACAGTCGGTTGGTCTTAACCCTTTGGCCTACTTTACTTGGCACAACTAAAAACGTAAAATATGGAAAAATTCTGTTTCGCAAGAAAATGCATTCATTGTGCAGCACTACTAACGCAAGCGCTGCGCCAGGAGTTGAGCTCGTACTCGATTTGATTGGCCCAAGCGGCTCGCCACGAGTTGAGCTCGTGCTCGATGTGATTGGCTCAAGCGGCGCGCCACGAGATATGCTCGTGGTCGTTGTGCTCGGCCCGAACATTTAAACACGAGGAGTACTCGTGGTTGTAGGTGTTAACTACTTTTGTTTATGTAAACACAACACATAAACTTCATTTTTAAAGTTGTAAATAATGGGTGTGAAAAACGATTGGTGATCAATACACGAGTGGACGAAAGCTTCCTACCTTCAGCAGTCTTAATGCTTACCACCAATACACAATACGTGTATTAATTGTAATTGAATCCGGAATTCAATTCGAATTTTACCCTATAATGAGATTCTGGCAGCCATTGTAGTCGGCCGGATTGACTTTTACCGTCCACGGGGTGATTGAGGGAAAAATAAAACGGATTCTGTGTATATGTGTGCGAATATTCTCTCTCTCTGCGGGTGTTAATGGAGTGATAATGAATGTTAAAATGCAAATGATTCGTGATTCACCCCCGGAGCCAAGTGATTTCGAATCAGCACGAGAGGACACTCTTCGCCTCCAAACCGCATTTATGCACTCGCTAATTTTATTATTAACATTTTCGAGGACCCTCCGCTCAATTTAATATAGGCTTAATCATTCTCGCGGATTTAATTAGTTCTCAATTTACATACAGCGTCGAACAGGCGAAAGGAAAAGTACAAAAAAAATTGCTTATTTTTGTAAATATTAAAATTTTCTTGTATTAATATTAAATCATAATAATGTATTTCTGTTATTGGCAACGTGTAAATTAAGCTGGGAAATTTAATAATGAATTTGTACGAAAAATGTATTAATGGACGTAATTTTATCAATACAGGCACAATTAAATATAATTTGAAACGTTTAATGATTTTAATAAACAAGTAATAAGGAATTGAAATCGGTAGCGCCGGCCTGTTTGGTTTCAATTGTGTACAGATTATACTAATAACTCTGCACACCGTAACAAGTAACTGAATTTTCTTCGAAAAAATTGAGAGATAATTGAATGTAGAAATCCTCACTTAATCCTTAGCGAACGAGCTAGTTCATAGTAGTAGCAAGCACAGCTTTACCAACAACTTAAATGAGCTCATTTATAAATTGCTGACATGGTGAATGCGCCGGGAACTTAAAATTTACATCATACACTCGCTGTAGAACTATTAGATCTTACGAAAATATTTTTATTGTCGCGAAAACGGTGCTATTAGATCGTACGGTAATATTTTTTTGTTGTCGCGCTAAGGGTTAATAAATTTAAAAATTTTAACCAACTTATTAAAGAATAGTTACTATTAAATAATTATTGAAGTGTTAAAGATAACAAAAAACGGCACATATTTTGTTAATGAATGTATTTCATCTCTTTAATTAAATTTTAAAAAATGTGTCACAGAATAACCTGTGACTGTATGTCAGTTGCATCAAGTAAAATTAATTTTTATTTTCATTTTTTGAGCACTTGAAAAAATAAAAAAATATAGTCAATGGCCAAAGTATTGCCTATTTCAAATAAATTTGGTTTTTATAAATTCAACAATTTTCAAGAGATATGGATTTTTGAAGATTTTGATTTTAATTTTTTGAGCACTTGAACAAAAACATCGTAGAAAAAAAATATTAAACGCGCAGACAAAATTCCATAAAAAAACATCCTCAATGGCCGAAGTATCGCTTATTCAAAATCAATTTGGTTTTTGTAAATTCAACAATTTTTACTAGCGATATGGTTTTTTTGGAAATTTTAGTTTTAATTTTTTAAGCATTTGAACGAAAACATCGCAGAAAAAAATATAAAACGAGAAGATAAAAATCCATAAAAAAATATCGTCAATGGACAAAGTATTGCCTATTTTAAATAAATTTGGTTTTTATAAATTCAACAATTTTTAACAGAGATATGGGTTTTTGAAGATTTCAATTTTAATTTTTTGAGCAATTGAACAAAAACATCGTAGAATAAAATATTAAATGCGCAGACAAAATTCCATAAAAAAAACATCCTCAATTGCCGAAGTATCGCTTATTCAAAATGAATTTGGTTTTTGTAAATGCAACCATTTTTATTAGCGATATGGATTTTTGGAAATTTTAGTTTTAATTTTTTGAGTACTTGAACGAAAACATCGCAGAAAAAAATATAAAACGAGAAGATAAAACTTGAACAAAAACATCGTAGAAGAAAATATTAAACGGGCAGACAAAATTCTATAAAAAAACATCCTCAATGGCCGAAGTATCGCTTATTCAAAATCAATTTGGTTGTTGTAAATTCAACAATTTTTACTAGCGATATGGTTTTTTGGAAATTTTAGTTTTAATTTTTTAAGCATTTGAACGAAAACATCGCAGAAAAAAATATAAAACGAGAAGATAAAAATCCATAAAAAAATATCGTCAATGGACAAAGTATTGCCTACTTCAAATAAATTTGGTTCTTATAAATTCAACAATTTTCAACAGAGATATGGATTTTTGAAGATTTTAATTTTAATTTTTTGTGCACTTGAACAAAAACATCGTAGAAGAAAATATTAAACGCGCAGATAAAATTCCATAAAAAACATCCTCAATGGCCGAAGTATCGCTTATTCAAAATGAATTTGGTTTTTGTAAATGCAACCATTTTTATAGCGATATGGATTTTTGGAAATTTTAGTTTTAATTTTTTGAGTACTTGAACGAAAACATCGCAGAAAAAAATATAAAACGAGAAGATAAAACTTGAACAAAAACATCGTAGAAGAAAATATTAAACGGGCAGACAAAATTCCATAAAAAAACATCCTTAATGGCCGAAGTATCGTTTATTCAAAATCAATTTGGTTTTTGTAAATTCAACAATTTTTACTAGCGATATGGATTTTTGGAAATTTTAGTTTTAACTTTTTAAGCACTTAAACGAAAATATCGCAGAAAAAAATATAAAACGAGAAGATAAAAATCCATAAAAAATTATCGTCAATGGACAACGTATTGCCTATTTCAAATAAATTTGGTTTTTATAAATTCAACAATTTTCAACAGAGGTATGGATTTTTGAAGATTTTAATTTTAATATTTTGAGCACTTGAACAAAAACATCGTAGAAGAGCATATTAAACGCGCAGACAAAATCCTTAATGGCCGAAGTATCGCTTATTCAAAATCAATTTTGTTTTTGTAAATTCAACAATTTTTACTAGCGATATGGATTTTTGGAAATTTTAGTTTTAATTTTTTAAGCACTTGAACGAAAACATCGCAGAAAAAAATATAAAACGCAAAGACAAATATTCATAAAAAAATATAGTCAATGGCCAAAGTATTGCCTATTTCAAATCAATTTGATTTTTATAAATTCAACCATTTTCAAGAGAGATATGGATTTTTGAAGATTTTAATTTTATTTTTTTGAGAACTTAACCAAAAACATCGTAGAAAAAAATATAAAACGCGCAGACAAAATCCCATAAAAAAACATCCTCAATGGCCGAAGTATCGCTTATTCAAAATCAATTTTGTTTTTGTAAATTCAACAATTTTTAATAGAGATATGGATTTTTGAATTTTTTTTAGCACTAGAACAAAAACATCGCAGAAGAAAATATAAAATTACTCTCAATGGCCGAAATATCGCTTGTTCAATTTTTTTTCCGATCAGTAACAAGTAAAATATTTAATAATATGAATGCAATAATCAATTCAATTTTATTAGGTCATGAAGAAAAATAATTTAAAGAAACAGAAAAAAAATCATTTACTGGCTAAAGGAATTATACGTTTTTGTTAAGATCATTTCTAATTTCCTTAGAAGCTCTTGTAATTGTTCGACGGCTCGTGAATTTCCGTACTGGAGGCAAAGACAAAGATGCCGCTCGTGCTGCACTACTTGCTCTTATAGAGGAAGCAAATATTCATGTTTAGGTTAAATTTTCTTCCATTGATTCACCGCTGAACATCCACGAGCCGCCGCTGGTTGGAACGCTATAAACTTTTTGTCTCACGTCTCCCCAGAAATAATAGTCTATAGATCGTGGTGGCCAGGACAAAGACCCTGCTCGTCCAATCCATCCATCAGGAAATTGAATGTTTAGCCAATTTCTTGCTCCATCGTGTTGAAACCACATCCTAAACCCATGGTCCGGAGACCATTCTGAACACTATTTGTTCATAGAAATGATTTGTGAGACTAGCAAAATTTCTTTTTACGCGGATCGTTCTTAAATGGGCAAGAAATGCCGAAAAACGATTAAATTTAATTTAATTTTGTTCATGAAAATTATTTGTGAAACTTACAGGAACCGAAACAAGCACAATTTATTTTTGCGTGGAGCGTTTTTAAATAGGCTGGAAATGACGAAAAACGATTAAATTTATTTTTTCTTCAAAAATTAATTTTTGTATTTTTTCAAGTCCAGAGACCATTCTGAACACTTTTTGTGAAATTATTTGTGAGACTTACAGAAACTGAGACAAGGAAAATTTCTTTTTACGCGGATCTTTCTTAAATCGGCAGGAAATGCCGAAAAACGATTCAATTTAATTTAATTTTATTCATGAAAATTATTTGTGAGACTTACAGGAACCGAAACAAGCACAATTTCTTTTAACGTGGATCGTTTTTAAATAGGCTGGAAATGACGAAAAACGATTAAATTTATTTTTTCTTCAAAAATGTATTTTTGTATTTTTTCCAGTCCGGAGACCATTCTGAACACTTTTTGTTCATAGAAATTATTTGTGAGACTTACAGAAACTGAGACAAGCAAAATTTCTTTTTACGCGGATCGTTCTTAAATCGGCAGGAAATGCCGAAAAACGATTCAATTTAATTTAATTTTATTCATGAAAATTATTTGTGAGACTTACAGGAACCGAAACAAGCACAATTTCTTTTAACGTGGATCGTTTTTAAATAGGCTGGAAATGACGAAAAACGATTAAATTTATTTTTTCTTCAAAAATGTATTTTTGTATTTTTTCAAGTCCGGAGACCATTCTGAACACTTTTTGTTCATAGAAATTATTTGTGAGACTTACAGAAACTGAGACAAGCAAAATTTCTTTTTACGCGGATCGTTCTTAAATCGGCAGGAAATGCCGAAAAACGATTAAATTTAATTTAATTTTGTTCATGAAAATTATTTGTGAGACTTACAGGAACCGAAACAAGCACAATTTCTTTTTACGTGGATCGTTTTTAAATAGGCTGGAAATGACGAAAAACGATTAAATTTATTTTTTCTTCAAAAATGTATTTTTGTATTTTTTCCAGTCCGGAGACCATTCTGAACACTTTTTTGTTCATAGAAATTATTTGTGAGACTTACAGAAACTGAGACAAGCAAAATTTCTTTTTACGTGGATCGTTCTTAAATCGGCTGGAAATCCTAAGCCGTTGTGGAAGTGGAAAATCATATAAAATTGCTTCAAAGTAATTTTAAAGAAAATTGTGGTAGGCAATTCATGGCAATTTATACTGAAAATTTGTAAAATTTCATAACGATCGAAAAATATTTAAGATTATTTATGCACATATGTTTATTTGTACTTTGATTAATATGATTAATATGAGCAACTAATACGTAATTAATGTCGTATTATTACTTATGTTATTGAAGTTTCTCAATTATTTTATTGTAACAATGAGTCTAAATGAAATGGGTGAATAAATAATGCATTAGGAAATTGATTAACTCGCCGATCTTGTTTACTTGAAATGCGACTTTTCAGCTGCAGGATTCCTCGTTTTTGTGTGCACGTATATGTGTGTGTGTGTGTGTGTGTGTGTGTGAGTGGGTAGGACAATACAATAACCCGCATTTACCATTTACTAAATATTCAACGTTATTAATAATCGTCGAAATTATAATAGCATTTATTCGTGTGCATAATATTATTGATGTTTGTCGCGCGAACAAACCGCGACGTCGAAATGATTGACGCCAGAATTTAAACTGTTTGATACATTTTAGTATTATCCCGTATAGACTTGTAATGCCAAGAAAACTTCTTACAGTACGTGGCACAATTGTGTTTTACTTAGGAGCAGACGCGTCTTTTAAGCTTCCTCATGTTTCCTTTGAGTTGATTTTAGATTCGCAGTTTTATCATTTTCAAATACTGTAATTTTGGTAGAACGCATACATTATAGCTATTTGTGTACCAAGGGCATTAGAAAGATGTTCATGCGATAAGTTTACGCTCGAGGGGTGTAAACATCAAGTGCATACAACTTTGTTACTGGTTTTTCTGTTCAATCGCGGAAAGGTTAGATCTGTCATTTTTGACATTTCAAGCTTACATCAATGCGATTATGTTTTTCTAGTTCTCTGTTTAAAATTGTGACGTAATTTTGTTGTTTTGCGGCCCTAGGGTAAACATACCTTTCATTCTAGCAAGACAAATAATTTAAAGGTAACTAATATTCACTGTCTGAGTGTTCTTAGTAATCGACATGAACATGCTTGCTTGATAAATGTACCTTAGACCCGGTTTTACATGCACGGAGTAACTATTCTAGGGACAAATTGGTGCTATACTTTGGCCGCGCTATGAAGGCGTCTGAGGTGACCCTTCGTTGGTCGGAATGGCCGCCCTCGTCAGACGTGATCTGATATTTTGTTACTTTACACTCACAGATGTTTACACTTCACTTGCTAACTATTGGTGCACTATCGGCTTCTATTTATAAATTAGTGGTTCTTAAAAGGTTACAGATAGCACCTCAGATGTCTTCATAGCGCGGCCAGACTTTATCTTTGTTCGATGCATATCATGCGTTATGCATCAATTTATCCCAAGAATAGTTATTCCGTTAATGTAAAATCGGTCTTAAGACGATCAAAATTAAATAGAATACATTTACTATGCGAGAAAATCTAATTGCATATGGTTTTTGTGATTTATTATGTCATTAATGTCGTGTTAAATTTGAAACGGGGTGACGAATCGTGAATCCAATAAACACGCCAGACGAGACGACCCATCCGAAAGCCGTCCGAGACATAACGCGTGAAATAAAATAAAATGACATTTAACCTCCCATTTCCGCGGCGGATTACATCTAAATATGTCGGGGCGTTTACGGCGGTTGTCCTCAACGAGACCCCAAAGCCTCGGCGCCCCGCACCGAATTTGTCAAGTGAGTACACGCAGGGGGTGAGTTTTACTGCTTCCCCTTTTTCACCCCGCGCCGCAGCAACAGGGCGCGAACGTCAATCATCAAATCATCAATCGGCGAATATCAATCGGAAGACGCAGGGGGTGAATGGGGCCCCGCATCGAAAACCAGAACATCTGTAAAACCGCCGTCGGTGCCCCCGGGGCGCGACACCCGAACCAGGCGATGAGATTGGTTTCTTATTAATGGGGGGTTGGAAGAGTGGCGTAGAAGAGGAAAGGGAGGGCGGCGGTGTGCGCCACTTTTCCTGTATATTTATGAAACCGATTTACGTATATATTTCTCAAATTGCCCCAAGTTGCCCCATCGCGAGCGGCGAGGCGGCCATGCCTCGAAATAAATATATATTAATAAAAGTTCGTCTTAAACAAAACGCATTAAATTTTATTACTCGCAACTTGGAGCTCTCGCAACTGTAGCTCATTAATTAAATTAGTCCCGCCCTAACTTTTTTCCAATCTAAATGGAAATTTCAGAACGTTTCGCGCCAGCACAAACCCGCCATTTCTTCAAATTCTATACAATAAAAAAAAAACGGATTGATTGGTCTGATGTAAATGTAAACTCAATTATTGTCAATAACGAAGAACACGAATATACATTTCATATTAAATTTAATTGAATAATTCACTAAGTTTTAACTACAAATAATTATTTAAATAAATATTATACTAACGCTACACAGACTGACAAATCTGGGCTGAAAGACCTCGGGTCGATAGCCATTTGACAGACTAACACACTAATCAAATTGTGAACAAACATAATTCTTACTTTTTCATGTATGTAAAAAGTCTGTCAATAAAGATATTGTATACAGGGTGTCCCCGAATGGTCTGTACAACGCTCTACCACATATTCTCTGAAACAAAATAAGACGATTTAACTAAACTTATCTCTATCCAAAAGTGGTTCCTAAGCCATCTACGAGGCCTCAAAGATATTTTTTTTTTTTCATTATTTTTCAAATATTTTTATTTTGGAATTAGGTAAGAAAACCTAATTTGGCACATTTAATTACATTGATACCATGCACTTTTTGCGATATGTTTCTTTATCCTACGTTTAAAGTAAGTGGTCAAACTAGGACCATCGACTTCTTAAGATACCTAAATATTTTTATTCAACAGGTCAAATCATAAGGAATACTTTTTTTCTGCAAGATCATTCAAGTTTACGTATTTTTTGTCTCTTATAAAATTATGCTATTTTCCGCACAAAAAAAATATTTTTATTTGTCAAAAAAAGTAATAAAATTATGAACAATATTTTGCTTCTCAAAACAATTAACAAAGTAGAAATAAAGATAGGTACCTAACAATAAACACAAATTTATTAGTTTCACAACAAATGTTCAAACTGATTGCCATTTTCAGCAATACAACAATTTACACGTCGGAAAAAATTAAAATGGACACGTTGTAAAACACCAACATTGTTTTTTTTTTGGTTTTCTTACCTAATTCCAAAATAAAAATATTTGAAAAATAATGAAAAAAATAATATCTTTGAGGCCTCGTAGATGGCTTAGGAACCACTTTTGGATAGAGATAAGTTTAGTTAAATCGTCTTATTTTGTTTCAGAGAATATGTGGTAGACCGTTGTACAGACCATTCGGGGACACCCAGTATATAAATATTATACAGTGCGCGCCTAAAGTATGGAATATATTCAGTAAAACCGAAATAAATTATTTTTGGAAAAAATCCTCGAATAGGTCGATTTTCTTTTATAAAAATACACATTTTTGCATGAAAGTCGATTTTCAGTCGTCATTTGTTTTTGAGTTATGACGTCCGCCATTTTGTTTTTAAATGGCAACCCCCTATTTTTGTTCTTTATTTTGAGAGATCTTTTCATTGTCGAACTGGCAGTATAAAAATATTGAAATCTTACATAAGACATTTTTCGAGTAAATGACAATTGAAGGTGAAAACTTGATATTTAGAGTTTTTGCAAAATAACCTTTTTCCAGCGCTTCTTTTTCCAAACAAAAATGATCTTGACCTTCCATATGATCATATAATACAATATGGTTTCAGCAAGACGGCGCACCCCCGCACTAGGCGCGTTTATTGAGAATTGCTTTACGAATAGATGGATTGGCAGATAAAGACCGATAGAGTAGCCCGCGAGAGAGATGAATGCGCAGAATTAGCCTGGAAAATATTCAAAATGTTCAAGAAGAATTTCTACATGTTCATAAATAAATTAGAAACAACCTTACATGTTGCAGAAAGCGTTAAATAAATTCAAAAAACGAAATATAGCCTGAATATATGAATATTCAACCTGTTCGTAACTCTGCAAGCAAAATTAAGTCTTACTAAGACTATAAACAAATAACTTATTGAAACAATTAGTAGTAGTTGTTTCAATAAGTAAGACTTAATTTGCTTGCAGAGTTACGAACAGATTGAATATTCATTTATTCAGGCTATATTTCGTTTTTTGAATTTATTCTACATGTTCGACAAACAAAAACAAAAAAAAACAAAAAAATGCCTATTGCGAGGATGCACCGTCTTGCTGAAACCATATTGTGTTATTGTATTATATGGAAGGTCAAGATCATTGGTGTTTGGAAATATTGCTACACAAGCGCTGGAACAAGGTCATTTTGCAAAAACTCTAAATATGAAGTTGTCACCTTCAATTGTCATTTACTCGAAAAATTTCTTATGTAAGATGGCAATATTTTTATACTGCCAGTTCGACAATAAAAAGATCTCTCAAAATTAACAACAAAAATAGAGGGTTGCCATTTAAAAACAAAATGGCGGACGTCATAACTCGGAAACAAATGACGACTGAAAATCGACTTTCATGCAAAAATGTGTATTTTTATAAAAGATAATCAACCTGTTCGAGGATTTTTTCAAAAATATTTTATTTCGGTTTTACTGAATATATTAATAAAAATAATTATATTTATTGATCACTCAAATTTACGGATTACAAAATTTACAGATTACCAAAAAAAAAAGACCGTTACAGTAAAAGGGGGTCAAAAGGAAAATGTTCAGATGAAACCCGAAGGTTTCTCTGGTCTACCACAAATTCCTATCAAATTAAAAATAAGTTAATATACATAAATTAATAAGCTTACAATTCCATACTTTAGGCGCGCACTGTATATGGTAATACGACAGTTAAATGCAAAATTACATTATCAAGTGTCTTCTCCTCCTCCGATAGTTTTTCCCATTTCATAGCCGCATTTTTAAACAAAAAACTTTTTTTTTTTAAATTTTCTTTAGTTTGTCACAGACCAATTTTCATCAAAGCATTAAAAGGGCCGAACATCATAGAAACATTACGTCATCTACGAAAAAAGTAGAAAAATTCGGCCTGTACCACAAATAAAGCTGCAAAATGGGAAATAAAATTCAAATTTTTCGGAAAAATCTGCTCAAATCAATTGTGATATGTGGTACGTTGCTGAGTGGAAGATCCGCTCGAGTCCTTAAGTTTCCACATATTTCTATTCCCGAATGTCCACACCGATACGAGAGTGTTCAATTTTTTTCTGTTTAGTCTCTTTAAATTAGACATTTTTAGGGAAATTTTACCCACAGCTTAGCGACTTGTATCCTCAGATGTATTTGGACTGTCTGAAGACTATTTTCACCTGGCGCACGCATGAAAAAGGGTGGTTTTGGAGTAATCACCTGGCATACATCAATTTTCGCGTTTTTTTGTGTTTTTTTTTGCATTTTTAGTGAAAACTGTGCAGTTTGGACAAAAATTACTTTTATTAAAAGATGTAGAGCGGAGAATTTCCAATCGATATGGGTCATTTGAATTTTCCTATAATTTCCCGTTTTTCCGCTAGAGGGCGCGGAAAATAAAGTATATAATTATGACTTCATTTTTGTTTGCCGAAACGATGCGTTTTGGTGAAAAATTACAAGATATCAAAGTTGTAGAACAAAAAATTTCGGATTGATATTGGCCATTTGGATTTTCCGATAGTAAGCGCATTTTACGCTAAGAGCGTTGAAAAATTTCGCAAATTGTGACGTTCTGCTAATTTTTTGGATTTTCAGCCAAAACTATGCATCTTCTGGAAAAATTATAAGAGACCAAAGTTGTAGAGGGGAAAATTTCCGATAGATATGGCTCATTTGAATTTTCCTATAATTTCCCGTTTTTTCGCTAGAGGGCGCGAAAAACAAAGTATTCTCGTATAATTATGACTTCATTTTTTTGCCGAAACGATGCATTTTGGTGAAAAATTACAAGAGATCAAAGTTGTAGAGCAAACAATTTCGAATTGATATTGGCCATTTGGATTTCCCGATAGTGAGCGCATTTTCCGCTAAAGAGCGTTGAAAAATTTCGCAAATTGTGACGTTCTGCTGATTTTTTGGTTTTTCAGCCAAAACTATGCATCTTCTGGAAAATTATAAGAGACCAAAGTTGTAGAGCGGAAAATTTCCGATAGATATAGGTCTTTCGACTTTTCCAAAAATGTGTGACAGTCCAAATACACCTAAGTTTACAGGTCGCTAAGCTGTGGGTAAAATTTCTCTAAAACGTCGATTTTTTATCTAATCTGAAGGGACTAGTTTGTTTATAAATCTGAACGTGATTACGTGCACTAGAAAGATGCGTTCCTGAGATGATTTTGATATTTGAGAGTGCATGCACCATAATCTTCCATTTTGCATGACGAAAATCCGAAATGCAAAATCTGTTAAAATTAACATTGGTAATCGTCAGGAAAACGAGAGAAATTGTCTTTGTAGGTTTCAGCTAGTATAAACAGCAAAACAGCTGTCAAATTAACATATATTTATAAGGGCCATAACCAATTTTACAAATCATCTACCGTTTACACCAAAATTTCACGATTTCGTGCAATACGTACATGCGATTGCATAACAATTTTGTTAACTCTGTGCGAAATAATTACTTAATATCCACAATTACCAAAAATACACACCGCCTGCGCTAATTAAAACATAAAATGTAAATTGCTAGGTGCATACCTTAATTATACGGCAACACAATAGATTCGGTTTCGATAGGAAGGCACCTGTTCTACGAAAACGTGCGTTTGTTCTTCTTTATTACGGTCAGAAAATAAAATTTGATCGAGTGCAGAAGAATCTTTTTTTTTATTGCGGCGTAATAATAATTTATGGGGCTGAAATTCACACGTTTTCTTCGTTGGGCGGAAGGAAGCGTTTTCGGCGGTAATTAGTACCTGTGTTTATCTGGATGATGTATTAATACTTCGCGTAGAAATTCATGTAAATAAGGTATAATAATAATAAGCATATTTCAGAAATAAAAAAAAACCTGTTTAGAATGTCAAAGGCTCTTCTATTTGTAAATAGTACATAAAGTTTAGTATATAGTTATAATAAAATAAGCAATCTGTTTCACTAAAGGTAAAAAAGAGGTAAAGAGGTAAACATGTTCATTTCGTATAACTTATTACTTAGGTATTATAAGTTTGTTGATAGTATTATATTTATTTTTTATTTTTATTTTCACTTTTATTTTTATCTTTATTTTTATTTTTATATAGAATCATCCTCTTCACTTTGTATTTTTCCTTTGTAATTAGGCTTCGGCCTGTTAAGGAAATAAATATTATTATTATTATTATTATTATTATTTTAGAAATATCATTTTTTCTTGAGAACTAAAAGAAATAAGTGTATATACGTTCCTATAGACAATGTTGCTATGTAAACGAGGAATCCAAAAATATAATAATATACAGGGTGTATTTGAAATAACGAACAGGCATTTAAGGGCAAAATATTTGTGAACCCATTTCCGTCAAAATTTATTCGAAAAAAAAATTGAATTTTTCCTAATTTTTCGAGGATTTTTAAACATTTTGAGAACCGATGCTTTTCTCATTTAATTAGGTCTGCATGGAATGTGTCTTTGTTTATTTAAAACGCGAGATACGATTTCTTGCCTCCGAAATTTGAAGTGTTATCGCAACGTTTTTTTTTGTAAAAGATAAACAGTTCTCAAGTTCATTGACGCTTAAAGAGCACTCAGATATTTCCTACGCGTTTGTTATAATTCGATATCTAAAGCCGATGCCGTTTAAAAATTAGGGCACATTACCACTGCCCCCAAACATGTTGCCTATTTTCACTCATTAACTTTAATAATTAATTGCGAGCTTTTTCTTACAGTTATAAACAAAATAATTGCGAATATTGTTTAAAAATATTATAATCTCTTTGTGGTTACGAGCCTGTTCGTTATTTCAAATACACCCTGTATAGGGTGCTCTGTTTAAAATAACAAACATACGTTCCTATAAATTATGTTGCAATGTAAACGAAGAATCCAAAAATATAATAATATATAGTGCGTTTAAAATAACAAATTTGGTGTTACTTCCAGTGGAATCTGAAGTGATATAAAGTTGCTAATATTTCACGGAGAACTGATCTAACCGTGTGAAGAGGATTTTTTTCAAGTTTTTAGTAAAACGGCAACCACGTAAACTTTTAACCCTTTGCATTCGGGCGGCGCCGCTACGGCGCCCAGGCGGATTGGTGCGTCCACTCGAGCGGCGCTGCTACGGCGTCAGGGAGGTGTGATGCATCCCAACCTCACCTAACCTAACTTTACCCAACTCTACCTGACCTAACCCAACCTTACCCAACCCTACCTGACCTGACCCAATGATTTTCAAGTACCTGTAACTCGTCTCGAGCGAACCAGCAACTCGTCCCGAGCGAAAAATGCCTCGAGTGCAAAGGGTTAATGAACGGTTTAACGTATACACCCTGTATACTTTAAAGAAGATAACAATGATGAAAATGAAATTGTTGCAAAAAAATCATTAATTTTCTGTCATACTTCGTATATAATTTATCTATACCCTTCATTAACTGCGCGACAGAATTAATTGTACACAACCTGACATTTAATTATTAATTTGTTGTACCACTCATTAATTTTTGTTATGATTGCTTAGAAAATTAATTAGAAGCAAAATATATATTTATATATATACTTAGTAATGATCCCCGATCACACGGCGACATGAAAAAGGTAATTGTTTAATTAACCATTTGAATGCGCCTAATTAATTATTAATTAAGGGTATTCTTCGGGGTTGTACTAATTACCCATCATTTACCTGAATGTCCGTTACATTCATCACGACAGAAAATTGTCTCTTTGTGTGCGAGCGGGACAATACTTGCATTAACAAAATTATTGAAAATTAACATGCAACCGAAACATTCGATCGATTTTGAAGGTCTACCTTTCTGAGCAACAAGAGAAATTATAATATTAAAGAGCTGCAATCTAAGTTTAATGATTTCTTTTTTAATGAACTTTTGCTATCCAAAGAACTGCAATATATGTTTAGTGCAGGGTTCGGAAAATATCCGATATTTATATAAATATCAATATATCGGTTATTTATCGGATATATATCTGATATATATATATATATATATATATATATATATATATCAACTTCTTGATATTTATTCTTGGTCATTCATATAAATGTTTATATGACTTATTAATTATATAATGCACATACTTTATTTATATTATATTTATTTATTACAAACAAACACAGTTGCTTACAAGATTGTAAAAAATAACATTTAAAATGTCAAAATATTTGACATCAAATTGAAAATTTTTGAAATGAGGACTTTTTTGCTCTTCACTATGTTTTCAGGGATAAATTGAGGAATTTTTAAAGTGAGGACTTTTTCATTGTTTTTTTTTTGCTCACACTTACTTTTTCATTTTTAACAGAGTCGTGAGTCACTTCAAGAATCGACTCTTTCCGACAAAAAAGAGTCATTTCGCCCATCTCTAGTTTATATTAGAGCAAATGCTTAGTATTCATATTGCTGCAACTGGGAATATTTGAGAAACGGAGGAATTTTTTGGTATTGTGTGTTTTATAAATATCCATGATATATAATATCATCAAATATATATCACGATATATTTTATGATATATATCGTGATATATATCAGATGATATATATCGTCCGAACCATGGTTCAGTGCTTTCCTTAAATGACCTTTTGATATCAAAAAATTGACTATTCTACTGCCTGCAGTTATAATATACAAGAACTGCAAAATCCGCATATTGGAAAGAAGTCGTTTCGTATTTTTTTTAAATGACCTTTTAATATCAAAATTAAACGTTTTTTTCTACAGCTTGTAATTCTTAAATTTATTAAAATATATTTCATAATACAAATTCCAGGAGTAAAGCCAGTAGTTATTCTGTAGAAAGGTAAATATGTGCATTTTTTATTTACTCTAACTTATTTGGTGGGGCCGCGGTGGCGTAGTGAGTAGAGCTCCTGCTCACGGGCCTCGTGGTCGTGGGTTCGAATCCCATCCGTGCGGTCACTTTTTCGGAACGAAGAATTGGCCGTGAGGGTCCATGGAAGTCCAGTGTATGTCCCCCCTCCCTCTCCCATGCATTACATAATATCTAATTGAGAATCAATTGATTATATAATAAATAATTAGAAATGAATAAATACAGTTAATTAAAAAAAAATTATTTGGTAAAAAATCTTGCTTGTCGATGTGTTTAAAGTTATATTTATCCAGTCCAATTGTTGCTGGTAGGACATTTTTACTCTTGACACAAATTTGCTATTTTTAACGACATCGGAGGTGTTTTGTTTGTTCTAGACATTTTTACTTCGTTTATCTTACACTGCGCGAAAGTTCGATTTTCGGGCTTTATTGGGACGCGAAAGTATACATTTGTGCGGCGAGACCGACAAAACCCAGAAAAAGGCTTGGTAGTAAGTTCAGTGGTTAATGGCAACAGATGGCGCATTCGTCGTACTTAACAGATGTCAAGGTTATAAATTATTTTTAACACATACTTTCTTTGGTTGTCTCTTAATTGACATTCACGAAAGAAGTCTGGCGCCCAACAATAAGTCCATTAAGAGAGTAGTCCTCAGATTTACAATAATCAAGGCTTAGGAACACTCTTAAGGGATTACGGTAAATTGTATTTGTTTTGTTTGGCTTTTTGCAATCCTCGAAGTGTCTAGAATGTGCCCCTAAAACGAATTAGTTTTGTGGAAAATCGCAGTATAAATCTGTAGCTGCATCGGCTTACGTCAAAGGGATTCTTAACTATAATCCGTACGATAAAATTATTGTGAAGAAGAAAACATACGTGAAGAAACGAATAGAAATTCGACTGCGCGCCATGAAAAGGAATATAAAAGGCGTAGGAGGAAAAGGTGCTGGAAAATTGCTAATCAAGGATTTAACTCTATTTATGGTCTGGTAATAAGAAGACAGCCCTATTCACCTGAAGAAATGATAAATCAACCTGGGCAAAGTCTAAACATAAATCTTTAACTGGTGAAAAGGCAAAACTCGAGGATCATCCCGAAGAAGAAAATAGATGTGCGACTGGTGCATTGAGGAAGCTCGCCATACTCTAGCCTCTTATCGCCATAAGCCTGCTCTTGCTCCTGAAGTAAAAAAAAACTATCAACTCTGTTTACAAGTAAGGCACTTTCAGAAGACGATTTGTTGGACTGGTGCACCGTAAATACGCAAAACAACGACGAAAGTTTGAACTCGTGCGTCTGGCGTTTCGCTTCTAAACGACTTCACTGCGGCGCTAAAACCGTTGAGCTTCTTCAACGAAGGTTTCAGTGCACTCCAGAGATTACAATATCTCCAATACGCTTGTAGATTTCCGTTCCTCCAGTAGTTAGAGGTGGTGTAGTCGTGGGCGGAGGGGAGCCAGTTGCTCCGGCTACTTCTGCATAGCTTGGTTAACTCTTCGAAGTTGTTCTGGTGATACAGGGCGGACATGCAGATTAATGCAGATGGCAGCTACTCCAGTTGGTCGGGCGCAGTCCTTGGCTGCTTGAGATCCAGCACATTTTACACATGCCTGGGGCATCATGCAGAATCTTTGCGTGTAACCTCATTGTTGGCAGCAGTGACACTGTGTGGCTCAACGCTTATCTCAGATTCCATTTTGAGGATCTTGTTGCTGATCGGACCTCTGCGACGACCTCGTCATGCGGGTAATGGAAATGACGGGGAAATACTGCGCCTCGAGTACCTCGCGTATTTCATCTTCTCGATGTTGGTCGGTACTCCACATAGCACGACCTTCAGGCAGTGGTGTATTGGAGGGGGGACGTGGGGGAACGACGTTCCGTCACCTTTTTATAGAAACGGAACGCGTTTGTGTTTGTTAATATTTTGTATAGTAAGAGTAAAAAAAAAATTAAAAAGCTTACAAGTAAAACAATAGTTTGCCTAAAATAAGATGATCTCCGAAAAACTTTCAACAAGCTGCTTGTGGAAAGTCGCGGACTATTTTTTTGCTCTCACCATGTGTTCCCTTACTTCTTTGCTCTCGCCATGCGTTCCCTTACTTTTTTACCACTGCCTTCAGGGACTTGGTAAGTGAAGTACTTGATGTCCTGCAAGTCACAGAACGCTGTCATCGTCTGTGGGGCTGGTGGTTTGGACCCGGAGTCCATCTGCAGTGTGTCCGGCGTGTAGGTGCTTCACGCCATTGTCCACCAGCGTTTGCTCACTAATGTGAGCGTTTTTCTGGAGGAAAATTGGTGGTGTCCGCGAGGCCTTGACGGTGGGGTTCGCCACCTGAGGTGAAGGTGGACATGTAGCTGGCGGTATGGCGGTGGTCGGCGATGAGGAATGGAGGAAAAATGTGCTTTCGCAGGTGCCACAGCTGGCAGAATCAATTGAAATTACTTCGTGGATCTTTGAAATTAGAATTCTTCGTCCTTTTCCCCTTCCTAGAGGATTTCGACGGGAGCGGGCTTTGGGCCCTTCCTGATGGTATCCTGTCAACTGGATGATCTTATTCCAAAGTTCGTCATTTTCATTCCCAAGTTCCGCGATTAAGCAATGCTGAGATTGTTAAGAATACCTTGAGGCATCGGAACTGCTACCGAGCAGCTTGTCGAAGATCCTTGCGACATCATCGTACTCCTTTATTATCTGGAGTAACGGTAAGGACTGCTTGCTGAGAACTATTGATTGGTACATCTGTACCGTGGCATCACTCAGATTCTACTTCAGATTTCCCGTTGTGTCCTCAGCAGCGAGCGAGCATATCAGGATGGAAGAAATAGAGGAAAAAGTACCAAGATCAAATATTTGAAGTACAGGAGGGTTTATTACATGCTCCTGAAATACTTGATCACAAAATAATATAGCGGAAATCTTTAACCGCCTTTTTCAGAAATCGTGTTTTTAAATTGGCGGTGACGGATAGTGATCGCAATAATTCACTTACAGATTTGGTATTTAAACCCTTTAAAGACAATCCTTTTTATTAGATGCTGAACTATAAAAATAAATAAAAAGATTTACTTCGGTAACTTCAAACACTAAAAAAATTCTGGAAAAGTGATGTTTTTTAAGTAGACGCCATTTTTATTTTTTTAATATTAGAAACGCCAAATTGGCGGAATCTATTGCCTGAATGTTGTACTAAACCCAATCTGAGTGGCATATTCAACGACAGATATAGGAATATGCCAATTTGCCATCGTTGAATTGAAGTTTTTATATATTTTTTTTTTGTTAGTATTTCTTAAATATATTGATCTATTTTACTTTCGGGTTTTTCGAGCTTCATATAGATTAGTTATCTTGCTCCCTCTAACAGAAATCCTGCGTACGCCCATGGTTATGATTCTTCAACATCCCCTTTTTTGACCGATTTCGAGGTTATTTTCGATCTCGTACTTCCGAATTGTTAATTGCATTATTTGCAATAATCCACAGTAACGTTTTAATGGACAAACAATCTGGTGAGCATCTGCACACCTTATCATGAGCGTGTTACAATCGACCAATCCCATTGCACCATTCTTCATTTTCGGATTAATTTCGAGGTATTTTCCGTTTTTTTTACTTTTGAATTGTCACTTGAATACATTCATTTCAATAACAGTACATTACGCCGAGTTATCTCACTTATCACACATTTATTTCATTTATCAAAATGTCAAATTGTCACAATGGCGTCGCTAATTTTAAATACTTCGATTGATAATTTGTTCCTCTCTTTCTGCTTACAACATTTAATTAAGCCAAGCGACGGATCGGTCCATTTAATTGTGATAAGGATGGAAATTAATTGGCGCAATTGCTGGAATTTGTTTTTCGCACGAAACCAAAATTTAATAGATCAATAAATTAATTGAGTCGCGACAGAAAAGACGGAGTCAATAACCTCGGTGTTTGTACGTATGTGCATATCCGCTACTCTATAAACAATAACGCATAAATTTTTATGGAATTCAATCAATGTCCAAGGAGACAATTATATTCATTTTTAATTTCTGGAAATTATCAATATATACCTGGTGTCCAAGTCAACTGGTTTTCGGTGAATGTTTCAAAATATTCGTTGGACAAATAAAAAAAGTTATGTAACTATTGTGTGAAAAAATCAAAACTTTAACGGACCTATTTTATGGGGATTGTTTTAATCAGCAGTGATCAAAATTAATTGACTATTATACACTGTGTACATAAAGTAAGGAATAAATTCGATTAAAATTCAGGGCATTTTCTTTCAGAAAAATGCCCGGACACGTGTATTATTATTTTTTAACGCGCATTTTTTGAGATAAAATTCAAATGTACAGCGTATCCTAAAATCGAGATACGACCCCTAAGTTAAAATTTTCAAATGTGAACCCCCTTTTTTTGTTGCATTTATGGATTCTATGTAAAATTCTGAGTATTTTTCATGTAGCATACCTCATGTCGATATTCATTTGTTTTCGAAGAAATGGCGTTCAAAAATGTACAACTACTATTTTATTTCCGATAAAAGGTAACATGGTTTCATCGAAACATTGGAATTAATAAACAAAATCATTATTTACTTAATGAAATGATTTTTCCTTATTAATTTCAATGTTTCGATGAAACCATGTTATCTTTTACCAGAAATAAAATAGTAGTTATACTTTTTTAAACGCCATTTCTTCGAAAACAGCTGAATATCGATATGGGGTATGCTACATGAAAAATACTCAGAATTTTACGTAGAATACATAAATGCAACAAAAAATGGGGGTTCACATTTGAAAATGTTAACTTAGGGGTCGTATCTCAATTTTGGGACACCCTGTACATTTGAATTTTATGTCAAAAAATGTGCGTTAAAAAATAATAATACACGTGTCCGAGCATTTTTCTGAGAGAAAATGCCCTGAATTTTAATCGAATTTATTCCTTACTTTATGTACACAGTGTATACACTGGCTTTGAAGACAGGGGCGGCTCGTTATGTAGAGCCAACGAGCCATGGCACAATCTCTAATTTCAAGCTCAACAAGGATTTTTAAATAATCCTAAAATCACTTTTTGTCTTTATTTGATTTATTTTATGGTTCTGTAAAGGTTTTCAATTTCAGTTATCGTTTCTTTAATGAGTTATAACTGTTTGTTGTTAAACAAGCATTTTTTAATTGCGTTCAAAATTGAGCATTTTCAAAAATAAATAAAAAATATTAAAAATTATTTAAAAATTCTGAAATAATTCTACACAACTCCCAAATTATTATATTTTAAGATTATAATCAACTTCTTAAATTCCAACAATGTTTTAACGAGTTATAACTGTTTGTTGTTAAAGAAGCATTTTTTAATTGCGTTCAAAATTGAGCATTTTCTAAAATAAATAAAAAATATTAAAAATGATTTAAAAATTCTGAAATAATTCTATACAACTCCCAAATTATTATATTTTAAGAATATAATCATCTTGTTAAATTCCAACAATGTTTTAACGAGTTATAACTGTTTGTTGTTAAACAAGCATTTTTTTAATTACGTTCAAAATTGAGCATTTTCAAAAATAAATAAATAATATTGAAAATTATTTAAAAATTCTAAAATAATTCTATACAACTCCCAAATTATTATATTTTAAGAATATAATACTTGTTAAATTCCAACAATGTTTTAACGAGTTATAACTGTTTGTTGTTAAACAAGCATTTTTTAATTGCGTTCAAAATTGAGCATTTTCAAAAATAAATAAAAAATATTCAAAATTATTTAAAAATTCTGAAATAATTCTACACAACTGTCAAATTATTATATTTTAAGAATATAATCAACTTCTTAAATTCCAACAATGTTTTAACGAGTTATAACTGTTTGATGTTAAAAAAGCATTTTTTAATTGCGTTCAAAATTGAGCATTTTCAAAAATATATAAAAAAATAATAGAAACTGTTTAAAAATTCTGAAATAATTCTATACAACTCCCAAATAATTATATTTTAAGAATATAATCAACTTGTTAAATTCCAACAATGTTTTAACGAGTTATAACTGTTTGTTGTTAAACAAGCATTTTTTAATTGAGTTCAAAATTGAGCATTTTCAAAAATAAATAAAAAATATTTAAAATTATTTAAAAATTCTGAAATAATTCTACACAACTCTCAAATTATTATATTTTAAGAATATAATCAACTTCTTTAATTCCAACAATGTTTTAATGAGTTATAACTGTTCGTTGCAAAACAAGCATTTTTTAATTGCGTTCAAAATTGAGCATTTTCAAAAATAAATAAATAATATTGAAAATTATTTAAAAATTCTAAAATAATTCTATACAACTCCCAAATTATTATATTTTAAGAATATAATCAACTTCTTAAATTCCAACAATGTTTTAATGAGTTATAACTGTTTGTTGTTAAAGAAGCATTTTTAAATTGCGTTCTAAATTGAGCATTTTCTAGAATAAATAAAAAAAATAGTAGAAATTGTTTAAAAATTCTGAAATCATTCTACACAACTCCCACATTATTATATTTTAAGAATATAATCATCTTCTTAAATTGCAACCATTTTTTAATGGGTTATAACTGTTCGTTGTTAAACAAGCATTTTTTAATTACTTTAAAATTTGAGCATTTTCTAAAATAAATAAATTATATTAAAAATTCTAAAATAATTCTATACAATTCCTTAATTATTATGTTTTAAGAATATAATCAACTTCTTAAATTCCAACATTTGTTTAATGAGTTATAACTGTTTGTTGTTAAATAAGTATTTTTAATTGCGTTCAAAATTGAGCATTTTCTAAAATAAATAAAAAAATAGTAGAAATTGTTTAAAAATTCTGAAATAATTCTACACTACTCCCACATTGTTATATTTTAAGAATATAATCATGTTCTTAAATTGCAACAATTTTTTAATGGGTTATAACTGTTTGTTATCAAACAAGCACTGTTTAATTACTTTAAAAAAAAATTAAAAATTCTAAAATAATTCTATACAACTCCTTAATTATTATATTTTAAGAATATAAGCAACTTCTTCATTTCCAATAATTTTTTTATATGTTATAACCAGGGGTGGCTCGTTATAACCAGGGGCGGCTCGTAGTTTGAAGCTCAGCAAGAATTTTTAATTAATTCTTAAAACACTATTTCGTCAGTTACTTTGGTCTAGGAAGATAAATCGTTGTTTCTTCAAAAAAGGAGGGGGTATAAGTGGCTCTACCATCAACATGTTCCACGAGCCGCCACTGACTGTGATTGTACAGCATGAAAATTAATCTTTAGAGACAATTAAAAATGTTATTTTTAAAATGTATAAGTGAGCATAAATCAAGAATTCAAGAAGGAATGCACAGAGTAACATGTGACGTTAATAAATATAAATCACCGAAAATAAACAGGGTCTGAAATTACATAAGACGTCCCCGAATATAAAATATTGCATTATCCCTCAGGACCAACGTTCTCGGTTCCGGACGCGCCTCAGCCCCGTCCCTTTCCTCGCCTCTTCGTGGCGATCCTTTCAGATTAATTAATTACGAATTTATCGCCACAAACATATCCATTAAGGCCGATCGCGAAAAGTCACCCGTTCAAAACGCAATTTCATTATTTATCGTGCGCGAAATGTCATACGCGTGCCAGTTGTGTCTTAATTTATTTTATTTATTAAAAACTTGGACGAAATTTATCACCGGTGTCTGGTTAGATATATTGGATTCTTAAGACTATCTTTAGATCTGGAACTTGTTGTTTACCAAACTTAATGCCAATGCGTTGATAGCATTAAGATACGTCAAAATAACTTGGTGGGATTCATGTCTTCAAAATGTTGCAAAAACTAATATCGAAGCAAAATTATAAAATTTAAGTTTTGAAATAAATGAAATTACAAATAATCGGTTGCGGTAAAATAAGCAATTCCAATACATACATCGTCCATTGTCACCAAATTTCAAAAAAAAAATTTTTAAATTAAATTAAAAATAGTTCTTTTTTTGTCAAGTAGCGAACTTAAGCGCCAAAGTGTATCGTCAAAAAAAAAGCGCAAGGATTGTAAAGGACCCAAATGTTAGTAGATTATATAAACCGGTTCTAAAACAGGAAGTGATCCCGAAAATGGCAATACCGTACGCGAAAATCTGGTGGCGGGAAATTCAAATCTGGGGAATTTTAATTTAAAATAGCTACCAACTGCCAAAATTTAATTATAAGCCAGCCGCCGCTCCAGTTGCTAAGAAGGAGAAGAAACCAGCACCATCCAAGGCGCCGGCAGCCAAACCACCAGCGAAAAAGTAAGGTGTGACACAGTTTGAATTGTGGTATCAGTCAAATTTGGGGAATTATCATGGCGGGAACTTCAAATTCGACTCAAAACCTTAAAAATGCGGAGGATAGGTGGTGGGAAATTCAAATCTGGATGAACTTCATAGCGCAAAATTTAAATCTGGGGAACTAAAAAAAATATACATTTGAAATTAACCAACAGCAATTAACGTCATATATTATAGATTTAATTCTTGAGCATAGAAATTTATCCAATCAATCGTGCGCAAAAATTGCGTATGCAGTTTCCTACATTAATACAGCAGTCTGCAGTTTACACGTCAGACAGATTAAAATTATTAATAAAGAAAACGTGATTAATGCAGGAGTGATTGATTATCGAGCAGATGATTGCGAAATACAATTTATTAATAGAAACTAATTTACTGCGCACGGCGTACCTGCATACACGCATTCGCCAAAAAAAAAAACACGAAAATAAAATTACAATACATTCGTTAAGAGAATGAGGCAATAAAGTTGGACCAACGAGCTGCAGCGGGATTGTGCAGGTGCGGGCCCACAGGTGGCAGCACCGACTGTGATCCGTCGGCGAGAGAGGGAGCGAGAGGGATAGGAGACGACGACGGGACCGGAGTGGGCCTGTGCGAAAACTAATCACATGCATGGATGCCAAATATATATTTAGAAATGAAATTGACCTTATTTAGTCACGGCCCCGCAGCGGCCTGTCGAATTCATAATGGCTTTTTCAATTTATATACAATCGGAAGGGACCACACCAACTCAAGAAACGGAATCGAAACAAAAGAAACACAGAAATGAATGCAGACAATGAGGCAAACGTTGATATTCAAATGTTGCTATTTAATTTGGTCGGTTGGGAGTTGTGGGGCGCATTTTTTGTTTGCAGGATTTCAGTAAGAAAAAAAAACTTTAGAATTAACATCCAGGAAATGCACCCCTGAATGTATATTTCCATCTGAAATTGTCTATTTTTGGCAACTTAGAAGAACGGATGATTCCCAAAAATTAAAATCATCAGTATTATACAAACAAAGGGTTGTGGCAGATGACCTAGTTGACAACGCTATAAAAAAAATCATCAGCATTGGAATAGGGTTCGGGGATAGGGCACAAAGAACAAGATCAGAAATGAATTGCAAAATAAAAAAAAAACTCTGATAGATTATTTTCAACTGCTAACTGATAGAGTGCCTCAAAGCTAAAGCTAAGCTGAAGATCTTTTAATCGTAATCTTAGAAGTTAAAAAAACTAAAACAGAAAACCCTTACTTGTTGCAGATGTTTGATTACAGTTAACCATTTCGCGCCCATGCTGCTTTGATTGGGTTATAGTATAATCCCAGGTTTATTGAAAATATACTCTTTTGTTGTTGTTTCGGTTTTCTGCGTAATATTATTCCACCATCTTAAACTCATTTATGCAAAAAAATATTTAAAAATACATCCCATAGATGGCGCTAAAGCGGTATTTTTTTTTGTAAAATATTTTTTTTTTGCTTGTCGCCGTATGTGGTGACCTGGGCGTGAAGGGGTTAATACGAGAATATTATGCGATTCATAACAATGAAGTTTTCGGTGACGAGCCGCACCAGTTATTTTAATATTTTACCACAAGTAACTTATTATGTTAAATTCCTTCAATGTATATCATCAGCGACGGTTCGCGGGACTTTTTCTGGTACGGTCGAGGAACAAGAGGTGGTAATACAGATAGGTGCGGTCACTGAAACTGACCCTACCTATCTGTATTACCACCTCTTGTTCCTCGGCCGTACCAGAAAAAACCCCGCGAACCGTCACTGATTATCATTAACTTTAAAATAAGACATTATTTAAAAACTTTCTTCATAGGTTTTGAGATGTTGAGAAATGTAATCTCAAACTACTTAATCTAGTTTTACTCACACGACTAATGAAATCTTGAAATGTCAATTTCTTCCAGGGCTAAAAAAATATATATGAAATCTCCATATTATAGGCGACTACTTTACGTTGACAAATTGCTTCTTTAATTTTGTATATTTTCTGTTTTAGTCAAAGCAAGGCTCAAAATTTTGTAATACACTCGGCGTCAACTCGAAAAATCGCGAAAAAACTCGATTTTTCAAACCGTCGTAACTTAGTTTAATTTGGTCGAAAATCGATGAATCTTTCAGTTTGGGAAAGATTCAAGTTTTATCTTCAAGAATGTGTAGTTGATTTTGACCCCAAGTCCAATACACACCCCCGTAACAACGCGATGGAAAAAAATGTTTTTTTATGTAAAAAATTGTCCAACTTTGACAAGCTGTACCGTGCGCAAAAAAAATCAGCGGGAAATTTCACCACAATGGCAGAAAAATGTAATCAATTTCCTTCAAATGCCTTAAAAATTCGAGTGGTTTCGATGATTTGCAGCAAAGTTATGAATTTTTGAAAAAAAAATTACATTGAAAATGAAAACAAGTTGTAAAAATTTAACACTTTTTGTAGGAGTTTTCAGGGGGTCACGAAAGTCGAAAACTTCTTGGATCGCAAATTTCCATCGAGTTTCGTGCGAAATCCGCCTAGTTATGGCCAAAAAGGCGCAAAATTTTTTTTTTTTTCAAAACTGCATAACTTCGCGCCAAATCATCGCATCGACTTGAATTTTGGAGGAAATTGGAGGAATATGATTGAACTTTATTGCCATGCTGACCGATTGAGTCCGCACACGGTACAAGAAACCAAATTTGCACATTTAAACTTCAAAAACTTTTTTTTCCTTTAGGGGGTGGCAGGGGGTGGAATCGTTTTAGCAACAAAACAATTCACATGATGTTGAAGAGAAAATTTAAAACTGTTCAGACTGCAAAAGTTCATCAATTTTGGTGCAAAATTACTCAAGTTATGGCCAAAAAAGTGAAAAATATCTTCTTTTTTTCAAAAATTCAGAACTTTGCTCCAAATCATCGAAACGACTCGAATTTTTAAGGCATTTGAGGGAAATTGATTAAATTTTTCTGCCATTGTGGTGAAATTTCTCGCAGATTTTTCTTGAGCACGGTAGAGCTTGTCAAAGTTGGGCAATTTTTTTACATAAAAAAACATTTTTTTTCATCGCGTTGTTACGGGGGGTGGTTTGGACTACACATTCTTAAAGATAAAACTTTTGAATCTTTCCCAAACTGACAGATTAATCGATTTTCGACCAAATTGAACCAAGTTACGACGGTTTGAAAAATCGAGTTTTTTCGCGATTTTTCGAGTGGCGCTTTTTTTTGACTTCGAGTGTATATCGTGCACTTAGTTTTTAATATTATATCCACTTAGTTTCCTGAACTAAATTCTCCCTGCGCGGATCCGCTACTACTTCCTGCTGTAATACGTCAGTTGTAGCAGTGATGTCAAAAAAATAAGTTGATTCAAGATGAACTTTAAAATGTTAAACTAATTTCAGAAGATTATAACCATAAAGATTGTCAAAAATCAATCTCTGCTGAAATTAGTTCAACATTTCAAAGTTCATTTTGAATCAACTTATTTTTTATTGACATCATGCTACAACTGACATATTACAGCAGGAAGTAGTAGCGGATCCGCGCAGGGAGAATTTTTTTTTTTGCCTGAAAATTGCTTCAAAATGCAAGAATTTATTTAGATCGAATCTTCAAGAATTGATGTATCACATTTTGATAAAAAATTACTTTCAAAGCTTAAACACCAGAATATAAAATTGCATGTTTAAGCTTTAAAAGTAAAAAATGTGTATCAAAATGTGATCCATCAATTCTTGAAGATTCGGTCTAAATACATTCTTGCATGTTGTAGCAATTTTCAGCGGAGATTATTTTTTTACAATTATGATAATCGCCAAATGCAATTTCTTTTTCTACAATTAAAGTCTTGAGGGTGGCTCCGATATGCCAAAATTATGTTCATTCTAGATGAATTTAGAAATTTAGAAATTTTTATAAAAAAAACCTTTATTTGGCATAAACCTAACCTCCTACAACAACTCAAAAACTCAAAACTCAACCTCCAACAAATTTTTTATAATCCCAATGCAATTTTCCGCTTTACAGTTCAAAGTTATAAGAGCTGCTATTTTGCTTCAGCCCATAATAAATCAATATTTTTAGTGGAATCTTAAAATTAGGTTTATATCTTATTTAAGCGTAGATTAATCTGTTACAATTTTTATAATTAACGCCTGCAATTTTCATTTCTGCAGTTTAAGTTTAAAGGGTTGTCACTATGTTTCAGGCTGTGACATGTCAACTTTTGTAATGTGTCATCAATAATGATGTTTGATGGTTGATGCTGATGGCGAATCAGAAAACGAATGAAGCTTTGATGTCACGTGGCAGAAGAGGATCGTACTTCGTAGAAGAGGACAAGAGGTGATAAGGAGAGGACAAGAGGTGATAAGGAGAGGACAAGAGGACACATCGTCGCAGAAGAGGATCGTACTTCGTAGAAGAGGACAAGAGGTGATAAGGAGACGACAAGAGGAAACATCGTCGCAGAAGAGGAGCGTACTTCGTAGAAGAGGACAAGAGGTGATAAGGAAAGGACAAGAAGACACATCGTGGCAGAAGAGGATCGTACTTCGTAGAAGAGTACAAGAGGACACATCGTGGCAGAAGAGGATCGTATTTTGTAGAGGAGGACAAGAGGTGATAAGGAGAGGACAAGAGGACACATCATCGCAGAAGAGGATCTTACTTCGTAGAAGAGGACATGAGGTGATAAGGAGAGGACAAGAGGACACATCGTGGCAGTCAAAAATCGTACTTTGTAGAAGAGGACAAGAGGTGATAAGGAGAGGACACGAGGACATATCATGGCAGAAGAGAATCGTACTTCGTAGAAGAGGACAAGAGGTTATAAGGAAAGGACACGAGGACACATCGTGGCAGAAGAGGATCGTACTTCGTAGAAGAGGACAAGAGGTGATAAGAAGAGGACAAGAGGACACATAGTCCCAGAAGAGGATCGTACTTTAGAAGAGGACAAGAGGACACTGCGTTGCAGAAGAGTAGAAGATGATTTGAGAAGAGAAGGACGACAAGCAGAAGAGAAGAACGAACCGGGGCGCGCGCTTGTTTATTTGTATTTAATGTTCATTTTGATTTTTTACTGAATGGGGTGAAATAAATATGTGAATGTCTTGAGGATTGTGTTTTATTTTACTTATGTTTAATTTTAAGCGGGGACGATGTTAAGGGATGGAATAAAGTATTTAAAACAAAAAACAAGGAAAATTTATTTCTAAACCCATTTTAGTTGCGGGAAGCTAGTGTTAAGGTAGCTTTTAAGTTTAATAAGTTTGCTATACATTTTTGTACTGCAATCGATTCCTTCAAGAAACCCACTGGTGTTAGAAGTCACTCTTAGCCACAGCGATTTTCTTCCTCAATGATTGCACTCAATTTGCACTCGATTCTTTGAAAGATATTGGCGGCCTCCGTAAGTGACGAGGCTGATTTTGTTATGAAGCAAAACTGCAGGTGTTGCGTAGCAGAAAATCCTCATGTGCTTCAAGAAAAATCAATTCAAGAAAAAAGCCTTTGTGCCTGGCCTTGGAGATTAACCATTAGCCAACATCAATTTTTGTATATTGTATACATTAGAAATGAATATGAATAATGTAAGACGAATACAACAACCACGGACCCGAGCGAATATTTCTCGATCCGAAACATCTTTCGTCTGGGCGAGAAATCGAACCAACTTGTACTATGAGGCAGATGCAAACGCTCTTGACTACTATACCAACGGGCCGCCCAGAAAGGACTGTTTAGTGTTTTTTTTTTGTGTTGTCGGACCTTACTTTCTTTTTGAAAATGCGTTAACTGTAGATGGCAACCGTTAATTTATTTCTAAAAAACTGGATTTTGTTTTACCGTTTGGATTGCAGGATGGGGCCCATCCACTACCCGCCGAATACACTTTATCATAACCTACAGCCTACCATTTGCAGATTGAGCATAAATCTTTGGAAAAAGTTTTTTGAGGATTTTTCCTTAACTTGCGTTCCTTCGATTAACTTTGCTTCACGTCTTCGGATGTAATTACTTCAGCGCCTATCACAACTCTTTTATTATTTCTTATAATAGACACAAAGTTTGTTTTTAGTGTCTCTGAAAAAGGATTTTTTAATGTGACTGTATTTTGGATAATCAAAGGGTAGGGGGGGTACATTCCACCCTCCAAATGGAGGGGGGGGGGGTACATTCCACCCTCCAAACAGAAAAAAACTATTGGAAAATAGTGGAAAAACTATTAATGAAACATTGAAATGTAGGATTTTTGTTTATCTAAAATTAATTTATTTGTTAAACCCTATACTCGGCGCACCGAATCGGTGGTATGGTCACCTTGCGTTCACCCCTCGTCCTCGTGATAGTTCGTCGAGACGATATGAAAAGCCTGATTCACACTGCCTTGTCACATTTTAGTTCTGTGCTGGAAATATAACAGACACTTAAAACACAACACGAGATTATACAAATATTTTTTTTCTTTTAACTATTTACCACTTCCTATTTAATTGTAATTGAAAAAGACTGATTTATGAATATAACGAAATCACTACATTTCGGCTGCGTGACACGCACTTCACATGCGTTTGCATTGGCCAATCAGCGAAGATCACGACGGATTCGGCGCGCCGAGTATAGTGTTTGGATTGTAGGATATTGCCCACCTACCACCCGCCAATCACTTTATCATAACCTATAAATTACAAACTGTTGGATTTACTTACGTTTTTTTTTTCGAACCACTTGTGTTGCTGGAAATTTTATGACTACCGAGACGACGCCGACGTTTTTAGTTTGCTGCACTAGATGTCACACGATTTAACCACTTCGCTCCCATGCAGCTTTGATTGGGCTATAGGATAATCTTGAAAAAACCTTCTAAAAATATTCTATAGATGGCGCTAAAGATGTAATTTTTTTTTGTAAAATATTTTTGTTTTCATTTTATTGTTTGTCGCCACATGTGGCGACCTGAACGTGAGGAGATTAAAGGGCCTAAGTGCACATCTCTCAGTTGCTACTAGAAGTGTTAAAATGAGGTTCGGATATGTGGTTGATAATTCGCGTCGTCAGATTTGTAAGTCTATTTTGTAGACAGATGTGTCATAAATTGCTTGAATTTGGTGGTTCAAATTGTAATCTCATAAGCAGCAAAGAGTTAAAGTGGATATGGAGGGAGGTGGATGAGCTCTATCCCACCCTCCATACAGTAGATAATAATGGGTTTTTCAATAAGAACTTGACAACTTTTTTTTTTAAATATCTCACAAACCATTTGGGATATATCAAAACTTTTATTATTGGCTTAAAGTACAATCAATGAATTATGAATGGAACTCGACTTCTGTCATATGTCCACCAAGGGCACGATTGCAGCGGTCGATTCGTTGAAGCCAATTTTCGATGACTCGGCCACACAATTCGACGAAAATGGCCGCTACTTCTCGTTCGATGTTGGCTCTTAGGTCCTCTAACGCCGCCGGCTTGTTGGCATAGACCTTCGATTTAACGTAGTCCCACAGAAAAAAGTCTAGAGGTGTTAAATCACAAGATCTCGGCGGCCAATCGACAGGACCTCTTCTCTCACCGAACTTGGACTTTAATAAGTCGATTGTTTCTCCAGCTCCGTGGGATGTGGCACCGTCTTGCTGAAACCACATATCACTGATGTCCATCCCATACAATTCATTGAAGAAATAATGCTGCAACATGTGTCTGTAGCGTTCACCATTGACTGTAACGAGACGGTCATTTTCATCAACGAAGAAAAATGGCCCAATGACGCCACCGGCATGGAAAGCGCACCATACAGTCACTTTTTGTGGATTAAGTGATGTTTCATGAAGCACTCCAATAACGCATGTTTTGTTTGTTGACGAAGTAATTCAACCAAAAATGCGCTTCATCACTGAAGATGATTTTGCGATGAAAGTCGTCATTTTCGGCTAACATCTCTAGAGCCCATTCTGAGAACGTGCGTCGCTTCATATGGTCAAGTGGCTTTAGTTCTTGAGTTAACTTGATCTTGTAAGGGTGCAGGCCAAGATTCTTCGTCAAAATACGTCATAGTGTGGTCTGACTGATGCCCAATTCTTGAGAACGCAGTGGAATCGACTGATTTGGATCGTTTGCGATGGACGCTTCAACGGCAGCAATATTCTCGGCGCTGCGACCGCTGCGTTGTCTCACTGGCACGGGAACATTCAACAGTGAATATGTTGACTCAAATTTTCTCACCAAATTGTGAACTGCTTGTCTACTCGGGAGAGAATGACGACCCAAAAATGGCGTAAGCGCTCTTAAAGTTGCATTAATTTTTAATTACTTGTAAACGTTCTTCGTTCGTAAGTCTTTGCATCATGAAAATGTATGAGTTACTGCGTATTTAGACAGTGACAGCGCACTAATTTGTTTAAGGGTGCGTTGACAATAAGAAAACAAAAGTGTCAAGTTGCTATTGAAAAACCCTTTACATGAAGTTTTCGCAGATGGAAAACCACAAAAATAACATTGGCATGTTAACTTTCTATCTGTAATTATTTTATTTGTAGAAACCTTGGGGTTTGTTCTACTGGTTGGATTGTAGGATAAGGCCCACCCACCACTGTTCTGCTAGTTGGAACGCTTTTCATATCCAGAGTAGCATAACCTATACACCTCTGTTTTATTTAATATAATTTGTGCTATAATTCATGTGTAATATTGTAAATGTTACCAAACGCTAATACAAATAGTAGTAGTTGAAGTTAATACGGAGGATGGTGTGTGGGCCGTATCGCAACAAGATGGTCACTGCGCAACGCGCCTCGAGTGCTTGGTACAACTCTACCAATAAATAGGGATTTATTTATTAATTTGTGATGGCTAAGTTGATACGAAGGATGGTGTATAGGTCCTATTTCACCCTCCAAATAGTAGAACCTACACGAGGATCGAAAACTATTAAAGGAACATTGAAATGTAGGAATGGTGTGTTGGACCTATCGCAACAAGATGGCCACTACGCAACGCGCCTCGAGTGCTTGGTACAACTCTACCAATAAATAGGGATTTGTTGGTTATAACTAAGTTGATACGGAGGTTGGTGTATAGGCCTTATTTCACCCTCGAAATAGCAGAACCTACACGAGGATGGAAAGCTATTAAAAGAACATTGAAATATAGGATTTCTGTTCTTTTATCGAAAATTAATGCTAGAAATCTTATGATAACTAAGACGGCATTTTTAGTTAAATATGGAGGGAGGTAGATGGATTTTATCCTACCTTTTCAACAGTAGGTTATACATGAAGGTTTCACATGGAAAACTACAAAAATAACGTTAGAATGTTAACTTTCTGTTTAGTTTATTTTCGTAATTATTTTATTTATAGAAATCTACTAGTTGGATTATATGATAGTGCCCACCCACCACTGCTCTACTGGTTGGATTGTATGATAGGGCCCACCCACCACTAGTTGGACCACTTTTCATATCCAGTGGCATAGCATAAGCTGAATTATTTAAGTCCTATTTAACCTCACGCTCCAACTAACAAGTTGAACTTCAGGGCTTTAAATCCAGGGACTATATTACAACCAGCGGTGTTCCACAAGGATCCGTCCTGGGACCACTGCTTTTTAATATTTTCATAAATGATGTGGGGAACCATCTTAAATGTGACTATCAATTATATGCTGACGACCTTAATATCTATAGCAGGGTAAAGGAATTTTGTGACTGCACCATCCTTCAAAATGACCTTGACACGTTGTAATAGTATTTATTGGTGCTAACACATATGTTTACACAGGTCTTAAATAGAAAAAAATAAATTACACAAAGTTACTAAAAGTAAATAAGTACTGGCGCATAATCGTCAGTTCACGTAAAATTATGTGCTAAATATTCTTCCCATGAATAAAGCGAACTTAATTAGGAATGACTTAATTTTTATTTTGTTGTGCAACTGGAGTACTGAAAACGGTCTAAAGTTGAATATTAATAAATGCAAAATTCTATCGTTCTCCAGAAGTCTAAACCCTATTAGATTCGATTACAAGCTTGATGGAATGGTGCTGTCGCGTGTTTCTGAATTTTGTGACTTAGGTTTATTAATGAACTCCAAGCTTGACTTCGGTGACCACATAAGGAAAGTCTGCAACGACAGCTATAAAACTCTGGGATATCTGCTCCGCAATACCGGCATCAGACGGCTCTTATCAAATTCTTTGTGGCTTTCATTAGAAGCAAGCTAGAATACGGGTCTTTGATTTGGTTCCCTCATCAAAAAATCTACATTGACATGCTCGAAAAGGTGCAAAGGAAATTTTTAAAGATTCCATATTTTCGTAAATTTGGCACCTATCCTGAACAAGGGTTTCCTCATGAAAGACTTCTCTCGGAATTTAATTTCCCTTCTCTTCATTATCGGCGAATCATTTTACAATTGACATTTATTTTCAAATTGCTTAACGGATTTGATCAATTAAAACACTTGGTTTTGTTTCACTGATTTTATTTTTCTCTCCGACTAGTTTCGACCTTAGGTCATTCTCAAGGAATGCTTAACGGATATTCTAACGATCCGACTCTGTTATCTAAGTGTTCCTTTCATGTACCACGTATCTGCCCTAGGATGAATATCCTGTTCAATATCCCATTTTCAAACACCACTCACAGAGCCTAAGTTCCCTTTTATCAATATTTAGGTCTGCGAATTCGTATTGTAAAAATATTGATCTGTTCAATATTTCTCTTAAAGATCTAGTTAGGCAACTTGTACAAATCATTCGTGTTTAATGTATTATTATGTCTATTTTGCGCCATTACACATTATTTTTTAGTTCGCTTGGTCAATTTTCTCTATTTATAGTAAGAATTATTTTCTATTTTAAATTGTGTTAATTTGTAAAATTGTCCAGTAATTAATCTTTAGACTGTTGGATAATAAAGTTATTGTTATTATTATTATTATAAGCTATAAACCTCTGTTTTATTCAATATAATTCCTACAACGATTCATTTGTAATATTGAAAATGTTACCAAACGCCAATAAAAATAGTAGTAGTAGTTGGAGTTGGGCCGTATCTCAGCAAGTAGAACAGTACATACACGAGTATTTTTAGAGTAAAAAAAAAACATGAATAAACCATGGAAATGTTGACGTTTGATTTTCGAAAAAGAATTAATTTTTAACACAACAATTAACAATCGAACAATCGCCATTGTTCTTAAGCTAATAATGGTAAACATATTTATTATTTATCAGCCCGTATTTTTTACGATTTAATATAAACAATAATTCATTATTAAACAGTGTGTATTTTTCCCGTATAAACACATTAATCGAAGTTCTACAGTATTTACATTACAATTCATGAGTGATGTGCTATTTAATGGGTAATTCGGCTCTTTCTTCGTGTGATTCGATGAATAATTCGTATGACCGGACGTAAAAAGTGAAATTGAATAATCAATTTGTTAACGCCGCCGTTATCCATTATGGCGGACCAATTATTTTAATTGCGGCGACGTTGGCGAGGAATCGAACCCACTCTCCACGCCGGCTTAAGTCACCACCATTCACCAGCAGAACGGTGGGAGATTGCGAGAAGGCGATTGGCGGAAAAATCTCTCAATACATTTTAATTTTGTAATTGCAGTGTGAACATCCGCGAGCTGCCATTTTCTTTTTTAGTGGTTGTAAATAATTAGTGGTTGTGATTAGCAATAAATTAAAACTATACTTGCCAAGAGTATAAAATTTAAAACGCTTTTAATGGATATTTTTGGTCTAAAAATATTTTAATTGAAGGCAATGGTCGGACGAATATGAAACAGGAGTGCTTGGATTATTATATTTTTCGTCAGGCCAATTTTAGATGTGAAAGAGGTGTGCACGTTAATCGGGTAACTTAATTACGGCTAAAATGTTTATATTAGAGGATTGCAGGTAGAGGTAATAAAATTGGCCGGCCGTGGGGGCGGAAGCAAAAAGAGGTTTTTAATAGTGAGCGAAACGTGGAAACTTAAGTGGCCGTAAAAAATATTTCCCAGCGGGTTCTATCAAATATATGTGATCAATTATTGAAACACGCCGCAATATAAACTAAAAGCAATTACAATTTCGTTAACGGTAGGAAATACAGATCTATTGGGAGTAATATTGCAATGGATGGCCCTACGGATGGCTGTACGTATGGCCGTTGCAGGTATTTACATATGCGTTATAAAACGGCCTAAGAAATATACAATTTTAAACTGTATCATAACTTTTATGGCCCAAAGCGATGTGTATCGCTACCGCTTAATGGTGACTGACTATAAGATACATTATCCAACGATGGGACGTCTACTATAAAGGACAATCTACATGCATATAGATATTTATATCCGGACAGAAGTGTACTGGATATATACTTTATACTTGGGGATGATACTATTAAATATAAACGCACCGGAATGAGCTATCTAGACATCTCCCATTTGAAATGTGTATCGCGAGAAACTTCACCAAGATTCGGTCGTCGTAAAAATATACTGCACTCATCCAAAATATATTAGCGCGCTGGTGAGTACCGAGGGAAAATGAAGACACAAAAATTACAGCCGGATTAAATTAAATTCCGCCCTTTTCACACGCCAAGATTAATATTTATATATTTTATTTTATTAAATTAAATTTTACACGGAACTCACATTTCCCCCCGGCTCGGACCGCTCGCATATATCCCAATTAAAAACGCCCTCGTTTTCTTCTAAATATTTTACATAGATTTACTTTTGACTAATTACACACACCGACGCACCACCGGAATGAATTCATTCTCATCTAATTTAGCAAATAAATAATACTTCTGGTCCATGACCATGACAACATAGCAGGCTGGATCTTCCCATGGTGGCTTTGAGTTTTAACTTTAGCTTTACTTTCGGGGCAAGGGGGATTAACGAGGACTGAATTACTGAAGTTCGAAGATAATGTTTACAACTTAACGAAATAGTAGGTTCGAGGTCTTTTAATAAATATTTATTTTAGAAGAATTTTTCTTACCGAACAGCTAATAGGTAAGTAACCAGGAGCAGATTTCCAATTAGCATGAGTAATGAAAATTTTTGATAGAAACTATTCAATAAAGAGAAATTTTAGGTATTTCGATAAGAATCAGGTGGGTGCTGTGACTAACTTTTTATGGAACACAATTGTACAAATATTTATACAGTGCGAACGTTGGCTGTGTAACGCTTCAAAAAAAAATTCAGCGGCCAAAATCCTCCGATACGTCAACCTTATTTTTTGAACGCGCATCTTTTCTGATAGTTGTGTATTTTCCATACCCCCACCCTTTTGCATAATGACGTCATCGCCATTTTTTTTTATGGTAACTACCATATTTTTCCATGGAATCTGATTCTCCTTAAAATTCTACATACATCAATGCAGTTTGGTCTACAAAGCAGTTTGTAGTCCAAACTGCTTTGTAGCAAAGCGACTCTTTTTCATGATCCGCTTTACAAGGTCCTGATTCTGTTGAATAAATGATGTAAATATTATTTGAAAACGTAAAATGAAATATAGCTAAAAAAATTCGAAAATGTCCAATACACAAAGTGGAGAACTAAAAATTAGGTCCTCGCTTTCAAAATTTCCCCCAAATAAGAAAAAACAATCTTTTGGGCATCTTTCAAACCATGCATTTTGCACTCAAAAAGACCTTCATATTTTCAATCGTGTCACTTCACTGACACCTGTATTCTGGATCTAATTTTTAAGTTAGCCTGAAATAGTGAAGTCATATCATACTAGTAAAACAAACTCCACTTTTACTAATTATTTCATTTTTCTGCTGGCTCCTGCGAACCGGAGCACATTCGCTAGACTCTTCTTCAAGTTCTTTTCCTTCAATACAGACATCGACACTTAAATAACTATAAAACGAAGCATTTTCAGAAAAAATATATCCCATATAAAAGTTGGACGATTTGAAAACGGAAATATAATGGCGATTTGTATTTTGCATTTACTAGATTTTCAAGGCTATTTGTAGTCAAATTTGTTTTTACTAATAGCAAGCTACATTTATTCAGGCAAATTCGTGTTTGGGCAAAAAATAGGAAGTTTTGTTCGCAGTATTTTCTTGCTGGGCTAAAAACTTGGCCAAAAGTCGCAAACGTTATATTGGAGGATTTGATGGGAGAAATATAATAGCGATATATATTTTGCGTTTTCCTGAAAGTTTTAATGTCATTTGTGGTCAAATTTGTTTTTTTTTCTAATGGCAATCTGCATTTGTTTAAGCAAATTCGTGTTTTATGTAAAAAATGGTGATGTGGCCATCATGGTACTTTCTCCGATGGTATCATCATTTAAATTTACACTTTCATGGTTTATTTTCTATTTAAATCATATTTTAAATGTACACCGAGCGTTTTGTAGACTCGTTTAAAACGTCAAAATTATAAATTAATTCAAAAACTCAGTTTACTCAAAAACTAAAGAGATTTTGAAAAAACTTATTCTTTATAAGTTGTTCATTTTGGCATTCTCTACAATTATTATTAACATAAATTTGCTGTAACTATTATCGTTTCATAATTATAAACCAAAAATTAAAAAAAAGATACATTTTTTTTATCGAATAACAATGATTTTATGAAAAATGTTTTCAAACAAAATAATCTCATTTTTTTATTGTCTTCAATATTGGTTTAAATGTTTTTGTGATATTTTTCATATTTAAGAAAATTTTGGCAAAAAACAAAAAACAGTTAAGGTAAACACCCACTTCCGGTGCACGAAATTTTACCAAAAGCTTTTCAGTTCTTCGGATTATCAAATAAGACGTATGTTCAAAGTTTCATATCAATTGCTCCATTAGTTTTTGAGATACAGCGCGCACAGACACACACACAGACACATTTTTTTTTTCCAGAAATTGTTGGAATGGCATCTAGAGACCCCAAAACGTAAAAAAACACGTAAAAAAAATTAAAAAAAAAAATCACAATCACAATACTTTCTCGTACTTCGTAACGGAGAAAGTAAAAATAGGGTTTTCTAAGGATTTTCTTGCTAGGCCAAACATATGGCCAAAATAATTGAAAACGTTCTATAAAAGTTGGACGAGTTGAAGGGGGAAATGAGGAGTTGAACTGCAAAACTCAACTAAACCAATTTTGGGCCAAAATGAGCTTGGTATCGATTCTTACTGTCCAAACATAGATAAATCTAAATATGTGTGATTTACCTTTAAAACGCAACAAATCATATTTAAAAATGCGGCTAAACATTCATTTTTTTTAAGCAACAAATAGACTTCCTGAACGTTTTTCGCGGTTTCTGAACAAATTATAAACGTGGGTTTGTTGAGTTTTGCAGTTCAACTCCTCAAATATAATGACGACTTTTGAATTTACTTTTTCAAGGTCATTTGAGGTCAAATTTGTTTTTTCTAATGGCAACAAACACCTATTTAAGCAAATTTGTCTTTTAGGCAAAGAATAAGGAGGTTTTATTCGCAGCATTTACTTGCTAAAAACGTTATATAAAAGTTGGACGATTTGAAAGGGAAATATAATAGTGATATATTTTTTGCATCTGCCGGAAGTTTTCAAGGTCATTTGAGGTCATATTTGCTTTTAATAATGGCAACCTACATTTGTCTTACGCAAAAATTAAAGACAGTATGTCGATGCGAACACATTTTCTTGCTAGACCAAAAACGCAGCCTAAAGTCGAAAACATTTCATGAAAGTTGAAGATTTGAAGGGGGAAATATAATGGCGATACGTATTTTGCATTTACTGGAAGTTTTCAAGGTCATTTGAGGTTAAATACGTTTTTTTTTTCTCATGACAACCTACACTTATTTAAGCAAATTTATTCCCACAATTTTTTCGTACAAACCAAAACACTTTCACAAAAATAGCCAAAAGTCGAAAACGTAAAAATCACATCTCCATTATGAATTTGCAAAGTTATTAAGGTTAAGATTTAGGCTGGAATTAAGAAGTTATAAAAGTAAAAAAAATTAAACCGTTGCGCTATTGCGTTATAAATGCTGGCAGAGACTTTTGCATCTATTTACAAACCAAAACAGTTTAGTTCTTCAAAAAATTTCAACTAAGACAAAACTTATGAATTTTCAAATGTGTCGCTGCCGTGAGGTTAACATTTTAATTAGAATTCAAAAATTGTAAGAAAATTGAAACCGTTGCGCTATTGCATTACAAATGCTAACAGAGACTTTTGCATCTATTTACAAACCAAAACAGTTTAGTTCTTCAAAAAATTTCAACTAAGACAAAACTTATGAATTTTCAAATGTATCCCTGCGGTGGGGTTAATATTTTAGTTAGAATTCAAAAATTGTAAAAAAATTGAAACCGGTGCGCTATTGCATTACAAATGCTAGCAGATACTTTTGCATCTATTTACAAACCAAAACAGTTTAGTTCTCCAAAAAATTTCAACTTAGACAAAACTTATGAATTTTTAAATGTGTCCCTGCGGTGAGGTTAATATTTTAGTTATAATTCAAAAATTGTAAAAAAATTGAAACCGTTGCGCTATTGCATTACAAATACTAACAGAGACTTTTGCATCTATTTACAAACCAAAACAGTTTAGTTCTTCAAAAAATTTCAACTAAGACAAAACTTATGAATTTTCAAATGTGTCGCTGCGGTAAGGTTAACATTTTAGTTAGAATTCAGAAATTGTAAAAAAATTGAAACCGTTGCGCTATTGCGTTACATATGCTAAGAGAGACGTTTGCATCGATTTACAAACCAAAACAGTTTACTTCTTCAAAAAATTTCAACTTAAACAAAACTTATGAATTTTCAAATGTGTCGCTGCGGTAAGGTTAACATTTTAGTTAGAATTCAAAAATTGTAAAAAAATTGAAACCGTTGCGCCATTGCATTACAAATGCGAACAGAGACTTTTGCATCTATTTACAAACCAAAACAGTTTAGTTCTTCAAAAAATTTCAACTAAGACAAAACTTATGAATTTTCAAATGTGTCGCTGCCGTGAGGTTAACATTTTAATTAGAATTCAAAAATTGTAAGAAAATTGAAACCGTTGCGCTATTGCATTACAAATGCTAACAGAGACTTTTGCATCTATTTACAAACCAAAACAGTTTAGTTCTCCAAAAAATTTCAACTAAGACAAAACTTATGAATTTTCAAATGTGTCGCTGCGGTTAATCTAACATTTTATTTAGAATTCAAAAAATGTAAAAAAAATGAAACCGTTGCGCTATTGCGTTACAAATGCTAACAGAGATTTTTGCATCTATTTACAAACCAAAACAGTTTAGTTCTCCAAAAAATTTCAACAAAGACAAAACTTATGAATTTTCAAATGTGTCGCTGCGGTAAGGTAAACATTTTAGTTAGAATTCAAAAATTGTAAAAAAATTGAAACCGGTGCGCTATTGCATTACAAATGCTAGCAGATACTTTTGCATCTATTTACAAACCAAAACAGTTTAGTTCTCCAAAAAATTTCAACTTAGACAAAACTTATGAATTTTTAAATGTGTCCCTGCGGTGAGGTTAATATTTTAGTTATAATTCAAAAATTGTAAAAAAATTGAAACCGTTGCGCTATTGCATTACAAATACTAATAGAGACTTTTGCATCTATTTACAAACCAAAACAGTTTAGTTCTTCAAAAAATTTCAACTAAGACAAAACTTATGAATTTTCAAATGTATCCCTGCGGTGGGGTTAATATTTTAGTTAGAATTCAAAAATTGTAAAAAAATTGAAACCGTTGCGCTATTGCGTTACATATGCTAACAGAGACGTTTGCATCGATTTACAAACCAAAACAGTTTACTTCTTCAAAAAATTTCAACTTAAACAAAACTTATGAATTTTCAAATGTGTCGCTGCGGTTAATCTAACATTTTATTTAGAATTCAAAAATTGTAAAAAAATTGTAAAAAAATTGAAACCGTTGCGCCATTGCATTACAAATGCGAACAGAGACTTTTGCATCTATTTACAAACCAAAACACTTTAGTTCTCCAAAAAATTTCAACTACAGGAGGGCTTGCACTGACCTTGGGACCCCGTGGAAAATCCCTTGACTTGATCATCCCGTTTTTTATTATGTAAATATGTTTTTTCAATGTATTCATTTTATTACCTTCTTTATTTTTGGCATAGAAAACTGCTCCATTCCGCCAGACGGTCAGTGACCGCACGGATGGGATTCGAACGCACGACCACGAGGCCCGTGAGCAGGAGCTCTACTCACTAGGCCACCGCTACCCCTTATTACCTTCTTACCTTCATACTTTTATATCTTTTTTTAATTTAGCTCATTACATACCAGGAATCGCTAGTGGGCAACAATTGAAAATGAAACGTAAGGCCAGGGTCGTCTGAAACCTCGTCAAGGCTGTGACGCCCGCGACCCACGTCTTTTAAACCCTTCGGACATTTTGTACACGAAAATAGTAAGACATTTTTGAGAAGCATCAATACTAAACTAAATTTATACAATAAAAGCATTCCTATTATCTGCATTAATGTATTTGTACTTACGAAAACTGAATCCAATTTGCGGTCCGCAATGAACGGTTACATCTGAAAATAATAAAAGATATGAGCAGAAGAACATTAAAAAATGTATATGAAAATATGCGAATGAAAACATAATCAAACGTAAAGTAAATGCGATTTGGACGACCTTGCATAACCTTCAGCATGACCTTGTGTATGAAGTTGCCTAACGTTCAGGGGCGAAGTAGTCCGGGCGGGAGATTTAAAATCCAACCGTTCGATGTGTTGAAATCTCAATCGGTATAATATTCAGGGTGTGCGAATAAATAAAATGGCGCCAAATTTAAAATCGATATACAGGGTGTGAAAACAAATGTACTTAATAAATATACAGGCTGGACAAATAAAAAAAATATGTGTAGTCATCTTCAGCAGTATACTACAATTTTTTTTTAAATATTTACATGATTTATATTATAGATAACATTTAAAAAAATGCAAAAACTGTCGACCGGAAGTCAACATCCGGTGACTAAAATTCAAAATGGCGACCGGAAGTGCCATTTCCGGTGTTTCAAAATAGGGCTTCTTGGTACTCAAATGAAAGCTCTCGACGTCGGGATCATGAATCTAAAATAAAAACTCATAGTTGACCTGCTCCGATTGTTCAGAAAATTCTAGACATATGTATTTCATGTTTTTGCTGAAAAAAATGCGCAACTCAAAATACTAATCGACGTGTCCGAGCGTTTTGTCGAACACCCCCCCATTTATTTATTATGGAATTTATTCCGTTTGGCTGATACACACTGTAGATTGGTCGGTGGCCTCTTTACTTTCTTTCAACCAATAACTTTATATCAGCTTCGTTTGAAAGAACAATAATCAATTCCTTTAGTCGAAGACACTTTTTTTTATTAAAAAAAATATTTCCCTGAATAAATTTGGCACAAATTTTCACGCCTAGTTGATCGTTTTGTCTGAAATTACAGGATGGCCTTTTTGCTTCTATCGATTCCTTCCCCCTAATTACATTCTTGTTGCTAATTAAGGTCCAATTAAAACATTCTATTGAACGCGAATAATAAAATACGCAAACGGTGTAGCAGCGGGCGGAATATTTTATTGTTTCCGGAATTACAATTTAATTTATAAAGCGAGAAAAAATAGGAAAAGTCGATGGTAATTTCAAAATGAAATACTGCAGAAGCTAATAGCGGTCAATTTTTTTATGATCTTTACTCTTAGTTATTTTTAAGTATAAAATTATACAGTGCGCGGCTAAAGTATGGAATAAATTCAGTAAAACCGAAATAAAATATTTTTGGAAAAAATCCTCTAACAGCGATGAAAGAAGGTTCTAAATGTAGGGTCACCTTCAATTGCCAGTTACTCGAAAAATGTCTTGTGTAAGATGGCAATATTTTCGACACTGAAAGGATCTCTTAAAATCAAGAACAAAAATAGGGGGTTGTCATTGAAAAAAATAATGGATGACGTCATTACTCAAAAACAAATAAAGACTGAAAATCAACTGTCATGTAAACGTGTGTATTTTTATTAAAGAAAAATTATTGGCGTTGACGTAAAGTATGAAATAAAAGTAAACATTTATACAACAATATTGAAAGAATCGAACACTGTTGAAGCTATTACTACAAAACTAAACTTCATTGGTAATAAACTCCGAAATTGGATTCTTTTAAATTTTCAAGTGCAATCGTTTCCACTTGACAATAATTTCAGTCGATTGTTATAATTTCGCGTCGGGTAATTTATGGCATCGGTTTTATTAAGCTAATTAGTAGAATTTATGCGGACGTTTTTGATAAAATTATTTCGTAATGATGGCGCATTAACGCCCAATTCACGTGATAATTATTTCACGGATTTCGATAATATCGACAAGGCGGAATGCAATTAAATTTAAAATTTATTTTCATCGATAGAAAAACGTCCCATCGTAAAGTTTTAGGATTCTCAGTACTCGACTTCGTTAACCCGCCCTACTGGTCTGTGAGACCGGGTGTGTCGAATAACTTTATTCTCCGTGATTGTTTTTTGTTGCAATTTCGAGTAGCTGCCGCATTGCAGAGCTTAAATTGATGAAATATCTATGTTTTATTGTCAAAGAGCGTAAATAAAAAAAAACATGAAGTATTAGTAACACGTTTCGAAAAATCTTCAGTTGAAAACCCCGGTGCGTGAGACCGGCGTCACCATTAAATTTGCGTCACCAAAGATCTCAAATTTACAAGTTGCTTTACGATCCCTTAAAAAGCTAATAATATGAAATAATCAAACGAAAATTGAACTGATTGCAAATCCGGTGTTGAACACTTTTTTCACCAGTAAAAAAATATAAAAAATCAAATGCTAAGTACTTAAAATTTTACGATTACGATTTCCTAAAAAAAAACACACTCCCCTTCAATTGATCTTCAAAAAATCACACGTGAATGAAACAGTTAATTTCAGCAGATTTTTCATCAAATTAAATTATATTTCCCATTTTGCACCTTGTAGAGATTTTTCTTAAAACTCAATTTCTTATTATAGTAATATTTGAGGTAAAGCCCAAATTTTTCTACTTTTGAAAATGTTTCTTTGATTTTAATGTCTTTTAATGACTTAATAAAAATTGGTTTGTAGCAACCTAAAGAATAATGTTTAAATAATTTTAACGTAAAATTCGAAGGTTTTTGTTTAAAAATGAGGCTATAAAATAGGAAAAACTATATCGGAGGCGGACGTATAGCCTTAGGCCGATTTCCCATCCTAATTTCAATCAATCAACCTTTAATTTTCTTTAAAAAATGGTGATGTGGCCATCATGTCACTTTCTCCGTCTTGATGGTATCATAGTCATTTATATTTACGTTTTCATGGTTTATTTTCTATTTAAATCATATTTTTAATCTACATTGAGCATTTTATAGACTCGCATGAAACTTACGTTTAAAATGTCAAAATTATGAAAGATGGAAAAATTATACTTCAAATTCAAAAACTCATTTTACTCAAGAACTAAAGAGATTTCGAAAAAAACTTATTCTTTATAAGTTGTTCATTTTGGCATTCTCTACAATTATTATTAACATAAATTTGCTGTAACTATTATCGTTTCATAATTATAAACCAAAAATAAAAAAAAAATTGTGATGTGGCCATCATGTTACTTTCTCCGATTATTTCATGGAATAATAATTATTTATATTTATAGATTCATTCATTATTTTCAATTTAAATCATTTTTTAAATTGAAAGTTTCACATGATCGAATGGTGATAACGTTTGAAACGTCAAAATTATGAAAGGTAAATATGATAAATTATTTTTCAAGTTCTAATAATCTTAATCGTAAGTTTACTGGAAGAAATAGTCCTAATTAAAATGTTATAAACAACCTAATAAAAGTCCTGAACAAATCTTGAAAAAAGTCCCGATAAAAAAATCCTGATAAAAAGGCCTAAAAAAAAAGAGTCCTGACAAAAAAATGTCTTGAAAAACAGGTCCTTCAAAAAGACCAGAAATAAAGTCCTGAAAAAAGAGTTCTGACACAAAATGGTCCTGAGAAACAGATTTGGAAATAAAATCTTGAAAAAGAGTACTGTTGAAAAGTTGTGAAAACAGGCCTGAAAAAAGTACTGCTAAAAGAGTCCTGAAAAATTAAGTCTTCATATAAAACACCAAAAATAAATGTCCTTAAAAAAATTCCGAAAGAAGTCCGAAAAAGAGTCCCAAAAAAGTCCTGAAGAAAGTCTTGAAAAAAGCCCCGAAAGAGAGTCCTGATAAAATATCCTGAAAAAATGTCCTGTAATAACAGTCCTGAAAAAAAGTTATAAAAATTATATCGTAAAACAATCCTAAAAAAACCGTGTAAAAAGATCATTTAAAAAGTTCTGAAGAAATTGTCCTGAAAAAATTAATACTTTTGAAAATGTCTTGAAATTTAGTACTGAAAAAAGTCCTGTAAAGAAGGAAAAAAAATTCTGAAAAAGCAATGAAGCAAATTCTAAAAAGAAGTCCTAAGTCTCAAAAAAGGCCCGAAAAATGTCCTGGAAGAGCAGTCCTGAAAATAAAGTCGTGAGAAAGAGCATTGACAAAAGCCGTGAAAAAAGTCCCGAAAAATAGTCTCCATCCAAAATACCTGAAATAAATGTCCCGAAAAAGAGTCCTAAAAAGTTCAGACAAAGTCTGATGAAATATCACAAAAAAAATGTCCTGTAAAAACAGTCTTGAAAAATTGCCCTGAAGATAAAATAAACAAAAAAAATCTAAAAAAAGCATTGTAAAAGTCTTTAAAATGGTCCTTAAAAAGATCTGAAGAAATTGTCTTGAAAAAGAAATCCCAAAGTCTTGAAAAAAGTCCTGCAAAAAGGCCTAAAATAAAACCTTAACAAAAATCCTGAAATAAAAAGTTTTGAAAATAGTCTTGAAAAAAAAATGCAAAAAATATCTAAAAAAGTCCTTAAAAAGGTCTAAAAAAGGTCATGAAAAGAAAAATTCTAAGGAATGTCATGAAGAAAATTTTGAAATTTTTTTTCTGAAAAAAATCCCAAAAATTAATCGTAAATAAAGAGTTCTTAAGAAAGTCCGGAGAAAAAATTCCTGAAAAAAATCCTTTTAATAAAATGTTGACAAGAAATCCTGAAAATAAAGGTCCTGAAAGAAAGTCTTTAGAGTCTTGAAAAAAAAATTCTTAAAAAGTCCTGAAAAAGAATCCTCAAAGAAAAAAGAGACCTGAAAAAAGTTCTGAAAACATTGTCCTGAAGTCCCAAAAATGCTAAAAGAACAAAAAAACTGTTAAGGTAAATATTCGGAAATACGAAATTTTAGCAAAAGCTTTCCAGTTCTTCGAATTCTGAAATAACACTTATGTTCAAAGTTTCATGGTCATTTCTGTATTAGTTTTTAAGATACAGCGTTATGTAGAGAAAAAATGGCCATCATGTTACTTTCTCCGACTTGATGGTATAGTTTATATTTACGTTTTCATTGTTTATTTTCAATTTGAATCATATTTGAAATGTACTTTGAGCGCTTTGTAAACTCGGATGAAACTGACGTTTAAAACGTCAAAATTATGAAAGATGGAAAAATTATACTTCAAATATAAAAACTCAATTTACTCAAAAACTAAATGGATTTCGAAAAAAAACGTATTCTTTGTAAGTTGTTCCTTTTAGCATTATCTACAATTATTACATTTGTTGTAACTATTATCCTTTTATAATTATAAACCAAAAATTAAAAAAATAATAATAAAAATTATTTTATGAAAAATGTTTTCAAGCAAAATATGTTCATTTTTTTGTTGTCTTCAAAGTTTGTTTAAATGTTTTTGTGATATTTTTCATATTTAAGAAAATATTGGCAAAAAACAAAAAACAGTAGAGGTAAACGCCTACTTCCGGTGTACGAAATTGTACCAAAAGCTTTTCAGTTCTTCAGATTATCAAATAAGACGGATGTTCAAAGTTTCATATCAATTGCTCTATTAGTTTTTGAGATACAGCGCGCACAGACAGACACACACACAGGACACACACACAGACACACACACAGACACACACACACACATTTTTTTTTTACAGAAATTGTTGAAATGGCATCTAGGGACCCCAAAACGGATATTTCCGTAAAAAAAAAAATTTTGAAAAAAAAATCACGATCACAATACTTTCTCGTACTTCGTAACGGAGAAAGTAAAAATTCACGAATAACAATGATTTTATGAAAAATGTTTTCAAATAAGATAAGCTCATTTCTTTGTTGTCTTCAATATTTGTTTAAATGTTTTGGTGATGTTTTTCATATTTAAGAAAATATTGGCAAAAAACAAAAAACAGTTAAGGTAAACGCCCACTTCTGGTGTACGAAATTTTACCAAAAGCTTTTCAGTTCTTCGGATTATCAAATATGACGTATGTTCAAAGTTTCATATTAATTGCTCTATTCGTTTTTGAGATACAGCGCGCACAGACACACACACACACACACACACACAGACACATTTTTTTTTCCAGAAATTATTGAAATGGCATCTAGGGATCCCAAAACTGATATTTCCGTAAAAAAAAATTTGAAAAAAAAATCACGATCACAATACTTTCTCGTACTTCGTAACGGAGAAAGTAAAAAGTTAAGGGATTTATAAAAGCTAGCTCTTAAAAAGACTTGCTTCAGGAAAAAAAGTATTTTTTTTCTTATTTCTTATAATTAGTAACTTGCGACCTCCGTGTAAAAAAATAATAGGATTTTCGGATATTTGAGGAAAATTAATAGTAAAATCTGCATGTGCAAATCGAAAGAACGAGAGAAGGAATAATTGAAAGGGATGTCGTGCGCCCGACATGAAACATTGTCCGCAGCAATTCAGAGCGCATGAATTGGTAACGAGAGCAATAAATAATTGCGCGTATGCAATATTAAAACATGAAAATAAGTTGGCGAGCGAAAACGGAAAACAGAAAACGCAAAACTGCGAAATGTTTAGTTTCCCACATTCCGTATGCATTGTCTTCGTGCAGTTTTGCGGTTTTATTAATACAGGGGCGCTCTGAAATTACCCCCCCCCCCCCCCCCCACACACACACACACATACATACAGAATCTTTCAGTTCGGACGTTCATCGTCGTGCTCGTGTCTTGTCAATACACGCTAATTGACACAACTTTTATCAAAGGGAATAAATTGTTTTAATTACCGATGATTTTATTGTACGGCAAAAAGAACAGTCCAATTAATATCCACGGCTATAATTTGAAACGGACGACTAGACATTTATCAAAATGGAGGTATCCGCGGCCCCGCCGGATAAAAAATATATGCGCCCCGTGTTTCGCAATTAACGGACTCTTTAAATATTGATGACGGCGGAATAACTTCAAATTTAAGAAGATCTTGCACGCCGAGCCACTAAATAATGCATTTTCATTTAATTTCATCTTCTTTCATCTTTCACCGGAATATGTATTCAAATCCGAGCTTAAATTAGATTTAATGCGTACGCAGTGGAAATTATACGAAAAAAAAAAGTCTGTGTGTAACTTGTGCCATTCTATTATTTATAAATACAAACGGATGTATTTTTTTCCGAATCAATGCGCCTATTTGTTTATATTATTGTATAAGCTTAATTGTCTGTTAAAAGTACCATTTCAAAATATTTTGTTTGCTTATAAAGTGGATTTCGTGCGTGTTTATTAAAAAAATTGCCCCAATTGAGATCGAAACTCTGGAAATGGAAGGTTTCTTTTTATTTACAATGAATTCAATTGAATTAATAAGATGGCGGGTAGCGTGGCTTCATTATTATATTTTCTTTATTTGAGCAAATGCATATTTTGATGCCTTTAATATTCACGTATTGTTGGTTCATATTATTAAGAATATATAATAGATAAATGCTTATTTAATATAATTTACAATAAAAAAATAGCAAATCTGTAATTTTTACACGACAATAGAAAAAATGAGCTGGAGCACCATCTTGCTGGAACCACATGTGTTGCCTACGGTCCCCAGAAATGTCGCCAACAATATCATACATTCTGTTCGGCAAAAAGTTAACGTAAGCAGCGCCTGCTAATCGGTTTGGTAAAACAACATGACCTAAAAACCCGTCGCGTCCTACAATACCAATCCAAACGTTTTTTTAAAAAACATCCATTACAGCATGGGGATTTTCGTGGGCCCAAACATGCGTTTTGTGAAAATTGGCAACTCCATTTCGTGTGAATCCCGCTTCATCCGAAAAAATAATATTGGCAACAAAATGCGGGTCTTCAGCATCCTTGCATGGAAACCAGTGGCTAGAAACCAACGTGCTTCATGATCTTCAGAAGATTTATGGCCTGCACTCGTTGTGCATTCCAAACAAGAACTTTTGCTCAAAAAATGCAACTTTTTTAATAATTATCGTAGACTATTGAAGTATACCTTGAAAAATGTCGGCTATCTTCAATAGCATAAAAATTAGCGTGTCACCATTAACGTGTTAATTTTTTTTTAAATCGATTTTTTAGACTTTAATCGGCTAAACGAAAACTCCAAATTGAACGCGGTTTTCAAATTTGTGCTCCTTGTATGTAAATTAGTCGGATGCAATTAAAATTGGTGATTTTTAATTTTGACGAAAAACTACCCTAGGGTCCCCCCTTCTTACTTTTCCTCAAAAATTGGCTTTACAATAATTTCTTGAAGACACCAATGGTTTGATTCGGGGTTTCTACACATCACCGGAAAGATCCCTTCAAAACGCCTCGGAAAAAGTACTTTCGCAAGAACTAATGTCAATTTGAAGCCCGTAACACGTCAGCATGCAAAAAATGGAAAAAATCACCTCTTTTAACAATCATCGTAGACCCTTCAATAATACCTTTTTTTCATCAGAAAAACGAGCTAAATTGGCGTTGAAAAATTTCCACTATCTTCAATAACAAAAAAATAGCGTGTCACCATGAACATGTTAAAAAAATTTCAAAAAAAATCGTTTTTTCAGACTTTGATCGGCCGTAGCGGCTAAACGAAAACTCCAAACTGAGCGCGGTTTTCAAATCTGTGCTCCTTTTTTTTTTGGCCTGGGATGCATGTCCATGTGGCCAGCTCTAGTCTGTGCTCCTTGCATGTCAATAAGTCGGATTCAATTAAAATTGGTGATTTTTAATTTTTGACGAAAACTTGAAAAACTACCCAAGGGTCCCCCCTTCTTACTTTTGCTCAAAAATTGGTTTTGAAATAATTTCCTGAAGAAACCAATGGTTCGATTCGGCATTTCTACACATCACTGGAAAGATTCCTTCAAGACGCCTTGGAAAATGTACTTTCGCAAGAACTACTGTTAATTTGAAGCCCGTAACGCGTCAGCAAAAAAAAACTCGAAAATGCAAAAAATCCAAAAATCAACAATAATCATCGTAGACCCTTATGTAATACCTTTTTTCTTCATCAGAAGAACGAGCTAAATCGATCGGCGGTAAAAAAATTCATCTAGGAAAAAATGCAAAAAAATTAGCAAGTCACCATGAACATTTTCAAAAAAATCGATTTTTCAAACTTTGATCGGCCGTAGCGGCTAAACGAAAACTCCAAATTGAACGCGGTTTTCAAATCTGTGCTCCTTGTGTGTAAGTTAGTCGGATTCAGTTAAAATTGGCGATTTAAATTTTTTGACGAAAACCTGAAAAACTACCCAAGGGTCGCCCCTTCTTAGTTTGGCTCAAAAATTAGCTTTGAAATAATTTCCTGAAGAAACTAATAGTTTGATTAGGGGTTTCTACACATCACTGGAAAGATCCCTTCAAGACGCCTCGGAAAATGTACTTTCGCAAGAACAAATGTCAATTTGAAGCCCGTGACGCGTCAGCAAAGAAAACACAAAAATGGAAAAATGGGAAAAAAACAACGTGGATGGATAAAATATAAGCGCCACTATAGAAGACGGCAAAATAACCGAATCGGTAAAACGACCGTAAGGGATATCTGCTTGATTTTTTAAATTTTGAAGAATGCCAAAAGTATCACAGCAACTACTTTGAAAGTTAGAAGCGCCAAAATACAATTAATTTTTCGCGACATGTAACCAGGTTCACTGTGCATCGGCACCTAAATCTCCGCAATCTGGTTATGACCCGACGGCTCAAAATAAAATAAGTTTACAGTAAGGTAATATTAATGTTTGTTTTTGGTACTTTTAGGCATTCTGACAATAGAAGAATTTATTGTGAAGTTTTGAAGCTGCCAAGCGAATACCCGTCTTGATGATCCTGATCCAGATCCTGCTGAAGAAGCCCTCTACGACATATTTCTATCTCTCGTCTATACAATGAAGGTTTCAAATTTAAAAAAAAATGAAATTGTTGAGGAATTTTTGGCTTTCAAAACAGAACTCGGATTCCTTACCTAAAACATCCTGTTGAAGAAGAATATTCAGAAGTAGTTTTAAAGCAGTTGCGAGAAAGCATAAGGTATTTATCGCTTCTTGAGCAATTTTTGGCTTCCAAAACACAACTCCTCGGACTCATAAAACATCCTGCCGAAGGAGCCCTATTCGACTTGTTTTTCTCACTCTTCTATACAATGAAAGCTGCAAATTTTTTCCCGTGCCAAAAAGGCTAAAAACAGGTTCCCCAAAGTTTTAATAACATCAAAAAAAAAAAAAAAATCAAAAAATGAAATATAGCCTGAATATATAAATATTCAACCTGTTCGTAACTCTGCAAGCAAAATTAAGTCTTACTAAGACTATAAACAAATAACTTATTGAAACAACTACTTCCCTGGCTAGTGCCACGCCGGATATTGAATGAAGGAATTGGGAAGTAGTTGTTTCAATAAGTTATTTGTTTATAGTCTTAGTAAGACTTAATTTTGCTTGCAGAGTTACGAACAGGTTGAATATTTATATATTCAGGCTATATTTCGTTTTTGAATTTATTTAATACTTTCTGCAATAAGTAAAGTTGTTTCTATTTTATTTAAAAAAAAAAATAACTTGCCTATTCAGAAGTTATTTTAAAGCAGCTGCGAGAAAGCATTGGGTACTCTTCCACGACAACTTATCCCTTGTTAAGCAATGTTTGGCTTCCAAAACAGAACTCAGATTCCTCACCTAACACATCCTGCTGAAGAATCCATCTGCTACTTGTTTCTATCTCCATTCTATATAATAAAGGCTTCAAACTCCAAGTGGAAGAACTTGAATATTCAGAACGAATGTAAATCAAGGGATTTGATTGTAAATTCATCATGTAGAATGTGACATTACCGTATAATATGTCGTTGTTTAGAATGCAGAAAATGTGTAAATAAAGCATAAAGTACCGTCTCGTCGCGGGTAACGCATAATTTTTACACTTATCATAATAATTGTAATTAAAGTTGGTATAAAACGAAACACCCGTCTCGTCAGTGCATAAATAACGAGGGTTTTCCACAATTTAATACCCCGATACGCCGCGTCTGAAGCATTAAATGTAATTCCGCGCGTTACGAGTATCTAATTTAATATAATTATGAATTTATATTTAAATTCAAGGCACGACGCGCTGCAGTTTCTAAATATACAGCAATTACACGAATGCAACAAAGTGGTGTAATTGTACTCGGACCATCCATCTTCCAAGCTCACAACTATTTTCTAAGCTGCCGTCTGCAAAAATTCGCATTACACATGAATTTATCAAAATGTTGCTTTTTGCAACTTCTGCAGTTCTGTTCGCCTCCTCCTTCCATTGATTAATGATTAGGACTCGCATGATTGATAATGTTTCTAATTGAGGAATTTCATAATTTCATCGAATGCGCTAATTACGTCCACTATTTACTTTTAATTGATCCATTTCGTGCACAATTATATTTCTCTGGCCTGAATTGATACAATCTTCGGTCGTATAAATAGAGAAGACGTGGCGCGGCGCTGACTTATTTCATTATGTCATCGGCTGACTAATAAAACTGAGGTCATTTTATTCAAATACTGACAGGAGTTTATGAAAATATTATAAATAATACACATTTCTTGATGAGGGAATAAACGAAATGGGTTATTTTTTCTTGATTTAATATTTGAGCAACCTTTTACACTTTTCCAAAAGTATTGCCTGTACAGAATCAAATAATTAGTCTTCATTTTATTTTAAGAATATTCGCCATTTGTTGGTAATCAAATTATTTCATTTATACTAGTTATGTGTTGTATTCAAAACTGTCTCGTTTCGTTGTTATATAAAACTGATCTGGTATTTTCTACATCACTGACCCATTTTCTATAAAAATAGTAATGAATAAGGAGTGATTGGACCTCCCATCCTAAATTGAGCAGTCCAGACCGTGTGTGGCTACCTTAAGTAATGTAAAGGTAGCCATACACCTACAGAAAATCTTCAAAGAAAAAGCCTCCGGGATTTCCTCTACCGAACCCTCTCCCACACACTTGAGGAATTATTAAGAAAACAGCTTCTGGGATTTTCTCCAGAAGGTTTTTCAAGTTCCAGTGTGACTGGTGGTGGTTGTTGCGATTTTGAAAATTTTATTTGATATCATGACTTCAACGGATGATGATATTTTTACACACTGTACATCTGACTGAAAAAGAATTTGATTTTGTTCCGGATTCAAGGCCGCCTCCACACACGGTGAGGAATTCCTCAAGGTCTGGACTGCTCAAGGATTGCATGTACCTGAATCCCCGTTGGTGTAAATCACTCTGCAACCTTTAACCCTAAACTTGTTATAATATTAAAATTCTAATTATTAGGTTTCCAGTAAGTTGATGACTAACCCACGATTTTCTTGCTAAAAACACCATGCCCTTCATGCCGATTCGAATGATTACTCCAGCAATTACAAATTTTCGTGTCGACACCCCACGCTCACATGCAGAATGGAAAAAATAAATAGAAACATGACATAAAATAACGTCGAAATCCCAGTGCGACCCTCGCCCTCATACGTCTCCCCAAAAGTTATGCCCCGCGATGAATTATTAAATAATTAAACTCCATCGCCTGTTGTATTTTAATATAAATGTTCCTTGAGGATAGCAATAGCAACAGCAATTCCTTCAGCTCGGCACTAACTCAACAACTGCGGCCGAACAATGTTTAAAATATATGAAAGCGCACCCACGCTTCGAGCCAACGGTTAAAATTTAATTACGAAAATGAATTTTTAAAAACCATAATTAAAAAAATCAATAGGGAGGACGCGGGGCCGAATATCCGTCCCCTCTTCGACGTTTTTCGTACACGTGTACAAACACTGGCACACGCATTATGTATAAGCGCCGGCGTCAATAATTAAAAAAAAAACTCGCTCCATATCCGAAATGATTTTTTGAATTATATAACGTCCCCGCTGTTTCCGCAGAAAAATTCGTTCGTTTCGATTATTTATAACTGTGAATTATAAATTCCATTTTTTTTACCGACCGTTCGAACATGTTTGAGGATAGGATTTTCATTCCATTTGTCCCTTCCAATAACTATGGTCCAGTTTTGCTATTCAAAACTAAACAAATAGTACTGGATAGTATAACGAGAATAAATAAGGGTGCACAACTTCACTTGATGACGATGTAACTTGATAGTTGCTGTAGTTTCCATGGTACGATTTCTTAATTTTTCTTGCATGCCAATAGATGCAGAATAAAAAATTAATGGTGATGTAGCTATTCGATTTGGTGCAAGGACTACTTTAAGGGGAGGTTCTTCAATATTTTTTTTCAAAAAACCGATTTTTTTATTCCAAAAATCGAATACTGTAAGTGTCTAGAATATGTGAGTAAAATGATTTTTCACGATCCGTGAATTAGTTTCGTCGCTACACGGCTTTGAACGGACCGGTGTCCCGAGCGCTGAACGGCGCTCAGGCAGCTCCGCGTTACTGTACCCACAGATGGTAATTCGAGTAGTTCGCATTCTTCCTATAGATGGCAGTAGTGTTTACTACTGAGTTTTCAATTAAGATTAATTAAGGTTAATTATTAATCAATTAATATTTTTGGCCGCCATATTGGATCCGTTATTTTGAATTTTTCAAATCTGATCCCAAATTTGTGTTCAGCGACCCCAAAAACCCTTGTATTCAAAGTTTCAATACAACTTATAAATATTTCACTCTTTTGGTCCGCCATATTGGAAACCGCCATTTTTAATCATTTAAATCTGACCTTAAATTTGCGTTCAGCGACCCCAAAAACCCACAAATTCACTTCTTCTTGGACAAATTGAGTAACTCAAATTTTACGAGCAAAACTTTAAACGCGTTTTTCTCGAAATCTGCGGAACTTGTAACTCTTTAACCGTTCAATTAATCAACTTCGCGTTTGGAAAACCTTAAAGGAAACAAAATTCTCCATGGAATTGATCTATCAAATTGTAAAAATTCGATCACTAACGATTTTTTACAGCAGGCCAAAGTCGAAAAATTATGCGAAAAACGATACTTTGTTTTCAAGTGGCCGCCATTTTGTTTCTATAACGATTTTTTTCGTAATTTTGGTCTATTCTATTCTTTGGGATGTAAACTTTAAGATCGTTTTGGTTTCATGCTTCTAGGTGACGAATTGCGACCTCTAGGGTTCCCGCAAAAGAGCTTTTTTTAAACAACGTTTCCTGGAGCCGCCATTTTAGACGCCATTTTGGAAAAACTAATTTTTTTTTATTTTGTAGACCAAAGGTTAATAAACATCTTGCAAAAAGCGCAGATGTCTAAATCATTTTTTTTAATTTTGTAGACCAAAGGTCTTGCAAAAAGCGCCAGACATCTGCGTCATTTCAGTTCCTCAAAAAAAAATTGTCAAACATCAGATATATAAAGGAACCTCCCCTTAATATAAAAAGTCTGAAATTGTTGAAACGTTTATAATCAGTTTTAAAAGTCGCCATATTTTAATGTTTAAATCATAAAAATCTAAAAAAAAAATTAACCAAATTTTAAATTTCACTAAATTTGCCGTATTTTAATTTTAGAATCATCAAAATTTCCCAACGCATTCGGCAGTTGTGCAATTACAAAAATCAAAATTACGATTTTGAAATCCTAAATAAAAAATGGTGATTTGGCCATCATGTTACTTTCTCCGACTTGATGGTATCATTTATATTTACGTTTTCATGGTTTATTTTCTATTTAAATCATATTTTAAATGTACATCGAGCGTTGCGCAAACTCGGATGAAACTGACGTTTCAAACGTCAAAATTATGAATTATGGAAAAACTATACTTCAAATTAAAAAAACTCGGTTTACTCAAAAACTAACGATATTTCGAAAAAACTTAGTTGTTCACTTTGGTATTCTCTACAATTATTATTCACATAAATTTGCTGTAACTATTATCGTTTCATAATTATAAACCAAAAATTGAAAAATTAATAATAATTTTTGTCTCGAATAGCAATGATTTTATGAAAAATATTTTCAAGCAAAAGATGTGCATTTCTTTGTTGTCTTCAATGTTTGTTTAAATATTTTTGTGATATTTTTTATATTTAAGAAAATATTGGCAAAAAACCAAAAATAGTTAAAGTACACCGACTTCCGGTGTACGAAATTTTACCAAAAGCTTTTCAGTTCTTCGGATTATCAAATAAGACGTATGTTCAAAGTTTCATATCAATTGCTCTATTAGTTTTTGAGATACAGCGCACACAGACACACACACACACAGACAGACACACACACACGCAGGCAGACACACACACACACACAATTTTTTTTTTCCAGAAATTGTTGAAATGGCATCTAGGGGCCCCAAAGAGGATATTTCCGTAAAAAAAAATTTGAACAAAAATCACGATCACAATACTTTCTCGTACTTCGGAGAAAGTAAAAAGGAGCGAATTTTGCATTTTGTATTAATTTTGCGAAAACATTTTGTAATGAGTTTTAAAATTACACTAAAGTTGCCATATTTTGCGTTTAATTAATCAAAACCGAACAATTTAAAAAATCAAAATTTCACTTGTATATCTTTAGAATTTGAAAAACTCTTTACGTTTATTTCTAAACCCGTATAGTTATCGTTGGAATCATCAAAATCGGACAACGCGTTCGGCAGTTGTGCAATTTCATAAATCAAAATCAAAATAAATATAAATCTTCGAATTTCGAAAACGTTTAATTTTGACGTTTTGCGTTGATTTTACTAAAATATTTATTAATCAGTTTTTAAACTACACACAATTCTTTACATTTCGACGTTAAAAGCATTCAGATCGGGCGTTTGGAAGTTGTGCAATTTCAAAAATCAAAATCGCAATATAAATCTTGGAACTTCGAAAACGTTTAATTTTGAGCTTTTGCGTTGATTTCAGTAAAATATTTATTAACCAGACTTTTAACATTCTGACATTAAAATTATCAAAATCTTGCGCTTAGAAGACCAGATCTATTCGAAATAATTTTGGAAATTCTCGGGGGTAATACCACAAGAGGTTAGAATTTGGCCGGATAAAATTTATTTGTCTGCACGAGCCATTGAATCGACACAAATTTCGAGAATGAATTGATATGAAAAAATCCACGAGCGCTTTAGAGTTTAATGACCGGTGCACTTATATCCGACACACATAAAAGAGAAACCGCCAAATGCACTAATATAAAAATGTTTATTTCATACTATTAGAACATGATAGAACAAGATGGATATTAAATGCAATCCAATTTTAAATTTACGCATCGTAGCACCGTACGCTTGCGACATCTCACGACACCAGGGCGAAGTGCAAAATGCTGTGTCTGGCTTTAACCCTTTCGGCCCTGGTGGTGGCTATTGCCACCGCAACATTTACATGTCTCTACTTACTATGACAATCCATATTTTTACAGTTTATCACTAGATGTTACTTCAACAAAGCCTCACTGATTAATTCCTATACTAATTAAGCAAATGAGTTCAAATTTGGTATTTATGGTCTTAAGAAGCTCCCCATCAATAATAATTAACAAAAAAATTTTTTTTGACAAATTTAAAAATCCAGGGCTGAAAGGGCTAATTGCAAATGTACGTAACTAAATGTGTATAATTAGTGAACGGACACTACATACTATACTGATACATGGATCGGAATGAAAATCGTAAAATAATTTTCACTTCCGGAACGGATTTCAATTTTATTTTACCGCAGAGGTATTCAGAACCAACACGAACTGCAAGTTAAATTGAAGTTAGCTGTTTACTAAAATTGTTAATATAGAGATTGTTGTCATGGTGAAGGTAAATAAATTTTTAACCACTTGCAAATTTTTTTTTGTCCGCCGTTTTAAATGCACCTATACATGAGTTGAATGATCCACAATAAACTACTTACTACGCTCAGTGTACGAGCACTCGCATGAAGTCTAGTGTTGAATTATTTCCGCTGACGAAACGCCATAATCAATCGATGGCAAATAGTGAAGTGTTCAAAGTGCTCAAAGAATTTTTGATTAAACAATCAACTTCGACTAGCATTCAAAGCAGCAATTTTTGCAACCATATAGGCAGTGGTGGCTCGTGGAACATGATGATGGTAGAGCAACTTATACAATATACCCCCCCCCCCGCCACTCCTTTCTTGAAGAAAGAAAGGATGATTTATCTTCCTAGAATTTATTAAAAATTCTTGCTGAGCTCGAAACTAGAAGTAGTGCCATGACTCCTTGGCTTTATATAACGAGCCGCCCCTGCATATAGACACAACCATGGGATCTTGAGATGTTCCAGTGGTTTCAACAATTAACCACTTCGGGCCCATGTAGCTTTGATTGGACTATAGGATAATCCTGAAAAAATACTTTTTTCTTGTTGTTACCTTTTTCTACCACATATTATTCCACTGTCACAAATTTACTCATTTATGCATAGAAATATGAAAAAAAAATCCATACAGCTAAAGGTGTATTTTTTTTTGTAAAATATTTTTGTTTTCATTTGTTTTGTTTGTCGCCACATGTGGCGACCTGGGCGTGAAGAGGTTAAGCACGAATATGGTCATCATCATGAAAACCCTTGCATTTCAATAACCGGTACTTGCTACTACTAGAGGAGATGGTAAATAGTTCATATTGGGCTCAGAATTGTGTTGGCTACGGCTTTCAGTAGCATGGTGGTTTATCCCATCAGTTTAGAAAAGAGTGACATGTCAATAACCGTTACTTGCTACTACTAGTGGTGATGGTAAATAGTTGTGATTGGAGTTTGAAGATTGTGCTGGCTATAGCTTTCGGTAGAATTGGTGGTTTATCATATCCATTTAGAAAAGAGTGGTAACTTGACAAATTCGCGCAGAACTATAAATTTCACGGTCGCGTTGTCAAAGTAATTGAATCAACATTTATCAGATTCAGGGGTGAAATTTAGTGTTATGTGTCGGCGTTCTTGAGATAATAGATAAAGCGGTCAGCGCGGAGGGCAGCATTCAACTGGTGTCAGCTTAAGGGCTCTAACAAAAAGGGCAGAGCCGGAGGAAATGCGCTCCTTCCTGATCGATCCGTTAAAATCCACCCCCCAGATATTAAAAAAAAAGTCCAACTGTAAAATAATTAAGCGTCTATCGGTTTGACCCGCAACGAATATTATTTTAAAAAAATATCCCCGCTTTTCCCGTTTTTCCTAGGGGCACCGCCGGTGACGTCATCGAACATTTATTTGAAACAATATCTCTGGAGATTTAACGATTGTAAAAATGCGGACCAGTAATTTCAGTAGGTACATATGAGACTAACATAAAACTCTACACAGTTGTAAATTATTGATCTGGACTCCCCTTTATTTATTTTAGCCACCCTAATTTATATTCCTACGTACAAAACCATTGGTTGATGGCTTTTATTGTTTAAAACACCAGCGATTTATGCATCAAGTAAATTTGAAAAACTTTTTCACGATGGAATTATACCGAAACGCTTTTTATTTCCGCGGCATCAGTTAAAACGTTTCGCTTTACTTTCGCGTTTTACTGCACTATCGATCCACAACATGCAAGTACTTACCACTAAAATCCTTTTTTTTTTTGTAATAGTACATACAATTTTCCTTATTGCTAGGCCGCTATACGGCGACATCTAACGGAAACTTGTAACTCCACACCGTTTCCGCGTCAGCGAATACATTGACGAGATAAATAACATCGAAAGTTGTCGACTGATGAGGAAACAATAATTAATGTTTAATATAATTTGTAGCTTGCAGCTGATTATCCTTCCGCAAACCAAATTAGTAATTGTAAAATAGAGCAAAAGAAATTGTTGAAAAAGTTCTTTTCACTAGAGCGTCATTCCAAATACCAAATTAGTATTTGTAAAACGGAGTAAAATTAATTTAAAAGTGCAGAGATAGGTATCTGTTATTACAAGAGAGCTAGCTGTCTCTGCATCCGGTTTTTCAGGAGCATTTCCTGTTCCAGAATCGGCTAACTCTCTCCACTCACGGGCCATTTTGGAGCACCGGAAATGAGCTACCAGAAAGTGGCCATTTTCTGAATCTACTCGATGAACTCTTTCATTTGCAATACATCAGACGAACCGTTACTGATATATATTTTTTTTAATTTCCCGCTTATAAATGAAGTTTTTGGGTTGACACTGAACATTGGCAGGTAGTTGGTACTCCTGTAACACTGTAACTTGCCCAACCTTGTCATTTCTTAAATTTCCCACTTTTGTAAAACTTTAGGTTTCAGTTGGCATACCTGTGCAAACTTAAAGCACTGCGGCGCACAGTGGCACGAACTGTAGAAATTGTGGAGATATCGGAATATCCAAAAGAGTGTTAGAAAAATACGTTTCAGATAAGAGTTGTAAGGTTTAAAAAGATCTCCTGTTAGTTTGACCTTGAGTAGTGTCGACAAAGTCGAGAACATGCCCTATATTTTATTGCATATTTTCAAAAGTATTTTTGAGACCTTTTCAAAACACTATAACTTTATTCATTTTGACTTATTGTGCTTTTATGATTCAAAGTTGAATCAATAAAAACTGGTAGATTAAAATGTTTATAATATATTTATAAAATATATTTTAATTTTTTCCGTAGACACATTTAATGACTAATGTTTCTTTCCTCTATAAAGAGTCAAAACATATTTGAACGCAAGTTATATGTTTATAAGTGATTTTAAAAAAAGTTCAAGATTTGTCATGCAACATTTTGAAGAACTTTTTGTATAGTAAAAAATCGCGTAGCTTTTAGCTGCGGTCTCCTGCGGTTTTTTGAAGTGTACAGCGTTTTATCCCATAAGCTCCTATTATTCTCAAAAAACTACAAATGCCTACATTGTTTTATTACAAAAGTGAGAATAATCCCAACCATTATAAGATTATTATAAAATTTTAATCTACCAGTTTTTTTTTTTTATTAAATTTTAAATCATAAAAATCATAATATCTTTAAAGCGGCTAACTGAAAATAAATAAAATTCTAGTTTTAGGACCCATAAAATAAAATGAAATAAAAGAATTACGTGACTTTGAATTGACCTTGATACCACTCAAGGTTAACCCTTAGCTGCACTACTTCAATTTTGTAACGTAACTGCACATGGGGTCTTCCAAGACCCTAAGTTGAAAAATTGCTTAAAAAAAATCTTTTATCCTTTATATAGGACTACAGAACTGTACAAAAGTGTTAATTGGTACATTATGGACTATAAAAATCAGCCATACTAGAGAGTTAACTCTTTTTCCCTCAAGGATTGAGAAGATAAGTTAAGAAAATTCTTAAAATGCATTTTTTTACTTACTTTACTTTAGTTTTATGATATTTCGAAATTTTAAATAATTTAAAGTACTTTTAAGAAAGGATGGGGTGCAGCTAAGGATTAAACTAATAAGATCAGTAAACAGATCTTTTCAAACCCTTTATCTGAAACTTTTTTTTCTAATACTCATATTTTATTAGATATTCCGATATATCCACCAATTTCTTCAGTTTGTCCCATTCTGCGGCCTTTTTGGGCATTAGGACTTCCAAGTTCCACTGTTGCCATTTTATTCCCTCAGATTTTGAATTTCCCGCCATGAAAATCCCATATATTTTGAGTTGAAAATCTCCCAGGTTTGAAGTTTTCTACACCAAAATCCCTCAGATTTCAATTTTTCCACACCAAAATTCTCCCAGATTTGAATTTTTCCATCACTAAATCCTCCAAATTTTAATGTTCCGCTACTAAAATCCCCTAGATTGTTTTAGGTTGGCAGCGTACAGTGTTGCCATTTTTAAATGCGGTTTTCCGGGAGCACTTCCTGTTCCAAAATTGGGTTTGAACTTTCATCATTGTTTATATACTCCGATATGTCCACTAATTTATACAGTTCGTCCCACTGTGCGGCGTTGCCGTTCTAGGGCGAAGCTGGATAACATTCCCGTAAATTAAATGCTTTTTCGACAACACTGTAGGACTTTCAAGCTCTACTGTTGCCAATTTATTCGCCCAGATTTTTAATTTCCCGTAATGAATATACCCTATATTTTGACATTTGGCATCCATTTTGAGTTGAAAATCTCCCAGATTTGAATTTTTCCACACCAAAATCACTTAGATTTCAATTTTTTCCACACCAAAATCTCCTAGATTTGAATTTTTCCACCACTAAATCCTCCAAATTTGAATTTTCCGCCACTAAATTCCCTTAGATTGTTTTAGGTTGGCAGCCGTTTTGCGCATACAGTGTTGCCATTTTTACTTGCGGTTTTCCGGAAACACTTCCTGTTCCAGAATCGGTTAACTCTCTCTACTTTGATTATTGCTTGTGTACAATGCGTTTTTACAATAACTCTTCGAAGGTGCAAACTTCGAAGCGTCGGTACATGGATTTCCTGCTATTAAAATACCCTATATTTTGACACTTGGCCTCCATTTTAAGTTGAAAATCCGCCGGATTTGAATTTTTCCACTCCAAAATCTCCCAGATTATAATTTTTCCACCACTAATTTCTCCAAATTTGAATTTTCCGCCACTAAATTCCCCTAGAATTGTTTAGGTTGGCAGCCATTTTGTGCGTACAGTGCGTACTTCCTGTTCCAGAATCGGCTAACTCTACTTTTATTATTGCTTGTGTACAATGCGTTTTTACAATAACTCCTCAAAGATGCAAGCTTCGAAGCGTCGATGCATAGATTGGCGAGTTTTTCGAAAGCGCCCGGTATTTACAAAACATGATTCTTTTCTATGGAATAAAACACTTTTTACTTTGTTTGTATAACACTGAGTTATTCGTTTGATTGCAGTTTCGGCAACTCAGCTTGCTATTATCAAAACTAAAGTCTTGAGTTTAAAAGCATGTATAACGAAGTAGAAGCTCCCTACATAACAAATAATAATTATTCCTTTCGTGTCTTTTACCCTGTATAATTTTAAATTGTTCAGATCGTTGTCGTGATGAAGATAAATAAAGTTTATCCACTAGCGAACTTGTATCTACATTTTTATCCACTTGCAAAGTTTTATCTGCCTTTTTATCCATTTGCAAAACCGGTGACACGGCTAATTTAAATACACATGTTTATACATTAGCGTTAATTTTTAAATAGTGAATTTTTAATTTAGAGTAAATATTATAAGTTGCAATTGTATTTAATTTTTAAAATATAAGGAATAATTGTGGTGGGGTATATTATGTACTTCCAATTAATTTTAAGTTGTTAATTTTATTTCCGGACTAGTTTAATATTTAAAAAAAGGAATCGATAAATGAAAGAAGTTTATTTTTATTTCGCAACAATACATGCCATTCCATGATAAACTTGCGAGTTGAATTGCATCAATGTTGTTGTTTTTTTTACTATTGATAAATATTAATTAGAAATGCAAAATGTATTTGTGGGACATTAAAATACAATTTGGAATGCTGTATTATTAAGCTGCTTTGGTTTGCAAATTCGCAATTTGTGTGAAATACCGCCTTATATTCCTATAAAAAGATCGGAAACAAAGGCTACTTACTCATTGTTGTTTAAAGTGGCGGAGCGTGACTTTGGGAAAACGCCATCGTTTCGTTAATACATTTATAATTAGTGAATGACTGATAATAATTTATCCAAATATTAATAGTTTGACCCTTTCGTGTTAATTAATCAATATATAAGGTACACATAAATAATTTCAAATTTTAATTAAGATGTACGTAAAAGAAATACTGACATTGAATTTCTAAAGAATTTATTATATAAATAATGAGTATACTTTAAAAATAAATATATTCGTAAATCTGTAATTTGAGAATACAAGAGACTACGCAAAAGTTTTGATCATCTCTAATCAGGTCTTATTGAGACTCAAACGGTAGATTTACGAGTCTCAATAAAGCAAACAGAAGAGCAATTCGAGTTATTAGCTGTCGAAATCATGATAGAAATAATATTTCTCGCCCAAGGGAGAGAAATTATTACTTCTCTTCCTAGGGTGGGAAGTAAATATTTCTATGCTTACGAGGTTTCATTATTTATGTTTTATCATGCATAAGATAACTTAAATAAAATTAAATTTACAGTGAACGAATCTATTCCCACTAAATTTACAAATATAGAACGGTGTTGAATACTTTACCACGTCTAAATAAATTATTTGACGTGTTCAATTCGAGTTAGCATAAAACCCAAGTTCCTCTATTTTCCGCGTAAATAGTAATGCAAGTTTCTCCAGTTGCTCGCGATTAATTTAATATTTAAATTAAAACAATTTTCCCATTAAGTACGTCGAGGCGTGGGCGTTCTCTTCTAATTTGACATAATCACTTCAATTAAATTTATAAGAATAACTATTAGAAGCGGCGCTCGCATAAATCACCTATTACGATATCAATTAAAGGCCGACATCCTCCACTCACCCTCTCCGACATTCCCCCGTCGCCAGCGCCATTGTTGTATTAATTGTTACAATTTATAATTATTCCCCTCAATTTACCTCATCCTCGTACAATTACATTTGCAATTATTTCAGATCGTTACATTCCGTACTGGAATATAATTTACGACATTTATTATTTTTCTATATCATATTCTTGTTTCTAGTTGATTGGTGAAACATTATGTTAAAAAAAGTTATTCAATTCAATTATGTATGTATCTTTTTTAGTTTTCAAGATATTAACTGATTTGTAAAAATACGACAATATTCTGTGCAATAGAAAAACAATAGGAACGTAATCTATCGAGCGGGCATAGAAAACACTATTTGAGATCATACATAATCCGCTTCTCGATCGTCAACAAATGTGGTTTTAACATGATGGCGCACCAGCTCACTTCAAAGGTTGCTTGCACATATCCATGAACGATAAATTGGTCGCAGGGGTTACTTGACCAAGTAACTATCATATGTATAAAAATTATTTAGATAAGGCATGGCCGTGATAAACAAAATCACGGTCTTAGATTAGTTCAGCACTTTATGCCACAGGAACAACTGGTGGCGAAGACGTATCAAACCCGCAACGTACGTTCCGAAATACAAAGCCACCCTTTATCTAAATAATTTTTATACATTAGATTGAATTGATTGAATGAAATTCGAGTTTTTTCGAAAGTTTACAACGTGTTTCTAAAGTGAATTATGAAAAAGCACCAAATATTAAAAACGCCAAAATTTTGAAAACTGTTATGTCAATTTATGACTTTTTTTCAGAGAATTTATGTAGAAAATTGCGATATCATGATTTGTTCAGAAGTTATAGCCAAAAATATGGCTGATTTTCAAGGACCGGGTTCTCCCGCTCAACATGCTTTTTAGCCGAAACAAAAAAATACGTTTCGAATATTTTGGCCTCCTCTACAAATCCACCAAATTTCATTCAAATCGGTGGGGAACACTTGATTAGTTTTCTTGTTAGTTTTTCGAATAAAATTCAATTAAATTTTCGAATTCTGCTGCTTCCTTTTGGCTCCTTTTGGCAACTACTCTGTCTATTTAAATTTGGATAATATGCATTTAGTGATTTTCGCAATGCGCATAAATGATTTTGAAATTCATTGCGAATTTCGACCTCCAACTCGAGATTTTTTAGCAAAATCAAAAGTATTTTGTTTTGTTGTCTATTTTACGAGGTATTATTGATATTATTTTTTGTTTAGCTTGAAATATGTTGACTTCTATTCCTTACAAAGATTGGCATGATTCGTTAAATTTTGCCAGTTTAATACTATTAAAAATTCCGACTGTGACAAAAGTTATGAATTTTTTCAATTGTCCCTACAATAAAGTTCAAATTTTAGTCGAAATGAAGTAATTAAAAAAAAATGAAATCATTGCGTAATTATTTTGCAAATGCTAAGAGATACTTTGGCATCTATTTACTACTCAAAAAAATTTAGTAGTGTTAAAAATTCTGACTGTGACAAAAGTTATGAATTTTTTAAATTGTCCCTGCAGTAAAGTTCAAATTTTAGTCGAAATTAAGTAATTAAAAAAAAAATGAAATCACTGCGTAATTATTTTGCAAATGCTAAGAGATACTTTGGCATCCATTTACTACTCAAAAAAATTTAGTAGTGTTAAAAATTCGGACTGTGACAAGAGTTATGAATTTTTTAAATTGTCCCTGCAATAAAGTTCAAATTTTAGTCGAAATTAAGTAATTAAAAAAAAAATGAAATCATTGCGTAATTGTTTTGCAAATGCTAAGAGATACTTTGGCATCTATTTACTACTCAAAAAAATTTAGCAGTGTTAAAAATTCTGACTGTGACAAAAGTTATGAATTTTTTAAATTGTCTCTGCAATAAAGTTCCAATTTTAGCCAAATAAAGTAATTTAAAAAAATGAAATCATTGCGTAATTGTTTTGCAAATGCTAAGAGATACTTTGGCATCTATTTACTACTCAAAAAAAATTAGCAGTGTTAAAAATTCCGACTGCGACAAAAGTTATGAACTTTTTAAATTGTCCCTGCAGTAAAGTTTAAATTTTAGTCGAAATGAAGTAATTAAAAAAAAAATTGAAATCATTGCGTAATTGTTTTGCAAATGCTAAGAGACACTTTGGCATCTATTTACTACTCAAAACAGTTTATTATTATAAAAAATTCCGATTGTGACAAAAGTTATGAATTTTTTAAATTGTCCCTGTAATAAAGTTCAAATTTTAGTCGAAATGAAGTAATAAAAAAAAATGAAATCATTGCGTAATTGTTTTGCAAATGCTAAGAGACACTTTGGCATCTATTTACTACTCAAAACAGTTTATTATTATAAAAAATTCCGGCTGTGACAAAAGTTATGAATTTTTTAAATTGTGCCTGCAATAAACTTCAAATTTTAGTCGAAATGAAGTAATTAAAAAAAAATTGAAATCATTGCGTAATTATTTTGCAAATGCTAAGAAATACTTTGGCATCTATTTACTACTCAAAAAAATTTAGCAGTGTTAAAAATTCCGACTGCGACAAAAGTTATAAACTTTTTAAATTGTCCTTGCAATAAAGTTTAAATTTTAGCCAAATAAAGTAATTAAAAACAAATTTAAATCATTGCGTAGTTGTTTTGCAAATGCTAAGAGATACTATTTACTACTCAATAAAATTTAGCAGTGTTAAAAATATATCTGCAATTTTTGATGAACATGATGTATTTGTTCATGGTGTCTAGCAATTTTTTTTGCTATTAAAGAGAGCTGAAATTTTTTAACGGCAATTAATTTCTCTCGTTTTTTCTGATGAAAAAGAAGATCTACGATCATTATTAAAAAAGTTGCATTTTTTGAGCAAATGTTCCGAGGGCTGTAACTTGTCTACATTTTCAGGTTTTCGTAAAAAAATTTAAATCGCCAATTTTAATTGAAACCGACTAATTTACACACAAGGAGCACAGATATGAAAAACGCGTTCAATTTGGAATTTTCGGTTAAGCCGCTACAGCCGACCAAAGTCTGAAAAATCGATTTTTTTTGAAAATTTTCAAACATGTTCATAATGACTTGCCAATTGTTTTGCATTTTTTCCTAGATGAAATTTTTAACGCCAATCGATTTAGCTTGTTCTTCTGATGTAGGAAAATGTATTACAAAGGGTCTACGATGATTATTAAAAGAGTTGATTTTTTCGATTTTTTCCATTTTCGAGTCTTCTTTGCAGACGAGTCAAGGGCTTCAAATCGACATTTGTTCTTGCGAAAGTACATTTTCTGCCAAATTTGTGGAACCCTGGGGTTCGTCGGGACACACTTTGCTTAACCACTGGTCTAGTGTAATTTTCAAAACTGCCAGGATAATGAACCTCATTGAACACTTCAGAATTGCAAAAAAAAAACACACACACAAATGAACAAACACTTTCGACAGAAGGAAGCATTTTAAATGGGAGTGTGTGAGAATTAAATACAACACAATAAACACTCGATAGGCGAAGAGATCGCGCTGAATGTTATTAGAAGCGGACGGCAACCGTACAAAATCCTTTTCTCACACCCAAAGTCCATCCAGAAACCACTTTTCCAGTAAGATGTGTGTACAATCGGTACGGCCACTTGAATAGCGCTATTGTCTATTTAAGAGGACGCGCCGAGAATGTAAATTATTTGTATTAATGTATTGGTGGTAAAACAAATGCGGAACGGTAAACTTATTTATCATTATCGTGAATGTGTGCAAAGAAGGAAATGTGAAATTGATTGCTGTACCAATATTAATAACAACAATAATCGTAATTAAACAGTAAGGCTGTTATAACCGCACCATCTTGATGATCGATAATGCTCCAGGTGGTATTGTTTATTTTAGAATGAGGAAGTGATTCGTGCGTAATTATTAGTTATTATTTTCCGTGTCTAAACTGAATTATATTTACATATCGATGGTCCTCTGCAATAACGACGCAACTCAAAATCCAACAATTTTCAGGAGAACGATTAAAAACTCTATTACTTATATGTATTTTTTATATTGATCAAATGACGCAAAACACGCTCCACTGAGTATTAGTGATGTGTTGTTGTTACTCATTAAAGTAAACACTATTAGCTACATAATCCGCAACAAAACTGAAAAATATGAAATTTTGAATTATGCCAGTATTGCAGAGGAAGAGTAAATATGTATACCATAAACACTTTATATGACACACTTGATGAAACTAAACTTGAATGTACTATTCATTGAAACATTTTTAATTAGGGATTTATGATTTGAAGTTAATCGGCGCAGTCGGTAGGATTCAGTAAACCAATCAAAACATATTTGCAAGTCTGCTCGTTCTTAAAAGCACCTGTCGATTATTGAATTTTTACACAACCAGCGCAGTCTCTGGGATGAATCGAACCAATAAAAGTATATTCGATGATTACACCGAATCTTAAAATTTTCTGTTTACAAGCGAAAACCCATTAAACCGCAATCAACCGGATGAAAACAGTTGAAATCAAGGATGTTTTGATTTATTGGCAGTAAAAAAGGAACGTTTTGAAGTCATTCTTAGCGCAAATTCGCATCTAGGGAATTGTCGCGTAAACCGTACAGCGAGCAGATTGGGCGTAAATCATTACACCGCCAGTATAATAGTGTATGTATTCATAATCTATAATTTGTGCAATATTCGATACAATACAATAAATAACTGTGCAGATAGTAATGTAGTAACGGTAATGGCGAGTCACCCCATGGCCGCCATTTGCGAATTGATGGCCGAAACCGATTGCGAATTTACACCTGCCCAGTATATTACGAGTAAAGGGCACTAAATCTGCAGAATTAATAGATATCCGAGATTGACTCGGAAACCACACACACACACACACATACACACACTCATTTAAAATCATTTGCAGCCCTCACTTAAAGAACGCATTCCTAATAATACGGTCATTAATCGCGTCTCGTCCAGATGGCGTCTCGCCTTACCGCCGAGGAACATGTTCTTGTGAATAATTTGAGGTCCATTTCTGCGAGCACGTACCGCACTGGTAAAAATGGTAATTGAAATGATTTTCCACAGTAGTACTTGGTTCCGGTTGCGATATTGATTTTTTAAACGGTTTATTGCCGATGCCGTGGAATTAAATTAAATTTCCCAAAACAGATTTTCAACGCGTCATAAACCAAACAATAACAATATATATGTATAATAAAATACCAGACGGCAGGGGCGGCTCGTTATGTAGAGCGAATGAGCCATGGCACTACCTCTAATTTCAAACGAAGCAAGATTTTTTTTTATTAATTCTAAAAACACTGATTTGTCATTTTAAATGTTAAAACGATGCGAAAGTTTTATGAGACGAGAAAAATGGCAATGCATTTATTTGAGAATTTATCTCTTGAACAAATTAGCAGATTTGAAAAATTCTTTCCGGAATTGTGTTTTGTGTTGTTATCTTGAAAACCAGTCATAGGGTATTTTGAGTTTCTTAGAGGATTATTAAGATTAATGTATTTTGAGTACATTTGGAAAGCTTCAAGTGTGTTACATTTGTTTTTGTATTTCTTTTTTCAATCCGAAGAAGTGAAACTTGAAAAAATATTAAGCGCTGTTCTCGGTCGGTTATCTTCAAAACTTGTGATGGGGTATTTTGGAGTTTTTCGAGGATTATTATAATTAATGTATTTTGAGTAAATTTGGAAAATTTCAAGTGTGTTGCACTTGTTTTTATATTTTCTTTTTTTTCACTCGAAAGCAGTGAAACTTAAAATCTTGGGTTTTTTTTTTAATTTTTTGGAGGATTATTAAAATTAATGTATTTTGAGTACATTTGGAAAAGTGTGTTGCAGTTGATTTTATAATATTTGTATTTCACTCGGAAGTAGTGCAAATTAAAAAATCTTAAACGCTGTTCTCTGGTGGGGTATTTTGAGTTTTTAAAGTATTCTTAAGATTAATGTATTTTTGAGTAAATTTAAAAAGTTTCAAGTTTTTTTTGTATTTTTTTTTACTCGGAAGAAGTGAAACATAAAAGACTTTAAGCGCTGTTTTCGTTCGGTGATCTTGAAAACCAATGAGGGGGTATTTTGAGTTTTTAGAAGATTATTAAAATTATTGTATTTTAAGTAAATTATAAAGTTTAAAGTATTTTACAGCTGTTTTTATATTTTTTTCACGTCAATAAAAAATGATTATAATTTTTCATAAATGTACATAAAAAATCGCCAAAGCAACAGAACGGAATGTATTGGAATGTTCTACCAAACCACTCTTGAATTAATATTGAGTGATTTTGTGAAGTGTAAAGTGGATGGCAATTGTTTTTATTTTTTTTTTCGCATCAACAAAAAATGAAAATACAATTTTTCATAAATTTACATGAAAAATCGCCACGAAATGTATTGGAATTTTCTACCAAGCCACTCTTGAATTAATATTGAGTGATTTTGTGAAGTTTAAAGTACATGGCAATTATTTTTATATTTTTTTTTGCTTCAACAAAAAATGAAAATACAATTTTTCATAAATTTACATGAAAAATCGCCACGAAATGTATTGGAATTTTCTACCAAGCCACTCTTGAATTAATATTGAGTGATTTTGTGAAGTTTAAAGTGGGTGGCAATTGTTTTTATATTTTTTTTTTCGCGTCAACAAAAAATGAAAATACAATTTTTCATAAATTTACATGAAAAATCGCCAAAGCAATCGACGAAATGTATTGGAATTTTCTACCAAACCATTCTTGAATTAATATTGAGTGGTTTTGTGAAGTTTAAAGTACATGGCAATTGTTTTTATATTTTTTTTTTGCTTCAACAAAAAATGAAAATACAATTTTTCATAAATTTACATGAAAAATCGCCAAAGCAATCGACGAAATGTATTGGAATTTTCTACCAAACCACTCTTGAATTAATATTGAGTGATTTTGTGAAGTTTCAAGTGGATGGCAATTGTTTTTATTTGTATTTTTGCGTTATTATCGTTTTTTTTTCTTTTCTCAAAAAGTATATTACGAGTATATGCTAAGTGGCTCTACCATCAAAATGTTCCACGAGCCGCCACTGCCAGACGGCGCAATCAAATCTAATTCATAAATGCGGGACGCGAATAGTAATATCGGCAGGCGAACTGTGGATCAACTTAATATTTGTAGGTTGTAGAGGTTGCTGTTCCTCACTCAGAGCTTTCAAAGTTTCAGGAAAGTAGTCAATGAGGGATTGGAGGAAATGCACTTTCAAACTCATCAGGCAATCTAAACCTTGAAGCTTTGGAAGCTTCGAAGTTACGAAGTACGAGAAAGTATTGTGATCGTCAAAATATTTTCAAAATTTATTTTTACGGAAATATCCGTTTTGGGATCTCTGGTGTGAAAGTGCGTATACCAATAGGAGCAAAGGACAGTAATAAATGTATGGGATGCAATTAGACGAACCACCAATGCCTTTTCTTCGAGGGTGCGTCGACCGTTTTAGGACCTCAGCCGCCAGATTCCAGCGAACAGACTATAGCTTTCCACCTCCCAAAAACTAATGATGTGTTACACTTGTTGCTAAATTGTTTGCTATAGGTGTTATCATTAGTGCTTCAACTCAAAGAGCCAATTCGTAGAAGTTAGTTTTTTTTGAACATCGAAATTTTTTTTTTTGAAAATGAGATGAATGTTCACTTCAAAACGAGTCGACTCTTTGAAATGATTAGTCGACTCTTTTTAATTACGAGTCAACTTTTTATAAATAAACATTATTCCCAACAATTTCAGAGTCAAGAGCCCACCTCTAGTAGGCATTGACTTTCAAAAGACCCCGCAGTATTTCAATGTAAAATGGGTTTCATCGAAATTGTCCCATTTTTTGTAGAGAGCTATCTTTTGACATCCTGAACAAAAGTCCTTATGGGTGGAACAAAATCCTATGTAAGGATTTTGAGTTATCCGAAGAAGGTCTTATTTCACCGATAATCGAAAATCGTAAAAACGGGTTGAAGAACGCATACAATGATGTTAATATCATCATGCTTGGACGGCTTTGGACCAAGAACTTCTTATACAATGCTCAGTAGTCATTGCTGGGAACGCTAGGCAAATGTGCCCATCATTAGGCAATTAGTTAAAAGTGTTTTAATCCACGTTTGTTTTTCACTTAAAAAAGTCTGTGACGAAAGTTGTCTGTCAACAAACTTCCAGCGACAAAGTTGCTCAGTATTGTATGGAGATTATTTTGGAAAAGTTTCAGATTTAAAAAAATATGAAAATTTTGAAAATTATGAGCATTTATTTACTGACGCGCTCGGCGCAATAAATCAGTCTCTACAAAGAATGAATCTCAATTGAAGGTTAGTTTTTTTCTTGAAAATGCTCATAGCCTCCCTATGAGTTGCCTAATGGTGGGCAGTGTCCCCAGCAATGACTGCTAAGCTTTTTCAAGAACTTCTTGGTCCAAAACAATTCAAACATGAAGATATTCACATCGTTGTATGCGTTCTTCCTTTCGTTTTTACGATTTCTTGGCGGATAACTCAAAATCCTTACATAGGATTTTGTTCCGTCCATAAGGACTTTTGTTCAGAATGTCGAAAGCTCCCTGCAAAAAATGGGACAATTTCGATGAAACCCATTTTACATTGAAATACTGCGGGGTCCTTTTTCAATACAAAAATGTTTGCTGTAGGAGTTATTTAAAAATTGAAGAATAGGTGTTGGCTTTAAAACATAAATGCTTCCAATTATAATAGAATATTTCTAACAAATTATAATCAAAGATTCCTTAACTTCCGGTCGTTTTTTCGTAGCAAATAATATCCTTGCAGCTATCGTCACATATAAGCTTTCGTTCATCGCCCAATAAATTTCGACCTGATAAGAGTCATGCAGATGTGTATATCATAAATGAGTCCTCGAAATGCGACGATCAGAAATAAAATTTATCTAAACTACACGCGCACATTAGGCAGTTCTGGAGGATGAGGGAGGCTTCGTATCAGATGTTGTAAAATCAAATCAATATAAACGCCGCAAATGACACCACGTCAAAAACATTAAGATCCTAGTTTCGCAGATTACATCTGCGGGGCCGCATTTTTATTTCCCGGCATGATGAAAAAGAAAATATAATGAAAAATGAGAGTGATGGTAACATAAAAAAATACAAATTCTACTAACGTGATTATGGAAGATATTTTATACTTAATAGCAGAATTAAGTGGAGACAAAATTTTGTTTCAGAGTTGGCTATGAGATAAATGGGGTATGTCGCTTATTATTACATCATGAGACCATTGAATTAGATTTAAAAAAAATTAATTAATCTCAGACATGACTGCTATATTTTCCTGTCTCAGGCATGGCCAACTCAACAACAAAATTTTGTGGCTTACACCTTATAATTAATAACGGAGTGTTTCAAATTTTTTTTTTATCGCAGTCGCCTATGAATCGATTGTCGCAAATTCTTTCTCTCTTTCGTAATAAATTACCACACTTGCGCTCATGAATTACATTCATGTAATGAATTTAAATTTCGACCAGAAAGATTTTCACTAGTAATACAACAAGTGTACTATTACCACTGAAAATCTTCGCTTTTGAGATTCAACGCCTACGGACTGAGAGACAAGCAGACATTTTTTTTCTCTCTATCGTCTCGGGAGACCTCAGAAGGAAATTTCCGATTAAATTTCGAATTCGAAAATTTACGAAAGTAAAACATCATTCATAAACCCATCACGGTGTACATCAATCAAATAAACTATTACACCTTATTTGTCTCCTCTCGTAAGCGAATTAACGAAAACGCAATGTGTTATTCCGACGTGACACATATTACTACAATTAGGACACTTACGATATGCAGAGTGATGAGTCACCAGACTGACCAAGATACAACAAGAGCGATCGGTCAAGGAAAACGAAACGTGTAAATATCGCGCAATTAACATACGGATGACGTGTAAGAACAAACGAGTGATTCTGACCGAGACACATTCAGGAGACGCGATGACAGTTACAAATGTTCCGGTTTCCTTTTCCGCACGAGCCTAATTTAAATTTACAAACAACGGACTCGTTAAACACCGAATAATTACCCTCAATGAGGAAAAGAAAAACGCGATATAAATTGGATTGAAACACAACTCGTTTAATAATTTTTTTTTTCGTGATATTGTTACTTGAGGACAGATATTATATAAACAAATACGGATTTAAGTAATACTTAAGTCAGAGGTAGACCTTCGCTGATTAGAGGTGTTCACACGATACCGTATACGGTCGACGGTAGTATATTGAAATATATGCGCCACCGTAGAGAGCAAAATAACCGAATCGGTAAAGCGACCGAATCGGTAAAGCGACCGATTCGCTGCAGTATGAACTCAGTTCGAATGTAAGCGTTTCCTTTACGAACTATACCCGTATGTTTAAAAGTGGAGTTTTCTTACGAACCCATCGATTTTAACTCTGAAGAACGGAATCTTCTACTGATCTAAATTTCGAATCGCCTATTTTAATTGAATTCTACTAATATGTGTATTGCGAACAGAACATATTTGTAAACCGCGCTCGATTTGGAGTCTTCGTTTAGCTGCTGCGGCCGTTAAAAGTCTGAAAAATCGTTTTTTTTTCTTCTAGAAGTGACATTCTAGAGAGTGACTCTTTTGCTGAAATTTTAAAACGGCAATGGATTTTTCTTGTAATTCTGATGAAAAAGCATGTACACTTTAATGGTCTAGGTCAGCGTTTCTCAACCTTTTTGGACTAAACGCCCAGTTAGTTACGTCCACCTCTTAATTCGCCTACTTTAATTTTTAACAGCTTAAAATTACATAAAATAAAATAGGTTACGTTTGGTTTGGTATCAGTAAAACATAACCCAAAGAAAAATTAAAGTCACAAAGGTAAAACAAAACTACGTGATGTGATCATTATGTAACTTTCTTCGAACTAATGGTATGATTATTAAAATATTTTTTATATTCAAGAAAATATGAGAAAAATATCGTGTGAGCCACAAAATTTTGTTTCAGAGTTGGCTGTGAGATAAATGAGGTATATCGCATATTATTACGTCATTAGTTCAATTGAATTAGATTTTAAAAAATGAATTAATCTCAGACATGACTGCTATGTTTCTCTCTCTCAGGCATGGCCAACTCTTCTGTGTCCCACTTCCAGTGTACGGAATTTTACCAAAAGCGTATAAGGAGTCACGCCTGGTCAGAAATTTCAAAAAAACGATTTTTGTGTTTTGACATTTTCAGTAAGTACAATGTTAAAATATTCCCCAAATCGTTGGAATTAGTCCGATTAAAATTGACGAAGTTACAGGTGTTCACAGGGGCGGCTCGTTATGTAAAGTCAATGACCCATGGCACTTCAGCTTCAAGCTCAGCAAGAATTTTTAATTAATTCTTAAAACACTTTCTCGCCAGTTACTAGAAAGATTTATCGTTCTTTCATTCTTCAAAAAAGGAGGGGATAGGGTATATTGTATAAGTGGCTATACCATTAACATCTTCCACGAGCCGCCACTGGTTATAACTGTTCGTAGTTAAACATGCATTTTTTTTAATTGCGTACAAAATTGAGCATGTTTTTAAATAAATCAAAAATAGTAGACATTGTTTAAAAATTCTGAAATAATTCTACACAACTCCCACATTATTGTATTTTAAGAATATAATCATCTTCTTAAATTCCAACAATTTTTAAATGGGTTATAACTGTTCGTTGTTAAACAAGCATTTTTTAATTGCGTTCAAAATTGAGCATTTTTTAAAATAAATCAAAAATAGTAGACATTGTTTAAAAATTCTGAAATAATTCTACACAACTCCCACATTATTGTATTTTAAGAATATACTCATCTTCTTAAATTCCAACAATTTTTAAATGTGTTATAACTGTTTGTTGTTAAACAAGCATTTTTTAATTGCGTTCAAAATTGAGCATTTTCTAAAATAAATAAAAAATAGTAGAAATTGTTTAAAAATTCTGAAATAATTCTATAAAACTCCCACATTATTATATTTTAGGAATATAATCAACTTCTTAAATTACAACTATTTTTCTATGGGTTATTACTGTTCGTTGTTAAACATGCATTTTTCAATTGCGTTGAAAATTGAGCATTTTCTAAAATAAATAAAAAATAGTAGAAATTATTTAAAAATTCTAAAAACACGTTATTATGTCTAAAGACCATAATCAATGTCTTAAATTCCAACAATTTTTTAATGGGTCATTAATTAAAAATTGTTTAAAAATTCTGAAATAATTCTACACAACTGCTTAATTATATTTTAAGAATATAAGCAACTTCTTAAATTCCAATAATTTTTAAATATATTATAACCAGGGACGACTCGTTATATAGAGCCAATGAGCCATGGCTGTAGTTTGAAGCTACAGGCAAGTATTTTTAATTAAGTCTTAAAAAACTTTTTCGCCAGTTCCTTTTGTCTAGGAAGATAAATCGTTGTTTCTTCAAAAAAAGAGGGGGGGATGGTATGTTGTATAAGTGACTCTACCATCAACATGTTCCACGAGCCGCCACTGCGTGTTCATAGTACGCTCCGTTCGCATAGACGAATTGAAACTTTAAACGCGTTTTTATCAAAACCGCATTTTTAACACGGTGACCACAATATTTCGAAAACTACTGCACCGATTGTTTTTTAAACTTAGCACGTTTATTTGAGATTATAGGTCTGTGATTGAACGAATGATTTTTTTTTTCAAAACGGGCTATATCATCATGAAAAATCCAAATTTTAACTTTGAAAGTCCGCCATTTTATCCCAGATCAATACATCGATAAACTGTTCGTTCAATCATTAGCTACTTTAATATATTAAAGAAATTTTCTTTGGTTTTTTATTTCTGATTATCCAAATCCGAGCAGCAGTGGTCACGCGAAACCTGTTTTTTCAACGGCCTTCAGGAGGATGACAATATCTTCTTTTATTACCAATATTTTTTTTATAAAATTTATGTTACATTCATGAAAATACGTGTTGCTATATAAATGAACTAAATTAAACAATTTTCATATTTTATGCAGAAAAAAAATCCAAAAAATCACCCATTTTTCGGCTTCCTGACCTCTTAAGTTCTTTAGATTGTCAAATAAAGCTTATGTTTCATTTGAAAATAGTGGCTTTTGAGAAGCAAGGGCCTTCGGCTGTTTACAAAGATCAAAACCCCCATTTTGGAGAATTTCGACTATAAAATTATTACTTATCACATCAATTTTAATGAAAATTCCTTGCGAATTTCAAAAACCTACATTTCAAGCCAAAACTCTTTGTTTTGTACAGAAATTTCGCAAATGCTAAAATCTGTAAAGAGCAGCGTAGCTTTGTTAATAAAATCATTCATCTCAACATTTTTACAAACTTGAAAAAACGAAAATGGTTAATAAAAACTGTAAAAATCAGAACCGCTAGAATTTATTATTTTCTCAGAATATGTAATCAAAACAATCAGTAATTAGAAACACCTTAACTTTTATTCAAACTTAAATAAATGGAAACATTGGTTTTCGTTGGTTTCAAAAATAACTTTCAATTGCTTTGACCCAAAAATATAGGAAATTTTTGTAAACGACTTCGGTTTGTAGTGTTTCGCTAATTCAATGTTTTTTCACTGGAGAAATATTTGTTTTATCACACACAAAAACACGTTTTTAATTTTGAAAAACTTACCTTCAGAAAACGGAATTGGATTTTGATAAATTCCATTTTCTAAAGGTAAGTTTTTCAAAATTAAAAACGTGGTTTTGTGTGTGATAAAAAATTTTTTTCGCCACTGCCAAACCTGGGTGATAATATAAAATCAAATATCTTTGACCGCAGGTATTTCCCAAGGAAACAATTTAGGCCCAACTTTGTTGCATAAATAAAATAAAATCAACGGATGTTATGTTCTTATTATTAGTAATTATAAACTACCAATGCGTAAATATTAAAACAATGAAATATATCAAAGTATTTTTATAGAATATTTTTTGTCTGTTAAAACAATGGATAATTGAAACAATCAGTTTCAACATAAATATAATTTCCAATTATATGGTAATTACCATCCGTTATTTTTTATACATTTATACTTTTGTGACAATAGTCATACGTGACACATTTAAATAATACAAGCAGTATTAAATTCCTTCTACAAAGTAGAAGTAATATTCCCACAGCATAACAATTAACAGCTTGTTAAAAGAATCTCTCACATATATTAAAACAATTGAATGAATCAAGAATGATATTTATAAAATTATAAATCGGAAATCGTTCATTTTCTTTTTAATAAAACTGAATATAAATAAATTGAAAACTTTGTAATTAAATTTAACACAGTTTGAGAGGTAGCGTCTTTGTAGACACTTTGCGAACTGTGTGCTCAAGGCGGGTCATCTATTTTTAGACCCAAACATGCAGAATGGGTTGCATACATGGCGGCGCGCGCAATATTTTCGCTTGCGTTGCAACACAGGCAAGTCACTTGGTCATAGCGCCCGCACAAAAAGTGTTAATAAAGACGAAATGTAGATTGAATATGTGAATATTAAACGTGTTCGTGGCTTTGCAAAATTAAGTCTTACAATAAACAAATAACTTATTGAAACATCTACTTCACATTTTCAGGCTTTATTAAATTTAAAGTGACGTATCAAATTTATTTATTGAAAGTATGGTATTTTTTGTATAAATAAACATTACACCTTGTTATTAATTACGATCAATTAACGATAAATCAGTAATTAGCGTCGGTATCTGCGAATGAACATTTAATCATTTTTAAATTGTTATTATAATAGCAGAAATAGCCGTATCGTCCGTTTCCGTTTAATCATGTTTTAAATTGTTGTTTTCTGTTAACCTTGCATTAAAACAATTTCTGATTTTGCATTTGCAATAATAATTACGCTCGCATTATTTCCCGGAGATATATAACTGATTATTATTTATATACGGTATTGCATCGCGATTACACTATTTTTAACATATAACTACAACAATTATAATTATTACAAGCGGTTATATATCTAATAACCGCAATTTCCTTTTGTGATTTGTATTTAAAAAATGGTTTAAACTGGATAACCTTTATGTAAAATAACTGAAACAATTACTTTATGTAATAATTTTCTGAAATAATTAATCACAGATAAGGAATTATTGATTGAGGGTCATTTATTACAAATTATGACGTAGTATCGGTCGCAACTATCCTCTTCATATTCAACAAAATTTTGCTATGGTCTAAAAATAATTATTTATGAAACAAGTGAGTAAAGTAATACTTTCTTCACGAGTGGGAAAGATTGCCGCGCACTTTGCATAAATAATTTTATAGTTCCGTTAAAAAATATGAACCGCTACGGCACTTTTTTTCACGCAAAAGCACTTTTAAAGCGTGTCCAAAACGGATTGCAATTATATTTCATTGCAGGGGTATTCAGAACTGACATGAACTGCCAGAGTTCAACTGAAGTTAGTTGTTTACAAAATTGTTAATATAGAGATCGTTGTCATGGTGGAGGTAAATAAATTTTTAACCACTTGCAAATTTTTTTGTCCGCCGTTTTAAATGCACCTTTCTATACATGAGTTGAATTATAAGTAAGTAAACTTTTCTGTTCAGAATAACATTATCTACTTCCTGTTTTCGTTTGACACGCTCGAAACTACACACCCTGTATATTACAAATATAAAACGCATATTTTATATCGCGTTAGCTTTTCACTATGAAAGTAATCGTGTTAGCGCAATAAAAGTGATACTGTCGATAAATCTCGCTCTAAATTATTCCATGCCTCCGAGCCATGTGTAACGTTTTTGGCCTCTTAATTAACATGTGATCTCTTTGCTTAAGATATTCTAGCGAGACCGTAAATCATCGGAGAAAAATGTAATGTAGTAATTTTAAGATTTATTCACCGCTCGAATTTTTTAACGTGTAATTTTCGAACGGACATAAATTACAAGTAATTATTGACGAATCGGAAAGTCGATACAAAAATATCACTGTTATAAAATGTATTCATTGTCGAGATAAACATTTCAATGGTATTGTAGAAGATACAGTTTGCAACTGTGGCCTTTTTTAATGTATTACATTGCAAGATTAATAATGATAATAATCTTTATTGACTAACAGAAAGTCTTACATGCATTACGTGGAATATTACAATTAGGGCTGGAATTTTTCTTCGAAGATTTAAAATTTCAAAGGTTCGAAAGATTCATAGAAAATGTTCGAAGATTGAAGTTTCGAATTTTAGAAGATTCGAAGCTTCGATGACTCGAAGCATCGAAGTTTCGAGGATTCAAAGTTTCGAAATTTCCAATTTTTTTAAGTTTCTAATCTTCGAAGTTTCGAAGTCTCATTTCGCAAATATTGATTTGGCTAGGACCTGCGGTCTTTCGGCCTGGTTATTAAAATTTTTAAATAATAATAATTTTTAAATAATTAATAGTGAAAAGCCCTATTTATATTTATTCAGGATACGATCGACATTACTTAAATAATAAATAATGCCATACTCCGACCATCTTATTTAAATAATTGAATTTATATTTAGAAAATAATTTTGGGTAATTAGATTTATCTAGAATTTTGTTTGCGATACATATATGCATTTTAAAATGTGGCGGATAAGCGAATTATGGGGGTCTTCGCCGGTTTTACGCAATTAAGCCGAAAACGTGAAAAAATAATCACGAACGCGTACATTATGCGGTTTTAAGTGCGTTAGAATCGATTCTTTGGGCGTAATTTTTACCCCAACTCATTACCTAAATATAAAAACTAACAGAATTAATGAATTAGAAACGCTCACAAAAAAAATCCACCCACCCGCTCATTATTTACTTAACAAAATTACGAATATTTGAACCCTTGAATTTACCGGACGACACACTGAAGCGTCAGAAAAAGTTTTCGGCCTTAAATATTTAAATTGGAAAAATATGATTTATATAAAAGTCGTAGATAATTATCGACTACAATCGGAAAATATTTTTTTTATGTATACAGGGTGCAACACAAACTTATGTTTTTGTGAATGGTATATTTTTGCAATTTTATGCGCAGTTTTAACAATAATTTTTATTGGGATAAATTTAACCGTTTCTGAGTTATTCTGGTTTTTGGGGCAAAAACAAGCAATATTTGAACGGTGACAGAAAAATAATGATATATTTTAAAATCAATTCGCCCCATATGCGAAAAATAAAGGTAGATGTTCTGTGAATAAAAAAATATTTGAGGAAGTCTTATCATATCAGACCTTATTTTCTTTTCGATTTTGTTTAAGTGTTCAACAACTTAAAACATTAATTTTCAAAAATTCATAACTAACACAAATATTGACTAAGTTTCAAAAATCAAGATTAATTTTAAAGGTAAATGATTCCATCAAAGTTTTTTTATGGAATTCAATCATAGCGATATGATTTTTTTTCTAGTTTTGCCTTGTTTAAAAATTAGTTTTTAAAAATTGAAAAAGTGACACATTTTCAAAAATTAAAGTTAGTTTTAAAGGAAGATACATTTGTTACTTATCCATGTTACATTTTTGTGTCTGAACGCATCTTTTGCATATTTCTACACCCTGTAAATTTAAGTTTTTTTTTTATATCTGGTCTGACTCATATTTTTATTTATTTATTGAAACCACTTATTTATATTATGTATATTGACCTGTACAAACCCATTGTTATTGGCACATTAAATAAATTAAATTAAATAGATGATTTGTAAATATATGAAAAAAAAAATCGATTTTTTGTCTTCAGCAACTTTAAATATTAATTTTCAAAAATTAATCTCACGCAAAAATTGAAAAAGTCTAAGTTGATTCTAAAGGCAGATGTTTTGTGAATATACTTACTAACATTTTTGAGAAATTAGATCAGTTTTTTTTTTAAACTTAATTATCAAAAATTCATAACTTACGAAAAAAGTGACGCATTTTCAAAAATTAAGTTAGTTTTAAAGGGAGATGTCTTGTGAGTGTATTAAATTTTTTTATTTTTTATTCAAGTCTTCGACAACTTTAAATATTAATTTAAAAAAAAAATTCTTTCCTTTTTTTTGACTAAGGCTGAGGTATTCAGTCACACATGGCTAGATTTTTAATTGTATTTTTGTATGAATAAATGAAGAAATGAATAATGTCAGACATATACAACAACCACGGCTCGGTCCGTCTACACTCATAACACGCATTTTCAAAACTCAAAGTTAATTATTAAGTTAAATATATTATGATTGCATTAAAGGTTTTAAGAAATTCAATCATATCAGTTGTTTTTCTTTTTCAATTTTTTCTTTGTTCAAATATTCGACAAATTAAAAAAAATCATTTTTAAACATTAATAACTCACGCATTTTCAAAAATTAAAGATAATTCAGATGTTTTGTGAATATACTATATATTTTTAATTTTTAATAAATTCTAGTATATCATGTAATATATCAAGTGTCGGAAATGACAATTTTCAACTGCCAAAAATGACAATTTTTAACTGCCAAAAAGGCGAATTTTCAAGTGTCGGCAACGACCATTTTTAACTGCCAAAAATGACAATTTTTAACTGCCAAAAATGACAATTGTTAACTGCCAAAAATGCCAATTTTCAAGTGTCGGAAACGACCATTTTAAGATGCCAAAAATGACAATTTTTTACTGCTAAAAATGACAATTTCAACTGCCAAAAATGCCAATTTTCAAGTGTCGGAAACGACCATTTTAAGCTGCCAAAAATGACAATTTTCAACTGCCAAAAAGGGCAATTTTCAACTGCCAAAAGGCCAATTTTCAAGTGTCTGAAACGACCATTTTTAACTGCCAAAAATGACAATTTTTAACTACCAAAAAGGCGAATTTTCAAGTGTCGGCAACGACCATTTTTAACTGCCAAAAATGACAATTTTTAACTGCTAAAAATGACAATTTCAACTACCAAAAATGACAATTTTCAAGTGTCGGAAACGACCTTTTTACGCTGCCAAAAATGACAATTTTTAACTGCCAAAAAGGGCAATTTTCAACTGCGAAAAGGCCAATTTTCAAGTGTCTGAAACGACCATTTTTAACTGCCAAAAATGACAATTTTTAACAGCTAAAAATGACAATTTCAACTGCCAAAAATGCCAATTTTCAAGTGTCGGAAACGACCATTTTAAGCTGCCAAAAATGACAATTTTCAACTGCCAAAAGGCCAATTTTCAAGTGTCTGAAACGACCATTTTTAACTGCCAAAAAGGCGAATTTTAAAGTGTCGGCAACGACCATTTTAAACTGCCAAAAATTACAATTTTTTACTGCTAAAAATGACAATTTCAACTGCCAAAAATGCCAATTTTCAAGTGTCGGAAACGACCATTTTAAGCTGCCAAAAATGACAATTTTCAACTGCCAAAAAGGGCAATTTTCAACTGCCAAAAGGCCAATTTTCAAGTGTCTGAAACGACCATTTTTAACTGCCAAAAATAACAATTTTTAACTGCCAAAAAGGCGAATTTTCAAGTGTCGGCAACGACCATTTTTAACTGCCAAAAATGACAATTTTTAACTGCTAAAAATGACAATTTCAACTGCCAAAAATGACAATTTCCAAGTGTCGAAAACGACCTTTTTACGCTGCCAAAAATGACAATTTTCAACTGCCAAAAGGCCAATTTTCAAGTGTCTGAAACGACCATTTTTAACTGCCAAAAATGACAATTTTTAACTGCTAAAAATGACAATTTGAACTGCCAAAAATAACGACCATTTTAAGCTGCCAAAAATGACAATTTTCAACTGCCAAAAAGGGCAATTTTCAACTGCCAAAAGGCCAATTTTCAAGTGTCTGAAACGATCATTTTTAACTGCCAAAAATGACAATTTTTAACTGCCAAAAAGGCGAATTTTCAAGTGTCGGCAACGACCATTTTTAACTGCCAAAAATGACAATTTTTAACTGCTAAAAATGACAATTTCAACTGCCAAAAATGCCAATTTTCAAGTGTTGGAAACGACCATTTTAAGCTGCCAAAAATGACAATTTTCAACTGTCAAAACGGGAATTTTTTAACTGCCAAAAGGCCAATTTTCATGTGTCTGAAACGACCATTTTTAACTGCCAAAAATGGCAATTTTTAACTGCGAAAAAGGCGAATTTTCAAGTGTCGGCAACGACCATTTTTAACTGCCAAAAGTGACAATTCTAACTGCCAAAAAATGACCATTTTCAACTGCCAAAAATGACAACTTTCAACTGCCAAAAAGGACAATTTTCATCTGCAAAAACGGCCAATTTTCAAGTGTCGGCAACGACCATTTTTAACTGGCAAAAATGACAATTTATAACTGGCAAAAATGACAATTTCAACTGCCAAAAACGACAATTTAAAACCCAGAAATGAACACATATTCAAAAATTTAAGTTTTTTTAAAGGTACATAAATGTATTATGACAGCATCGGATTTTTTAAAGAATTCAATCATATCGATATTATTTTATTTTTCTATTTTTTCTTTGTTCAAATATTTCGACCAATTTTCAAAAATTCATAACTCACGCATAAATTGGCAGAGGTCATTGGTTTTAAAGGTAAATGTTTTGTAAAGATATCAAAATATTTGAGGAATTAATATTATGCCAGTATTTATTTTTTAGCCAAAATATTAATTTTCAAAAATTCATACCTCGCGCAAAAATCGACTCAATTTCAAAAATCAAGGTTAATTTTAAAGGTAATTATGATTTCATCAGAATTTTTGAGGAATTCAATCATATCGATATGATTTTTTTTTCTAGTTTTTCCTTGTAAAAATATTTGGCCACTTAAAAATTAATTTTTAAAAATTTTTAACTTAAAAATCAAATTTTTTTGTAAATCTTGTGGATATATTAAAAATTTCGAGCACTTGAGTATTTTTTTTCTCTAAATTTGTTCAAGTGGTTGACAACTTACAAAAAAATAATTTTCAACTCGAAATCGAAAGGGTTTTTAGGCATCGACCTCGCACCTTGAATGCACTCAGGGATCGAATTCGGGAGGAAATCGCCGCTATACCCATCGAGATGTGCCAAAATGCGGCCGAAAATTTCAGAAATCGCCTTCATCAATGTATCGCTGCTGGGGGTCATCATCTTTCTGATGTCATCTTCAGGACTTAATGCATAAAACGGCATGATGTACCGATTAAGATAAAATAAACCCCATTTCTTTAAGTTGCGCCGTTTTGTTTTAATAGCCCTTCAAAACTGCACTGTCTGTTTTGCCGCACCTTGGAATATTCATATAGTCAGGCTATTTTTCGTCTTTATTACATTTCGAGGAGTAAATGAATTAGACTTACCTATCTTCTTCAACCCTCCCTGGTGTACACAAACGGCACCCTAGAAATAAATGGACGCAATAAGTTTATGCGTATTTCGAAAGCAACATTCAGAGATTCATTGTTGTTATAAACATTTCAGACAAGTCGGTGCGGTGTTTTTTTTTATGCACGTGCGGCGATCTTAAAAATAAGTAATATGGATTTTTTAGCGGTTGCACATAAAACGGAAAGTTTGATAGGGAAAATAAAATAAAATGTCGTAAAGTTCGGCGGGGCGGCATTCCTAAGTGCGCCGCCGTCCAATGTCACCTTCGGATTACAAATGATGTCGCCCTTAAGGGCCGCAGGGCAGAGCGCGGGGAGGAAATATTTAAATCCCCCATAAATCCTGTACACACACGCGCGCCGATAAATTCTTTGCAATTTTTTTTTATTTGCCAACGTTTAGATTTAACTTTGTCAAAGTTACATCAAAGGCTGATCGTATTTCGATTTTTTTTTTAACATTAAATACATTTAACACAATGGAATTTGCTGGAGTGTTTTTGAATACAAATTTGTGCCAGAACCCAGGTTGGTTTCAATAAATGCACCTGAAACCAGATTTCGGCACAGCTGTCCGAGATTCGTATGAAAAGACTGGTTACAATTTTATCCAAAATTTTGTTGTTTAAATCCTACTGTGAAATGTTCAAAAAACAAAACAAAAATTGTCTTTAAATTACAATTTTATCCAAAATTTTGTTGTTTAAATCCTACTGTAAAATGTTCAAAAAACAAACAAAAAAATTGTCTTTAAATTTACAATGTTATTCAAAATTTTGTTGTTTAAATCCTACTGTAGAATGTTCAAAAAAACAAAAAAAAAAGTCTTCAAATTTACAATTTTATCCAAATGTTTGTTGTTTAAATCCTACTGTAAAATGTTTAAAAAACCAAAAAAAAATTGTCTTCAAATTCACAATTTCATCAAAAATTTTGTTGTTTAAATCCTACTGTATAATGTTCAAAAAACCAACAGAAAAAAATTGTCTTTAAATTTACGATTTTATCCAAAATTTTGTTGTTTAAATCCTATGTAAAATGTTCAAAAAACCAACAAAAAAAATTGACTTTAAATTGCAATTTTATCCAAAATTTTGTTGTTTAAATCCTACTGTAAAATGTTCAAAAAACCAAAAAACAAGAAAATTGTTTTCAAATTTACAATTTTATCCAAAATTTTGTTGTTTAAATCCTACTGTAAAATGTTCAAAAAACCAAAAAACAAGAAAATTGTTTTCAAATTTACAATTTTATCCAAAATTTTGTTGTTTAAATCCTACTGTAAAATGTTCAAAAAACCAACAAAAAAAAATTGTCTTTAAGTTTACGATTTTATCCAAAATTTTGTTGTTTAAATCCTATGTAAAATGTTCAAAAAACCAACAAAAAAAATGTCTTTGAATTTACGATTTTATCCAAAATTTTGTTGTTTAAATCCTACTGTACAATATTCAAAAAAACAAAAAAAAATGTCTTCAAAAAATTCTTTGAAGTATTTAGAATAATATAGAAAAAAAAATTCATGTAGAGGTTCGAGGTATTGTTTGAGTTATAGCGTTTGTAGCGAAAGAAAAATTGGAAGCGCAGGTAGACGTACCGAACCATCACGCACTTTAAACGTGTTTTTCTCGAAACGATGTTTTTCAAAACGGTGTACACGATGTCTCAGGCTGTGATTGTTGAATCGACCTGAAATGTGGTACACATGTTCAGAGAACTACATGTTTGGGAGTGACGGACGATTTTGTCAGTAGTTTTGTTTTGCAATATATATATACAGGGTCTTCATTTCAAAAGGAGCCACCCTGAATAACTTTGGATCTGAAGTACTTACGGTTTTAAGAAAAAATACGTCAATTTTGTTTTCGAGGGGGAACTTAAAAAACACTGTTTTTAGAATTTTATCTTTCACCCCCTCACCCCCAGCCACCCCATCTTTAAAATTTCAAATGGCACCCCCTATTGTGTGGTACCTCATTTTAAACGGCATAAAAAATGCTATCCAGCAAAGCAAAAATAATTGAAATCGGTTCATTTGTTTTAGAGAGAGAGGGTATTCATTCCAAAATAAGCCACCCTCAATAACCTTGGTTCTGAAGTAGTCACAGTTACAGGAAAAAACATGCCAATTTTGTTTTTGAGGCGGAACTTGAAAACACTGTTTTTATAATTTTATCTTTTACCCCCTCACCCCCAGCCATCCCATCTTTATAATCTCAAATGGCACCCCCTATTGTGCGATACCTCAATTTAAAGGGCATAAAAAATACTATCCAGCAAAGCAAAAATAATTGATATTAGTTCATTTGTTTTAGAGAGAGAGGGTATTAATTTCAAAATAACTCACCCTGAATAACCTAACCCTGGTTCTGAAGTAGTCACGGTTACAGGAAAAAATACGTCAATTTTGTTTTTGAGGGAGAACTTGAAAACACTGTTTTTAGAATTGTATCTTTCACCCCTCACCCCCTGCCACTTTATAATTAGAAATAGCATCCCCCATTGTGCGATACCTTATTTTAGAGAGCTTAAAAAATACTATCCAGAAATGCAAAAATATTTGTAATCAGTTCATTTATTTTAGAAAGAGAGGGTCTTTGTTTCAAAACAAGCCACCCTGAATAACTTTGGATCTGAAGTAGTTACGGTTTTAAGCAAAAATACAAAGCAATTTTATTTTAGAGGGTAGAACTTGAAAAACACTGTTTCTATAATTTTTTCTTTCACCCCAAGCCACACAATCTTTGGTGTGGCATATTTTGATATGAATATCTCTGAAACAAATGAACTGATTTAAATTAATTTTTATTTTCTGGATAGTATTTTGTATGCCCTTTAAAATGAGGTGTCGCACGAAAATGGATGCCATTTAAAATTATAAAGATGGGGTGGCTGGGGGTGAGGGGGTGAAAGATAAAATTCTAAAAACAGTGTTTTCAAGTTCCGCCTCAAAAACAAAATTGACATATTTTTTCCTGTAACCGTGACTACTTCTGAACCAGGGTTATTCAGGGTGGCTTATTTTGAAATGAATACCCTCTCTCTCTGAAACAAATGAACCGATTTCAATTATTTTTGCTTTGCTGGATAGCATTTTTTATGCCCTTTAAAATGAGGTATCGCACAATAGGGGGTACCATTTGAAATTTTAAAGATGGGGTGGCTGGGGGTTAGGGGGTGAAACATAAAATTCTAAAAACAGTGTTTTTTAAGTTCCCCCTCGAAAACAAAATTGACGTATTTTTTCTTAAAACCGTAACTACTTCAGATCCAAAGTTATTCAGGGTGGCTCCTTTTGAAATGAAGACCCTGTATAATGATAACATGTATTAGTGTTCAGACGACTGCGAAAAAGTTTAGGAATTTTTTTACCTGTAACTTAAGACGAAAAGAAAGAAGTTTAAGCGGATATTTTTGTTTTTTTGTTTCTGACCAAGCAAACTTGGTAATCATGTACACCGACCGATCAAGCACGCTAAACATCAGCTGACGCGAAAAATAGTAACATGTGATAATTTCAATATTTCGTAATGACTAGTTTTACACATACTCGTTAATAATTTTGAATATATTTTGGATAATTCTGAAAAATTTCAAGTCGTTGGCAACCGTTTTTATATTTTTTTCAAGCCATTTAAATTTAGTTTGTTGTTGAATCTTATTCTCTGTTTGCATGGGATCATTTCGATATCTAAGAACGGGGTGTTCATAGGTTTTCCAAGAACCATAATTTTGAATATATTTAGAGTAATTCTGGGAAATTTCAAGTCGCTGGAAACTGTTTTTGATTTTTTTTTCAAGTCATTTGAATTTGGTATGTTGTTGAACTTTACTCTCTGTTTGCATGTGATCATCTCGATATCTAAGAAAAAGGTGTTGGTAGATTTTCCAAGAACTATTATTTTGAATATATTTTGGCTAATTCTCTAAAATTTCAAGTCGGTGGCAACTGTTTTAATAATTTTTTCAAGTCATCTAAATTTGGTATGTTGTTCAATCGTACTCTCTGTTCACTTGAGATTATTTCAATATCTAAGAAAAGGGTGTTGGTAGATTTTCGAAGAACTATTATTTTGAATATGTTTTGGGTAATTCTGGAAAATTTCAAGTCGTTGGCAACTGTTAAAATATTTTTTTCAAGTCATTTAAATTTAGCGTGTTGTTTAATCTCACTCTCTGTTTGCGTGGGATTATGTCAATATCTAAGAACAGGGTGTTGGTAGATTTTCCAAGAACCACAATTTTGAATATATTTTGGGTAATTCTGGAAAATTTTAAGTCGTTGGCAACTGTTTTAATATTTTTTTCAAGTCATCTAAACTTAGTATGTTGTTCAACCGTACTCCCTATTCACTTGAGATCATTTCGAATCATTTCGATATCTAAGAAAAGGGTGTTGGTAGATTTTCCCAGAACTATTATTTTGAATATATTTTGGCTAATTCTGGAAAATTTCAAGTCGGTGGCAACTGTTTTAATATTTGTTTCAAGTCATCGAAATTTGGTATGTTGTTCAACCGTACTCTCTGTTCACTTGAGATCATTTCGATATCTAAGAACAGTAGATTTTCCAAGAACCATTATTTTGAATATTCTGGAAAAGTACTTGGCTATTTTTTTCTATATTTTGTTCTTCTAAATTTAGTATGTTGGTAAACAATTTTATTGCGATTGATTGCAAAAACGTTGTTATGGCTGAAATCGTTTCTTATTGGCAGAATTCAAAGAGTACGAATTAACGAATTCATATCATTCTATCAGAGACAATTACGGTTAGATCTGGTGTGCCCCAAGGAACCAAGATCAATTTTATTCAACTTATTTATCGATGATTTAACCGATGTAATTAATTTAGGCGAGTGTTTAATGCATGCTGATGACATGAAACTTTTTCAGGTTGTAAAGAGTGTTGAGGATCCCCAACTACTGCAAAATCTGGTGTGCCCCAAGGGCCACATATCGGACCAATTTTATTCAATCTATTTATCGATGGTTTAACTGATGTCATTCATTTGGGCGAGTGCTTACTGCATGCTGATGACATGAAACTTTTCAGATTGTAAAGAGTGTTGAGGATCGCAAACTACTACAAAACGACATGGATAGAGTTGTTGAGTGGTTGAGGCCAACAAATTGTTTTTGATAGAGGTAATTGTACTCCATATAATAAACTTGCGTGCATAGAAATCGATACACTATAAACTATTTTTTTTTAGAAACTATTATAAACCATAAGCACTCTTGATAAATTTTAACTCATATTAAAGCATATTAAATTGCCTTTCAAACGGCATATATTTTTTTTTGATCTGATGGATAGTTGCTATAAAAAAAATAGTTCAAGTCAAAAGTTTACAGTGGGCCGATTTCTATGCACGCAAGTGTATATTGTATTCATTCGTCTCCGCGCTGGTTATTGTATAAGAGGAATATGAAAGCAACCATTTGGTTAACAATTTGGAAAGATAATAAACGAATGTAGAAACAAATAGTATAGGATTAGCCATCTAGTAAAAATTAATTGAATTTGGCAACTTTACTTGTAGTAAATAGTAAGGTAATAGAAACTGAAAATCCCTAACATTTCTGAGGAAGGGATTTTTGGACGGAATATACTAATCAAGTAGTTGTATACTCTACAGAACAGACCCGATTTCTAGCAATGATCCAAGTATTAAAAATCGTTGACTGACCACACCCAAAATTGTAGCAAGTGATCCTCACAAGTTAGAATATGATTGGTGGTGTAAATAGTGGATAATTCTACATCAATTAATGATTGATGCAGCAAATTTCTAATATCGAAATGTGAAGGCAACCGGTGCGCATTCCTATCCAAAACAAGAGGTCGTTGCAAATTTGATAATTCAGGCAGCCATGCCAAGTGTATCAAATACTAATTAAGCCCGAATTCTTGTGTGTGCATGTATACGATAACGTTGTGAGCAATTTCCAATTATCGATAATCAATTAATCTTTCATAGTTTCCTCATCCATCGGGCATTTCCATAAAATCGCGTGTGTACCCCGAATAATATCGCCGTCGAGTTTATTTCGATATTTCCAATCCCCGCGGCGATTTAATTGTTTTTAAATCTACAAAGTATGGCCGAACCGCCCCCGGTTTTCCGCCGTTCCTCTCCCCCTTCGCGAAATGAAGAATTAAAATTAATTGCGTCCAAAATGAAATTCCTACGTTTGTCGCACGGTGATCAAGCCGATGATCATCACGTGCATATCTGTGTTTATTTATTTCCGCGAATTTAATTTAATATGACGTTGATGCTGATAGTTATATTGTATTAAAACAAAAACACCTGACAACACCCGTAAAATAAATGTTTTAATTGAGCGCGCGATTATACGCGAGCGCGCTGCATTCACAATTAATTAAAAAAATACATACACTCTCGGTAATTAATTTAACGCGATTAAACTAACTCCGTTCCAGCATAAATCGCAATCGCTCCGATAAATAAATAAGAATCTTTTGTGTGTTTAATTAATTTCAAAAAAATGTATAAATATGCAGCGCGGAATGGTCACAATGAAATCGGTTATCTCGCCGAAACTTTTCAGGGCATCATGGAACAGAGATTCAGATTCAATTTATTATAATTTTATATCCTCGAGCGGCGCGGAATTAATATTGAATACATTAATGCGATGCAAGATGGATATTGTGAATTTATATTATCCGATTCACATTTATGTTGTGACTTCTTGACTCGCCGGATCTCCAATCTGTTTACATATTTCGAGTCCATTATTTATGGGCTTTTATTTCAATTTCAATTTCAATTTCATTAATATGCTAAGCTTCTTAAAAAAAACCCAAGAGATTTTGAATTAGCTATACTTCGGCCATTGAGGATGATTTTTTTATGGAATTTTGTCTGCGCGTTTTATATTTTTTCTGCGATATTTTTATTCAAGTGCTCAAAAAAATAAAATTAAAATTTTCAAAAATTCATATCTCCATTAAAAATTGTTGAATTTACACAAACCAAATTATTTTTGAATAAGCGATACTTCGACCATTGAGGATATTGTTTTAAGGAATTTTTTCTACGCGTTTTATATTTTTTCTGCTCAAAAAATTAAAACGAAATTCTTCAAAAATCCATATCTCTATTGAAAATTGTTAAATTTACAAAAACCAACGAGATTTTGAATTAGCTATACTTCGACCGTTGAGGATGATTTTTTATGGAATTTTGTCGGCGCGTTTTATATTTTTTCTGCGATGTTTTTATTCAAGTGCTCAAAAAAATAAAATTAAAATTTTCAAAAATTCATATCTACATTAAAAATTGTTGATTTTACAAAAACCAAATTAATTTTGAATAAGCGATTCTTCGCCCATTGAGGATATTGTTTTAAGGAATTTTTTACACGCGTTTTATATTTTTTTCTGCGATGTTTTCATTCAAGTGCTCAAAAAATTAAAACGAAAATCTTCAAAAGTTGGGGCGCTCCGTGGCGGACTGGATTAGCACCTGCTTTCGGTGCGAAGCGCTGTGGGTACGAAAATTTGCCATTCGGATCCATGGATGTTAGTGTTTGTCCTATTTCATTATAAATATGAAATTTAACAAATAGTAAAAATCGGTCGTGGCAGAATAGCCAAGTAGCTTACGCCAATTTCCCCAATATCATTCACTCTCCTTAACCCGCGTTTCCATCAAACATCCTTCCTTTAAAAAAAAAAAAAAAAATCTTCAAAAATCCATATCTCTATTGAAAATTGTTGAATTTACAAAAACCAAAGAGATTTTGAATTAGCTATACTTCAGCCATTGAGGATGATTTTTTATGGAATTTTGTCTGCGCGTTTTATATTTTTTGTGCGATGTTTTCATTCAAGTGGTCAAAAAAATAAAACTAAAATTTTCAAAAATTCATATCTCCATTAAAAATTGTTGAATTTACACAAACCAAATTATTTTTGAATAAGCGATACTTCGACCATTAAGGATATTGTTTTAAGGAATTTTTTCTACGCGTTTTATATTTTTTCAGCAATGTTTTCATTCAAGTGCTCAAAAAATTAAAACGAAAATCTTCAAAAATCTATATCTCTATTGAAAATTGTTGAATTTACAAAAAACAAAGAGATTTTGAATTAGCTATACTTCGGCCATTGAGGATGATTTTTTATGGAATTTTGTCTGCGCGTTTTATATTTTTTTTCTGCGATGTTTTTGATCAAGTGCTCAAAAAAATAAAAATAAAATTTTCAAAAATTCATATCTCCATTAAAAATTGTTGAATTTACAAAATCCAAATTGATTTTGAATAAGCGATACTTCGACCATTGAGGATGATTTTTTATGGAATTTTGTCTACGCGTTTTATATTTTTTTCTGCGATGTTTTTGATAAAGTGCTCAAAAAAATAAAACTAAAATTTTCAAAAATTCATATCTCCATTAAAAATTGTTCAATTTACAAAATCCAAATTGATTTTGAATAAGCGATACTTCGACCATTGAGGATGATTTTTTATGGAATGTTGTCTACGCGTTTTATATTTTTTTCTGCGATGTTTTTGATCAAGTGCTCAAAAAAATAAAACTAAAATTTTCAAAAATTCATATCTCCATTAAAAATTGTTGAATTTACAAAATCCAAATTGATTTTGAATTAGCTATACTTCGGCCATTGAGGATGATTTTTTATGGAATTTTGTCTACGCGTTTTATATTTTTTGTGCGATGTTTTTGATCAAGTGCTCAAAAAAATAAAACTAAAATTTTCAAAAATTCATATCTCCATTAAAAATTGTTCAATTTACAAAATCCAAATTGATTTTGAATAAGCGATACTTCGACCATTGAGGATGATTTTTTATGGAATGTTGTCTACGCGTTTTATATTTTTTTCTGCGATGTTTTTGATCAAGTGCTCAAAAAAATAAAACTAAAATTTTCAAAAATTCATATCTCCATTAAAAATTGTTGAATTTACAAAAACTAAATTGATTTTGAATTAGCTAAACTTCGACCACTGAGGATGATTTTTTATGGAATTTTTTCTGCGCGTTTTATATTTTTTTCTGCGATGTTTTTGATCAAGTGCTCAAAAAAATAAAACTTACATTTTCAAAAATTAATATCTCCATTAAAAATTGTTGAATTTACAAAAACCAAATTGATTTTGAATTAGCTATACTTCGGCCACTGAGAATGATTTTTTATAGAATTTTGTCTGCGTGTTTTATATTTTTTCTGCGATGTTTTTGATCAAGTGCTCAAAAAAATAAAACTAAAATTTTCAAAAATTCATATCTCTATTAAAAATTGTTGAATTTACAAAATCCAAATTGATTTTGAATAAGCGATACTTCGACCATTGAGGATGATTTTTTATGGAATTTTGTCTGCGCGTTTCATATTTTTTTCTGCGATGTTTTGGATCAAGTGCTCAAAAAATAAAACGAAACCCATAAAGGAAAATCAATTTAAGCGCCCTTATACACTACGCCACTGTATTATAATAACAGTAAAACCACGATAAGTATATTTATTACCGCTGATAGTGTGAAGATGGTCGTTTAGCAATTTGTATGAATTAAACATAAATTTCCGCCGGAGCACGCACTAAAAATTACTAATGAATAATTTAAATCCGACTTTATATAAATAATGTAATAACATTATATTCGTAGAATTAACATTACAATATATACATTTAAATTATTTCATTTACTATTTCGAACGCGACTGCTTAAATTAATTTTAATTGAATCCTTGAACGCCGGAGGTTAACGCACGTTAGATTTACAACTATAATAATAAAAGCCTATCAAAATCCATTCTTATTATATACGCAGTAAATGTTCACCATAAATAAATTATGAATTCAATAAATAATAAACGTATTTTTTTTTAATATATCAAATAGAGAAAGGTCACCAGTTCCAATGCTACAACACAATCATAACTTAAAATTTGCTGTAATTGTATATGTATACAGTGCGTCCATAAAGTATCGAATTTATTTAATAAAAGTAATAAAACAGTTTTGGAAAAAAAATCCAGGTCGATTTTCTTTTATAAAAATACACAGTTTTGGATGAAAGTCGATCTTCAGTTGTCATTTGTCTTTGAGTAATGACGTCATCCATTTTGATTTTAAATGGAAACCCCCTATTTTAGTTCTTGATTTTGAGAGATCTTTCGAACTGGAAGTATAAAAATGTTGCCATCTTTATTAAAGAAATTGTACATTTTAATTGTTAGTGTTTTTCTTAAATGTTATTTCCTTAAATGGCTATCGACGCCATCTTACATTTTTCGAGTAAATGACAATTGAAGGTGAGAACCCGATATTTTGAGTTTTTGCAAAATGACCTTGTCCTAGCCCTTGTGGCAATTTTTCCAAACAACAATGATCTTGACCTTCCATATAATACAATATGCTTTTAGCAAGACGGCGCATCCGTCCCACTAGGCGCGTTTTTTTTTATTATGTAGAAATTCTTCTTGAACATTTTGAAAATATTTTCCACATTCATCTCTCTCGCGAGCTATTCATCGGTTCTCGCCTGCCAATCCACCTATTCGTGATGCAATTGTCCAAAAACGCGCATGGTGCGGGGTTGCACCGTCTTACTAAAACCATATTGTATTATGAGGAAGGTCAAGATCATTTTTGTTTGGAAAAAATGCGCTGGAACAAGGTCATTGTGCAAAAACTCTAAATATCAAGTTCTCACCTTCAATTGTATCTTTATCTTTATACCTCCAGTTCGACACTGAAAAGATCTCTCGAAAATAAGAACAAAAATAGGGGGTTGCCATTAAAAAAAAAAAAACTCAAAAAGAGATGACGACTGAAAATCGACTTTCATGCAAAAATGTGTATTTTTATAAAAGAAAATCGACCGGTTCGAGGATTTTTTCCAAAAATATTTTATTTCGGTTTCGCTGTTAACTTCTTGATGATTTTTATTTGTTGATATCAAAGGGGGCCATTAAATAAAGGGCCCTTTCGGGCAGTGCCGAAAGAGCTAATTGCGCCCGGTGGGTGTAATTGAGAAAACACGAATTGTGCAACCGTTCACAAAGTAAATTATTAATTAAATTTCGAAGAGGTCATACCTTTAATCGATTCCATTCTGCTCACTGATTAGAAATATAATAAAATCATTTATAACGAACTTCCACATAGAAAGCCAAGGGTAGTGAAGTGAAACATAATAAAATTATATTTCACTTTTTACGTTAAAAAAAGCAGATAAAAAGTCAAGGGTAGTGAAGTGAAACATAATCAAATTATATTTCACTTTTAACAAAATAAAATAAATAAAGTTGGTAACTTTTCGATAGGTTGAAGAATGACGATTTTAACTTTATAAACAATGACATTTTTGACACTTTTTTAAGACTTCTTAGCATTTTTTTGGGACAATTTTTTTTTTGGACTCTGGCATTTTTTCCAAGACAATTTTTTCCAGTACTCTTTTTGGCATTTTTTTAGTTCACTTTTTCAAGACTTTTTAGCATTTTTTTTGGGACAATTTTTCTTAGTGCTCTTAAGACTCTTTGGCATTTTTTCCAAGACAATATTTTTCAGTACACTTTTTGACATTTTGTTCAGGACAATTTTTTCCAATACTCTTTTTGGCATTTTGTTCAGGACAATTTTTTCCAGTACTCTTTTTGGCATTTTGTTCAGGACAATTTTTTCCAGTACTCTGTTTGGCATTTTGTTCAGGACAATTTTTTCCAGTACTCTTTTCGGCATTTTTTTTAAGACAATTTTTTTCAGTACTCTTTTTGGCATTTTTTTTAAACAAATTTTTTCAGGGCTCAATTTGGCATTTTTTTCAGGACAATTTTTTCAGTACTATTTTTTAAGACTACTGTGGCATTTTTTTTCAAGACAATTTTCTTCAGTACTCTTTTCCAAAACTCCAAACAATTTTTTTCAGTACTCTTTTTGGCATTTCTTTTAAACAATTTTTTTCAGGGCTCAATTTGGCATTTTTTTCAAGACAATTTTTCTAGTACACTTTCTTAAGACAAAATCGTTACTTCTACAGCAGACTTTCTATAGCATAACATAATTAAAAAATTATTAATTAAACACCACTTTTAACCAAGTTATTTTAAGTTGTTTTGTGAATACATGTTTGAGTTTAACTTTATGTATTTTATACCTGAAGTGTCCAATATTGTAAAGGCAATTTAATGATCTAATAAAATTATATTTTATTCTATTCTATTCTTAAGACTCTTTTAGGTATATTTTTTTAGACAATTTTTTCCGGTACTCTTTTTGACATTTATTTTCAGTAGTCTTTCAATACTACTTTTGGCACTTTTTTTGGGACAATTTTTTTTCAGTACTCTTTTCGGTATTTTTTTTAGACAATTTTTTCCAGTACTCTTCTTGGCATTCTTTTCTGAACAATTTTTTTAGTACTCTTTTTCAAGACTCTTTTTGGCATTTTTACTTTCTCCGTTACGAAGTACGACAGAGTATTGTGATTGTGAAAAATTTTTCAAAAATTTTTTTTACGGAAATATCCCTTTTGGGGCCCTAGATGCCTTTTTAGCAATTTCTGGAAATAAAAAGTGTGCTGTGTGTCTGTGTGTGTGTGTCTGTCTGTCCATGCGCGCTATATCTCAAAAACGAATGGAGCAATTGATATGAAACTTTGAACATACGTCTTATTTGAGAATCCGAAGAACTGAAAAGCTTTTGGTAAATTCAAATTCAAATTCAAATAATTTATTTCGTGATGAATACAAACATTCAAGAGAAATAAAAAAAAAATTCGTACACCGGAAGTGGGTGTTTTTACCTTAACTGTTTTTTTGTTTTTTCTCAATATTTTTTTAGATATGAAAAATATCACAAAAATATTTAAACAAATATTGAAGACAACAAAGAAATTAACATCTTTTTTTTAAATATTTTTCATAAAATCATTATTATTCGAGAAAAAAAATTATTATTATTTTTTTTTCATTTTTGGTTTATTATAATGAAACGATAATAGTTATAGCAAATTTTTCCATCTTTCATAACTTTGACGTTTTAAACGTCAGCTTCATCCAAGTCTACAAAACGCTCGATGTACATTTAAATTGAAAATAAACCATGAAACCGTAAATATAAATAATATTACCAAGTCGGAGAAAGTAACATGATCATACATCACCATTTTTTTTCAGAACAATTTTTTTCAGTACTCTTTTTGGCATTTTTTTCAAGACAATTTTTCCAGTACTCTTTTTGGCATTTTTTTTTTCAGGACAATTTTTTTCAGTACTCTTTTTCAAGACTACTTTTGGCATTTTTGTTGGGAAATTTTCTTTTTATTATCTTCAAACATTTTTTTTTTAATATTGTAAATAACAGTCAATGACCTTGAAAAAAATCACCTAATTTTTAATTAAAACATTTGCAACTTCACCGACAGAAAAATGGCGCTGGTCAAAACCGAAATTTGAAGATGAAAAACTGCCTTTTTGGAGAAAATTGATTGCAGATTCCACATTTAGCATGACAATTAAATGAAACCATGGGGGATTAATCCCACAAAGCATAACTTTATACATGTTTAATTAAAACTTTTGCAACTTCGCCGACAAAAAAATGACGCTGGTCAAAACCGAAATTTGAAGATGAAAAACTGTCTTTTTTCAGAAAATTGATTGCAGATTCCACATTTAGCATGACAATTAAATGAAACCATGGGGGATTAATCCCACAAAGCATAACTTTATACATTTTTAATTAAAACTTTTGCAACTTCACCGACAGAAAAATGGCGCTGGTCAAAACCGAAATTTTAAGATGAAAAACTGCCTTTTTGCAGAAAATTGATTGCAGATTCCACATTTAACATGACAATTAAATGAAACTATGGGGGATTATTCCCACAAAGTGTGCCTTTATAGATTTCTAATTAAAGCTTTTGCAACTTCACCAACAGAAAAATGGCGCTGGTCAAAACTGAAATTTGAAGATGAAAAATTGCCCTTTTTACAGAAAATTGATTTCAGATTCCACATTTAACATGACAATTAAATGAAACTATGGGGGATTATTCACACAAAGTGTGCCTTTATAGATTTCTAATTAAAGCTTTTGCAACTTCACCAACAGAAAAATGGCGCGCTGGTCAAAACTGAAATTTGAAGATGAAAAATTGCCCTTTTGCAGAAAATTGATCGCAGATTCCACATTTAACATGACAATTAAATGAAACCGTGAGGGATTAATCCCGAAAAGCGTGCCTTTATAAATGTCTAATTAAAACTTTTGCAACTTCACCGACAGAAAATTGGCGCTGGTCAAAACTGAAATTTGAAGTAGAAAAACTGCCTTTTTGCAGAAAATTTATTGCAGATTCTACATTTAACATGACAAATCAATGAAACAGTGGGGGATTAATCCCACAAAGCGTGCCTTTAGAAATGTTTGATTAAAACTTTTGCAATTTCACCGACAGAAAAATGACGCTGGTCAAAACCGAAATTTGAAGATGAAAAACTGTCTTTTTTCAGAAAATTGATTGCAGATTCCACATTTAGCATGACAATTAAATGAAACCATGGGGGATTAATCCCACAAAGCATAACTTTATACATTTTTAATTAAAACTTTTGCAACTTCACCGACAGAAAAATGGCGCTGGTCAAAACCGAAATTTTAAGATGAAAAACTGCCTTTTTGCAGAAAATTGATTGCAGATTCCACATTTAACATGACAATTAAATGAAACTATGGGGGATTATTCCCACAAAGTGTGCCTTTATAGATTTCTAATTAAAGCTTTTGCAACTTCACCAACAGAAAAATGGCGCTGGTCAAAACTGAAATTTGAAGATGAAAAATTGCCCTTTTTACAGAAAATTGATTTCAGATTCCACATTTAACATGACAATTAAATGAAACTATGGGGGATTATTCACACAAAGTGTGCCTTTATAGATTTCTAATTAAAGCTTTTGCAACTTCACCAACAGAAAAATGGCGCGCTGGTCAAAACTGAAATTTGAAGATGAAAAATTGCCCTTTTGCAGAAAATTGATCGCAGATTCCACATTTAACATGACAATTAAATGAAACCGTGAGGGATTAATCCCGAAAAGCGTGCCTTTATAAATGTCTAATTAAAACTTTTGCAACTTCACCGACAGAAAATTGGCGCTGGTCAAAACTGAAATTTGAAGTAGAAAAACTGCCTTTTTGCAGAAAATTTATTGCAGATTCTACATTTAACATGACAAATCAATGAAACAGTGGGGGATTAATCCCACAAAGCGTGCCTTTAGAAATGTTTGATTAAAACTTTTGCAATTTCACCGACAGAAAAATGACGCTGGTCAAAACCGAAATTTGAAGATGAAAAACTGTCTTTTTTCAGAAAATTGATTGCAGATTCCACATTTAGCATGACAATTAAATGAAACCATGGGGGATTAATCCCACAAAGCATAACTTTATACATTTTTAATTAAAACTTTTGCAACTTCACCGACAGAAAAATGGCGCTGGTCAAAACCGAAATTTTAAGATGAAAAACTGCCTTTTTGCAGAAAATTGATTGCAGATTCCACATTTAACATGACAATTAAATGAAACTATGGGGGATTATTCCCACAAAGTGTGCCTTTATAGATTTCTAATTAAAGCTTTTGCAACTTCACCAACAGAAAAATGGCGCTGGTCAAAACTGAAATTTGAAGATGAAAAATTGCCCTTTTTACAGAAAATTGATTTCAGATTCCACATTTAACATGACAATTAAATGAAACTATGGGGGATTATTCACACAAAGTGTGCCTTTATAGATTTCTAATTAAAGCTTTTGCAACTTCACCAACAGAAAAATGGCGCGCTGGTCAAAACTGAAATTTGAAGATGAAAAATTGCCCTTTTGCAGAAAATTGATCGCAGATTCCACATTTAACATGACAATTAAATGAAACCGTGAGGGATTAATCCCGAAAAGCGTGCCTTTATAAATGTCTAATTAAAACTTTTGCAACTTCACCGACAGAAAATTGGCGCTGGTCAAAACTGAAATTTGAAGTAGAAAAACTGCCTTTTTGCAGAAAATTTATTGCAGATTCTACATTTAACATGACAAATCAATGAAACAGTGGGGGATTAATCCCACAAAGCGTGCCTTTAGAAATGTTTGATTAAAACTTTTGCAATTTCACCGACAGAAAAATGACGCTGGTCAAAACCGAAATTTGAAGATGAAAAACTGTCTTTTTTCAGAAAATTGATTGCAGATTCCATATTTAATACAATGATGAAATGAAACCGTGGGAGATTAATCCCGAAAAGCGTGCCTTTGTAAATTTTTAATTAAAACTTTTGCAACTTCACCGACAGAAAAATGGCGCTGGTCAAAACCTAAATGAAATTATTTAATATAAATAACTGAGCAAAAATAATCAAAGTACCTTGAATTTCCGAAATGTCAGATTGATTAGTAAGGCAAGTAATCAAACGAATTTATACTAGAAAATGTCTGTTTATACTGTTGAAGAACGGGGGGAATTTGTAACGGCAATTATAAGAGGTTTGTCCAACAAGGAAATAGTTGTATTTTTTCTACAAGAAGTCAGGAAATATTTAATTTAGGGAAATGGTTGACAACTTTTCTGCAGTGCATCCCGATCGTCCGGTTCCGAGAAAAAGCACTTTTTAATGGAATAAAACATGTTTAAATTATTCTAATGAAGCGCAACATGTAGAAAAATAATTGATTTAAATTACTAATTAAAATTTGCTTCAAAATGATATGATAAAATATACATTAACACAAGGTTTAATTTTTAGCATGTAAAATCCTATGGCCCACGATAAAAAAAACATACTGTATAAATTGCCAGCTGTCAACTGCACCATATTGTAAACGTATATGATTTCAGGGACAGAAAACATCAAAACAAACAACTCCTGAATATTTAAAAAATAGTTATATTTATCCTCCTACTATTTAAGAAATAAATCCAAAAGCAATTCATTATAATACCGAATCATTCTCTTTTATGTAAATATGTAGATGCATACAATAATAAGCATCTGTATAAGCCCATAAATACGTTTTATTACTATAAGAATGTAACAGTAAATAACGTTAATTACCAAATTGTTACTAAAGTAATCTTTCTTTAAAAAAAAATCCCAAACGATCTAGAAGAAAATTTATCACTTCTTCCACATATAAAAGGCGCACACGTAAATACGTTGCTTTCTAATGAGCGTTCCTCCTTCGGATAATATTACCCAGACATTATAACAAATCGTCAGTATAAATCATTAAACAGGAGGAAAACGATTATTTAAATCATTAAAATATTCGGCCGCAACAATGCGCCTCTAAATATTTAATTTATTTTATGTGATAAATTGCCGTTATTAATCTATAATAATTCACATATTTCTCGCCCTCGGATTATAATCATTTGTTACTGGACTTAAGTCGCCTGAATTTATTTAAATTAGTCATGACGGACATTTTTCGAATTGCTTCGTTTAACTTTTAAACCGTGGTTTAATCATGTATTAATCAAGAAACCAAAGAAACTATATATAGAGGTGTTTTTAAATTTGTTTATTATGAATGTATGGAGCTAACATCAATAAACTATAGGTATTTCTTCGTTCCAAAAAAGTGACCGCACGGATAGGATTCGAACCCACGACCACGAGGCCCGTGAGCAGGAGCTCTACTCACTAGGCCACCGCGGCCCCAACACAAGTATTTATTACTGACAAAAACACTAAATAAACAGAATTAATTAGGCTATTGAGTTGTTAATGTTGGTCATCTATAAACGCGTTTCGAGGTTCACCTCTCATCAGTATAGCTTATTTTATTTCTTACTTTGTTTATTGTGAATGTATGTAAAGTGAAATGAAACGAATATCTGGGAAACAATGCTCGTGTTTATTACGTGTTTTATCCTGAATTACATGATCATCGGCACAGAACTAATTAGTTCATAAAATTTGTTAGAGTTTATTGTTGAGATCTAAATTTAATGGCGCTCGCCACAATTAAATAAACCATTAATTTTTACACGTCTCTGGATGCGTGTTCCGTTTGTTGTGCGATACCGCCCCGTTTCCAATAAATAATTTTATAAACGTACCGCTGAAAGGTCTTCGAAAAGATTAATTAAGTATTCAGTTTCAGAGATAAAGTCAGAAAGCAAAATTTACTTTTTCGGTTTTTTGTCGAATATCTCCGGAAATAGTCGGAATATTTTAAATTTCTTTTTAACAAATTATTCAGCATTCAAATACGCAAGTACCTTAAGGGGGGGCACCCGTTGAGCCTGCTAAAAAATGGTATTTTTTGATAATTTTTTTAGGACATTAGATTAAATGCAATTGCTTTGGGTTTTTAACATGTTATAAAGTTTTATTTTCGGAAATTTTCTGCAGAAAAAAATTGTTTGCCTGCCATTGGCAAAAAAAAAAACGACTTTTTGGAAATTTTCAACGGGTGTTCCCCCTTAACCAACTCTCCATCTCTTATAATTGCCGAGATAGCAATTCTAATGCATCGAAATTGTAATACCCTGTAAGAAATTTATTTATTTTATGAAAATTATTATTACTTTCAATAAATGATTATTACCAATAAATAATTATTAATAAACGCTACGTAAATTGAGGCTTATATTATTAGCGACAAAATTTTCCAGCAGCAACATAGCTTAAATTTCCTGTTATTATTGATAATACTTATAATTACTTTACGAATTTTCTAACAGCAATATAACTTAATAAAATTGGTTTGAATATTTTGCGTTCGGGTTCTGTGGCGGATTATCTTATTAAAATTAAAGTTTCCGGCGGCACTCGCCTTACTTTTAATACTCGAAGCGATGCACAACAAATTTATTTTATATTAAAAACTTCTGGAACAAAATATTATGAACTAAATATTAAAAGCAATTTTAGTTTAGTTTAGTCTTGTCGGCGCCATTAAAAAATTCGCCAATTATTTACACTTTTCAATATATTTTAATTTCAATTCGTGAAAGTGAAATTTTTTTTACCGGAAATATCGTCTTGTTATTTTATTATTATCCATTCGCTCAGTGGCCGCTCGTGGATCATGTTGATGTTAGAGCCACTTATACAATATCCCCCCTCCTTTTTTGAAGAAACAAAGAACCTTTTATCTTGCTGGACCAATCAAATATTTTGGCCAAAAAATCAAAAAACTAGGTTTAAAAATAAAAATGCAAAAATACAAGCAAAAGAAAAATAATTTGCCATTTTCAGCCCCAAAAATAACTCTTTTTAGCTTAAAATAAGTTCCAACGAGAAATTCGAAAATAATAGCAAAAATAAAAATCGATAGCACTTTCACAGACGGAAAGAGAATTTCAATTCACGAGATTTAAGTGTTTCATTGCAAATTTTATAAGAATAAAAAATAGTAACTTTTGATGCTTCTTAGATTCGATTAATTTATTTTTCTCAGGTATACGAAAAAGAAGAATAAAAATTAGTAACTTTTGATATTTCATAGATTATTATTATTTATTTTTCTTCTATTATAGTCCATATTAATATTATTATTATTAAACAGAAAGTCTTTCAGGATTTCTCCACTGCATCCATATTATTTCAATTATATAATTTGTTTTGAACGGGTAGACGTAAAATGAAATAAATTACAGTCGCCTTATTATTAATAAATGTTGAATGCCGACGACGTTTATAAATATCTCTAGAAAATTATAATGGGAGACATTCTTCGCGAGTAGTTTTGTGAAACTGAAATTCCTCACTAATTATATTTGTTAAAAATACAGCCCGCTGAAGTATTTCCCCGGCGTTGTCACACATTTCTAGTATTTCAATTATAACCGACTGATAACGCGAGGAACGTGATTGCTTATCAAAATAAATAAATACTTTAGTCTACAGGCGTTATTGATTGAACGAAATAATTAAAAATATTTGGTATTGGTACATATTTATTAAAGGATATGGAGAGTGATTGTTTATATATGTTATTTAAATAATTGTATTAATCATCATTTTGCAGTATGGGAGAGGCCGTTCTCTTAATATATTTTTTTTTTTATAAAAAAATCGATTTAACTCTTAACTTTTCAAAAATTCCGTTGATGAATTTGATTTCATTTTGAAGAAAGTTTTCCAGGTGTGTGCAGCTAAAAAATTCTTAAATATTGATTATTACCAGTTTCTCCAAAATTAAAAAAAAATGATGCTTCAAAAAATTTGAACACGAATCCCCCCAATGAATTTTAATAAATTTTTGAGCAAACATTCTAGATATTTGTGGCTATAAAACAGAATATTAGTCCAAAAACATGTTATCTATAGTTTTTCCAGAATTTTATAACAAAATCTATTTACAAAATTTGAACTATTGACTAGATTTCTTTAATCTTACAAAAATCCCCTTAGATGAATTTTATTAAATTATTCAGAAAACATTTTAGAAAAAACAGAAAATATGTTACTACTAGTTTTTTTTTCAGAATATTCCATTCAAATTGTTGCTTAGCAAAATCTGAACTTTCAACGATATTCCTAATTTTTCTAAAATCCTTTTAATATATTTTAATAATTTTTCAGGAAGCATTCTACACATTCTATAAAATAGAAAAAAATAAAATATAGACCATTACTAGTTTTTGCACAATTTTACATCATAATTGGTGTTTTGCAAATTTTTTGAGAAAGAATTTTAAGACTTTAAAACAATAATGTCCCATGAATTGAACAGAATTATTACAATTGTACACGGTGTACCTCAAGGATCAACACTCATCCCCTTGTTGTTTTCTGTTATGTAATTTGGATTTTAATAAATATTTAATACTAATTTTTCAATTGAATTTAATTATGGATTATCACGTAATAACGGTCGTAGCCATTTTCTGTATTATGAATACATTGGAAATCAAATCTTCAAAAGTTTAACCAGCCATTGGTGACGCCGGTTCTCACGCACCGGGATTTTCAACTGAAGATTTTTTGAAACGTGTTACTAATAGTTCATGTTTTTTTATGCTCTTTGACAATAAAACAAAGATATTTAATCAATTTAAGGTCTGCCATGCGGCAACTACTCGAAATTGCAACAAAAACCAATAACGGAGAATAAAGTTATTCGAAACACGCGGTCTCACAGACCAGTAGGGTCACCGTTGGCGGGTTAAAAACTTAATTTGCTGTTTCTTCATAACACCGATTGTTGAAATTAAATTAAAGACGAAAATTAGTGGTTAAATATGAATATTCAATATGAGCTGTTCGTAACTTTGCCAAATTAAGACTATAAACAAGTAACTTTTCGAAAAAAAACACATCCCTGGCTAACGTTATTACTAGTAAATTGCAGCATTTTTTTAGCCATAGCTAGTTGCGAGGATTACGAAAGTACAAATAATAAGTTAAATATTAAATTTTCAGGCTGCTTTTCGTCTTTATTTCATTTATTTAATGCGTAAGGATTTTAAATTTTAATAACTATTAATTTATTGTGACATATTTCCTCATTTAAGTACATGTTATCAAGTAAATTATTTTATACTTATTTTGTAAGCAATGCTAACAAAGATAAATAAACTAAACTAAACTAATAAAGTCTGGTGATGGCACCACACGATCAATAGCTATTAGGGCTGAATTAAAAACTTTTCAAAAATCATTTTTTAATAAATGAAAAAAGAACATTTATTTCATATATTCGAAATAATTACAAACGCGGTGTACCTGGCGCCACCTGTCCAGCGGCGACCGAACTAATACGTACCAGCGAATGCTTTTTACTGCTTGTGGTGATTATGCTAAAATAATAATAAGGCATTTTATGAGTTCGCTAAAATTATGTCCTTGTATGAAATAGCTAACCATAAAAATATTTCATAATAATCTTTATTGCAGATTTTAATTGAATACGCACAGAAAAAGTACAATTGCATAATTTTTACAAAAGAGTTTCATACTTTCTTGATCCTAGATATAAACAAAATAATAATAAAAATAGTTTTGTTTCAAGAGATCCTCCAAAAGAATTAACCGAAATATGAAGGATAAAATAAAGAACAATGTTATCATAATTGTAAACTGAATAGTTGATGTTGGGCAGTGGCGGCTCGTGGAACATGTTGATGGTAGAGCCACTTTTACAATATATCCCCCCAACCCCCATTTTTTAAAGAAAGAAAGAACGATTTATCTTCCTAGGCCAGAGTAACTGGCGAAAATGTTTTAAAAATTCTTGCTGAGCTTGAAACTACAGGTAGTGCCATAGCTACCGACGAGCTGTCCCCGCTTAATTTTATAAAACGATGATTTACTAATCTAATGTAATTTTTATAGAATTTAGTCGACACATTTTATATTTTTTTAAATTTTTTGCTCGAGTATTACACAATTCGAAAACTAAAATTTTAAAAAATTCAAAACTTTCGAAATAATTGGCGGATTTTCAAAAACTCTATTTAATTTGATAAAACGATGATTTGCAACGTCGACACGTTTCATATTTTTTTTCAATTTTTTGCTCGAGTATTACACAATCCGAAAACTAAATTTTCAAAAATTCACAACTCGCGAAATAATTGGTGGATTTTCAAAAACTGCACTTAATTTGATAAATAATTTTTGTAGAATTTAGACCACACGTTTAATATATTTTTTTTGTTAGAGTATTACAAAATTCAAAAACTGAAATTTTCAAAAATTCACAACTCGCGAAATAATTGGTGGATTTTCAAAAACTGCACATAATTTGATAAAACAATGATTTGCAAATCTAGTTTAATTTTTGTAGAATTTAGTCCACACGTTTAATATTTTTTTTTATTTTTTTTGTTTGAGTATTACAAAATTCAAAAACTGAAATTTTCAAAAATTCACAACTCGCGAAATAATTGGTGGATTTTCAAAAACTGCACATAATTTGATAAAACAATGATTTGCAAATCTAGTTTAATTTTTGTAGAATTTAGTCCACACGTTTAATATTTTTTTATTTTTTTGTTAGAGTATTACCAAATTCAAAAACTGAAATTTTCAAAAATACACAACTCGCGAAATAATTGGTGGATTTTCAAAAACTGCACTTAATTTGATAAAACAATGATTTGCAAATCTAGTTTAATTTTTGTACAATTTAGTCCACACGTTTAATTTTTTTTTTTTTATGTTTTTGTTAGAGTATTACAAAATTCAATAACCGAAATTTTCAAAAATTCACTACTCGCGAAATAATTGATGGATTTTCAAAAACTGCACTTAATTTGATAAAACAATGATTTGCAAATCTAGTTTAATTTTTGTAGAATTTAGTCCACACGTTTAATATTTTTTTTAATGTTTTTGTTAGAGTATTACAAAATTCAAAAACTGAAATTTTCAAAAATTCACAACTCGCGAAATAATTGATGGATTTTCAAAAACTGCACATAATTTGATAAAACAATGATTTGCAAATCTAGTTTAATTTTTGTAGAATTTAGTCCACACGTTCAATTTTTTTTTTTTTTTTAGAGAATTACAAAATTCAAAAACTGAAATTTTCAAAAATTCACAACTCGCGAAATAATTGATGGATTTTCAAAAACTGCACATAATTTGATAAAGCAATGATTTGCAAATCTAGTTTAATTTTTGTAGAATTTAGTCCACACGTTTAATATTTTTTTTTTATTTTTTTGTCAGAGTATTACAAAATTTAAAAACTGAAATTTTCAAAAATTCACAACGCGCGAAATAATTGGTGGATTTTCAAAAACTGCACATAATTTGATAAAACAATGATTTGCAAATCTAGTTTAATTTTTGTAGAATTTAGTCGACACGTTTTGTATTTTTTTTTTATTTTTTTGCTCGAGTATTACACAATTCAAAAACAATTATTTTCAAAAATTCACAACTCGCGAAATAATCGATGGATTTTCGAAAACTGCACTTAATTTGATAAAATGATGATTTTCAAATGTATTTTAATTTTTGCAGAATTTTTTCGACACGTTTTTTATTTTTATTTTATTTTTTGCGCGAGTATTACACAATTCGAAAATTAAAATTTTCAAAAATTCACAACTCGTGGATTTTCAGAAACTGTACTTAACTTCAGTGGAGGCTCGGGGAACATGTTGATGGTAGCGCCAATCGTACAATATAGCCCCCCCCCCTCCTTTTTTAAAGAACAAAAAGAACGATTTATTTGAGCTTGAAACTACAGGTAATGCCATGGCTCCTTGGCTCTATATAACGAGCCGCCCCTGATGTTGGGTAACAAGATGGTAGGAAGTAGATATAGGAAGCATGTTTCAACGTTGCAATAACCAAATAACTGTTCATCTCTGTTTATCATTGCATAACCGTCACCTCTCCTTTACTAAGATTTACTTATGTATGAAAATTGAATTCTCAATAATGGGTTTTAGACATCTCTTTCGTGGCGAATTAGAAGAAACACCAATTCTAGTATCGATGCTTCTCTTTCTCAATGGTCCAGACATGAATTATTGTAATTTCACGTTCTTCTTGCGGGCGCAAAGAAGTGCATTTAATGCGATTCCAGATTCCGCAAGAAACGCGAATCAGATTCGAAACGAGACCGAGGGAATCCGATATGTAAATGAATTCTAATGACACACGGCGGAGAATTTTTCGTCCTCTCCTATATTTACCGCGAATTGCACGATCATTTCTGCCCTTTGCCATCCAGAACGGCGAAACACACAATTTATACCAATTCAAAATGATATAAAAGAACCTTTCAGTACGGAATAATCTATTGCAAAATTTCAGGTATCTCAAAGGAATCATTTCAACTTACGAAATAAGAAAAAAAAAATCGATTTTCAAGCGGAGAACATTTTTTAACGCTACCTGTTTCTAACGTATACCTTAAGATTGAATGTACTTATTTGGGCAGGCCAGTACTTTCTTTAGAAGCGAAGCTATTCCTTATCCCTGAAAACATTTGAAAATGTTACGGATGCTTTCTGTTCAAATATGAATAAAAGTTGTTCTTCTACGGACGGTAAAAATCCGCTGCGCTGCGCCATCCTCCGTGCGTAACCCTTAAAAATTAAGAAAGGTAACTGGTGACGAACGACGGCTCCGCTGCGCTGCGTCGTCGTCAATACGTGGCTTATTACTGGTGACGAACGACGGCTCCACTGCGCTGCGCCGTCGTCCGTGTGTGGCCCATTGAAATTAAGCAAATAAAGTGGTGACGATAGTGGCCGAAAACGGTTTAGGCTCTAATTTTTGAAATTCACGATCGCTTTAACGTGCAATTATTGCTTCAAAAATTCATAATTTTTTTAATAATCAACGGATTTGAACTAAATGACAAAATTATTAAAGCTTAAGAATGTAAGAAGTGTATTGTTAATAATAAAAACATCTATCGCCAGTTGAAATATTTTTTTCGAATTTTTGAAATTCATGATCGCTTTAACGTGCTTTTTTGCTTCAAAAATTCATAACTTTTTTAATAATCAACGGATTTGAACTAAATAACAAAATTATTAAAGTTAAAGAATGTAAGAAGTGTATTGTTACTAATAAAAACATGTATCGCGAGTTGAAATATTTTTTTAGAATTTTTGAAATTCATAATAGCTTTAACGTGCAATTATTGCTTCAAAAATTCATAACTTTTTTAATAATCAACGGATTTGAACTAAATAACAAAATCATTAAAGTTAAAGAATGTAAGAAGTGTATTGTTACTAATAAAAACATGTATCGGCAGTTGAAATATTTTTATTTTTATTTTTAAAATTCATGATCGCTTTAACGTGCAATTATTGTTTCAAAAATTCATAACTTTTTTAATAATCAACGGATTTGAACTAAATAACAAAATTATTAAAGCTTAAGAATGTAAGAAGTGTATTGTTACTAATAAAAACATCCACCGCCAGTTGAAATATTTTTTTTCGAATTTTTGAAATTCATGATCGCTTTAACGTGCAATTATTGCTTCAAAAATTCATAACTTTTTTAATAATCAACGGATTTGAACTAAATAACAAAATTATTAAAGCTTAAGAATGTAAGAAGTGTATTGTTAATAATAAAAACATCTATCGCCAGTTGAAATATTTTTTTTCTAATTTTTGAAATTCATGATCGCTTTAACGTGCAATTATTGCTTCAAAAATTCATAACTTTTTTAATAATCAACGGATTTGAACTAAATAACAAAATTATTAAAGCTTAAGAATGTAAGAAGTGTATTGTTAATAATAAAAAGATCTATCGCCAGTTGAAATATTTTTTTTCGAATTTTTGAAATTCATGATCGCTTTAACGTGCAATTATTGCTTCAAAAATTCATAACTTTTTTAATAATCAACGGATTTGAACTAAATAACAAAATTATTAAAGCTTAAGAATGTAAGAAGTGTATTGTTAATAATAAAAACATCTATCGCCAGTTGAAATATTTTTTTTCGAATTTTTGAAATTCATGATCGCTTTAACGTGCAATTATTGCTTCAAAAATTCATAACTTTTTTAATAATCAACGGATTTGAACTAAATAACAAAATTATTAAAGTTAAAGAATGTAAGAAGTGTATTGTTACTAATAAAAACATGTATCGCCAGTTGAAATATTTTTTTTAGAATTTTTAAAATTCATGATCGCTTAAACGTGCAATTATTGCTTCAAAAATTCATAACTTTTTTAATAATCAACGGATTTGAACTAAATAACAAAATTATTAAAGCTTAAGAATGTAAGAACTGTATTGTTAATAATAAAAACATCTGTCGCCAGTTGAAATATTTTTTTTCGAATTTTTTAAATTCATGATCGCTTTAACGTGCAATTATTGCTTCAAAAATTCATAACTTTTTTAATAATCAACGGATTTGAACTAAATAACAAAATTATTAAAGCTTAAGAATGTAAGAAGTGTATTGTTAATAATAAAAACATCTATCGCCAGTTGAAATATTTTTTTTCGAATTTTTGAAATTCATGATCGCTTTAACGTGCAATTATTGTTTCAAAAATTCATAACTTTTTTAATAATCAACGGATTTGAACTAAATAACAAAATTATTAAAGCTTAAGAATGTAAGAAGTGTATTGTTAATAATAAAAACATCCACCGCCAGTTGAAATATTTTTTTTCGAATTTTTGAAATTCATGATCGCTTTAACGTGCAATTATTGCTTCAAAAATTCATAACTTTTTTAATAATCAACGGATTTGAACTAAATAACAAAATTATTAAAGCTTAAGAATGTAAGAAGTGTATTGTTAATAATAAAAACATCTATCGCCAGTTGAAATATTTTTTTTCTAATTTTTGAAATTCATGATCGCTTTAACGTGCAATTATTGCTTCAAAAATTCATAACTTTTTTAATAATCAACGGATTTGAACTAAATAACAAAATTATTAAAGCTTAAGAATGTAAGAAGTGTATTGTTAATAATAAAAAGATCTATCGCCAGTTGAAATATTTTTTTTCGAATTTTTGAAATTCATGATCGCTTTAACGTGCAATTATTGCTTCAAAAATTCATAACTTTTTTAATAATCAACGGATTTGAACTAAATAACAAAATTATTAAAGCTTAAGAATGTAAGAAGTGTATTGTTAATAATAAAAACATCTATCGCCAGTTGAAATATTTTTTTTCGAATTTTTGAAATTCATGATCGCTTTAACGTGCAATTATTGCTTCAAAAATTCATAACTTTTTTAATAATCAACGGATTTGAACTAAATAACAAAATTATTAAAGTTAAAGAATGTAAGAAGTGTATTGTTACTAATAAAAACATGTATCGCCAGTTGAAATATTTTTTTTAGAATTTTTAAAATTCATGATCGCTTAAACGTGCAATTATTGCTTCACAAATTCATAACTTTTTTAATAATCAACGGATTTGAACTAAATAACAAAATTATTAAAGCTTAAGAATGTAAGAAGTGTATTGTTAATAATAAAAACATCCACCGCCAGTTGAAATATTTTTTTTCGAATTTTTGAAATTCATGATCGCTTTAACGTGCAATTATTGCTTCAAAAATTCATAACTTTTTTAATAATCAACGGATTTGAACTAAATAACAAAATTATTAAAGCTTAAGAATGTAAGAAGTGTATTGTTAATAATAAAAACATCTATCGCCAGTTGAAATATTTTTTTTCGAATTTTTGAAATTCATGATCGCTTTAACGTGCAATTATTGCTTCAAAAATTCATAACTTTTTTAATAATCAACGGATTTGAACTAAATAACAAAATCATTAAAGTTAAAGAATGTAAGAAGTGTATTGTTACTAATAAAAACATCTATCGCCAGTTGAAATTTTTTGTTTTCGAATTTTTGAAATTCATGATCGCTTTAACGTGCAATTATTGCTTCAAAAATTCATAACTTTTTTAATAATCAACGGATTTGAACTAAATAACAAAATTATTAAAGTTAAAGAATGTAAGAAGTGTATTGCTACTAATAAAAACATGTATCGCCAGTTGAAATATTTTTTTTAGAATTTTTAAAATTCATGATCGCTTTAACGTGCAATTATTGCTTCAAAAATTCATAACTTTTTTAATAATCAACGGATTTGAACTAAATAACAAAATTATTAAAGTTAAAGAATGTAAGAAGTGTATTGTTACTAATAAAAACATGTATCGGCAGTTGAAATATTTTTTTTAGAATTTTTAAAATTCATGATCGCTTTAACGTGCAATTATTGTTTCAAAAATTCATAACTTTTTTAATAATCAACGGATTTGAACTAAATAACAAAATTATTAAAGTTAAAGAATGTAAGAAGTGTATTGTTACTTATAAAAACATGTATCGCGAGTTGAAATATTTTTTTAGAATTTTTGAAATTCATAATCGCTTTAACGTGCAATTATTGCTTCAAAAATTCATAACTTTTTTAATAATCAACGGATTTGAACTAAATAACAAAATTATTAAAGTTAAAGAATGTAAGAAGTGTATTGTTACTAATAAAAACATGTATCGGCAGTTAAAATATTTTTTTTAGAATTTTTAAAATTCATGATCGCTTTAACGTGCAATTATTGTTTCAAAAATTCATAACTTTTTTAATAATCAACGGATTTGAACTAAATAACAAAATTATTAAAGTTAAAGAATGTAAGAAGTGTATTGTTACTAATAAAAACAGGTATCGGCAGTTGAAATATTTTTTTTAGAATTTTTAAAATTCATGATCGCTTTAACGTGCAATTATTGTTTCAAAAATTCATAACTTTTTTAATAATCAACGGATTTGAACTAAATAACAAAATTATTAAAGTTAAAGAATGTAAGAAGTGTATTGTTACTAATAAAAACATGTATCGGCAGTTGAAATTTTTTTTTTAGAATTTTTAAAATTCATGATCGCTTTAACGTGCAATTATTGTTTCAAAAATTCACAACTTTTTTAATAATCAACGGATTTGAACTAAATAACAAAATTATTAAAGTTAAAGAATGTAAGAAGTGTATTGTTACTAATAAAAACATGTATCGGCAGTTGAAATATTTTTTTTAGAATTTTTAAAATTCATGATCGCTTTAACGTGCAATCATTGTTTCAAAAATTCATAACTTTTTTAATAATCAACGGATTTGAACTAAATAACAAAATTATTAAAGCTAAAGAATGTAAGAAGTGTATTTTTACTAATAAAAACATGTATCGCCAGTTGAAATATTTTTTTTTTAATTTTTGAAATTCATGATCGCTCCAACATGCAATTATTGCTTCAAAAATTCATAATTTTTTTTAATAATCAACGAATTTGAACTAAATGGCAAAATTATTAAAAAAAATTTCAACCGCGCACAGAATCTTCCGCAGAATATTTCAATTCGTAGCACCACCGCGAGCGACATTCCAACCACCAAGAGATGGCGCGCGTATTATAAATCAATCGTTATCACCAATTTATGTATTTAAAGCCGACTTAATTGTTCATCGGATGCAAGTGTTGCAATTGAGCTCAGTGCAGCATTTGCTGTTAATATTTTGTTTATATTTTTTTTTATAATTTCAGCTACTTATTTATTTACATTTATCGATACGAATCTACAGGGTAAGCCCATTAAAACCCATTAATAACCGTCGGCGCAAACAATGGAAAAGGAATAACTGATCGAGCGGTCGATCGCCGAGAGTAGAAAATTATTAAAGTACTAAAATCGCTATTAAAAAATAGGGGTTGGTGGTAGAAGGGTGAAAATTTAGGGTTGTATGTATTTTTTAATGCCGAATCATAAAAAAATAAAAATAAAAAATTTTGTCCAAAAAATAAAAATAAAAAATTTGCGGTGGACCACCCCTATCATTTAGGGGTATTAAAAATAGTTTACGTCCTATTCTCAGACCTGCTCAATATACACACAAAATTTCATAAGAATCGGTCAAGCCGTTTCGAAGGAGTTTTGTTACAAACACTGTGACACGAAAATTTTATATATTTATTTATTTATTTATTTATTTATTTATTTATTTACACATTTACGGGATTACTCCCTTTAGAATACAAAAAAAATACTATAATAATACGATACAGTTTACGACATAATTTATCGCTTAATGAAGTATGGCCTTATAAATAATATGATTAGTTAATAAACATATGTACACATGTACGTACATATACGCAACATATTCTCACACACAAATACAGTTGTATGCCTACATATATAGATGCATAAACATACACATATGACACATACATATTAGATTAAAAGTAATTCAGGCTTTCATTGAACGATTGTTTTCGCACATTAGTTCTAAAAAATACATTGTTTCTTCCTACATTAAAAGCAAGAATGCATTTCTTAAAACTTCTAAAATCGAATTCTAAATTGTTCAAGGAGAAAGCAAAAACTATTGTTGTAAAACTTAATTTCGTATATTTACGAACGGAATCTTGACTGTTTTTCTTTTTTATTCAATTTTTCAAGAACCTCAAACGAATCCTCCACACGTGAAAAAATGTGGTTACCTTAGTTATAACTAATTTATACTGTGATAATGTTTAAGGCCCCGTGGGCTAAATCTTTACTCACATTAAGCCATCATTCATTTAATTTGGGCATAAAATATGAAACATTTTACACACCATGAATTTTGCAGCAAGTCTAAAGAATGGAATAGAATACGTAAAGGAGACGTGGAAATCATGGTACACAATGGGGCGTAAATAATTGATAAAAGTGAGAAATAACGTGGCGTTTTATATTTATGGCTTGTTGTGAATATTTAATAAATCGAATTAGGGCCGTTTTAATATTTGCCCGAAAATTTCTTAGGTGGAATTCTAATCTCGGCGAGAGTTCTCTCCTCGGCGCGGAGAGAAGTTTCCGGACCGTGCCCCACTTCAATTCACATCTAATTCATTATTTAGTTTTATGTGCCGCCCTGAATTATTCCCGACCCTATTAGAATTGAATGAATTTTCGTCTGCTCATTTATTTAGGCCCTCGGCCCTGTGCAGTATCAATTACGCGCCCTGTAATCATATCTGGATTGTTTTTTTAATAAAACAGGCGCGGATGTAGTCATACTATTGCGACTAATTGTTAATCCATCTTTTCGTGCTGATTGAATTAAACTGTGCATTTCGGCATCCCTCGGTGCGGATTGTTGAAAGTATTTTTTTCGATGATATAATGCGCTACTGTGTTGGTTTTTAATTGTTATACGCGTCTCATCTTTCCGTGCTGATGGAATGGAATATTTATAAATGTAATTGCTAAGTTATTCGCGTAGGCATAAACGTTGAGTATGTGCTGCGTGACTCATGTATACACCTAAGGAGATCTACTTTGTTCTGTCATCACATTTAATTATTACGATCCGCTCGCTGATTAATTTTATATTGTTTCTGAGTTAATGCCTACATACGGCTTCGTTACATATGTTCATGTCTGGATTGGGTACCAATTTATTTGCAGTGTGTTGTTTTAATTTACTATCGCATTAATTACTATCTATTAGAACTAAAGACTACTTTTATGTAAAATACAATTTTCAAACAAATGTCCTACACTTTTTGAAAGCTACACAAGGGAGAAAATGTTGAAGGTCAAAAACAAAGCACTCCTGGCAGGGAAGGAAAAAACATAATCCCGCGTAATCAAAGCTTGGATTCAAGGATTCTGAAAAAGATCAATAAAACCAAGCAAGAAAGACATTCGAAGAATAGCGCGGAATAATCACAAAATTCGCACATGTACATTTAATACTAGATCGTTGGCATCAGAAGAACTGGAAACCGAAACAGACGTGATAAATCGTATGGTAATCGGTCTCTCTAAAGTAAGAAGACGAGACGAAAACGCAATAAAACTTCAATCTCCTACAAGAGCGAACACGAGACGCAGACGCAATAAGACTTCAAACTTCTACAAGAGCGAAGACAAGATGAAGACGCAATAAAACTTCAAACTCCTACAAAGGCGAAGACGACATGATCACATGGAGGAGTTTGCTTCTTAGCCCTTTGAGTCCCAATTTTTTTGTCGGGCCTCTTCGCAATTGGTAGACTAGCGCTATAACGAGTCTGTCAAGTTGGCATCCCAATGAAGAGTTCTGATCGTTCTGAATAGAATTATCAATTCTTTTTGATGTATCTAGAGCACCATAAACTTTTAAAAAAGAGTTCTGTAAAATTGGGCTGCAGGAATTTGGGGTACCAACTTGACACCGCACCCCAACATTGTAATCGAATAGTTCTGAATTAGTTTTAAGATGTGTTTGGGTTAGTACTATAGTTCCTGGTACTTAAAAAAAAGATTTCCAGAGACAAAAATTTTTAAAGTTGGAAATTTGAAATATCCAAATTCATATTACTCACTTAATATTGGTTGAATTTAAATATTTCACAACAACTATGGATAGAAGTCACAAAGAACTACGGGAAACACCATCGGAACTATCAAAAATATTTTTTGAAAAAAGTCGCAAAGCCAAGTTCTGAGTTAATTTTCTATTTTCTAATTTAAAAAAATTGTAATTGCAGAAAGTTGCAATACTAATGAAATTTTAACTAATTACCAGGGAATAAATACTAGGGCACAATCTTCTGCCAATTTTGGGGTAATTATTGAATTTTAAACGCAGAGCACCAAACAAAACACACCTTAACTGGAGAGTCAGGCGCAAAAAAAAACAAGAATATGACGAAAGAGCATTATGCGACTTGTGAGACCGTGTGGCGATTTTTAATTTTTGACGAAAACTTGAAAAATTTCTTACTTTTGCTAAAAAAATTCATTTGAAATGTTTTTCTGAAGAAATCAATGGTTCGATTCGGGGTTTCTATACGTCACTGGAAAGATCCCTTCAAGGCCCTTCAGAAAATGTACTTGCGCGAGAACAATGGTCAATTTGAAGCCCGTGACGACTCCGCAAAAAAAAATCAAAAATGGAAAAAATCGAAAAAATCAATCATCATCGTAGACCTTTGGGTAATACCCTTTTTTCATCAGAAGAACGAGTTAAATCGATTGGAGTTATAAAATTTCATCTATAAAAAATTGCAAAAAAAGTTGGCAAGTCACCATGAACTTTATGGGAAATTTTGAAAAAAGGCGATTTTTTCAGATTTGGAACGGCCGTAGCGGCTAAACGAAGAATCCAAATCAAACGCGGTTTTCAAATCTTTACTCCTTGGGCATAAATTAGTCGGATCTAATTAAAATTGGCGATTTTTAAAACTATAGAAGGGTCCCACCCCTTCTTACTTTTGCTACAAAAATGCATTTGAAATGTTGTTCTGAAGATATCACTGGTTCGATTCTGGTTTTCTATACGTCACTGGAAAGATCCCCTCAAGACCCTTCAGAAAATGTACTTACGCGAGAACAAATGTCAATTTGACGCCAGTGACGAGTCCGCAAAGAAAACTCAAAAATGGAAAAAATCTAAAAAATCAACTTTTTTTAATTATCATCGTATACCTTTATGTAATACCTTTTTTCATCAGAAGAACGAGCAAAATCGATTGGAGTCATAAAATTTCATCTCGAAAAAATTGCAAAAAAAGTTGGCAAGTCACCATGAACTTTATGGAAAATTTTGAAAAAAGGCGATTTTTTCAGTTTTGGAACGGCCATAACGCGGTTTTCAAATCTTTACTCCTTGGGCACAAATTAGTCGGATTTCATTAAAATTGGCGATTTTTTAAACTTGAAAAACTATAGAAGGCTACCCCCTTCTTAGTTTTGCTCAAAAATTGTCTTTGAAATGATTTCCTGAAGAAACCACTGGTTCGATTCTAGGTTTCTATACGTCACTGGAAAGATCCCTTCGAGGCCCTTTAGAAAATGTACTTGCGCAAGAATAAAGCTGCTCGAAGAACGAGCTAAATTAATTGGCGTTCAAAAATTCTATCTAGAAAAAATTGCAAAAAAGTTGGTAAGTCACCATGAACTTTATGGAAAATTAAAAAAAAACGATTTTTCAGACTTTAAAGAGCCGTAGCGGCTAAACGAAGAATCCAAATCGAACGCGGTTTTCAAATCCGTACTCCTTGGGTGCAAATTAGTCGGATTAAATCAAAATTAGCGATTTTTAATTTTTGACTCTTGCTCACAAATTAGCTTTGAAATTATTTCCGGAAGAAACCACTGGTTCGATTCTGGGTTTCTATAACTCACTGGAAAGATCCCTTCAAGGCCCTTCAGAAAATGTACTTGCGCAAGAACAAATGTCAATTTGAAGCCAGTAACACGTCAGCAAAGAAAACTCGAAAATGCAAAAAAATCAACTTTTTTAATAATCATCGTAGAATTTCATGTAATACATTTTTTCATCAGATGAACGAGCTAAATCAATTGGCGTTAAAAAATGTCATCTACAAAAAAAATTAAAAAGGTTGGTAAGTCACCTTGAAGTTTATGGAAAATTTTGAATAAAGTCGATTTTTCAGACTTTAAAGGGCCGTAGAGGATAAACTAAGAATCTAGATGAACGCGGTTTTCAAATCCGTACTCCTTGGGTGCAAATTAGTCGGATTAAATCAAAATTAGCGATTTTTTATTTTTGACAGAAACTTGAAACTCTATAGAAGGGTCTCTTGCCCACAAATTGGCTTTGAAATTATTTCCGGAAGAAACCACTGGTTCGATTCGGGGTTTCTATACGTCACTGGAAAGATCCCTTCAAGGCCCTTCAGAAAATGTACTTGCACAAAAACAAATGTAAATTTGAAGCCCGTGACGCGTCAACACAGAAAATGGAAAAAATTCGAAAATCAACTTTTTTAATCGTTGTTTATTATCTTTTCATGTCGTAACATATTTATATATATACCCGTACGATACGATCTCCCGATTTTTATGATTAATAATCATCGTAGATGTTTGTGTAATACTTTTTTTTCATCAGAAGAACGAGCTAAATTGATTGGCGTTAAAAAAATTTATCTAGAAAAAATGAACTTCATGGAAAATTTTGAAGTCGATTTTTTCAGAATTTGAACGGCCGTAGCGACTAAACGAAGAATCCAAATCGAACACGGTTTTCAAATCTGTGCTCCAAATGTCAATTTGAAGCGTAACGCGTCCGCAAATAAAACTTGAAGTACGAAGTACGGATGCCCACCTATTAATGCGTTGATGTGATTATTTTATGATTGAACATAGGCATTCAGAGTTAAAATAAAATCCCTGTATATATTAGTGCTGGGAATTTTTATGATTTGAGTATTCGAATATTCGTTTAAGAAATTATTCGAATACTCGAATTATTCGAATATTCGAGTATTCAAGTATTCGAGTATTCGAATACTCGAATTATTCGAATAATTCGAATATTCGCATATATTCGAGTATTCGAATAGTTAGAATATTCGAATATTTCGAATATTCAAATATATTCGAATATTCGAATAGTTCGAGTATTTATTTCCAGCATACGTATTTTTTGATAATCATATGATACTGGGGCTGCGAATCGAATACGAATAAATGTGAAGGTAATTATAATAAATATTCAAATAGTAGACTACCAATAAACGTTATAACGTTTGAAATATTCGAAAAATCTTAAGATTACAAATGTTCATAATTAAATTTTCAATAAATTATGTTTATAGCATTTTTTCTAGGACACACAGTAATGTCTGAAAAATGTACACTTCCTTTTGTTTTTTTTTTTACAAATATCTCAAAAATTATTTGTTTTATAAGCAAAACATAAGAATAAAATACATATGTTTAGAATTAAATTTCTTCTAAATGTCCATTTTCTTTGTAAGAGATGCAGTAGTGTCGGTACGCTCTTGGCGTTTTTTTTGTGTTTTTGGAAAATGTTTTAAATTTCATTACTTTTATGAGAAAAATATTAGAATACAAATGTGTTTAGAACTAATTTTCATACAAATTATTTCTATATCATTTTTGCTGGGGCACACGGTAATGTTTGTACACTCTAAGTATTTCTTGTTTTTTTTTTTTCAAAAAGTATCACTTTGATGAGAAAAGATAAGAATACAAATATCTTTAGAATTAAATTTCCTATAAATTTAATTCTTCTTATTTCTTCCGCAAATAATATTTGAATAATATTCGAATACTCGAATATTCGAATAATTCGAATACTCGAATATTCGAATAATTCGAATACTCGAATATTTGAATAATTCGAATAATTCTTTTGTGGATTTATTCGTATTCGAATATTCGAGTATTCGAATTATTCGTACTATTCGTATTCGATTCCCATCCCTAGTATATATATCTCGGGAGAGATAATTTTATAATAATTTCTCCTTGAGAATGCATTTAATTCATTTCCATTTATCAATTTCCACTATTACAACAAACACAATTCACGCCTATTTCCCATCGTACACACACACATTTAAAGTTATTAATCATAAAAATAATATAATTGCAACGCGGGAGATCGTATCGGACGGGTAAATATGTTACGACATGAAAAGATAATAAACAACGATTAAATTATTGAAAAAACTGTAATGAGTTACAAATGCATTGTGTGTATGTATGCATATGCATGCATTCGTAATATCGTTACTTATTTATAAAAATAACATTAAACAAACGCGCAATTATGTCGACTTGATCAACAACAGTAATAATATATTTTTCGTGATCGCGATAACGACGTGGTGAGGTATAAAAAAAAGTAATTTTCATCGTCTGTTGTTATAAGTTGACAACATTATAAAGTAAATGTAATTAACCCGAATTTATTTAAAATTATCTATGGGAGTGGTATGTCTGGCGCCATCTGTTAGTGCGCGCCTGAAGTTAAACAATGGAATGGAGGAAAATCGAGCAGAATACTATTTTAATGGAGAATTCTTTGTAATTTAATTTATTTAAATATTCAAATTGTTAATATACAATACACCAAGGTTGGAACGATATATATCATGATATATATCGTGATTTATATCCGATGATATACTGTGTGGTTGGTCATACATCTGAACATAGGGAAATAGTATGGGAAATCACGTTTCTGGAAATTCCTACTCACCAAATTTAAGTACAAGCATAAAAGTGGTACCATTGGAAAGATCCTATTTGTGGGAATTTGTTGATGCCAAATACTTGCACATAGATGCATTATTTGAGGATGAAATAGTATTTTAAATAATAAAATTTGTACCACTTTTATGCTTGTACATAAATTTGGTGAGCAGGAATTTCCAAAAACGTGATTTTCCATGCTATTTCCCTATGTTCAGATGTATGACCAACCACACGGTATATCATGGATATTTATGAAACTCACAATACCAAAAAATTCCCCGTTTCTCAAATATTTCAAGTTGCAGCAATATGAATAGTAAGAATTTCCTCTAATATAAACTAGAGATGGGCGAAATAACTCCTTTTTGTCGAAAAGAGTCGATTCTTGAAGTGACTCACGACTCTGTTAAAAATGAAAAAGTAAGTGAGCAAAAAAAAATGGTCCACACTTTGAAAATTCTTCAATTTATCCCTGAAAACATAGTGAAGAGGAAAAAATTATGAGGATGGTCGCGTAATCCATAATTAAAGTGAATGTTTTGTATGAAATACTATTGGTCCAGACGTCTGCTCTTATTTTTATTAATGTCAAGAAGGATTGTTTTTGCAGTCGCCATTAAATGAAGCAGCAATTCATCGAAAATTATTAATGTCCGGTGAAACTGCAGAATTTAAACACATTTCATGCAATTAAGGGAATTTCCATCTTCTCAGAGATTAATTAATTACGAGCGTAATTATCTAATCAATTGATTTTTATTAGGATGTAAACATTAATGGCCGCCATGATAAAACCAATCATTCTAAAATTACGAAAATGAATAACTGTATGATTTTTAAACAAAGTTGTAAATTAATATAAAAAAGTTTTGATGTGACCTATCAATTTTTTCGAAAACACTTATTGTTTATAAGTTGTCCATGTTTGCATTCTCTATAACTCTTGTTTTAATTAATTAGTTGTTAATATCATTTCATAATTATAAGAAAAAAAAATAATTAGTCAATTTTTACCCCAAAATTAAAGTGTTTATGAAATCGACAAAATACGTGCAGTTCTTCATTATCTTCAACAATTATTTAAAGATTTTTGTAATATTTTTCATATTTAATTTTTTAACAAAAAATGGTGATGTGGCCAACATGTTACTTTCTCCGACTTGATGGTATCATAGCCATTTATATTTACGTTTTCATGGTTTATTTTCAATTGAAATCATATTTTAAATGTACTTCGAGCATTGTATGTATAAATTCGGATGAAACTGACGTTTAAAACGTCAAAATTATGAAAGATGGAAAAATTATACAAATTCACAATCTCAGTTTACTCTAAAACTAAAGGGATTTCGGAAAAAACTTATTCTTTATAAGTTGTTCATTTTAGCATTCTCTACAATTATTATTGACATAAATTTGCTGTAACTATTATCGTTTTATAATTATAAACCAAAAATAAAAAAAATATTAATCTTTTTTTTTCTCGAATAAAAATGATTTTATGAAAAATGTTTTCAAGCAAAAGATGTTCATTTCTTTGTTGTCTTCAAAGTTTGTTTAAATGTTTTTGTGATATTTTTCATATTTAAGAAAATATTGGCAAAAAACAAAAAACAGTTAAGGTAAACGCCCACTTCCGGTGTACGAAATTTTACCAAAAGCTTTTCAGTTCTTCAGATTATGAAATAAGACGGATGTTCAAAGTTTCATATCAATTGCTCTATTAATTTTTGAGATACAGCGCGCACAGACACACACACAGACACACACACAGACACACACACAGACACACAGACACATTTTTTTTTTTCCAGAAATTGTTGAAATGGCATCAAGGGACTCCAAAACGGATAGTTCCGTAAAAAAATTTTTTGAAAAAAAAATCACGATCACAATACTTTCTCGTACTTCGTAACGGAGAAAGTAAAAACTGTAAAAATGTATCAACAAAAGATGTTGCTTTTTGTTGCCGTCAACATTTGTAACGTTTTTCTAATATTTTTGTTTCCGCCGAAAGTTCGAATTCGAAAAAATTACGGAGAAAGTAATATGTTACACAATTTAGAACAGCCTGTATTTTTGTACAAAAAAATAGTGTCATTTAAAACGGACTTAACGTAACCCTACTAGCGCAATATGTGTCGAAAATATTTTCTAAATATTGATTTTACATTTTTATGTTTCGGAAATATCAAAAGGCGCCAATGTAAATATTTGTTGCAAATTAATTAATTTACAGAAACAAATAAAAAAAAAATAACGCTGCTACGTTTTCGTGATTGTTCTACACCTGTGCAATTATCGTTGGTGTTCTGGTTAGATTGTAGGATAGTAACTAACTTTAGCCCAACGCGTCTCGAGTGCTCGGTAATACTGTACATGCGTTTGGGATCTGCACCACAACCTCACGCTTTGTGATAACGCAAATCCGCAAAATATATATATATATATATTGTAATAATTCCTTTACATTTAGTACAAATATGTATAAAAATCAGTCTTAATCAATATCACAGAAATATGTGTTTTTCAATATTTAAGAAATATTTTGTGATACTAGGGAATGTTCCTGAAAAAAAAGTCATTCTGCACAAGAGGGACATGGACACACGTGTATAGGCAAACGTCACCATGACAACTCAAAGGTAAACATAAACAAAACAAAAGTGGAGAAACAAATTAAAAGCAACATAAATTGATAAACATGCAAATATTTGGCTGTAATAAAAATAAAATAACGATCAACGCGCGTGAGAATCAAGTAAGAATTCACCGCACGGCGATTCTTTCACTCTCGAGCGGCGGACGCACGAGACAAACAAACCGGAATCTGTCGTGGGGTGGTGGGTGTACATAAATAAACCATAACCTCACATTCCTCTCGAGGCGGATTACGGGGAATTTCGCTGGCGAAGCTCACTTAAAACCGATTATACGCGTGAACACTGGTTATGACAACACTTTCCGTGCGTTAAAATCGCCGTAATCCGCCCGTGGAAAGGAACGTTCAAACAGACGCCTGGCGTCCTATGACCTTAAGTAAAAACAAAGTACGGATAAAGCAAATAAAAAGTAATAAAAGCTCACCTTTGCGAACGGAAAATAAACGAAAAGAATAAACACAAAACGGGGCTACGGCTGGACGGGGTTGGCGGTGCGAAATGGGGCTGCTGCAACAAGGGGGTTTGCGTGCGGTTCGAGATGCAGAAATACGTCGGTGTATCGGAATGCCTCTGTTTAACAGGTGGACGACGCGTCGTGGCGCGGACAACGTCCAAAATAGCGGCGCTGTCGTCGCGGCGCCCGCCACTTGTTGAGCGGGTTCAAACGGACGCCCTTTCCCTGAAGTGGCAGCCTTCGATGGTCCGCACTTTCATTGATCATTAGAAAGCGTTAGACGCCCGCCGTAAACACTGTGTACACATTTTGAACAGCACGTGCACTTGACAGTTGCACATGTGATTTTTAAAATTGTAAACATTGTGTTGAAGGAATGAAACAAGTGAATAATCTTCGTGCTGTATTATCGATCGAATGGGTTTGGGTTCGCAAGGATAGATGGCGCCACTGAATCAGCTTCCGTTGCATCTTATTAGCATTCGAACTGGATTTGAAAATGTCTTTAAAATTCATTTACCACCTCTTATTCCTCGGCCGTACAGGAAAAAAAACCCGCGAAGGGCCGATCAGCAGGAGGCAATTTTTTTATCTGAAAGCGGCCAATAAAAGCAAACTTTTTCAAGGATTACTCTGTCATATTTTCACTCATTTTTCATTTGCCGCATTGGATATAAAATTAACAGTGACGGTTCGCGGGTTTTTTTCTGATACGGCCGAGGAACAAAAGGTGGTAATGCAGATAGGTAGGGTCAGTTGCAGAGACGGCGTGACCGCACTTATCTGTATTACCACCTCTTGTTCCTCGGCCGTACCAGAAAAAATCCCGCGAACCGTCACTGAAAATTAACAATCATGTTTCTGCAAAAAGTCAATTTCCGTTCATCAAATTTGACTAAATTTCTTCAAGTAATTGAGGTGACCCATCTCCAGTTGTAACAGATAAATTACTTTCAAGTCTCTAATATTTGTGTAAATAACGGATTACAACAAAAAAAATATTGCGTTTCAGATTATATTAACTAAACATTTGTTGTCTTGAAACTAAAATAATAATTTATTTTGAAGACGACGACTTGCTGTCTATAAGTAAAATTCCACAGTAACCATTCGAGTTTAACACCTAATATGGTATTCGTCACTGTGACCTAAATTTACTTGCACTTTCGCACGCAAATGTGAATGAAAAATTAAAATTAACGCCCTTCCATGTCTCAATAATTACGTTGAAAACTGGATTTACTTTAATATGCAAGAAACATTTAAGAATAATGAGTAAATTGTAGAAAAATTTAAAAATCCCGCGCCAATACTTGAACGCAATTGGTTCCAAAAACTAGGTGTGGTGGTATGCTTGCGTGAATCACTGTCATTCTCGATTTTCTACTTGGAAAAGCAGACGCTTCGTTGGTTTCTAAGTTCTTTCCCGACAATAATTACATGTAAGTAATAAATTTAAGATCTCTTATTAACAGCCAGTAGAGTGGATTCAATCTATAGTTTTAAATTTGCCATATTTGTAGTATTTTAATAATTCCATAGCAACGTCAGCGTTTTCGTTACACTTCAAGTGAAGATCGATGTTTGTAAATAACGCCATTTATTATTTGTAGAAGTTTTTATAACAAAGGCTTGCTATAATTGTCCCCTTTGTGTTTTTAATTTGGTTTGTTTTTAAATGGTTTTTGGGCTATTTCAAGGAATCTGTGTGAGTCATATTCTTATCAGTGTAAACTTTGGGCCATGTAATTATTGCTAATGCAGAGAAAAATGCAGCGAGAGAGCATAATCAATTGGTCAAAGTATGTGTTGTAGATTATACAATTCTGGCGATAATTTTATGTACAAGTACAGTCCACATTAGTATATTGTACAACAAGAGTGGATATGATGCACATATCTCACGAAGGCAAGTTTGGGGAACAAGCCGTAGGCGAGTGCCCCAATGCCAAGTGAGATATGGGGGCATCATATCCACTCGCGTTGTACAGATAACTTTTTCTACGACTGAAATCCCTTTCACTCTTCATAATGAATACCGAAAAAAAACATGTTAAAAATTAAAATTAATTTATCTGACGTTTGTTTGATGTTTTCTCGTCGCGGCCACGTCTTCTTTATAAAAAAGTCACTGTAACGCTTGGTCTACAATGTTGAAGGATTATCAGTTTTGGAAATGTTTTCTATGCACGTAATCATAACGTTTTCATTGATTATTTTCACTTTCTTACTTGTACACCAATCCATATATTCTTTGTATGCGAAGTCATATTTTAGACAGGATCTGATCGGCAGTAATCCCTGCTGGATATCTTGCGCAGATTTCCTAATTTCAGATGGGGTACAATTATTCGAATCACTTTCACTTTCCATGATGATTTCCGATTATATAAAAATGTAAATTAATTATTTGACGTTTGATGTGACGTTCTCCCGTCGCCGCCACCGCCGCAACTTTCTATAACAATGGTTGTTTATTATCTGTAACCTGGATTTCATATCCGTACACTTAACCGAAAAATAGCTTATATCCGTACAGTTTATTGTTAGGGAATTAATCAATATACGGCAAGGAGTAGAAAATAGTATATTGTACAACAAGAGTGCAGTGACGGTTCGCGGGGTTTTTTCTGGTACGGCCGAGGAACAAGAGGTGGTAATACAGATAGGTACAGTCAGTTGCTGCGTGACCGCACCTATCTGTATTACCACCTCTTGTTCGTCGGCCGTACCAGAAAAAACCCCGCGAACCGTCACTGCAAGAGTGGATATGATGCCCATATCTCACGAAGGTAAGTTTGGGGTACGAGCCGTAGGCGAGTTCCCTAATGCCGAGTGAGATTGGGGCTTTCATATCCACTCGCGTTGTACAGATAACTTTTTCTACGAGTGAAATCCCTTTCACTTTTCATGATGAATACCGAATACAAACATGTAAATTAATTTATCTGACGTTTGATGTGTGATGTTTTGCATCAGCGTGGCCACGCCTCCATTACAAAAAAGTTAACTGTAACATGTGGTCTACAATGTTGAAGGTTTTTTGGTTTTGGAAATGTTTTCTATAACGTTTTCATTGATAGTTTTCAAATTCTTACTTGTACACCAATCCAAGGTAATCTTCCAGTGACTGATACTAAACAATACGCATGTGCGAAAATCATGCGGACGGTGTGGTATGTTGTCACGTCTCCATATTTTAATCGGGGTATCTGCAGTCAATTGATTTACAATAATTTGCAACTAGTGGTGCTTATACGTAGGTTAGGCTTAAGCTAAGGCTCCCCCTGGACCCGTTAGTAGTTTTATCCGTAGTAGCTGAAGTGACGTCACGAATGTATAAGAAGTAGTTTCACAGGCTCGCCATTACTTGCAAGTTAATGATTGCAAATGGTAGGTGCTTATGCTTAGGTTAGGGTTAGTTTAAGTTCACTTTCCATTATGATTTCCAATTATATAAAAGTGTAAATCAATTATTTGATGTTTGATGTGACGTTCTCCTGTCGCTGCCGTCACGCCACAATATTCTAGATGGTTGTTATTATCTGTAACCTGGATATCATATCTGTACACTTAACCGAAGAATAGCTTATATCCGTACAGTTTATTGTTAGGGAATTAATCAATATATGGTAAGGAGTAGAAAAATATACAGCTAGTTTAGTTTAAACAGGTTTAAATATAATGTTAGACTTTGATTAATTTTTAATAATTTGTCTATATATTACTTTGATAAATCAGTATATCGTATGTTTATTGTAATTAATCTAATAGAAATAGCGTGTGATCAAAAAGTCGAAAATAATTGGCAGCCCTTAAAACCTAAAGGTGAGTACAAACCGGACAACAAAATGTTGGCAACATGTTGAAATTGGTGTTGTCAACATGTATCCCGGCAACAAGCAACTAGTTGATGGATACTCGTCAACATCGGGCGGCATGACATCAAATAAATTTGTTGCATGTTGCTTGTGTCCGTATTCTCCGTAAGGTAACTGACAAGTTCAGTGGCGTCACTAAGAATGGGATTTTTGGCATGGAATACCCTGATATTTAAAAAGCAGCTAGATAATTAATCTTAAATGTATTATTAATGGTGATGATCAGTTGTAAAAATAACTGGACAAAATCAGCAGATAAAACACAAAAGTATTTTTAAAACAATTAACAAAATGTATACTGCACTGCATTGGAGAATTCCAGACAGCCAATATGATTTTACTTGAATTTTTATAAAGACTTACAGAAAATGCTCTGCTAACGATTTTCGACTTCTTGATCTCACGGTAGAAACAATGCATTACCTGATAATTTATTTTCATTAGCACTTAATATTATTCCATAAAGCTTGCTTACATTACACACACTGGTATCTTGTGAGCCACAAAATTTTGTTTCAAAATTGGCTGTGAGATAAATGAGGTATGTCGCATATTATCATTAGTTCAATTTAATTAGATTTAAAAAAAATTATTAATCTCAGACATGACTGCTATGTTTCTCTCTCTCTCTCAAGCATGACCGACTTTGAAACAAAATTCTGTGGCTCACATCTTACAAGGTGAATTGAACACATTTCCCATTCTTTTTTTTAATAGTTAAACCCAGCAAAATAATCAGTTTTCAATTATTATTAATTAATCCTTTATTGGCATTATTACATTTAACATATGTTCCTACCGTACATTGTGTACACATTAATAATTCAAATACTATTACCCGACTTTTTCATTTCCTCAATCTTTCTGATTATATCCAGCGACTCCGAACCACCCTTCAGTAGTTTTGTCCACTCCTCTTGTCCGTATTGTTTTCTCCATGTTTCTCTCGTTGCCACGCAATCCGCCCTCCAATGTTCCCACCTTTCTTCTGCCCTTCCACACAGTCTACACAATGTTTCTTCCTCATTCATCGAATACCGGTTCCCCCGCTCTCCACTACCACATCTGTACCTCGCCATCAGAATTTTCTCCTCCCATCCTTCGCTTCCATACCGATATTCGGGTTTACCCCATCCTTCCGCTATTTTTCTATATCTTGGGTTGTACCTACTTTCCTCAATTTTCCTCCATCTTTCCTGGTTATTTCCACCACGCATTCAAAGATTTTGCCTTTCCCCATCATTTCTCTAGCCGCTTCCTCCGACCGTCCTACTTTCCAATACATCTCACTTCTACCCTTCTCCCGCTGGGTCTCCATTCCTTCTCCTTTGCCTGCCTCTTTTAGTTTTCAATTAAAATTCCCAAGATTATTTTAACCACGCAACAAAATAAATAAACAATATCACATTGAGACCCTTACGATTTTTATTGTTCAGAATGTCTTCACGTAAAACAGTAAGCCGCCGCGGCACCACCAAAAAACGTGCCCAACGAGCGACCTCCAATGTCTTCGCCATGTTCGACCAGGCGCAGATCGCCGAATTCAAAGAGGCCTTCAACATGATCGACCAAAACCACGACGGTTTCGTCGACAAGGAAGACCTCCACGACATGCTGGCCTCCCTGGGAAAGAACCCCACCGACGATTACCTGGACGGCATGATGAACGAAGCCCCGGGCCCCATTAACTTCACTATGTTCCTCACCCTTTTCGGCGAGCGTCTCCAAGGAACGGACCCCGAGGATGTCATCAAGAACGCCTTCGGCTGCTTCGACGAGGAGAACATGGGCGTCATCAACGAGGAACGTCTGCGCGAGCTGTTGACCTCGATGGGCGACCGGTTCACCGACGACGAGGTCGACGAGATGTACCGCGAGGCCCCGATTAAGGGGGGGCTGTTTGATTATGTTGAGTTCACACGCATCCTTAAACACGGCGCTAAGGAAAAGGATGAGCAATAAGTATTATTCGATTAAAATTTTGTTTTTTTTTTTTATCTATACAACATAATCTCTAGTATTATTGCATTTATATGAGAAATTTTGAGCGGATTTATTTAATATTTATTAGTGGAAGATTTTTATATTCACGTTTTGTATCCATAAATATTTAAATCAGGATTTATGTCTAAAAGAAATTGTAAATATGGTGGTTTTTGACCTTTTATATAATTATGTGATTACACAATTACAGTTTTGTACTAGCATTTTTACCTTATCTTAACTATCCTGTTTATTATGTACTATTATTCCTAATTGTTAAGAATTTAGCTGTTATTTATAAACTCTTATTGAAAAGGTTAAAAAGAAGGACCCATACACTATAATACATTTGGTTTACTTCACAAGATGTCAATCTTTCAAAATAGTTTTGATTTTTTAATATGCACCAATTTTCTTTACAAATTTTTGGAAATTTCTTCACAAAACGTCGATCTTTTAAAATCATTTTGGATTTTGAGTGTGCAACAATTTTCAAACGAGTTTTTGAAAATATCCCCTTTTCAATGTCCAACACTAGCTCAAAAAGTTAAAAATCAATTTGAAACACAAAAATAAAATTCTAGAAAATGTCGATCTTTGAAAATAATTTTGGTTTTTGAATGTGCAGTAATTTTCAATCCAGTTATGAATTTTTGAAAATATATTTTTTCCAAAGACGATCACTCGAGTGCAAAAAATTAATATGAAACGCTGGGATAAAATCTTACAAAAATTCAGTTCACTTCACAAGATGTCGATCCTTCAAAATAATTTTGGGTTTTGAATGTGCAGCAATTTTCAGTTATGAATTTTTGAAAATGTATTCTTTTTAGTAACGAAAAACACTCAAGTGCAAAAAAATTAAAAATCAATGTGAAACGCCGGGATAAAATCCTACAAAAATTCAGTTTTCATGAGACGTCGATCCTTCAAAATAATTTTGGTTTTTGAATGTGCAGCAATTTTCAGTCGAGTTATGAATTTTTAAAAACGTATTTTTTCAATGCCGAACACGAGTGCAAAAAATTGATATGAAATGCAGGGATAAAATCCCACAAAAATTCAGTTCACTTTTCTATTTTTTTTTTTTCAAAGTCGGTTTGGTTTTTGAATATACAATAATTTTCAGTCGAGTTTCGAATTTTTGAAAATTTATGTCGAACTCTCGAGCGCAAAAAAAAATAGAAATTAATATAAAATGCGGGAAAAACATTCAAGAAAAATTCATATCACTTCACAAGACGCCGATCTTTCAAAATAATTTTAATTTTTGAATGTGCAGCAATTTTCAGTCGAGTTGTGATTGTTTGAAAATGTATTTTTTTCAATGACGAACACGAGTGCAAAAAATTAAAAATCAATATGAGACGTAAGGATAAAATCCTACAAAAATTCAGTTCACTTCACAAGATGTCATTCTTTTAAAGTAATTTTGGTTTTTGAATGTGCAGCAATTTTCAGCAGAGTTATGAATTTTTGAAAATTTATTTTTTTAAATGTCGAACTCGAGCGCCAAAAATTATAAATTAATACAAAATGCGAGAAAAACATTCTACAAAAATTCAAATCACTTCACAAGACGTCAATCTTTCAAAATTATTTTGGTTTTTGAATTTGCAGCAATTTTCAGTCAAGCTGTGAATTTTTGAAAATGTATTTTTTTTCAATGATCGACAGTCGAGTGCAAAAAATTAAAAATCAATATGAAACGCAAAAATTCAGTTCACTTCACAAGACGTCGATATTTCAAAATAATTTTGGTTTTTGAATGTGCAACAATTTTCAGTCGAGTTACGAAAAAAAATAAAAATCAATATGAAACGCGTGAAAAAAATAATAAAAATTCACATCACTTCATAAGACGTCGATCTTTTATAATAATTTAGGTTTTTGAATGTGCAACAATTTACAGAAAAATCTTTTCAAAAATGAAAAGATTTTTTTGTGACGAACACTAGTGCAAAAAAATAAAAATGAATATGAAATGCAGAGATAAAATCCTACAAACATTCAGTTTACTTCACAAGGCGTCGATCTTTCGAAATAATTTTGGCTTTTGAATGTACAGCAATTTTCAGTTCAGTATGAATTTTTGAAAATGTATTTATTTTTCAGTGATGAACACTCGAGTGCAAAAAAATAAAAATTAATATGAAACGCAGAGATAAAATCCTACAAAAATTCAGTTCAGTTCACAAGACGTCGATCTTTTAAAATCATTTTGGATTTTGAGTACGCAACAATTTTCAAACAAGTTACGAATTTTTGAAAATATGCCTTTTACAATGTCCAGCACACAAAGAGTTAAAAATTAATTTGAAACAAGAATACAATTCTAGAAAAATTCAATTCACTTCACGAGACGTCGATCTTTCAAAATAATTTTGATTTTCGAATGTGCACCAATTTTCAGTCGAGTAATAAATGTTTGAATATGTATTTTTTTCAATGTCGAAAAAATTACAAATTAATATCTTCACTAAAATGATGTCATGCAAGGCATTTTCTAGAGTCCGCTAAGGTATCGATTGTTAATATTTTTAAGGTGTGTCAGGAAAACAATAATAAATTTACATAGTGTAAATCAGACTTTTTGCAGAACATTTTTGGCGATTGTGGGTGTTTTCACAGACTGTAGGTCCAACTGCAACTTAAAAAAAAAGGTTGAATAAACACTTTTCCTCAAAGTTAGAAACGGAATTCCAAAACTATAGAAATTCGTTGAACAATCTATTGAAAAAACAAAAAGAGACTATTACTCAATTTAAATGCAAAGTAACAAAAATAATATGAGGAAAATTTATCAAATAATTGCAGACTCGACTAATAATAAAACCTTAAACATAATCACACTTTCAGTGATGACAATGGTACTGCATTTGTTAATAATAGAGCAATAGCAGATTACTGCAACAATTATTGTTGCTCAAATATGCTCAAAAAATTTAAAATATTAAAAATCCCAACCCGTGTCATAAAAGAAATTGTCCTGACTCTATTTAAAATCTTTAGCCAATCGTGAACAGAGTGAAAGTCAACAATACCATAAGTGACCCCTTGTTGAAGTAGGTGTTCCGCAAGGAACAGTCCTAGGCCCAATACTTTTTATAACTTATATTAACTTCTTATTAGCACAGACACTTAAATCGTAAAATGCGTATATGTTACAAGTATGTTTCAACGAGCTTTGTTAAAGCCGTTCAATTTGGACAAATTTTAGAACTTGAATGATCCAACGAGGAAACAAAAGGAATAACATTACCCAACGCATTTTCAGCAAGTTATGTCAATGTTGCGAATATGTTTTTACGGGCTTTCTGAAAGCCAATGAATTCGGATATATTTTGATATTTTGGAGCTTGATTGATCTTTTTTTTTTATGAAAGGTCGCAAGTTCTGTGAAAACATGACTTTTTGCGCTTTCTTAAAGCTAATAAATTTGAGCATATTTGAAAGCTTGAATAGTCAAAACTGACGAAACACCTAATATAAGAAATAATGACCAAAAAATACCGTTAAAAAAAGGCATTATATATTTAAGATAATTAAATTTTGGCAATCGATAGATCAAAATTGGTCAAAGATTTTACTGTTCTAAAGCTAATAAATTTAACCATATTTTAAAGTTTGAATAGACAAAACTGACGAAACACCTAATACAAGAAATGATGACCAAAAAATACCGTTAAAAAAAGGCATTATATTTTTAAGATAATTAAATTTTGGCAATCGATAGATCAAAATTGGTCAAAGATTTTACTGTTCTAAAGCTAATAAATTTGAGCTTATTTTAAAGCTTGAATAGTCAAAACTGACGAAACACTTAATATAGATCTTTAAAAATATGAAATAATGACCAAACAATACCGTTTAAAAAAAAGGATTACATTTTTAAGATAATTACATTTTGGCAATCGATTGATCAAATTTTACTGTTTTAGGGAGTTTTTGCATAGTTTTCGACAAAGCAAAAACCAATGACAAAAATTTGTCTACCCTTTTAGACATTATCAATTTTTCCTTTTCCTATATATTTATAGACATCATTTATGGAGGTTGCCTCCATAAATGATGTCTACTCCTGGTGCTTGTTATCATCAATGGTTTTTCTCACCGATATGACGCGTTTTCGATCGAGTACCGTATTCTATGCGGTCGTAACCATAGAAAAGATTTATCGCAACTCAGTAGAATCAGAAAAAAAAAACATTAAAGTAACTATAAAAACATGATTTATTTTACATTTCTACAGGAAAGTACAATATCATACACTAAAATTAAATCATAATAATAAACATAATTAATCAATATTTATGTACAAATGAATACCGATTTAGAGGAGACAGATATTCGATCCTATGTTACACATTATATACCTACACATCACATTAACAAATACATATTTTACACACGTTTAGGTCGTCGTTTGGTTTTAAGTCTGAGTATTACGTTACTTTACAGCAATAAATATCAAAATTCGATTTATTAAAAGTCTATCTAAAAATGAAGAGAAACTATCGCACAGCTACTCCGTTGATGGTGACCACGTTGCCATTCCTGCCAACTGGTTCTGGTTCGTACGTCCCGCTGTCTCTGCTCGTTTCTTCGTACGGGGCGTCGTACATGTTCTCGTTTTCGTGTATGTTCTCGTATATGTTCGAGTTGAACTGAGATCCTCCGTATCCGTTTCTGTCGCTTAGTGTGGAGTAGCTCATCACGGCAGCACTTCTGTCTTCTTTTCTTTCCGCTGCTTCAACGTTTTCTGTGTTCTTGACTGGAGTTGCTTTCCGCCTAAAAAATAATTGGTGGAGTAGATTTTTGTATAAATATGAAGGAAACATTAATTATTGTTTCCGGTTAAACGATAAGTGGTTGGTGTTATGCAGTAACCATGTAACCGACAAATCGTAAAAATTTCAGTTAACCATCGTACAGAACTTTTTGTCGATTTCACATGTTGTAGGTTACATGGTTACTTCTTGGTGGTTATATCTATCCTAACGGAATTTCGAGATCTATAACCACCGTTTCATCATCAGAAAATCCTCTGTGCCAACGAGTATTAACCAGTTAGCTTTGAAACGAGTATACTCGTCATGAAGAATTGGCAATGTTTTGTGAAATGTCGAGTAGGTACTTGTCATATTGCCATTTCGTTATAATGAGTATCGTCAAAAAAAGAAGAAATACCAATATTTTGTGTTTATGTCGAGTGGGTATTCGTTATAACACAAAATATTTCCATTTTTCATGACGAGTATACTCGTCAAATACAGCTAACTGGTTAATTCTCGTTGGCACAGTGGATTTTCTGATGATGAAACGGTGGTTATAGATCTCGAAATTTCCGTTAGGATAGATATACCATTACAGTGACATCTATTGTCTTAATCACATATTAGGAAGGAAAGTATATTTTTCCACCGCAAGGTCTATTTTACTTCCCAACATCTTAGCTCTCGAAAAAGCAAATTGCGGTACTGTTGATTTATTGCCTCAATTCATCAAAGGTATATATAGTGTGTAAGTTACGTTATTTGCTTATTCCCTCATAGTTTGCTGTGACCTTTACAAAAACTTTATTATGATAGTGTACTTACAGTTTAAGATAAATCAATCCCAATAATAGAAGCAGGAACAGGACCACACCAGCTCCAATTCCGATGCTGGTTCCCAAGTTGGAAGAATCTTGTGGTTCTCCAGTTGAAACTGAAAATATAAAGACCCTTTAGATATCTAGATCTTGTAAGAAAATCTATTAATTTACTGCTTCAATCGATTCTTAGTAATTACACCAAAGTCTACATATACGTATAAATCTAGATAGGTGATATTCAAACTTTGATGGTTTATTCTTACCACCAGAAACAAATATCGAAAAGTTTATGTTCAAAATTATCCTAGCAACAAAAGTTTTTTTTTTTTTTTCGAAATCAGTTTTGACCACTATATTTTTTGTTTTAGTTTGGAGTACAAACCTGCGTAAAAATAAAGTTATTAGGTATCGTTTTACCTTCAGAAGAAATATTGTATATTGGTAAGGTTGCAGAAAAGTTGAATTTGCTGAAGTTAGCGTGATTTAAGGAGGTCATTCATATAGTAAACGGAAGTGAAAAAAAGTTGTGAATAAAAGTCGTGATAAAAAGACGTAAATAAAGTGAAAAAGTCGTGATAAAAAGACGTGAAGAAGTTATGAATAAAAGTGGTGATAAGAAGTTGTGAAGAAGTGAAAAAAGTCGTGATAAAAAGACGCGAAAAAGTTATGATTAAAAGTGGTGATAAAAAGTTGTGAAAAAGTGAAAAAAAGTCGTGATAAAAAAACGCGAAAAAGTTATGAATAAAAGTTGTGAAAAAAGTCGTGAAATAGACGTGATAAAAAGACGTGAAAAAGTTATGATTAAAAGTGGTGATAAAAAGTTGTGAAAAAGTGAAAAAAAGTCGTGATAAAAAAACGCGAAAAAAGTTATGAATAAAAGTTGTGAAAAAAGTCGTGAAATAGTCGTGATAAAAAGACGTGAAAAAGTTATGAATAAAAGTGGTGATAAAAAGTTGTGAAAAAGTGAAAAAAAGTCGTGATATAAAAACGCGAAAAAAAGTTATGAATAAAAGTTGTGAAAAAAGTCGTGATAAAAAGTCGTGAAAAAGTTATGAATAAAAGTCGTGAAAGAAAGTTATGAATAAAAGTTGCGAAAAAAGTAGTGAAAGACGTGAAAAAGTTATGAATAAAAGTGGTGATAAAAAGTTGTGAAAAAGTAAAAAAAAATCGTGATACAAAGTTGTGAATAAAAGTAGTAAAAAAAAGTCGTGAAAAAAAGTCGTAAAATAAAGTTGTGAAAAAGTTGCGAAAAAAATGATCTTAGGAACAAAAAGTTTTTTTTTCTTTTCGGAATCAATTTTGATCACTATATTTTTTGTGTTAGCTTAGAGTACAAACCTGGATAAAGTTATTAGGTATCGTTTTACCTTCAGAAAAAATATTGTATACTGATAACATTGTAGAAAAGTTTCATTTGCTGAAGTTGGCGTGATTGAAGGAGGTCATGCATATAGCAAATGAAGGTCGCGAAAAAAGTCGTGAAAAAAGTTGTGATAAAAAGTTGTGAAACAAATCGTGAAAAAAAGTCGCGGTAATATGTCGTGAAAAGGGTGAAATAAAGTCATAAGAAAGTGAAAAAGTTGTGAAAAAGTCGTGAAAAAGTGATAAAAGACGCGAAACAAAGTCGCGAAAAACAGTCGTGACTAAAAGTCGGGATAAAAAGTTGTGAAAAAAATCGTGGAAAAAAGTCGCGATAATATGTCGTGAAAGGGGTGAAAAAAAGTCTTAAGAAAGTGAAAAAATCGTGAAAAGTGATAAAAGACGCGAAACAAAGTCGCGAAAAACAGTTGTGATAACATAAATTTTCTGTAACTGTTATCGTTTCATAATTAAAAACCAAAAATGAAAAAAAATTAATAATTATTTTTCTCGAATAACAGTGATTTTATGAAATTTGTTTTTTCCAGAAATTGTTGAAATGGCATCTAGGGACCCCAAAACGGATATTTCCGTAAAAATCATTTGAAAAAATTTTCACGATCACAATACTTTCTCGTACTTCGTAACGGAGAAAGTAAAAATTTAAAATGGAATTAAAATCATTCCTAAGGCAGCGTGGTTTTATAATGTCGAGGAATTTATTGAAAATGTAGAGGATTTAAAACGTTGAGTTATTTTTAAGTTATTTTATTTTAGTTTATTTTATCTAATGCTATGTTAAAGTCTGGCCGCGCTATGAGGGCATTTGAGGTGCTATCTATAACCTTTTAAAAACGCCATTGATACATAGAAACCGATAGTGCACCAATAGCTAGCAAGTAAAGTGTACTGTGAGTGTAAAGTAACAAAATATCGAATCACTTCTGATGAGGACGGCCCTTCCGACCCTTTAATAATCACCTCAGATGCCTTCATAGCGCGGCCAGAGTATAGTTGATCTAAGTTACTTATTATTTCGACGTGTCTCATATTGTAAATACAATGCAAAAGACCAATAAGCACTTATCTTTAAAAAAAAGTCTCAAAAAAGTCATAAAAAAGTGAAAGAAGTCGTTATTGTTATTGAAAAATCGCGCCGACCGATTGTTACATTTTTCGCGCGAACTTTAAATAGTTTAACGGCCACGGCTTGTAATTTTTTTAACTGCCTTTATCGGGTCACTGATAAAAGCTTGAAGGGCCGCATGCGGCCCGCGGGCCCAGTTTGAGTGACGTTGATTTAAATAGTACATACATTTTGTGGGATCTATTTGGTAGTACACATGTGTTACTTAATAATATTCAATTATAATTTTAACAAATAAAAGCAAAGAACAATACATTGCGGTATGTTACTCGGTGGAAACGTCCGTCGGGGTTCCTCTCTATTCAAATGAACTCTACATCGAACTCTGAAACTCGAGTCCTGATTTTTTTTGTAAACATTTATTATAACTGTCTTCTCATTAAAATTTGTATTTTTACAATCCTTGTAAAGTTGGATTGTTTCATTATTTAACTTTGTACTTTAATTTTATGTACTCACCTTCACATCTGGGTTCTTCTCCTGACCAAATACCGCTCTCCATGCATTTCCTTAGATACGGCCCTATCCTTTCATATTTTGGTATGCAGTGGTACTCGATGGCACTGTTGTAGGTGGTACCATTCATCACGATCACTCTACCGTTATCTATCGTTCCTGGGTGCTTGCAATCCACAGCTAAAAATTTACAAAAATGTTGATAAAACAAGACAGATTTATGACTTTAGAAGATTAATAATACATTAATACCTTAATTGAAATTTTTCAATTCAGTTTAATTATGGATTACCACGTAGTGACTTTCGCAACTATGCTTATTTAAGCCATAAAGTATCTTCAGAAGTTTCTATATTTTCCTCTTGATACGAAGAGTTCAACAACAAATAGCTGTGAATAAACCATCAATCAATTGATAATTGAAGGGCTTAGAAGTAAAACGGTTCAAGTGCACTTTTTATGGTTTTGATATAATCGACTTTGATATTACTCTAATATTACTTAGAAATTTTTTTTGATAATGAAAATTCCAGGTTATCGTTTGAAATGATAGTTTGTGACGTTTATTTCATTTAAAGGCTTAAAAACATGCTAGAGATACAGTCACGGTTCGCGGGGTTTTTTCTGGTACGGCCGAGGAACAAGAGGTGGTAATAGAGATAGGTAGGGTCACGCAGCCAGCCGTCTCTGCAACTGACCCTACCTATATGTATTACCACCTCTTGTTCCTCGGCCGTACCAGAAAAAAACCCGCGAACCGTCACTGTAGAGATACCTTTTAGGTGCACCGCACTTAAATGATTTTTTGAAAAAAAATTGTGAACTTACAAATACACGTTGGAGCCCTTCCACTCCATGATCCGTTCTTCATACACATTCTGGTGTTGTTGCCCTGCATGTTGTGACCTCTTGGACAGAAGTACTGGGCGATGCCACCAACGCTGTGGGTGCTGACTTTAAACGAAACTCCGTCCAAAACATCAGGAGCCTTACATTGAATTTCTGAAATAGGGATAAGTCTGATGAGCCAAAATATTCTGAATATGTACATTTCAATCACTTTTCATGCAAAATGGCTATTTATATCATCATTAATATGATACATAATTCCTTCTTCAATTTATTGCTCCTAATCATTTTTAATTTCGAAGGATATTAGGCGTTCTAATTAGGGCTGGAATGTTTCTTCGAAGATTTCCAATTTCCAAGATTTATAGAAAATATTGAAGTTTCGTATATTCTAAGCTTCGATTTTTTTTTAGTTTCGAAGTTTTATCAGAACAGACAATTTTTTAAAAAAATGTTATAACGATAGTAAAAAAATGTTAATAAGAAACAATGTTAATGGCAAAAAATGTATTTCATTGGATTCAATGCGTGAGTAGGCAAATATGTTTGTGTCCGACAAAAAGTGCGTTTGTTTTTTATACTTCGATTTTTTTTTTAATTTTCCATTTCGAAGATTCATAGAAAATATTGTTTCGTATATTCTAGGCTTCCATTATTTTTTAGTTTCAAAGTTTTATCAGAACAGACAATTTTTTAAAGAAATATAACGATAGTAAAAAAATAGTTAATAAGAAAAAAGTTAATGGCAAAAAATGTATTTCATTGAATTCTAAGCGTGAGTGGGCCAATATATTTGTGTCCGACAAAAAGTGCGTTTGTTTTTTATACTTTATAATGTCGGAAATGTTGGTTCACAGTACGAAATACAAACGAAAATATTTTTATAAAAATTTGTACTAAACGATAGGTTTGTTATTCAATTTTTTAATAACTTTATTTTCGTCTTTTATTTTGGAATTGCATAAAAGTTTTGGGATAGAAAAAAACTAAAACTTCACAACTTCAATTCTTCGAAAACTTCGAAACTCAACTTCGTCTCTTCGAAAAATTCGATAACTTCAGAACATCGATTTTCGAAGTTTCCTTCCTTTTTTCGGATTCTTTGAAGTTGCGAATCTTCGAATTAGGACCCCTAGTTGTAATATACAGGGTGTTTCAGCGCTCTGGGAACGGTCAATCACGTGTTTATTTGTCAAAATTTCGAAAAATGTTTTATACAAAAGTTGTGTATAATAGTGAGATGCACGCCCTAAAAATATTTAAATTTATACAGGGTGTGTCGTAACAAAGTTACAGACCAAACTTATGTTTTTTAAATGGAACACCCTGTATGTTCTGTCATTTTTGAATTATATGGAGCAAATAAAGGTGAGTTACTTCAATACTCCCTATACCTATTGTTCGCCGTTTTCGAAATATTTGAAGATTTGTTGAAATGCATGGTCCGGGTGAAATTTTATATTTGCTCCAGTGATTGACGTTGAACGATTACAATTAGTTCTATTGTTTGCTTGAAGGTTCGAACTATAGAGCCAACCATGATTTCATACAAAAAATTATACAGGCTGATAAAAAAAATGCGGTAGAAAAACCCAACTTATAAAGTTGAATAATTTCGTTTTTCCAAATAACACACCCTGTATTTAGTAACGTATTCTTAAGTAGAATCCAATTATCTTTCAGATTGTATAAGGGTTCCCTGTTCCTAATCTCAATAGTTTTCTTGTATTCGGCGATTAGCATATCAGGAATAATTATTATAATCTGAAAGATTATTGGATTCTACTTGAGAATACGTTACTAAATACAGGGTGTGCCATTTGAAAAAACCAAGTTATTCAACTTTATAATTTGGGGTTTTCTACCGCATTTTTTTTATCACCCAGTATATTTTTTTGTATGAAGTCATGGTTAGCTCTATAGTTCGAATTAAAATTATTTTAATCGTTCAACGTCAATCACTGGGGCAAAAATAAAATTTCACCCAGACCATGCATTTCAACAAATCTTCAAATATTTCGAAAACGGCAAACAATAGGTATAGGGAGTATTGAAGTAACTCACCTTTATTTGCTTCATATAATTCAAAAATGACAAAAAAATACAGGGTGTTTCATTAAAAAAAAACATAAGTTTGATCTGTAACTTTGTTATGAGACACCCTGTATAAATTTAAATATTTTTAGGGCGTGCAGCTCACTATTATACACAATTTTTGTGTAAAACATTTTTCGAAATTTTGAAAAATAAGCACGTGATTGACCGTTCCCAGAGCTCTGAAATACCCTGTATATGAATGTTTCACACTCACTCCGCGTTTGGTATTAAAAGGGAAATCATCTTCCTTTTAAAATACATATATTATTAAATAGAAGAACACACACTATACCGTCTAAATTTTCCGAATATCAAACCCATATCCGTATCCTGAATATATTCGCCGCAATCCCAACATCGTTTCTAAACGTAAATATCCTACCAAAGCACTTTTCTCACTGTTTTGAAAGTAACAAACCTAAGCAAGATTTCAGTAATATACATTTAGTGACAATGAATTATTTTACTTAAATTGATTCACCTCTTTTTCGAGACTCAGACCTTATAGTTTGAATTTGGGAAGCTTTTGGGCTCAATAATCTACTGATCAAACGAATTTTGTATAATTAGGTCGTGGTATATGACAACAGAATAAAATTTGGAGTGAGGATCTCAAGAAAATATTTGCTTTATCTATGAAATTTGAAGCTACCTCACTAATAATTAACACTTAAATTGTGTCTGTTTATTGGTAACAGTGTACTCTTAATTTTTTAACTGACCCATGTTACTTTGTAATCACAATGAAGCCAGTCTGTGAAAACGTTCCAGACCTGCTCTAATCTATGTAAAAACAATTGGGGCGTTCTCTAGAAAGCAATATTTTTGCATTTTCAGGCAAGGAAAAGTAAATCATATTTACTACCTCTACAGACAGGTGTATCTGAGCTCCAAGTGCTGTTTTCCAGGCACAATCTTCTGGACACGCCATCCATTTCGAAGTTCGGATCGCAGGAATACAATGCCAGCGCTCCATGGTATGTAGCATTTGTGGTAAGTGAAACTTTTCCGTTATTGATTTTGCTAGGATTTCCACAATCCACATCTAGAAGAAAACACATTTTTTTTATAATATGCGTAACTATGATAAAGAAATATGCAGGTAACTTTTGTATGTTCTATTATTAAGGCATATATTTCCTTAATTGTATTTGTTTCTTTAATGAGCTTTAAATTTTTTGACAAGTATTTTCGACCAATTTCGATATAAATTACCAAAGCGCTCTTCTAAACTACTCAAATCTCTTTATTTTATTTATTCATTTTGACTTTAGCCACCATATTACAACAAAATATTGTATACAAATATAATATTGCGGCGGATGTGAGCGTCAAATTTACATTTGAAATACATATCAAAAACAACAAGTACAGTATACATACTAAAAAAAAATTTTTTGTAAAATAAATAAAACCTTGGTTGGCGGTATTAAAATCAGTATTATCTTAATTGTCTACATAATTATAGATATTGTTTGATAATTATTCACTTACAAACACATTGGGGTACTGCTCCACTCCACTGTCCAGTATCTTCACACGTGCTCAAAGGTTCACCGATCACTTTGTAGCCCCTTTCGCACCTGTACTTCACGAGTGCTCCAATTTTGTAAGAACCAGCGTTGGAGGACTCTGCAGTTCTGATGAGGGTTCTGCCATACATTCTGTCATTTCCTGTCACCGACAGGATACTGTGTTCCGCCAGAATTGGTTCTGGACATCTAATTTCTGCAAAAAGAAAACATTGGTGCTTAATAGTTCTAAAGAAGTAATGTTTGGTTTGGTTTGCATGCATAACGCAATTGGTGAAATTGTAGGTTTGGATGGAATACCAGTTAGAGGTCAAACTCAACTGAATACCATCAGTAGATTTGCGTGAAATCATTGTGTTTCCTTTTCTCTTTTTTAATCTCTGTTTTGGTTCTTTTTTTTTTTGTAAATCAGAAGCTCTTCAAATGTTCTTGTATCTTGCATTATACTGGGTGAGTTTTTTTCGATGTTTACTATGGGGATCTTGGAAACTACAAAAGATAGAGAAACGGTTAAATGGACAAAGAAGTGCAGTTATACAAGCCCACTAAAATAACACTTTCAGAGTTTTCAAACTAGATATTTTGAAAAATGTAAAAAGTGTCCAGTTTTTTAAATAAATATATCTCGGTTAGTGTTATTTTATTGGGCTCGTAAAACTGCACTTCTTTTCCTATTTAACCATTTCTCTATCTCTTATAGTTTCCGAGATCCCCATAGAGAACATCGAAAAAAACTCACCCTGTATATTACTGAATAGTGCCAAAAAAAAAAGTTTTTTTGGCGTAGGTATTTAAGTCACTAACGACATCTCTGTTTATACGGTTAATATAAATGAATTGAAATGAATAATGAAAGACAAATACAACGGATATTTCTCAGTTAGAAAAATGTTCTGTCCGGGCGGGGAATCAAACCCACTTAATTTGGGAGTTACACTTTTATGAATTAAATTACAATTTCTATGATTACCTTCACATTTCGGTGAGATATCACTCCACAGCTTGCTCTCCGAGCAAATCCTTTTCGATACTCCAACGAGGGCATGGTGCTTGGTGCAACTGTAGGTGATTTCGCTTCCTAGATACGTGGTGCTGTTGGTGTATTCGACGTTTCCGTAAAGCATGGAGGGAACCTTACCGCAGTCGACGTCTAAAAAAGGAGAACCGATGACAAACGCCGTGCGTTGATACACTTGCGTGGGTGTATTTACTCACATTCGCACGTGGGCGTATTACCGGACCATTCTCCGTCTTTCATGCAGGTCCTGCTCGGCGCCCCTCTTAGTATGTGGCCTGCCTCGCAATGGTACTCGATGTTTGAATGGACGTTGAAGTCGTAGCCGACCACGTAGGAGCCCGCTGGTACTTCCGGTTCATCACAAATTATCACTGAAATGATAAATGTAATAATATATAGAGAAACAATACATTTTTTGAGACACTTTTACAATTGACTAGAGGTCCTTCAGCCTATATAGAGATTTTAATAATTCGTTACGTTATAAATATTTGTTATATTTGAAACCAAAAAAAAGATTTCTCGGTCCTGGCATCTATTACAAGTTATCAAGGCACAAACATGGGAACGAAATTACCACCCAATCCAACCGCCTGCGCCGTTTTCAACTGCCATTAACGCATACCCGTTTATTAAAATTTTACACTTACATTCACAAGAAGGTGCATCAGCTGACCACTTCCCCTCCCTCGTGCACTTCTGTATCCTCTGCCCATCCAACCAGTAATCGTCATTACACGAGTACTCGATAGCGCTATCAACCGTCGTCGAACCGTTCAACAAATTGTACCTTCCATTATCGATATTCGGAGGAGATCCGCAGTCCACGTATTTACAAGAAGGAGCCTTTCCGCTCCACTCCCCGCCCAGACCGCAAGAGATCACCCCCTGCCCAAACAGGATGTAACCCGCTTGGCAGATGTACGTCGCGGTGTCTCCGGCCCTGTGACCGGAAACCCTGACCACTCCACCATTAATTTCCGGCGGATTCGGGCACCAGTCCAACAGACATTCCGGCGTGTTTTCGCTCCAAACTCCATGATCTCCGCAGCTGCGTTTTTCCCTTCCGATTAGGGTGTAGTTCTCGTGACACGAGTAAATAGCATTGGCTCCGTACGTCGTCCTCTTATCCTCCAAGCTGACAATTCCATGTTGTAAATCGGGAAGTCCTCCACAATCAATATCTAATAATTATTCAACCAATTATATTAATTAAGAAAGCTATTAACAAGTTTGTATACTCACATTTACAAGTGGGTGCAGCACCTGACCAAAATCCTTCCTTGCCGCATGTTCGGTTAGCTGCGCCTACAAGCATGTGGCCCTCCGGGCAATGGTACAGTATGTCGCCTCCAATGCTGTAATTTTTTCCGGTTATCGTCGTGTTTAATTGCTTGTCCGGACTTCCGCACGATGAAGGCTCTGCAATTAAAGAAACGCGCTTGAAAATGATTCATTCGTGCAAACCGAAGGAGATTAAGTGGATAATTGATGGTGTTATTAAAGATCATAATGTCCGATATGGAACACGTCGGACCTTGATTTACTGCAGAAGCTCTGCACGCGTTTACAAGGTTGTCAAGAATACATCCTGAGTGATAAATGATGACTTGCAGAAACTTAATATTCGTATCCATGTAAACTGTGATCATTGATGAGGAAGTTATTGACCAATTTTGGTATCTGAATAGATCATATCACCCATGGTAATTCCGATTCCCCATCACCTTATGAGAACTGATAGTCCGAAACTGTCGGAACTTTTTGTAGAAGTCTGGTTAGTCATGATGAATCATATTCAGATATCCATTTTTTTGTGATCAAATTCTATACATTCATGTACCCCTCTTTGTCTGCATCTTCCAAAATGGTGTTCAGGCTTATGCAACCAGCAGTACGGCTTTGAATGCGGACCAACAGAAAATTTTGAGATTGCTACTAAAAATATCGATCATTCAATTTTAGGAAATAATCGATGAGGCTCTACGTCAAACCAACAACTTCTTTATTTGTTTAAAACTAAATATTGAATGAGTGACCCAAAACAACTCGTCTTCTTTTAATGTGGCACGGGGATGCTAAAAGGCCGGACATTCTTACTATAGATGTTATATTTTCATAATTTACTATTATTTACGTAATTATTGACTTCAACTTTATATGTTTAATCAAGAATGTTGTAGTGGAAGTTATCAATTGATGCAGTTTCTAAATATAGAAACGATTTCAATTGCACTTCCACTTTTTCATACTACACACATATTCCCTTTCGTAATGCTTGAAATAGAAATTTATTACTATTAAACAATTCATTTGTAAATATCCTATTTACATTGTGTCGGAGAAGATCCCATGTTGCCATCGCTCCAATTCCGATCGAGAGGTCGGAAAATTCTCAACAATCCTTCATTAAGCGTTTTCACATTGTGAAAGTTGCTAAAGAGGGCATGTTTTGTGTGCATTGGAACATATGGAAATATCAATTAAGTTTTTAATAGTGAATGCGATTTATAGGCAACAGGTGCTTGCATAATAAAGCTACAAGGCTGGTGTAATATATAAATCGTGCCCGGTAACTAAACTTATTTCCGAAGAGATCTTGATCTAAATATGTCAACTACAATTAATTATAAAAATATCAAAAGTGTGTACATGCTTCCGACAGGGATCGAACCTGCGAACTCCAACTTGCTAGAAGCGCCCCAGTCTAGCAAGCTGGAGGTTGCAAAAGTCAAACTTTTGATCCAATTACATACGAATATTTTCGGAAAATTATTACTTTTAATTAAATTTATTTTTCGTAAAAGTGGAAATCAATTCACAAATTTATGTCTTCAATGTTTTCAATTACATACGAATATTTTCGGATTTTTTTTATAATTAAATTTGTGCGTCAGTTAATGGAAACAAGGTTTACTGTAAGTATTAAGCGACTCGGCGGTTTTAAAACTGCAGAATCGTTTGTGGCGCCATCTATCCCATAGAGACTTAAATAAAGAAATTTCAGAAAATTCACATAAAGGAAAAGGGCGACCCTGAACACTAAAAAATCGAAAAAAATACCCTCACCCATTTATCAAAAATTTGATTGGATCATCCTCTCATTGCACACATCAAGAAATTTTAAAGCACCCCCGCTCCCTCCTCCCAACTTATCAAAAAAATAATTTTGAATTATTGCGCAACCAATCGACCTACCTTAAGAAATGTAATCAGTTTTACTCTTATCCTCTGTGTTTTTATACTAAAGATAAATAGGTGTGAAAGTAAGGCGCAATTGAATTGAAATGAAATTGCAGTAAGAGAATGAATGACCTTTAGCAAAAACCCACATCACTATTAATTTTATTTTTCATCGTTAAATACAAGAAAGCGATGTTTTTCTCTTGCTAAGCACATTATAAACAAAAAAAATTATAAAATCGTCACGAATTCTATTAATTAATCAGCAAATAGACTTTTAATTCAGTTTCTTTATTGTCCAATAAAACTACGACAATATTGTTGTGACGAAATTGTAAAATAAGCTTTTACTTTAAAATAACGACAACAATAACAATCCTAAATATTAATATAATGAGTTCGAGTATAATTGACAATGTGACAACATTAATGTCTTTTAAAGGAGCTAAAGTGGTATTAAATGATTTAATTGGCTTAATTGGGAAGATTTACAAGAACTATAAATGTTGAAATCTGGATGCGTTTTTTTTCACTACTATTACGAAAATTATAAACAAATAAAATTATCAAAACGTCACGATTCTGTTAATTAATCAAATAGACCTATAATTCAGTTTCTTTATTATCAAAAAAAAATCTACGAAAATATCATTAGGCGGCTTCCATAAATAATTGTTGACTACAATTTTTGTTTGACATTTTGTTGCCAAAATTCTTTATATGGGAAACCAGAAATATATTGTTTTTTTTTATAGATCTTGAGCTTTTTGTTCAAAATAATTTTTGGTTTCACATTTCAAATTTGGTTGATCTCTATTCTTTTTATTTTTTTTTTGCAGTTTGCTAACTTATTATATTTATTTATTTATTAAACAGAATAAATAAATACACAAACTAATATATAAATTAAGTTTTTATTCCCAAAGAAACGAATTAACAAAAATTTAAATTTTCATTTCAAAATTTACAAATAAAAACAAATACCATACGTAATTTCACCAAAGTGTTCTTCCACTCAAACCCTGGAATCATTAGCTTGAATATCCATTTAAATAAGCAAAAACCGGTATCAAGTTGTTTTAGCCTCTGTAGCTATTTTTTGCTTTTGAAATTTTATATATCAGCTATCGGTCATTTTTGACAATTTGGCATTTTTTTTTATACTCAAAAAAACTACTAAGACAATATTGTTAGGCGGCTTCAATAAATAATTGTTGAATGCAATTTTATTTTCGTTTGACATTTTGTTAAGGCAATTATTTGCATAGGAAATCAGAAATGCTAAGAGATAAATCAAAAATTAACACTTGGTTTGTTAACACAATTTTTTTGTTTATTTACTCGACTAGTTTCTTGATATTGAAAATGCTGTAACAAGCGAAACTAGTCGAGTAAATAAACAACAAATTTGTGAAACAAACAAAGTGTTAATTTTTTATTTTTTATTCATCTTTTATTATTTTCAAAATGTTTCATCAAGTGATAAGTGAGAAAGTTATTCAAGAAATATCAGAAATGCATTGTGTTTATCCATCTTTTAAAACTAATTTTTCGATGAAATACTTTTTTACAATTTTTCAAACTGTCTCCAATTTTGGTTTTTACGGTTCAGGTTTAGTTTGTTGGCACTTAGTATATGACAGAAATGCATTGTTTTCTATGGATCTTCAATTTTTGAAGCTAATTCTTTCATCAATTATTTTTTTACAAATTTTCAAAATTGTTGAATGCAATTCTCGTTTTTGCAGTTCAAGTTTTGATTGGCATTTTGTTGCCACCAAGAATATAACAATTGTTTTTATGGGAAATCAGAAATGCATTGCTTTTTTCCATCTTTTAACGCTAATTTTTCAATGAAATAATTTTTTTACAATTTTTCAAACTCTTAAATGCAATTTTGGGTTTTACGGTTGAGGTTTGGTTTGTTGACATTTTGTTTCCACTTAGTATATGACAATTGTTTTTTTTATTCGAATATAGAAATGCACTGTTTTCTATGGATCTTCAATTTTTGAAGCTAATTCTTTCATCAATTATTTTTTTACAAATTTTCAAATTGTTGAATGCAATTCTCGTTTTTGCAGTTCAAGTTTTGATTGGCATTTTGTTGCTACCAAGAATATAACAATTATTTTTTACGGGAAATCAGAAATGCGTTGTTTTTTTTTCATTCTTTTAACGCTAATTCTTCAATAAAATACTTTTTCACAATTTTTCAAACTGTTAAATATAATTTTGGGTTTTACGGTTGAGGTTTTGATTGTTGACATTTTGTTGCCCATGACAATTGTTTTTTTTGTTATTCAAAACAGAAATGCACTGTTTTCTATGGATCTTCAGCTAATTCTTTCATAAATTATTTTTTTACAAATTTTCAAATTATTGAATGCAATTCTCGTTTTTGCAGTTCAAGTTTTGATTTGGATTTTGCTGCCACCAAGAATATAACAATTGTTTTTATGGGAAATCAGAAATGCGTTGGTTTTTTTTGATCTTTTAACGCTAATTCTTCAATGAAATATTTTGTTTACAATTTTTCAAACTGTTAAATGCAATTTTGGATTTTACGGTTGAGGTTTGGATTGTTGACATTTTGTTGCCTATGACAATTTTTTTTATTCGAATACAGAAATGCACTGTTTTCTATGGATCTTCAGCTAATTCTTTCATCAATTATTTTTTTACAAATTTTCAAACTGGTGAATGCAATTCTCGTTTTTGCAGTTCAAGTTTTGATTGGCATTTTGTTGCCACCAAGAATATAACAATTGTTTTTATGGGAAATCAGAAATGCGTTGGTTTTTTCCCATCTTTTAACGCCAATTCTTCAATGAAATATATTGTTTGCAATTTTTCAAACTGTTAAATGCAATTTTGGATTTTACTGTTGAGGTTTGGATTGTTGACATTTTATTGCCTATGACAATTGTTTTTTTTTTATTCGAATACCGAAATGCACTGTTTTCTATGGATCTTCAGCTAATTCTTTCATCAATTATTTTTTTACAAATTTTCAAATTGTTGAATGCAATTCTCGTTTTTGTAGTTCAAATTTTGATTCGCATTTTGTTGCCACCAAGAATATAACAATTGTTTTTATAGGAAATCAGAAATGCGTTGTTTTTTTCCATCTTTTAACGCCAATTCTTCAATGAAATACTTTTTTACAATTTTTCAAACTGTTCAATGCAATTTTGGTTTTTACGGTTCATGTTTGGCTTGTTGGCATTTTGTTGCCACTTAGTATATGACAATTGTTTTTACGGGAAATCATAAATGTATTATTTTCCATGTATCTTGAGATTTGAAAGAAAATTCCTCATTTAATTATTTTTTTTTTAGAAAACAATAATTTTCGTTATTATTGTTACTTACAATATGAAAATTGTTTTAATGGCATTGTTTTTCATTAATCTTGAGCGTTTGAAGTTAATTCCTGGATTAATTAATTTTTTATAACTTTCAAAATTGTTGAAGGAATTTTTGTTTTTATAGTTCAATTTTTGATTATTGGCATTTTGTTGCTACAGAGAATGTGACAATTTTTTTTACGACGAATCATAAATGTATTATTTTCTATTGATCTTGAAATTTTAAAGCTAATTCGTCGTTTAATTTTTTTTTTATAATTTCTCAAATTATTGAATGCAATTTTCGTTTTTACAGTTCAAGTTTAGGTTGCTGGCACTTTGTTGTAACCTATAATATAACAATTGTTTTAACAGGGAATCAAAAATACATTATTTTTCTGTGGATTTTGAGCGTATGAAACTAATCCCTAGATTGATTCATTTTTTTGCAATTTTTCAAATTCTTGAATGCAATATTCGTTTTTACAGTTCAAGTTTAGATTGTTGGCATTTGCACTATGACAATTGTTTTTATGCGAAATTATAAATGCGTTGTTTTATTTATATCTTGAGGTTTTAAAGCAAATTCTTCGTTAATTTTTGTTTTCAATTTCTCAAATTATTGAACGCAATTTTCGTTATTACGGTTCAAGTTTGGATTAATAGCATTTTGTTGCAAGCTATAATTTAACAATTGCTTTATTGGAACATCAAAAATACATTGTTTTTTGTGGATTTTGAGCGTTTGAAGCCAATCCATTGATTAATTCATTTTTTACAATTTTTCAAATTCTTAAATGCAATATTCGTTTTTACAGTTCAAACTTGGGTTGTTGGCATTTTGTTGCCACCTGCGATATGACAATTGTTTTTGGAAATCATAAATGCATTGTTTTCTTTGGATCTTGAGGTTTTAAAGCAAATTTATTGTTTAATTATTTTTTTACAATTTCTCAAATTATTGAATGCAATTTTCGTTTTTACAGTTCAAGTTTTGGTTGCTAGCATTTTATTGTAACCTATAATATAACAATTGTTTTAATGTAAAATCAAAAATACATAGTTTTTTGTAGATTTTCAGCGTTTGAAGCTAATCCCTTGTTTAATTCATTTTTCACAATTTTTCAAATTATTGAATGCAATATCGTTTTTACAGCTCAAGTTTGGATTGTTGGCATTCTGTTGGCACCCACAATACGACAATTGTTTTTACGGGGAATCATAAATGCATTGTTTTTTTGGATCTTGCGGTTTTAAAGCAAATTTATCGTTTAATTATTCTTTTTACAATTTATCAAATTATTGAACGCAACTTTCGGTTTTTACAGTTCAAGTTTGGGTTGCTGGTATTTTGTTGTTACCTATAATATAACAATTGTTTTAATGGAACATCAAAAATACATTGTTTTTTGTGGATTTTGAGCGTCTGAAACTAATCCCTTGATTGATTAATTTTTTACAATTTTTCAAATTCTTTAATGCAATATTCGTTTTTACAGTTCAAGTTTGGGTTATTGGCATTTGGTTACCACCTACAATATGGCAATTTTTTATGGGACATCATAAATGCATTGATTTCTTTGGATCTTGAGGTTTTAAAGCAAATTTTTCGTATTATCTTTTTATAATTTCTCAAATTATTGAATGCAATTTTCGGTGTTTCAGTTGAAGTTTGGGTTGTTGGCATTTTGTTGCAACCCACAATTTGACAATTGTTTTAAAGGAACATCAAAAATACATTGTTTTTGTGGATTTTTAGCGTTTTAGGCTAATTCATTGATTGATTCATTTTTTACACTTTTTTAAATTCTTGAAAGCAATATTCGTTTTTACAATTCAAGTTTGTGTTGTACATTATTTATAAAATTGTTGTTAAAAAAATGTTCATGAATTAATAATACAAGAAACAGTGACATAAAAAAGTTATGCTCTGTTTACCGACGCGTTACGCAATCCAGTCTGGTTTCAAGATTAATTCCGAAAATCGAGGCGTAAAATGTAAATCTGTGTCCGTTGCACCGAAAAAAAAATGCCGGCTGCGAGGAATACCATTTTCTAATTTTAAAGCGCTATCGCAATTACCGCCGCCGAAGGATTTTTAAACAGTTTTAGAAAGTGAAAGCAAACAAGTGAACTTTGGTTTTACTAAAATGGAAACGTTCTCGATTGCATTAATTTAAATTAAGTTTTTGTATAAATCGGCGGATTTACTACTTTTTCAAGTGGGTTAATGTCCTCTTTGATTATCCAATGTTCAACTCTCACAATACTACTGCTACTGTGGCGTTGATTAGAAGGTAAATTTATATGTTAATTGCTAGTGGTGAAAAGTGAATTTATTTGTTTACGATATAAATGGTAATTATTATCCAGTGCTGCTATGCTGGCGTTTATTTATACAGAGCGAACGCTCCAAATAAAAAAATCCCAAATCATCTGCGGCCAAAATCCTCCGAAACGTCAATCTTATTTTTTGAACACGCATTTTTTCTGATAGTTGTCATCGTCATTTTTTTAAATGGCAACTACCATATTTTTCCATGGAATCTGTTTCTTCTTAAAAGTCTACATACAGCAATATGCAGTTTGGTGATGTTTATTTGATTAGTTGGCGAAACTATTGCAATTTATGAAAGAAACTGATTTATGTAAAATTGAAAACAAAAATTGAGATAGCTGTGGAATTTTTATCAATTTATTTGAATAAAAATATTATGACGGAGCACGACTTAAGACCCGAATAAGTGTATATTGAAGACAAAACTGGGCTTTATTGGGAATCAAAATCCAAAAGAACACTCGAAGCAGGCCTAAAATCTAGAGCTACAGATTAGGTACTACTTGTGTACATTTATAAACATTTTTAGGTTGGACCTATAAAGTATACAAAGGTCCAACCTAAAGATGTTTATACTAATGCATCAGGAACACGTAAACCGAGATTAGTTGTTGAAAAATCCAAAAATCCAAAATTCCTAGAGCTTGGCTGCATCGAGTGCTCTTCTGACAAATTTGCAAGAAAATAATCGTACTGCATCTGGATAATGCACAAGCACATCCTGATACAGATGAACTAATGTTATATAGAAACATATTTTTAGCAAATTTATTTTTCCCCATGTGATATTATTGCACAGCCAATGGGCCAAGGTGTTGTAGCAGCGGCGGCTCTTGGATGCTCGGCGGTGAGGCAACGGAAGAAAATTTGACCGAAAAAGCAACGGAATATTTGCTTCCTCTATCAGAGTAAGTGGTGCAGCACGAGCGGCATCTTTGTCTTTGCCTCACCAACGGAAATCCATGAGCCGCCGCTGTGTTGTAGAGACTTTTTGGAGAAGCTTTATAGGAAGGACATTATACTTTATTGGCGAATGGTGACTTTATGGCATTTTGGAAATCTCTGAATTTGAAAGAAGGAAATTATACTGCAGCTTATGCCTAGAAAAGACCGTATGCTTCAATTATAGGCGAATGATGACTATGGGATTTTGAAAATCTCTGAATTTGAAAGAAGGAATTTGTCCTGCAGCTCATGCCTGGAATGGAGTGAGCTTGTTTTTCAAATACTGACTTGATTGGGTTTTGAAATTATTATATTTTCAGTTATCGAAATACAGCGATAACACTAGTCTTTTTTTTCCTTCAACCGTTTTGATTTTTTTTTTACTTATATTCTTAGTAAACTGATCATTACATACAAAGCAATTAAGAAAAACGGCGGAACGGTCGTCGCAGCAGTGTTTACAGTTAGCAATAATTATTTATTAGAACAACCTCAAGGAGACACGACCAAACTGGTCGAATAACGGAATCTGCGAAAAAAGTAGCGTAATCGCAATAATAGCGGTTATTTACTGAGCTCACCTACTGCATAATAACTTATTAGCACCTCATTATACATTCTACGAACGCAAATGTTACTTTATGCAGTTTACTGCGTTGGTGTTATTAACAAGATCAGATAATAAGAGAAAATGAAAATCAGAAATTACATTTGCGTTGGTTTTAATAATGAAGTATTGATTAATGGTAGAACAAGAATTTATTAGCCTAATTAGCTTATGAATTTTTGGCATCATGCATATAATGTTGATGGTCTAGAACAGGCATGTCAAACACGCGGCCCGCTTACAAGTTGTCTGCGGCCCGGCAAGGTTGGTATCAAATATTTAAAAAAAAATTATGTAGGTAAAAATAATTATTTTTTGTTTGGTTTCAATTGTAGTTTTTTTTTTTGGTAATGCGGCCCGCGGCTTGTGTGTAATACTTGATGTGGCCCTTGGTCTTAAATGAGTTTGACATGCCTGGTCTAGAATCATAAGTTGCTAGAAAATGTGATCGAATTTTTGTCTGCAAAGTCGACCAAATTGCAATGTATCAACTCTGTGAAACAAGCATTTTCTTTATCTTATGAATAAAAACAATGGTTGAATAAATGCGATCACTACTATGCTTTGATCAATGGATCTTTGCGTGCACGTCATAGATAGCTAAGTCTAGCTCAGACAACATTTCTTCCGTTTTCTCTCTCAACGACTATATCCCGCCAAACGTAGCATGCCGAAATTCAAATGAATTAGAACCAATCAGATTCTATATAACTTCTATTTTCAGGAAACATATCATGTAGAGTTCGAATGCGGCTTTGTGATTATTAGTTCTCTACTCGCATTATGTTTCGGCACATGATTGGTTTCAAGAAAAACAATGTTCAATGTCAAACGTCAGTTTGCGGGTAGAACGCTATTAAAATTAGTGAAAACTCCGCATTGGAAGTGTTTCTCTTGAAGTAATTCAAGAAAAAGGGAAAGAGGCCCAACCAAAAAGTTTGGGCGGAGTCACTAACATGACCTGTACTCGGGAAGTCATTTCTACGATATTGGAAAACAGGGCACATAACGTGCGAAACGCGAACGGTACGTACTGTAAAGAAAATGTAAACTCCATATGGAATACCAGTGCTAAGTTAGTGCAAGAGAAGTACGTTTCTGATTTTTAAATTTTGTTTGATCCATTTAAAAATGTAATATTCAAACCGGCACGACACGCCCGCGATGACAGTAAATGTCATTCTATTTTGTTGTAATATTTTTGTTGGGATATAGTCTGATAAATTGCTCTCGTGCATTGTAAATTATCGCAAGTTTGCACTCTTTCGACAAACTCAGTCGCATTGTTTTAGGCAACAGCCCCTCGCCCTTCCGGGCTCGGGACTGTTGCCAAACAATACGACTTCGTTTGTCAAAATCGCACAAACTTGTTACCGATAATTTCCAATGCACTTGTGCAATTACTGTTGATAAGTGGAATCATGTGTGTACGTATGTCGTTCAAAGCGAGAAAACCCAGTTTTCGGTAATGACGCACACGCAAAGATCTATTGATCAAACCATACACACAAACCTACCAATTATTAATTTCAATCGAAAACTTCGGCCAAAAAATCTATGCATGTTACCAACGTCTTTAATACACTCGGCGTCAAAAAAAGCGCCACTCGAAAAATCGCGAAAAAACTCGTCGTAACTTGTTTCAATTTGGTCGAAAATCAATTAATCTTTCAGTTTGGCACAAAGGACCAACGAATGGTCTAAGTGCTGCTACCATTTGGTCGCCCTCCACAAACCATCATCATCATAATCCATAAGCGTTTCGATTTTGATGGTTCTCTTCAGCCTAATTTTAAAGTCGTGCTAAACATTCTTCAAGGGCAGATAGACGTAGGTAATTAAATCATTAATTGTAAGCGGATGTGTGTCATTATGCTCGTAGTGAGCCATAAGCGTTTTGATTTGGATGGTTCTCTTCAGTCCAATTTTAAAGACGTGCCGAACATCATCATTCAGGGGCAGATTAAAGACGTAATTAAATCATTAATTCTCTTAGAATGTGTGTCATCGTGTTTGTATTAAGTAGTTGTTTCTCTTCGTCTCCTAAAAATGCTAAATATCGCATTGTAACGATGGAAAATCCTGTTGTTATCGAGGTTTCCGTGAGGCCGCGTTACTTCATCTGTTGAATATTCAAGAATCCGCGAGGCGTGTCGACTTCCAGATAATTGCGGATATCATTCCTGATTAATCAATATTTTCACGATCTCGGCTCGATAACCTAATCTCCGATAAAGTGCTGCATCACATTAGCTTACATACTTCATTGATTATCTTCGGATGAAGACATCTATTGAAATTGAAGATAAGAAGAGGTCGGTAAAAGAGGCAACTCCTCGAAGTGACTCGAGTGGAAATTTGCAGCTCAATTTGAAAAGTGAGGACTTTTTTCAAGGGAAAATTTTTTCATTTTGAAAAAGTTATGTTTTGCGGGCCTCGTTCTTACAGCCTCCCTCAACACATTCGCTGCCACCGCAACTGGGATTGCATTTGCGCAATTGTGTAAAGTCGTGTTAACTGTGTTTGTGCTGGAATTCTAATATTGGGTTTTGGGCGGTCAAACAAACTTACACCACCGCGACATCGTTGATTATCGTGGCACCACCACCACTCTGCCAAGACAGCTAGGGTAGCCTAAGGAGCGATATACGGTGTGAGCCACAGAATTTTGTTTCAAAGTTCGCCATGCCTGAGAGAGAGAGAGATTAATTCATTTTTTAAATCTAATTCAATTGAACTAATCTAGTCTCATGACGTAATAATATGCGACATACCTCATTTATTTCACAGCCAACTCTAAAGCAAAATTTTGTGGCTCACATGATATAAAGCCCCACACACGACAGTCTTGGGAAGAAATTTGATAAAAATACTTAGTTTGCATTTCTGTTTTCCAAAAGGTTGAAAAAGATTAATTTGATTTGCAAATGGGCGAACATGATTTGTAAAAGGGTTAATTTTGTAATTAATGCAAGCGATTGAACGGGCTGAAAGGCATTAGACAATTGCCCTTTAAAATCCTGCAGATGCAAACGATTTGAATAATGTAAACATTAGAAGGGCAGCGACAAAGAGCATTCAATTTAAATTATTTCCACGTAAATTCCTATTCGTTTTATAAATGTTATTGCAAAAATAATCAACCGAATCCGAAGGCCATCTGCTCATATCCTTCACAAATTGAAACTATTAAAAATGTAAGGACACACCGTCGTCACTTTCACTCGTCCATAAAAATAAACCCATTTGTCAATCGCCCATTTAAAATATACGGCGCTTGCTTCAACTATCTCGTACTTTCTTTTCGGTTATATCAACAAGTTGCAAAACCGCAAGTATGGATTATTTTTCGTTTTCTGCCACGAATACTAATGAAACACATATTAGCTGTAATACTACACCCATCAACATCACTATAATTGTGTTTGTGTGAAGACAACGTAATAATAATGTTTAAGAGATGATTTTGTACTAACGGAGGAAACCAGTTGTTTTCTCGTTGATAAAAAAATGCAAGTACGTGGTGCGCGTTTCTTTGATCCAGTTTCTTGGAGAGGATCGTCTTACAATAACGGAATAATCTCACATCTGGAACAATTGTGGGAAGCCGGTAAACGGAAAGTAATGCTCGTTATATGTGGACGGAATAACGCAAGAAATTTTGTAACACATAATACACTCGGCGTCAAAAAAACTCGATTTTTCAAACCGTCGTAACTTGGTTCAATTTGGTCGAAAATCGATGAAGTTTGGGAAAGATTCAAGTTTTAGCTTTAAGAATGTGTAGTTGATTTTGACCCCAAGTCCAACCCACCCCCTGTGACAACGCGATGGAAAAAAAATGTTTTTCATGTAAAAAATTGTCCAACTTTGACCAGCTGTACCGTGCGCAAAAAAAATCGGCGGGAAATTTCACCACAATGGCAAAAATATATAATCAATTTCCTTCAAATGCCTTAAAAATTCGAGTCGTTTCGATAATTTGGAGCAAAGTTATGAATTTTTGAAAAAAAAATGACATTTTTCAATTTTTGGCCATAACTTGAGTAATCGATGAACTTTTGCAATCTGAACAGTTACATATTTTCTCTTCAACATCATGTGAATTGTTTTGTTGCTAAAACGATTCCACCCCCTAAAGGAAAAAAAAAATGTTTTTGAAGTTTAAATGTGCAAATTTGGTTTCTTGTACCGTGTGCAAAAAAATCGTGTAGTTAATCGGTCAGCATGGCAATAAAGTTCAATCATTTTCCTCCAATTTCCTCCAAAATTCAAGTCGATGCGATGATTTGGCGCGAAGTTATGCAGTTTTGAAAAAAATTACATTATCACATGGATCATGAAAATGCTTTAATTCAAAAATTGTCGACCGCTTCTTTAAATATTTTTAGAACGGAACATTAGTTTTTATTGTAAGCTCCTTTAACAAGTAACATCATGTACCTTATGTAGGTGCTAGGTATCAAAACAATTTTGGTGGAACTGTAAATAATTTTTTCTACTACCACCTCTAAAACGTCATTTATCGCATATGTTTCCATGACGCTAAGTGATTCTTTAAATACACATGGGCTGAAGTTAGCTCCAGATATTTAAATCGCTAAAATCAATTGAAACTCAAAATCAAGTTAGTTGTCACTTATCAATAATCTGTCAAAATAAAAAATGAATAAATGAACCAAGGAATACTTTCAACTTAAATCAAATAAATAATACAAAACATCAAAGAAATTTAGGAGAATCAATGATTTCCTTTAGCAATTGCCATAATGTCTCTAATGTAACTGTTGATGTATATTTACCCAAGTAGGCTAATTTAATAATAATGTAGTTACCATGTTCATTTAAGATAATAAAATAATTTCAAAATTTTACCAATTTAGTCGTAGAAAAAGTATAGTATGCAATTCGTGTTATAAACTTCTCTAGACACTCGTTATTAAACACTCGCTTCGCTACGCTCCGCTCGTGCCTAATTAACTTGTGACTAAAGTGCCGTTTATAACACTTGTTGCATAATATACTATTTAAAACCTCACATTGCACCTTTATTGCCTCATAGCAAATAATAGCCTCGATGATTCAATATCTAAACTATTTTTTGCTATAATAAGAAATAGCAACTCTAGTTAAAAATACTTCAGATATTGAATCTTCGAACTTGCTATGAGATCTTATAATAAAAAAAATGGTCATGTGGCCATCATGTTACTTTTTGAGCGTTTTGTAGACATGGATGAAACTGACGTTTAAAACGTCAAAATTATGAAAGATGTAAAAATTATACTTGAAATTCCAGAACTCAGTTTACTCCAAAACCAAAGAGATTTCGAAAAAAACTTATTCTTTATAAGTTGTTCATTTTAGCATTCTCTACAATTATTATATACATAAATTTGCTGTAAATATTATCGTTTCATAATTACAAACAAAAATGTAATAAATAAAATAGAAACAACCTGAATTTAAAAATGTAATAATTTTTTTTTCTCGAATAACAATGATTTTTTGAAAAATATTTTCAAACCAAAGATGTTCATTTCTTTGTTGTCTTCAATATTTGCTTAAATATTTTTGTGATATTTTTCATATTTAAGAAAATATTGGAAAAAAACAAGAAACGGTTAAGGTAAACACCCACTTCCTGTGTACAAAATTTTACCAAAAGCTTGTCAGTTCTTCGGATTGTCAAATAAGACTTATGTTCAAAGTTTCATATCAATTGCTCGATTACTTTTTGAGATACAGCGCGAACAGACATACAGACACAATTTTTACTTTCTCCGTTACGAAATACGAGAAATTAGTGTGATCGTGATTTTTTTCAAATTTTTTTTTACAGAAATATCCGTTTTGGGGTCTCTGGATGCCATTTCAACAATTTCTGCAAAAAAAAATTGTGTCAGTGTCTGTCTGTGCGCGCTGTATCTCAAAAACCAGTAGAACAATTTATATGAAACTTTGAACATCCGTATTATCTGATAATCTGAAGAAGTGAAAAGCTTTTGGTAAAATTTCGTACACCGGAAGTGGGCGTTTACCTTAACTGTTTTTTGTTTTTTGGCAATATTTTCTTAAATATGAAAAATATCACAAAAAAAATTTGACAATTTTTCATGATCACAATCTCGTACTTCGTAGCGGAGAAAGTAAAAAGGTGTTGTAGTGTGAGGTTTTAAAAATTGTTTATAGTTCCACCATAATTGTAATTCTGCACTACCAATAAATAGTTATTTTATATTTATTTAGGTATTTTATTGTTAAAATGAACACCAAAATTGCTAATACCCAATTGACATACTATGTCCGCGCATCGGTATATTCCCATTTTATTGTGACATTATCCTTCAGAATGTGTTATTGTCAGACAATATGAATAAAACGGCTTCTAGAAAATCACATTGACATTGTACAATTCAGCTGATATTAATAGGTTTACTTATGTAACAGTATTGAGCGAATGTGAAGGTAACTTGACAGCTCGACTTGTCCATTATATAGTTACTGCCTTAGCGAGTCAAGGCTACGGAAGCAATTAGTTTCGACCAAAAGTGTTTGCATTAAATCAGATTTATTTATACGAGATCACGGATCGTTAAGCACCGTCGTCTTTTATTTTATTAAATTAAGCTATTATGTTGCTTATAGTGTCAAGCCTTGTAACATTACTAGAGATGATATTGAAATATTGTAAGTGTAATGATGATTGTTTTGTTTTTCAATTGTACAGATAAAACAGAAAGGAGTATGAAAGTTATTGTAATTGTAGTTTGTACCCATGAATGATTTCTTCGCTCTTATCATCGAACTGTTAGCTCCAATGTTAATGGATTTTAATTACAAACATATTAAGGGGAGATTACTCATGCCTTTTAAACCGTTTTTAATGTAGTTTTTTTTTACCATTATTATAGGAAGCAGATCATAGTGCATTTTATACATCGATCATATAAGAATGGAAATTACGTAATTACAAAAATATTGGTGATCTTAATTATAATTAAAAAGATAGCTAATTTTTAATTAATTCAATACCACTGGAATATTTACAACGATAAAGAGAAAACATTTGGACATTTGGAATGGTTGCGGTATGAGCTAGGAAGTGAGAAAGATTAATTAACTTACAACCACAAATTACGGAGTCTTTTGTCTTTTTAGGGAAGTTTTTTTTGTCCGATCTGAAATATGATTACACCACCGGAAAGCCCTTTTTAAGCCAAACAGAAAATCAATTTATTTTTTTTATCCGACCCCTCCTTCCAATTTTAAAAATGAATTAAACTTTTATTTATTTTGCCGGTAAATATTTTCGATCGTTTTTCAATATATGTTTCTGTTTCTTTTTAAATCACGCACCTGACGATGGATTATCATTGTACTATTGTGTGTACGTCGAATTTTTAAAATCGCTCAGTTATTAACCGAGATATGAATATATGAGTTATTGTTGTTTTGGAATGTTGAATATATTTCCCCTAAAAGTGGATTTCGAAAAAAAAATACTTCCAGGAGGGTTAGAACATAGAAACTTTAGGAAATCGTTAAGCATTCCATTTGAAACACATCCCCAAAGTTTGGTAACATTTTGATCACCCCTTCACCTGGGGTGTCAACAATTAAAATTACTACGAATTGCGTGTTGGTATATCTTGCCAAAAGGAATTTATATAATTGAATTTAAACCACAACCACATAGCACTCTCAATTAACAATATAAAATAATTATTATGTATATATATTGAACCGACCAATTTGTAACTCCATCAGTTAACTATTGAAAATGAACACATCGTGTTCGAAATGTACATTTAGTGTCATAAATAAACGAGTGAAGTAAGGAATTTAACTGTGTTTAATTATTTAATATAAAATAAATTAAAACACCACCCTTGACTGGCACAAAAATATACGTATCAGTAAACCCCGCCCATCCTAACCATATGCGAGCGCTTAGTCATGCGCTCGTCGTGCGTACTCGGAAGAAGGGCAATAAATAATGAAAGTGCAAACATGATTTTATATTACTCAATACCCGTTCCAAATCCTTCAATTAATCAATGTTAAACAAACGTGAATTGAACAAATATCACATGATTTTATATTATTCAATGCCCTTTCCAAACCCTTCAATTAATCAATGTTAAACAAACGTGAATTGAACAAATATCATCCAATCTAAGAGGTGGGCAAATTTGAAGTATGTACGGGAAATAGTTTTCTCATTAACCAAGATAAATCAATTTAAAATCGAGATATCCACATGTATATGCATACAACTCCGTAATTTGTAGTTGTAAGTTAATCAATCTTTCACACTTCCTAGCCCATACCGCAACCATTCCAAATGTCCAAATGTTTTCTCTTTATCGTTATAAATATCCGAGTGGTATTGAATTAATTAAAAATTAGCTACCTTTTTAATTATAATTAAAATCAAAAATATTTTATATTTTATATGATCGATATATAAAATGCACTATGATCCGCTTCCTATAATAATGGTAAAAAAACTACATTGAAAACCTCCCTTTAACGATAACTATTGTAACTCCATTGATGTTCAATTTTTATATACATGCATTTCCGGCGAAACTTTCGATCCGTCCACATCCGTATTCCTGTAGAAAGTGATCGACCACACGAACGACTGCAGTTGTTTAAATTGGTGCTCTCTTTCACCGAAATAATTAGCGATTCGCGATTAATATTCAATTGTAATATGCGTAAAAATGTGGCGCAAGACCTTTTCATTTGTTACTGCACTGTTGTTATATAAGTTATGTCCATTTTGCTGCCGATCCGAATCATTACGGTTGGTAAGGCTTGTGCAACAACAATGAACATTTTATATTCGGCCGTTAATTTCGTAATGGAATGACCTATAATGATCTCTAAAAATGTACACCATGAATATAATTGTTAATAATTAAATTAGAACTGGTTTTTTTTTAAACATTAATGTTCTGGTTCACGTTCGTGAACTACATCGACCAGCCTCAAAAAATTTGGATGAAGATGATTTCGTACGTAACTTGAGATTTTGCATACGAAGCTTTTCATGGCGGCCATCATGATAGAACTGGGTTAAATTATTAATTGATAAAGCTGTTATGCGCTATTCAAATTAAAAAAATAAATTTAAAAAAATTTGCACATAAAACAGAAATTTACAAAGTGTTTTTTTAACATTAATGCGAACAATAGTGTGAATTATTAATAATATGAATAACAACAAAAAATAATCCGCGATTGGGAGGGTTAAGTTGGATGGGTAACTGGTACCATTCCCCATTGGGATATAATAAATGGCGCTTCGGGGTGACGGGGGAAACCCCTTTATAATATATTCACAAGAGAGAGATTTATCGATACACTTTTAGAAAGACCTCAACAGGCAATTGACCAGATATTCACCCTATATTCACGACTATTTTAAATTCGCACTATCCATGAAAATCTGAAATTATAGTTTTAGTTAGACAAAATTGTAATTCATTGACAAGCAAGAAGTCTACGTTATAATTGGTGGTACATTGTTGCCAGTTTAAAACTTTTTAATTCTTACCTATTATATTGGTATATTAAATATATATATATATTAGATTAATTCCATATGACTAAATACTTGATTGGCTGTAGACAAGCTTCTTATGCCGGGCTCAAATGGGCAAAAAAAAAATTCTTACCTAACGAATGCAGCCATATTCACGACTATAAATATTTACGTGAAATTCTAAGACGAGCTCACGACGTAAATTTGAAGTGCCCGGCGCATCCACCAGAAGCTAAATACACAAGTGAGCTCAGTTTGGTTGTCTGCAATGCCATGGTGGCGACTATTTTAAACTAGCTCGTTAGCTAAGGGTACATAATAGGGTGGATCAATTTTTTAACCTCATGGGCAACCTGAAAGGACATAAAAAATGATGAATATTGGTACAAAAATAAATGCATGTAATGAAAACGTACCCACCCCCGTAAATATCAATGAAAATTGATAAATTCGATATTTTTGGTTTTCTACAATTTTATTACAATATCTGTTCGGTTAGTTCGCTCTACCCACTACACCAAATTTATATGTTTTTATTAAACAGTGTTTACAGTATTTCCTACTATACTATTTTTAGCAGTTTAACATTTGATTGTTCCCTGGTTACGTTAGGGTATTCCATATGTATTAAACTTTATTTAAACAGTTGTGCAATTCAATGTGTCATTTTAAATTAAACGCGACCGGTTTCCCTGCACTATCGTTCCGACGGGACGCTATAAACGGTGTGACTAGTTGATTATTTCCGTATTTTCCATTTAAAATCGTAATTGTTTAACACAACTTTCATTAATTATGAAGGTTAGATATTAATGAGTAAATTACAATTTCTGAAATGATTTTTTAAATTAATTAAACAATGCCGGCAAGTCCAGTTGCGCCGATGCACCCACTTTTATTATTAGTAAGAATTATAGAATAATAGTTATTTAAGCAACAAGGAACGTAAGGACGTGTTAACATTTGAGGTAGGCGAATGCGAGCCGACGCGGAGCCGAGGCTCGTCGCCTGCCGAAAATGTTAATTGTCATTATCATATCACTAAAGTCCATAATGTTTGCTGTACTAGCTTTTAAAGACCTAACTGCATGACCCATATTGCAATTTTAAAAATTACAAAATTAAGGGCCGGTATTATAAACAAAAATATAATCTTCAATTAACTACTTGATAAGTAAATTTAATCAACAGTTAAAAAATGGTTCGGTATTATAAAATCAAATCTCATGTTAATTAACTAACTGGAGATTTATTCAGTGTGATTTAAAATGTAGTTGTGTTTCTGTTTTTCCAGTTAAATTAGTTTAGTGGTTAAGTAAATTTTAATCTTAGATTAAAGTGCTTTATAATACCGGCCCTTAGTCCAGCAATGACATACATCATAAGAGTACTGCCAATATAAATGTAGGTATTGAAAAATCGAAATTTTTTAGGAATGAATAATTTCAAATATATTGCCAGGTTTCCTGACTGTGTTTCCTCACTGTATAATTTTTGGTCACAGTAAAATGATGGGAAAATGCGAAGAAGATTTAAACAACAAGGCTAGTATGTCCGGTAATGTCGTTTTACAACAAAAGTAATTATGCAATAGTTCACACCACATACACCTCTGGTGTTGCTGAAATTACTGCATGATGGATGAGTTTCAGTCGTGACCTGTTATTGTTGTTGAAAAGCTGCACTTACAATTTACGTAATATTGACAGACTTGTTATACACTCGGCGCCAAAAAAAAAAAGCGCCACTCGAAAAATCGCTAAAAAAACTCGATTTTTCAAACTTGGTTCAATTTGGTCGAAAATCGATTAATCTTTCAGTTTGGGAAAGATTCAAGTTTTATCTCTAAGAATGTGTAGTTGATTAAGATCCTAAGTCCAACCACCCCGCCACCCCCCCATAACAACGCGATGGAAAAAAAATGTTTTTTTATGTAAAAAAATTGTCCAATTTTGACAAGCTGTACCGTGCCCAAAAAAAATCGGCGAGAAATTTCATCACAATGGCAGAAAAATTTAATCAATTTCCTTCAAATGCCTTAAAAATTCGAGTGGTTTCGATGATTTGGAGCAAAGTTATGAATTTTTGAAAAAAATATGTAATTTTTCACTTTTTTGGCCATAACTTGAGTAATTTTGCACCAAAATCGATTAGACATTTAATTGTTTGATACAAAAAATCCTAAATTCCTACAAATATTTAAATGTTAATAATTCCTTAAACACTATATTTTCCAGTTAATATCAAAGTAAATTAATTTTATCTAAAAATAAACCCCATATTTAAATTAAAACCCACGACTCCAAACGACATAAAATTAAATAAATAACCTGAAATTAAAACAAATACTATTGAAAATACAGATCAAAAAATTCAAAAATTTAGGTTGCAAAATCTAAATTAAAGAAATTTAGAAATTAAAAACTTACACCAAAAAAATTTAAAAAAATCGCGTACAAATCAATCATTCAGGTTAAACAATCTAAAATGTAGGACAAAAAAAATCAAAAAAATTGACCAAAACGTCGGGCCTGAAAATGCAGAAATATTAAAAATTTTAACAAACTAATCAAAAATGCAGGCCAAAATAAAGAATTATTGATTTATATGCGAGAAGTTCGTTGAAAATTATTTTTCTTTTGCCTGTATTTTCAAGTTTTTTGGTAAGCATTTTTATTTTTAAACCAGGATTTTTGATATTTTTGGCCGACATTTTGTTCCAAATTTTTTTATTATTTATTTGGCCAAAATATTCGATTTGTTTGTTGAAATTTTGGATATTTTAGTCTGCATTTTTCACCTTCTGACCCGAGTTTTCGATATTTTGTCTAAATTTAGGCCAAAAGATTGAAAAGTCAGGCCAAAAATAAAAAGAATGCAAACCAAGAAATCCAAAATTTCAAGAAACAAAAAATATAAAAAAATTGGAAAAAACGGCCGAAGATCTAAAATATCGGCCAAAAATCAAAAATCCTGGTCTAAAAATAATACTTTTTAGCTTAAAATAAGTTTAGACGAGAAATTCGAAAATAATAACAAACAAAGTTACAAAACCGCACAATAAAATCATTAATTTTAAATATCCAGCGTGGCACTAACCAGGGAAGTAATTGTTTCAATAAGTTATTTGTTTGTAGTCCTAATAAGACTAATAATAATAATAATTGTATTGATTGTCGTACGGAAAATAAGGCATTTTATTTTTATTATTATGAATTTTGCAGAGTTACGAAAAAGTGTTAGAAATTAATTTTTTTTTTTTTGCTGAGCTTGAAACTACAGCTAGTGCCATGGCTCCTTGGCTCTATATAACGAGCCGCCCCTGAATACGCATGTCTCTTATTGTCTCTTCAGACAGTTAACATTAGAAATTATGCCTATGAATTTAAATATTTATGTCTCTCGTTGTCATAACACTTAACGTCAGAAATGTTGACCATTATTGTAATAAACAAAGCGTTAATCAGCGACATGCGCATTTCAATCGCAGCGATTAATTTCTTTTTGAAACACAGCGTATATAACATTTAATACAATACACTTTTATAATATGTACAAATTAAACCTTGGATTGCAAAACATTTCATTGTTAAAACAACTACTTTCCTCTCAAATACCACGAGGATTACAGAATACAAATCTGCGTGTAGCAATTATTACAACTGTTAATTTAGCTCTGATAAAAAACATAATTCTTCATCCACACTAATCTTACTATTCTTAAATCCTTATTTTTTTTAAATTTATTAATGTTTATGACAAAAGTCTTACATAAATCAAAGAGAAAAAGAAACTCACTGAGAAAACCAACGTAACTATAAAATAATACTAAAATCTATGTACCTACTGAGAAATACAACTATAAATTAACAATACAGCTATACGGCAATAATATGTCATAATTAGAGTCCGGATTTATATTTTTTTACATGTTTTATTTGCTCTTTCGTATTGAACTGGCGAATTGTATCTATACGTTTCTCTCTGATATAAATCAAAGTACCAAGTTTTATTTCGCATATAACTTAATATTTCGAGGTTTTGTCACATTAAACTTATTTGAGCATATATCCGCATATAACCACATATAAAGTCAATATTTCCATTAACTGCAATTGATTTTGTTGAAATTTAAATCATAAATCATATTTTCAGCTTGTTTGAAATTATGAACCCTTACTTTACAACTCAAAATAACCTTGGACCATAAAGATCAATCGTTCTTTCTTTCTTCAAAAAAAGAGACGGGGGCCTCCCCATATTGTCATACTAACCAAATGAATTGTTTTATTTGAATTATTTAAAATGTATCTACTAAATCTAAAGTTGTCGAAACTGCCGACACAAAAGATGAAACAATAAGCTGATCCCAACAAAGTTAATGGTTTTATTTGAATACTTTTTCAAATTAGTTTCTCATTTTTTAACAATTAAAGCGAAAATAAAAAAAACAATGTTTTGCTATTAAAAAAAATTGGAAAATTAGTTTGAAGCGATTTTTGACTAATTTAAACCAGCGTTGATTTTATTCCAAACTAATTGGTAAAATTTTCGACTGTTTGGTCCGCATTTTTTATTTTTCCCGACGAATTTTTAAATTTTTGATCTGTATTTTCGATATTTTTGGTCACAGTATTTTATCTTTTGTCCTAAATATCCTTCAATTAAATTTGCGATTTAATTGTTTCAATTTTCGACTTTTTTTATGTTTTAAATTTTTGACCAGTATTTTCTATTCTTTTGGGTCTAAATTTTTGATCTTTTGACCTAAATATTCTTTATTTTGACATAAATTTTCGATTTAATTGTTAAAATTTTCGGTTTTTTTGTCCGTATTTTTGATATTCAATTTATTTTTGTCTATATTTTTGATTATTTGGCCCAAACATTTATTATTTTGACCTAAATTTTCGATTTTTTTTTTTTTTTTCTTTAAAAGGAAGGATGATTGACGGAAATTTGGGTTGGGGAATTATGGATGATATGGGACATTGGCTTAGACATCGTAGGTCATTCAGCCACAACCGAATTTTTATAATATTTGATTCATATTAAATGAAAATAAACATCCACAAACATCCATGCCCACGCCGGGATTCGAACCCAGGACCCTCCGCATTAGTTCTGGCGCGCTAACGCACGCGGCTAGTGGGCCGGCAAAATTTTCGATTTAATTGGTAAAATTTTCGACTGTTTGGTCTGCATTTTTTATTTTTCCCGACGAATTTTCGACTGTTTGGTCTGCATTTTTTATTTTTCCCGACGAATTTTTAAATTTTTGACCTGTATTTTCGATATTTTTGGCCAAAATATTTTATCTTTGTATTTTCGATTTTTTTTTTTGTCTAAATTTTTGATTTTTAGTACGATTTTCTCAGATTTGTAATATTTTTAGAGATATTTTATAAGGGAAAATCCCGTAAATAATTAATCTTTATTTTGACCTAAATTTTCGATTACATTGTTAAAATTTTTTATTCTTTGGTCCGCATTTTTTATTTTTCGGGCCGAAATTTCAATTCCAGTTCCAAATTTGAATATCTATAACCTGAATTATTGATTTATATGCGAGTTTTTTTTTTATTTTTTCCGGTATTTTCGAGTTTTGTTTGCTGAAATTTTCGATTTTTTAACCTGCATTTATTATCTTTAGGACCGAATTTTCTATGCAATGTTTAAATTTTCGACTTTCTAGCCAACATTACAAATGTTTATTATTATTTTTTTAATCTTTTGACCTAAATTTTTATTTTTTTTTCATTTATTTAATCCTACCTAACTTGTCGAATTTATTGTCAAAATTTTGGATTTTTGGCCAACATTATAGATTTTTTTTTGTCCTAAAATTTTCTTTATTTGTCTGTTAAAATTTTCTTTCCTTGGTCCACCATTGTTATTTTTATGCCTAAATTTTGTATCGGATATTTTAGATATTTAGTCTATTTTTTTATCCAATATTTTAGATTTTTTAACTTGGATTATTGATTTTATTTCGTGAGTGTTTTTTTTTAATTTTTTGGCTATTATTTTCGAATTTCTGATCAGAAACTTATTTTTGGCAAATTATTTTGCTTCTACGTAAGTTTTTAATTTTTTGTCTGCGTTTTTTTTTTATTCTTGGATTCTTGATTCTTTGACCCATATTTTAGATTTCTGTATTTTCGAGAATTATAATCGTTCCAATTTTTTTTAGTTTTCTTTATTTTGACCAAAATATTCGATTGGTTTGTAGAAATTTTCGATTTTTTCTGTCTGCAATTTTTATCTTTACGCCCGTTTTCGATGTTTTGTCTAAATTTTCACCTTTTTTGGCCCTACTTTTTGGCCTATATTTTGTATTTTCAATTGTTTGGTTTCGATTTTAGGTCTTTTGGCCGTAATTTTGTTTATTTCGACTTATATTTTAGATTTTGATTTTTTTGGTCTACCACTTTGATTTTTAGTTACGAATTTTTGGTCTTAATTTTTATTTTTTGTCCCATATTTTAGATTTTCTTAATTTGAATTATTGATTTTATTGTGCGATTTAATTTTTGATTTTTGCTATTATTTTCGAATTTCTCGTTGGAACTTATTTTAAGCTAAATAATAATATTTGGGGCTGAAAATGGCAATTTTTTTGGTCTGCATTTTTATTTTTAACCCGTATTTGCTCAACGATATTTTTTCAAATTTTCTGTGCAGTTTCTTAAGACAAAAGATTCAAATGGCAATCGTGCGTTTTCCTTTAGTGCACAGTGGTCTTCCCAATTATAAATTCATCATAAACAAACCACACAGAACGCTGGTGCACGTGCAATTCCTCGAAAATATAAATGTTCCACTAATGGAACAGTGGGCAGAAATGGGTTAAACCAGGATTTTTTATTTTTTTGGCCGATATTTTAGATAGTAGGCTGTTTTGTTCCAAATTTTAGATTTTTTGGCCAAAATATTCGATTGGTCTAGGAAGATAAATGGTTCTTTGTTCCTTCGGAAAGTGGGGGGGGGATGTATTGTATAAATGGCTCTACCATCAACATGTTCCACGAGCCGCCACTGCGTCTACATGCAGATGATACTCGATGCAACCTTACCCGGTAATTGTGCTTGGCTGGAAGCTGCTTTATTCTACGCCAATAATTTTGAAAAATTAGAAAATATTCTTCTTAATTTTAATGATGAAGAATCGGCGGCACTTAAAAAATGTAAAGATTGAGACTGAGGAGGACAAAATAAATTTTAAAATGAACTCTATGTCATTTAACTTTACCTAAATTGAAAATCAAAATCAAATATTGGTTCTACATTGTAATTCCAATAAATAAAATTGTTTTTTTTTTATTTTGCAACATTATTTTTAATTAAACCGCATATAAAATCCATATTTGAATCATTTTGTCGCATATATTGGCTAATTTTAAGCGCATATAAACGAATTATAATGCCTTTTTAGTGCATATAAAAAATTATAACGTCTTTTTTTTAGCGCATATAAAAAAATTATAATGCCTTTTTTAGCGCATATAAATCCGGACTCTAGTCATAATATATGGCACCAATATTATATTTGGAGGACTGGAGGATGTCACATGCTATACCGAAGTTAAATTAAAATCGCATAATAAAATACTGAGCGTCAATTTTTAAACTGTAAAGGTTGTAATATTTTAGATTTAATAAAATCATTCAAATCGTAGTTTCCACCGATTCTAATGCTTCGTACACACGTTCGTCGAAAACCGCGCCACGCAGACGTGAGCGGTGTTCGCGTGCATGATTTGTGTTCGGCACATGGTCCGCTGTCGATTCGTCGCTTGTCGGTTTTTTCGCGTCGGATTAAAGAAAACGCGCTGCGACGTTGCACTGGTTTGGACGGTGGCAAAGCTGCAGCCGCATAAATAATTTAATGGGAACGGCATATTTGGTTCGAGTTGTGCCCGATAATCGCGGCACGGTACGAGAAAATGCGCAAGTGTGTACGATGCATAAGGTTTCAATTTATCGCTCTACAACACACAACAGATGAAAAAAAGCATATTTGCATCGACCTGCCACTATACGGTGAAGCAATTTGTTTAAACTAATGAATATTTATAATATTTATTAGGTGTGATCACTTGGACTCTTTTAGATGTGGTCGTTTGAACTTTAAATAATGAACAGTTAGCCGGCGTTGTTTGTTGTAAACAAGTTTCGAACAAATATGTTTATATAAGAATGCGAGACGACTTACTGTGCTGGCAAATCCAGTGTAAATAATCCAAGTTACATCCTACGTCATTCCAAAGCCAACCGCGACCTCCGTCCAGGACTACGCAATTTTGCTCTCCGTTGTAATTGTTCGGCTGGTCCTTTCCCCAAGCTGGACGTACCACCATATCACCTGCAAAAAAAAATTAAATGCAAATGTAAAATTTATTTCCAGAAGCAAATGTATTACATTCATGGGAGGGTCAGTATTTTTTTTTGGCGTGGGCTTCCCGTCCATGTGGTCAGCTCTAGGCTATTTGCAAAAGGACTTCACATTATTAGGTCTGTCACAGTGACAAGTAATAACGAGGTTATGGGATCAGTACTTATATCTTTAATTTAGATTCCATGTGTCATCAGCTGCGGCTCGTGGATATTCGGCGTTGAGGCAACGGAAGAAAATTTATTGCTGACCAAATTGGTATGTAATCTATTATTGATACTCTTTAATAGAAATGTAGAGAAACACGTGAGGAACGTAATTCTCTTTGAATAATTGGCGAGTAATTAAAATTTACAACTATTCACAACGTATTAGAATCGCTCCTGTACTTCCTGCTGTTTGCGTAGAGGAAGTCATTAACCAGTTATTAATTACTTACGGTGGCAAAACGTGCGACTGTGAAAAGGAATGAAACCGATAATCACTTTCTATCGCTGTTTTCCTACAGCGATTACTTTGCGTTGAGGTTTTCCGAAAGCCATTCATCTAAACGTCTATCAAGGCGTTTGTAAAAGATGGTACCAAATTGTTGGCTTATGAAGAACCTCACGAAGATAGGTATTCCATTACCTATTAATGAAAATGCTTACGGATAAAGCAGTTTATGATGAAATAATATTTTTTTTCAAAATTAGGATCTGATGGGGATGAAATTATAGTACCTCATTAATATGGTAAAGCTCTGGTGGTATATGTTTCCGTGGACCCATGGCCATCAAGGTCTGAATGGACACCTTATTGTATCCCCAGTACACATCATCTTATCACACATATAGTTATAATAATAATAATATATAAATAAAGGGTTGTGGCAGATGATCTAGTTATCAACGCTATTTAAAAAAAACATAGTAAAGTGGGCATGTTATTTTCTCCGATTTGATGGTATAATAATTATTTGTATTCGAAATTCGAAGCTTTTCGATATTTCAGAAAAATAACTCGAGTGAAAATTACCTTTTCATATATCAAATGTTTTTGCATTAACATTTTTGTCTTCTGAAACTGTACCTTCTTCATATGTCTGTTTCGATTTTATCTGACGTTTTCTCGAAAATCATTTTTTTTTTTAATTTAAACAAAACATGTATTTTAAGAAAACATTAACTCAATCCTCTGACTTTCTCTCGAAAATCAAAAAGTACTATTGTTTTAATCTAAACAAAACATATATTTTCAGAAAACAATAACTCAACCTTCTGACTTTCTCTCGAAAATCAAAAAGTACTATGTTTTTTTTAAATTTAAACAAAACATATATTTTAGGAAAACATCAAGTCAACCTTCTGACGTTCTCTCGAAAATCAGAAAGTACCAATTTTTTTTTATTTAAACACTTAAATTTTCTGATTGAAGTAAAACCCCATTTTTTGAAAGAAAAAGTAAAATCGCACACAGTAACATAGATTTTGAAAAAATATTTGACTAAAGTAAAACATGGATTTTGAAAAATGTTTGAGTAAAGTAAAACTATTTAACAGTGTGCTAATCATTATTTTATGCACAAGAAAAATCGCGCAGATATAAATAGAGTTTGGAAAAATCAAACTCTTTTCTGATTGAAGTGAACACACATTTTTTAAAGAAAAAACAAAATCTTGATTTTGAAAATATTGAACTCTTTTCTGACTAATGTAAAAATCAAATATTTAAACTCTTCTTTAGTTGATAAAATAAAAACGGTGCAACACAATAAAAACACTTTTTTATGCAAAAATAAAATCGCGCAGAGTACCATAGATTTTGTATTTGTTGAATTTGGTTCTCGTTTAACACGTGGTGAAACATTTATAATATTTAGGATTGTTACAATTTTAACAATACTAAACCATAGATTTTTAAATCCTTTTTTAATCGAAGTTTTAACACATAAACCATTATTTTATGCAGAAGTAAAATTGCGCAAATAATAACTATAGTAAAAACTATTTTTTTTAAGAAAAAAAAATGAACACTTTTTTGACCAAAATAAAACCATTTTATAACACTATGTTAACCGTTATTTCATACACAAAATTGCGCAGATAAAAGTAAATTTTGCAAAAATTTAACTCTTCTCTGGTTAAAGTAAAAACCGTGCAACACTATAGTCGATTAAGGTAGTCGTAATTTTGGATGTTAAATAAGTACTTTCCTGATTTAAAAAAAATATAATAAAGAAGTACTTATTTAACATTCACAATTTTTTTATGAAAAAGTCAAATCGTAGTAAAGTAGATTTTGAAAAAAAAACCCTTTTTGACTGGAGTTTAACACTATGTAAACCATTATTTTATGCACGGATAGAAATAGATTTTGCAAAAATTTAACTTTTCTTTGGTTAGCTTTAGTAAATTTCAAGTGTCTGGCAATTGTTTTTATATTTTTTAGCGCTCGAGAAAAAATGCAACTTTAAATAATTACAAATTTTGTTCTCGTGGAATTAGCTCGAAACGTAGTGAAGGGATGTTTGGAGATTTTGACAGTATCGTGGAGTAATATGTTGAGTAAATTTAGAAAATTTCAAGTGTCTGGCAATTGTTTTTATATTTTTTTTAAGCGCTCGAGAAAAATTGCAACTTTAGATAATTACAAATTTTGTTCTCGAGGGATTATCTCGAAATGTAGTGCAGGGATGTTTGCAGATTTTGACAGTATCGTGGGGTAATATGCTGTGTGAGTAAATTTAGAAAATTTCAAGTGTGTGGCAATTGTTTTTTAATTTTTTTAAGCGCTCGAGAAAAAGTGCAACTTTAGATAATTACAAATTTTGTTCCCGTGGAATTAGCTCGAAATGTAGTGAAGGGATGTTTGCAGATTTTGACAGTATCGTGGGGTAATATGTTGTGTGAGTAAATTTAGAAAATTTTAAGTGTCTGGCAATTGTTTTTTAATTTTTTTAAGCGCTTGAGAAAAAGTGCAACTTTAGATGATTACAAATTTTGTTCTCGAGGGATTATCTCGAAATGTAGTGAAGGGATGTTTGCAGATTTTGACAGTATCGGGGGATAATATGTTTTTCGAGTAAATTTAGAAATATTCAAGTGTCTGGGAATTGTTTTTATATATTTTTAAGCGCTTGAGAAAAAGTGCAACTTTACATAATTACAAATTTTGTTCTCGAGGGATTATCTCGAAATATAGTGAAGGGATGTTTGCAGATTTTGACAGTATCGTGGGGTAATATGTTGTGTGAGTAAATTTAGAAAATTTCAAGTGTTTGGCAATTGTTTTGATATTTTTTAAGCACTCCAGAAAAAGTGCAACTTTAGATGATTACAAATTTTGTTCTCGAGGGATTATCTCGAAATGTAGTGAAGGGATGTTTGCAGATTTTGACAGTATCGGGGGATAATATGTTTTTCGAGTAAATTTAGAAATATTCAAGGGTCTGGGAATTGGTTTTATATATTTTTAAGCGCTTGAGAAAAAGTGCAACTTTAGATAATTACAAATTTTGTTCTCGAGGGATTATCTCGAAATATAGTGAAGGGATGTTTGCAGATTTTGACAGTATCGTGGGGTAATATGTTACTTGAGAAAATTTAGAAAATTTCAAGTGTCTGGCAATTGTTTTTATATTTTTTAAACGCTTGAGAAAAAGTGCAATTTTAGATAATTACAAATTTTATTGTCATTAGATTAGCTTAAAATGTAGTGAAGGGATGTTTGCAGATTTTGACAGTATCGTGGAGTTATATTTTGTCTGAGTAAATTTAGAAAATTTCAAGTGTTTGGCAATTGTTTTGATATTTTTTAAGCACTCCAGAAAAAGTGCAACTTTAGATGATTACAAATTTTGTTCTCGAGGTATTATCTCGAAAGGTAGTGCAGGGATGTTTGCAGATTTTGACAATATCGTGGAGTAATATGTTGTTTGTAAAAATTTCGAAAATTTCAAATATCTGGCTATTGTTTTTATATTTTTTTAAGCACTCGAGAAAAATTACAACTTTAGATAATTACAATTTTTGTTCTCGTGGAATTAGCTCGAAACGTAGGGAAGGGATGTTTACAGATTTTGACAGTATCATGGAGTAATATGTTGTCTGAGTAAATTTAGAAAATTTCAAGTGTTTGGCAATTGTTTTGATATTTTTTAAGCACTCCAGAAAAAGTGAAACTTTAGATGATTACAAATTTTGTTCTCGAGGGATTATCTCGAAATGTAGTTAAGGGATGTTTGTAGATTTTTACAGCATCAAGAAGTAAAAGTATTTTTTAAATAAAAACAGCCTGCACATTATAAATAAAATTGATACATGTTGTGGGTCCAACTGCCTACTATTAAAATTCAAAGAGATTGATTCACACCAGAAAAAAAATTTATGATAAGTTGTTCATTTTGGCATTCTCTACAATTATTATTAACATAAATTTGATGTAACTATTATAGTTTCATAATTATAAACCAAAAATAAAAAATATTTTTTTTTTTTAGAAAAAAAAATCGATATAAAAAATACATTAAAACAAAAGATATTAATTTATTAGTTATCTTCAATATTTATTTAAAAGTGTTTGTAATATTGTGCATATTTAAAAAAATCAAAAAAAAAACCGTTAAGGTACCATAGATACAGCGCGCACATAGACACATTTTTTTTTTCAGAAATTGTTGAAATCGCCTCTAAGGACTTCAAAACGGATATTGCCGTAAAATTAATTTTTTTAAAAATTTTCACCATCACAATACTTTCTCGTACTTCGTAACGGAGAAAGTAAAAAATGTTGGCGCAAATAGCACACAAAAGATTAATACATACAAAACGAAAGCCTTTCGTGTAATGCGTAGCAGGCGTTTGAAAAAGATGGTACCAATTTGTTGGGGCAGGTAGTACTTATCATATTAATACATACTAAATTTCCAAAAACCATTTATGTATTGCCTATCAACGCGTTTGAAAATATGGTACGAAATTGTTGGGGCAAGTAGTATTCATCGGTATATACATACGAAATTTCCGAAAGCCATCAAGGTATTTGAAAAAAGATGATACCAAATGATTGAAGCAAGTAGTACTTTATTATAATCAATTACTAAATTTCCGAAATGTATTATCTGTCAAGGCGTTTGAAAAAGATGATAGCAAACTGTTGGGGCAAGTAGTACTCAACTGATTTATATGTTACTAATTTTCTGAAAGCCATTCATGTAAGGCGTTTTAAAAAGTTGGTACCATCTTTTTCGAGTAAAGTATAAATCAGTTGAGTACTACTTGCCCCAACAATTGCTATCATATTTTTCAAACGCCTTGATTGATATTACATTTCGGGTAATTGTTAGGGTAAGTAGTACTCGGCAGATTAATGCGTACTAAATTTCGGAAAGCCATTCGTGTAATGCCTATCAAGGCATTTGAGAAAGATGGTACCAAATTGTTGAGGCGAGTAGTACTTAACTGATCAATACATTACTAAATTTCTGTCATCCAAATTGTTGGGGCAAGTAGTACTCAACTGATTTATACTTTACTCGAAAAAGATGGTACCAACTTTTTCAAACGCTTTACATGAATGTCTTTCGGAAAATTAGTAACATATAAATCAGTTGAGTACTACTTGCCCTAACAATTTGCTATCATATTTTTCAAACGCCTTGATCGATATTACATTTCGAGCAATTGTTAAGGTAAGTAGTAGATTAATGCGTACTAAATTTCGGAAAGCCATTCGTGTAATGCCTATCAAGGCATTTGAGAAAGATGGTACCAAATTGTTGAGGCGAGTAGTACTTAACTGATCAATACATTACTAAATTTCTGTCAGTGCGTTTGAAAAACAATTGTTGGGGCAAGTAGTACTCAATTGATTCATACCGAAAACCATGCTTGAAAGCCGTTTGAAAAAGATAGTACCAAATTGTTAGGGCAACTAGTACTCGACAGGTCAGGTCAATACATTTCTTAATAATGGTACAAGTAGCATTAGGCATTGGAATGTAATTAATGATGCCTAAAAAAATCAAGGATTTATATTGTAAAGTGGAAATACTTGAAAATCTGAAACTGTCTAAAAATATAAAGTACCTAAAATCCTATCTTGAGTATTGCTATTTTGTTTTTACTGATATGCATTGGTTCAGGTACGTTTATTATCATAATTATGTGTATGTCAAGCACTATAGAAACACACTCGTACCACCGTGTTTCGTTGTTTGAATAATTACCGATCACATATGGCGTCATTAAATTTAACCTTTCAGCAGAAAAAAAGAACGCCGAAGATGTTGCAAGTTGAGCCGGAGAACTGCAATTATGTAATCGGAGTTTTTGTGTCGCGTGGTGTGCATGCAAATTAATAGATGCCGTGACATTTATTTTTCTGAAAATGTTAACAAATAATACAAAAAGGATACTGAATAGAGGTAAAATAAAATAAAATGCTAGAATATTGTAATATTTATTTTCTGCGGTTGTTAAAGATATTATCTTGATAAACTAGATGATTATTCAAGTATTTGCATACTTGTTCACAATGTTCTAAGGTGCATTGCAGCTGAAATGGCAAACCCTCGCGAGAGGAATGGACCTGTATGAGGTGCCCTGATTTTATAAAAAACAGGAGTGAATTCCTCGCGAGAGGTATCAAGCCTGATTTTATGAAAAATTGCGATTTTAGAACGAAGACTAAAGACTCTGAAGAAGTAACAAGTTAGTAAACAATCGAAGCGAAATTAAATTTAAATGATGATCGAGGAGCTTACGAACATCTAGCGGTAGTGAGGTGGTGCCCCATCTTGCTGGAAGTGAAATAATCTCTCTTGGTCTTTGTCTTTGCGAATTGAGGAGGTTACACAAATCCATTTTTTATTTTCTCCATGAGAAAGAACGGGCGTTGCTCTTTAAATTTATTGAGAGCTCAAAATGGCTATTACGATTTTACCTAATAAACAAATAGTTGTTGTCATTTTGCACAGTAGCTATGCTAGCGGTATTAGTGGCCAACTTTAGTACTTCGCCACTACTTGAGTCAAACTTGATATGTTTTCCATTAAAATAGATTCTATGAGTCCTAAACAAAAAGTGTTTTGCCCAAAGAACTCCAAAATTTAGAGCATCAATATTGTATCGTGTGAGCAACAAAATTTTGTTTTAGAGTTGGTTGTGAGATAAATGAGGTATGTCGCATATTATTATGTCATGAGATTAGATTAGTTCAATTGAATTAGATTTAAAAAAATGAATTAATCTCAGACATGACTGCTATGTTTCTTTCTCTCTCTCAGGCATGGCCAACTCAGAAACAAAATTATGTGGCTCACACCTTACAAAATTTAGTTTAGTTAGAGGTCCAAAGTCGATTTCAAAATCATCTATATCGTTCAGTCTTTATTTATAATTAATTCTTCGTTCAGAATAAGACGTGATTAGAACCTGCGACGCCCAGACACACTCGGCCCTCACCTCTAAATTTTAATTGTCACTATTTTGTTTGTTAGCGACGCCGCCATTAGCATTATTATTAAAGAATCGTCTTTCAAATTCCAGTACACCTGTGGGCGTGTAATGTTTTGTTCGCAAACGCCAAATATTTCGAATGTGGGCGTGTGGCAATCAAGCACTACCATATAATAACGAAACCGGAAATCTGGTTTCGATTGGAGTTATTGTTTCGTGAAATTAATATTCGGTTTCGCAAGTAATTACTGGTTATAAACATTTTCATCGGAATCGGCCGATTCTAAGTGATATGTAATGTCACAACATCCAACCGTGAACGTCAAAATGTCACAACTGTTATTTTCGGTTTAGTGCCCGTAATTCGAACGTTGTGCAACTGGATCCTCAATTTGAACACGAGACGTATCATTTGTGGGCATATACTAAAAAATAAATGGGTAGTGGAAATTGTAAATTTTTTAATTGCAGCAAAGAGAACCAGCACGCTTTCACTTTTTTGATATTATTTAATGATGTTCCATGGTTATTTTAGTTTAGTACCTTTAATTCGAACGTTGTGCACGAGACATTTTATTTGTAGGCAACAAAGACAACAAAGAAATGAGCTTATTTTTTTGAAAACATTTTTCATAAAATAAAATATTTTTTTTCATTTTTGGTTTATAATTATGAAATGATAATGGTTACAGCAAATTTATGTGAATCTTATTTGTAGAGAATGCCAAAATGAACAACTTATAAAGAACAAGTTATTTCGAAATCTCTTTAGTTTTTAACTGAGTTTTTGAATTTGAAGTATAATTTTTCTATTTTTTTATAATTTTGACGTTTTAAACGTCAGTTTCATGCGAGTCTACAAAACGCTGAATGTACATTTAAAATATTATTTTAATAGAAAATAAACCATGAAAGCGTAAATATAAATGACTATGATACCATCAAGTAATTTCCACACTGTATAGTACGACCAGTGTAAACTCAGAATTCTCACTCGACAAATTTCCTACTCCATGGCATTCGATTGTTTCCGAAAGCCATATACGATACTATTTTTCGCTCCACGATGCGGAATCACGGATAATTCTGAAGTTGGTGGTATTATATTTTTTTACGAGAAAATATTAAAATCTCTAACATTTTACATGATCTACGTCGATCAAGTCTTCGAATGATAATTCAATTTGTGTACTTTATAAAAAATTGCAATGAGGGAGATGATTAATATGTGCCACCATTTCAATTAGGAGCAGTTAATTAGTTAAGCGCCCATAAATCCGTGTTTTATCTAATTTGCGAGACATGAGAAACATTTTAATCTCCGCAATTATTTTAAGCACGCCGCTAATTAGGATGACTTCATGCGATTGTTGCGTTATTGTGATGAATGAAGGAAAATGTAATCGCAATGTAGTGTTTTGGATATTATGAAGTAACGGTGAGGATTTGAAATATTTACAGGGTGTTCCATAAATATACCGACACATTTTTAGGGGTGGTAGGGTACATCAACTGTTTTATAAACATGGTGATGGTTGTGACCGTTACTACGTGGTAATTCATTATAAAATCACTGAATAAAACACTTACTTACCACAATTTATTGTGGTAAAAAACATAGTAAGTGTTTTATTCAGTGATTTTGTTTTATAAACGCTTCATTTGAATTGAAATATATACAGGGTTTTCCATAAATATACCGACACATTTTTAGGGGTGGTAGGGTACATAAACGCTTCGTTTTCGAGAAAAAAATTTAATGTATTGTTTTCTGATGAGGGATGTTTCACCGGCGATGGTTATTTTATTAGTAGAAACAGCCACATTTGGGATGACGAAAATCCACATCCCATGGTCTCTAAAAAACACCAGCAACAATTTTCTGTAAACATGTTGGCTGGTATTGTTGAAGAGAGTTTAATAGTTTACTTGCTGCTTGTTCGTTTAAACGAAAACTTTTATCAATATTTTCTGCTGGATTATTAGAAAATGTCCCCTTAGACAATAGGGCCAACATGTGGTTTCAGCACGATGGAGCACCTCCACACTTTGGCTAGTATCTGGACCAGCGACTTGACAACCTGTGGATTGGAAGAGGAGGTCCCGTGGCATGGCCTGCGCGTTCTTCCGATTTAATTTGAAATCTTTAGTCTAGGAGACATCCTTTCGTAATCTCAAAAATAATAGCCGCTTGTGCACAAGTAGAAGCTATCCATGGAATCTTCCATAAGGTGCTCGAGTTAATGATCTGGCGGTGCAATCAACATTTTGAACAATTGTTGTAAACAATAATTTCATTCAAATGCAATAAACCCCTAAAAGTTTGTCGGTATATTTATGGAACACCTTGTATAAGGTGTCATAGGTTATATTAGGGCTGAATATTAAAGTAAACCTTCTATATTCTCCACTGCATGACATCCTTAAAATAAAAACTGTGTTTAGTGTTTATTTTACAAAGGTTACATTTCACAATATAAATTTAAATGAATAGTCCGCAATTTATATTAAACACGAAATTGCCGGTATTACCAGCACGCGTGAGAATTTTCTAAAAAAAAATATATTAATGCACAAGGCTCAGCCTTCACCCATGATTTTTGTAAGCATGTATGTTGTCATTCCTCGTCTGTAAGTTTAAAATAATTGTCTGGCCTAGAAACGATTTTTTTTTATATTTCAACATAGAGAATACCACAGTGAATTTGTTTATTTATCGCTTTAACAGTTTAACAATGAACAAAAACTGTTTAACAATAACACTCATTGTTAAACACTCTTTGATGTAACAATAAGTCCATTATTAAATCAAAGTACAAAAATATATTTATAAAATTAAGTAATAGTATTTTTGATTTATTATAATATTATTAAGATAATATGTATGTATTAAGAAAATAGTAGCATTTAGCATAATATAGGTTAATTTAAAATAAAGTTACTTTCACTTTTTATTGAGTTCAAAACAAAACATAAACTTCTGCAGTGCATTATCAAGACTTCATTTTGTAGGCTACAAAAAAAGATTTTGATAATCTAATGGATACATAAATGAGGTTTTAAGAGTGAGAATGGCGAGGATTTGCATAAATTGCTCCTATAATATCGTCTCGCCGTCTCAAAGGCTGTTTATTATTAATAATTACGTCGCGCTCCTTCTTTTGTGGGTGTTGTATGGTATTTGATCTTTTCCACCTTGCGGAGGTGGCCTTTGTGAATGTGGTTTAAATGTAAAATAGCAAAATAGAATACTCAAAGTTAATACCCTAATGTATTGTATTTATTTGAACCAGGTTTTCGTAAGGAAATAATGTTTATAAAATTTTGACGTACGTGGTGTCAATTTGAAATATTTCAAAAATCCTATGAAGGACCTATGCATTCCATGAGAGAAACTTATTCTCTCACTAGGGGGTAATGAGCAACATTACATGGCTCAAATGACCACCATGATTCGATTATTACACCCAATTTTGGATAAACTATCTTTATGCGTCATTGTCTGTCATCGAATGAATTGACAGTCGTTATATTACATACCGGGGTGGAAAGTGTTTCATGACTGGCGTGAGATTAAGAAGTTTATCTCTAGACAGGAATTAAACTTTCCTTCGAGGTTTGCGTACTATTTTATTTACAACCGCAATAAAAATCAGGTTTCAGTTAAAAAAATTTAATTAACCTAGTTTTTTGTTACACCGTAACAAAATAAAATAAACGCCAGTGATGCATGTTTCTTTTTATAAACATGTTTTTATAGTAAGATGTGTTTGGATTGTAGTCCACCGAAAGCAGTTAAAAGAGCGAAAGAAAACCTGCTTCCAGAAAATACCATTTTAAATGCATTTAAAATGTGAAATTTAGATTAAACAAGGCAGAAAGACCTTCGGTCGATAGCCATTTAACAGGTTAATAATAGAATTAAATTAGTTACACACTATTGTAAACATTAAACTGTTAATAAAGATATGATATATAGATTAAGCAATCAGGTTGGGAAATGATGGTTGGAAATGAGGACGGGAAATAAGTGAGGAACCTTCCTTCAGAGGTCAGAAATATGGTTGATGGTGGAAGCCTTTGCGGTTAGGAATGCACTTTGTTGATATCACACACGTTTTTTTTTATTATTTTTACGCCTTTAGTTTCGACCCTTACAAGATCATTATCAAACAGACACAGTAAAACAGTAAGGGTCGAAACTATAGTCGCAAAAATAAAAATAAAGTGTGCGATATCAACAAAGTGCATTTTATTAAAAAGTCAGAAATATGACCCTTCCCAACTTTTGAAAAAACAGTAACGTCAACATTACATATACGGTTATGTAAATAATAGTAGATTATATATTAAGGGAGAAAAATGCGTGATTTTTCCTGAGGTGCAAATCTCAGGCTTTCGCCCTCGGGATACAACGCACCGAGGGAAAAATAGCATTCTCTCCCGAAGTATGCATACTATTTTTTTTTCACAAACGGTATATTTTAGAAATAAAACGTTCGTTTCTAAAATCCAACCTAGAAAAAAAAACGCTGTCAGCCGTGATAGTTAAAATAAATAATGGAACCTCGTAGGCAGAGAAACGATTATTTATTTCTCCCTAGGGAGAGAAACGGTTATTTCTCTCACGATTTCGATAGCTGAGAAATCGACTTTCCCGTTTGTGAAAAAAATTAATTAATCAAGAAATGGAATATCTTGCATTTCTACACTGTTACATTTAATTCAAGAATAAAGTTTTAAGAAGATTAAATTTGGTGATATATGTATAAAAAAATGGTGATGTGACCATCATGTTACTTTCTCCGACTTGATGGTATCATTTATATTTACGCCTTCATGGTTTATTTTCTATTTAAATCATATTTTAAATGTACATCGACCGTTTTGTAGACTCGCATGAAACTGACGTTTAAAACGTTAAAATTATAAAAGATGGAAAAATTATACTTCAAATTCAAAAACTCAGTTTACTCAAAAACTAACGAGATTTCGAAGCTTATTGTTTATAAGTTGTTCATTTTGGCATTCTCTACAATTACTATTAACATAACGTTACATTGCTGTAACTATTATCGTTTCATAATTGAAAAAAAATGAAAAAAAAATTCGAATAACAATGATTTTATGCAAAATATTTTCAAACAAAAGATGTTCATTTCTTTGTTGTCTTCAATATTTGTTTAAATATCTTTGTGATATTTTTCATATTTAAGAAAATATTGGCAAAAAAACAAAAAACAGTTAAGGTAAACACCCACTTCCGGTGTACGAAAACACTTCATCGCAGATTAGAGATAATTTTATGCAGTCAGTACTTGTCAAAGTTGCCAAAGCTGCAATAATTTTGGCAATTCTCAAAAATATATAACAGTTACGATCGACTTGCAAATTTCCAATATTTCTTAAAATTAATTTGAGATTATGATTTCGTGAACACATAGATACACTGGATTTTAAATAAAAATTTCATGCATTCAGAGCGTAATGTTGCAAAAAATTGTAATAATGTTGGCGATTCGAGCAAAACAATTGCAATCAACTTGAATATTTCCAAAATAACTTAAAATTCATTCAAGATAGCGTTTTTGTAAGAACCGGCATATAATCCATCATTGGATTTTTAATTAATTCCATATTAAGGGTGTAAACGTAAAATTGCAATTATTTCAAATTTTGAGGACTTGAAATTTTTTTTTTAAACATTTCCATCAACATAATACCTTCCAAAATTACTCAAAATCCTTTCGAGATTACGATACACTCCATAGCTGAATGTTGGAATCATTTTATGCCAGCAGAATGTAAACTTGTGGAAATTGTAGCAATTGATTAAAATAAATAAAGAGATTAAAAAAATAAATAAAACACTTGAAACTTACAAAAATACTAAAAATGCATTCTAGATTGTGATTTCGTGAGATTTCCTTATTGGATAACTGAATTTTTTTTAACAATTAAATGGAAAAACAATTGCCATAGTCTTAAATCTTTCCAAAATTACTAAAAATACATTATAGATTATTGCTTTGTGAAAACCGTGAGGCTCTGATCAGCAGATTTTGGCATAATATGATCAGTTTTCACTGATACATCACAAATTTTCAACAAAAGTTTCAAACATTCGTATCTCGTTTGAAAATGTATGTATTTTTATAAACGAAGGTGCCTTGGAAAAGTGATATTGTAACAATGGAACATATAAATATTTTGGAATGTGTTCTTCACGGTACATATTTTTTAGACATTCTTCTTAAATGTTCAAATGCAAAAATTAAATTTTCAAAAATTCGCAACTCGCTTGAAAATTGGTGGATTTCGAAACACAAAAATGAATTTTAAAGAGTGATATTTTAGTAATTTAATATAATTTATCTAGAATGTATATTTTGCGCTTTATATTTTTAACTAATTGTTTTCACTGATACAACGCGAAAATCAAAAGTTTCAAAAATTCTTAACTCGTTTGAAAATAGGTGGACTTTTAAAAACAAAACCGCATTTCGGCAATATAATTTTGGTAGAAATTATTCTTTACATTTTTTTGCCTAAATATTCTTTATTTTGTCCGCAACTTTCGATTTGTTTGTTGAAATTTTCGCTTTTTTGATCCACATTCTTATTTCTGGGTCTAAGTTTACAATTTTTGCTCAAAATTTTTTTGTCACGGTTGTTGATTTGTTTGTTAAAATTTTCGATTTTTTATTTTTTTCACCAAATTTTTAATTTTTGGTCTAAATTTTTGATTCTAACTTGAATTATTAATTATATTACGTTAGTTTTTTTACTATTATTTTCTGGTCGGAAATTAACTTCGAGCTGAAGAGAGAAGAGTTATTTTGAGTGTGAAAATGGCAAATCATTTTTCCTGGAATTTTTATTTTTACTTTCTCCGTTACGAAGTACGAGAAAGTATTGTGATCGTGAAAAATTTTTCAATTCTTTTTACGGAAATGTCATCTAGGGACCCCAAAACGGATATTTCCTTAAAAAAGGATCACCATACTTTCTCGTACTTCGTAACAGAGAAAGTAAAAATAAGGAACATTTTTTCTAAAACTATAGTGATATAAATAATAAATCAAAATAACCGCAGAAAATGCTCCAAATGCAGTAATTTAATTAAGTAACAGATATATAAAAATAAAACTAATAATAATAGTTATTTAAGCAACAAGGAACGTAAGGACGTATTAACGTTTGAGGTAGGCGCCTGCCGAAAATGTTAATTGTCATTACGTTCCGTGTTGCTTATTAAATTTTTTCCGCTACCGGAAATATAATACTTGAAAAAGATCAGAAAATATTCTAAAATACGGCTTGTAACATTTGGGATTCAAATGTTTATAATCATCTATGCGTCCTATGGCAACCCAGCAACCGAGAAAACAATGTCGAATTTTGTTTGTTTGTGTCAATCCAGTGACAGTTTTTGCGGGCATGGGTGCAAACGAAGCTGCGAATATTGCGTGTTAGAACCTGTTACCGACAAAATCGAAAAAGGTATGTGCCCTGTTACGACTCTTTTAAGCAGTGGTTATTTAAAATGGATGCCGATGCTATAGGTATAGACGAAAATGTTTTACTCGCCTATATGTTGGAGCATTACGTTTCTGTTTATTATTTTCCTAGGTCCGTAAGTAAAAATTAAGTTCCGTCGTCAAGGACAACAAACACCACGAATGTTATCAGCCACTTACGGTACCTGTAACCATAGATGCAATGCGTATTTACGTTGTCGGTAGCGGAAAAAAGTAATTTAGATATCTATCCAAATATCGAACAATATTTCAATATATTAGACTCTTTAGTATTTTTTATTAAAAAGAAATTCGAGTAAAATTAATATGGCAATCATTCACCTTTCGCTCATGTGAAAGGAATTGCGCCTTTCTAGTGTGGTGTATTTCAAAATTGATTAAGACATTCTTTTATAAGAAGTTAACGCGACGGTAGCATTCCATAAATGGAATTTTCAAATAAAATGCGAGAAAAGAGTTTCTTGCTAAATTTAACCGTGACTCAATTAGAATACTGCTATTTTGTATTGGGAATAATAATATATTTATTCTGAGAATTAGCATTAGTAAAACTCAATGTGATCATTGTAAAGCGTTCATTTAAAAAAAAACCTCGAGTGTGCCATGATTTTTTATTTTTTAAAATTTAAGTTGGTAACACATATTGAGGTTACGTTTACTACCCGTTTCATGAAATAATACAATAATTTCCGTCCACTTTAGTCCCATTTCGGAAATAATTTTAAACTATAAACGTTTTTGCTGGTTGCGTAAACCTTGTGACTACGGAATAATTGTGACTTTTAGAACGATCTGACGTTTTGTATGTCAATTCCTAACATGTGTGCCAACTTAAATTAAAAAAAATAAAAATCATGGCACACTTTGTTTTTTTGTTAATGAACATACGATATTAGAATAATTTTTTTTAAGATGTCGGTGGATAGATCTCGTATCAATAGTCAGTAGCAAGAAGAAGAAATTGAGCGAATGGCTTTAGATATCAATGTGCCTTAACGTAATCCTACTTTTAAAATGTATTTTTACATCCAACCATTAAGTTTTTCCGATTTCTCAATTATGAAAAGTTCACGCATGCTAAATTAGTCAGCACGCATAACCTATGACGTAATCCACGAACATCCCTTATTATTATACCATTAGTCGTGTTGATGATCAATCATGTCTTCGGCGATTCAGCGGAGGATGAGGCAAGAGGAACTTTCACGGCGTGATGCTCTCAAGCAAATTGAATCCCCGTGTAATTTCTGTGTGAGAACTCATTCAGTTAGCGAAGAGTCGTCACTTAAATTTGCGTGCCACACTAATTGCACTCGACTCCATTAATTATTTCTTCATCTCTACAGAGTGTAAATTGCGTTAGTGAAAAGTGGTGAAGATGAGTATCACTGCAGTTTGCTTTTAATTAGATTTGTGGCTTGTGGGGATGAAATTATTGCAATATGGTCAAAATACGTATATTGTTAAAAGATATTCTTCAAAAACGATCACAAAGTAGGATTTGTTTTATTTTAATTTTTATTAAAATTAATACTCATTTTGCGTGGAGAGATGGAATAATAACATTTCCAACATTTATTGCTAAAAGTCATGGAAGACGACAGAACCTCAGAAAATAATTCTCTGGGAAGACAAACCACAAGGCGAGATTCAGTTTTGGGGAAATACCCTACTGTTCTTCCATATAAACCTTTCTTATAATAAATTACGTATTGACCAAAAATATAGGTCCTAAAATCGAACCTTGCGGTACCTTCAACAATCCAGAACCATTGTTCATATCTCCGCCTATCCACTCATGTATGCTTTCGCGTTTCAATTAAAAAAAAAACACGATGTGCAGTAAATAATGCAAATAAAACACGCCTCTGAACCACGAACGGGTGGTGCACAGTGCCGCCAACTGCGGGAAAAACTGAAATGTCAGTAGAAAGTGGGTCGGAATCATGATCTTTCGATCGGGCTATTGCCTTTCGACATTACGTTTCTTTGCTGTGGTCAATCTGCAATTTTATATCGTGCACACGTTTAAAGTTCCATTACCTCGTTTTTTTTTATAACAGCAAATGTTTACTTTGTGTCCGTTACCTTCTTTTGGCGACAATTATTTTCACGTAATTGCGGATGAAGCAACAAAAAAAACGCATTACTTTCAGAAATTAAATGTCGTGATTTTCGACATTCAAGAATTAATTACAAAAAATAAGGTTTATATTTATTTTTGTCACATTTTTACTTTATCATAAAGTAGAATAAATTTTGAGTAAATTGAGAAAGTCTCAAGTTAGTGGCATTTGTTTTTTTATATTTTTTTAATCGTTTGGAAAAATGATAATTTAAAAATAGGACTAAACTCTCTTTTCTGGCGATTATCTCGGAATTCAGTGAAGAACTATTTTCACATTTTTACTTTATCATAAAGTAGAATAAATTTTGAGTAAATTGAGAAAGCCTCAAGTTAGTGGCATTTGTTTTTATATTTTTTAAATCGTTTGGAAAAATTATAATTTAAAAATAGGACTAAACTCTCTTTTCGAGCGATTATCTCGGAATTTAGTGAAGAAGTATTTTCACATTTTTACTTTATCATAAAGTAGAATAAATTTTGAGTAAATTGAGAAAGCCTCAAGTTAGTGGCATTTGTTTTTATATTTTTTAAATCGTTTGGAAAAATTATAATTTAAAAATAGGACTAAGCTCTCTTTTCTGGCGATTATCTCGGAATTCAGTCAAAAAGTATTTTCACATTTTTACTTTATCATAAAGTAGAATAAATTTTGAGTAAATTGAGAAAGTCTCAAGTTAGTGGCATTTGTTTTTATATTTTTTAAATCGTTTGAAAAAATTATAATTTAAAAATAGCACTCAACTCTCTTTTCTGGCGATTATCTCGGAATTTAGTGAAGATGTATTTTCACATCTTTACTTTATCATAAAGTAGAGTAAATTTTGAGTAAATTGAGAAAGTCTCAAGTTAGTAGCATTTGTTTTTATATTTTTTAAATCGTTTGGAAAAATTATAATTTAAAAATAGGACTAAACTCTCTTTTCGGGTGATTATCTCGGAATTTAGTGAAGAAGTATTTTCATATTTTTACTTTATCATAAAGTAAAATAAATTTTGAGTAAATTGAGAAAGTCTCAAGTTAGTGGCATTTGTTTTTATATTTTTTAAATCGTTTGGAAAAATTATAATTTAAAAATAGCACTAAACTCTCTTTTCGGGCGATTATTTCGGAATTTAGTGAAGAAGTATTTCCATGTTTTTACTTAACATTAAAGTAGAATTAAGTTTAAGTAAATTTAGAAAGTTTCAGATTTTTCGCATTTGTTTTTATATTTTTTAAATCGTTTAGAAAAATTATAACTTAAGAATAACACTAAACTCTCTTTTCGGATGATTATCTCGAAATTTAGTGAAGAAGTATTTCCATGTTTTTACTTAATATTAAAGTAGAATTAATTTTAAGTAAATTTAGAAAGTTTTAAGTTTGTGGCAGTTGTTTTTATATTTTTGAAATCGTTTGGAAAAATTATGACTTAAGAATAGCACTAAACTCTCTTTTCGGGCGATTATCTCGGAATTTAGTGAAGAAGTATTTCCATGTTTTTACTTAATATTAAAGTAGAATTAACTTTGAGTAAATTTAGAAAGTTTAAAGTTTGTGGCATTTGTTTTTATATTTTTTAAATTGTTTGAAAAAATTATAACTTAAAAATAGCAATAAACTCTCTTTTCGGACGATTATTTCGGAATTTAGTGAAGAAGTATTTCCATGTTTTTACCTAATATTGAAGTAGAATTAATTTTGAGTAAATTTAGAGAGATCCGAATTTCTGGCTTTTCTTTTTATATTTTTTAAATCGTTTGGAAAAATTATAACTTAAGAATAGCACTAAACTCTCTTTTCGGGCGATTATCTCGAAATTTAGTGTACAAGTATTTCCATGTTTTTACTTAATATTAAAATAGAATTAATTTTGAGTAAATTTAGAAAGTTTTAAGTTTGTGGCAGTTGTTTTTATATTTTTTAAATTGTTTGGAAAAATTATAACTTAAAAATAGCAATAAACTCTCTTTTCGGACGATTATTTCGGAATTTAGTGAAGAAGTATTTCCATGTTTTTACTTAATATTAAAGTAGAATTAATTTTAAGTAAATTTAGAAAGTTTTGAGTTTGTGGCAGTTGTTTTTATATTTTTGAAATCGTTTGGAAAAATTATGACTTAAGAATAGCACTAAACTCTCTTTTCGGGCGATTATCTCGAAATTTAGTGAAGAAGTATTGGAATTTAGTGAAGAAGTATCGGAATTTAGTGAAGAAGCTTTTACTTAATATTAAAGTAGAAACGCAGAGTCTAAGAAAACAGTAATCACGCGACATTTTTGTTTTTAAATAATTATTTACGAACTTATAAACATTGCCGCTTTATGTAATGTATTAGTTACTTTAAATCGAAGTTGCAAATTGATCCTTAAGTACAACGATGCGAATATAAAATCCTCAACGTTGTTTTGTCATATTTTAAGATGGATATTAATAATAATTAAGTCCCATCAAATGAGACAAAAAATGCACGCATTATTGGAAAAGTCGAAAGACCTATTCCATCGGAAATTCTCCGCTCTACAACTTTGGTCTCTTATAGTTTTTCCAGAAGATGCATGGTTTTGGCTGAAAATCGAGAAAATCAGCAGAAGGTCACAATTTGCGAAATTTTTCAACGCTCTTTAGCGGAAAATGCGCTCACTTCGGGAAATCCAAATGGCCAATATCAGTCCGACATTTTTTGCTCTACAACTTTGATCTCCTGTAATTTTTCATCAAAATGCATAGTTTTGGCGCCAAGTACAAGAAAATGAAATCATATTATGTACTTTATTTTCCGCGCCCTCTAGCGGAAAAACGGGAAATTACAGAAAAAGTCAAATGACCGATATCGATTAGGAATTTTCCGCTCTACAACTTTGGTATCCTCTAATTTTTCCAGAAAATGCATGGTTTTGGCTGAAAATCGAAAAAATCAGCAGAAGGTCAGAATTTGCGAAATTTTTCAACGCTCTTTAGCGTAAAATGCGCTCACTTCGGGAAATCCAAATGGCCAATATCAATCCGACATTTTTTGCTCTCTCGTAATTTTTCACCAAAATGCATAGTTTTGGCGCCAAGTACAAAAAAATGAAATCATATTATGTACTTTATTTTTCGCGCGCTCTAGCGAAAAAACGGGAAATTACAGAAAAATTCAAATGACCGATATCGATTAGGAATTTTCCGCTCTACAACTTTGGATTCTTATAATTTTTCCAGAAGATGCATGGTTTTGGCTGAAAATCCAAAAAATCAGCAGAAGGTCAGAATTTGCGAAATTTTTCAACACTCTTTAGCGTAAAATGCGCTCACTTCGGGAAATCCAAATGGCCAATATCAATCCGACATTTTTTGCTCTACAACTTCGATCTCTTGTAATTTTTCACCAAAATGCATAGTTTTGGCTCTAAGTACAAAAAAATGAAATCATATTATGTACTTTATTTTCCGCGCGCTCTAGCGGAAAAACGGGAAATTATAGGAAAATTCAAATGACCGATATCGATTAGGAATTTTTCGCTCTACAACTTTGGTTTCTTATAATTTTTCCAGAAAATGCATGGTTTTGGCTGAAAATCGAAAAAATCAGCAGATCACAATTTGCGAAATTTTTCAACGCTCTTTAGCGGAAAATGCGCTCACTTCGGGAAATCCAAATGGCCAAAATCAATCGGAAACTTTTTGCTCTACAACTTCGATCTCTTGTAGTTTTTCACCAAAATGCATAGTTTTGGCGTCAAGTACAAAAAAATGAAATCAAATTATGTACTTTATTTTCCGCGCCCTCTAGCGGAAAAATGGGAAATTATAGGAAAATTCAAAGGACCGATATCGATCAGGAATTTTCCGCTCTACAACTTTGGTTTCCTATAATTTTTCCAGAAAATGCATGGTTTTGGCTGAAAATTGAAAAAATCAGCAGAAGGTTAGAATTTGCGAAATTTTTCAACGCTCTTTGGCGTAAAATGCGCTCACTTCGGGATATCCAAATGACCAATATCAGTTCGACATTTTTTGCTCTACAACTTTGATCTGTTGTAGCTTTTCACCAAAATGCATTGTTTTGGCTCCAAGTACAAAAAAATGAAATCATATTATGTACTTTATTTTCTGCGCCCTCTATCGGAAAAACGGGAAATTATAGAAAAATTCAAATGACCGATATCGATTGGTAATTTCCCGCTTTACAACTTAATAGATGGAAGTAATTTTTGCCCAAAATGCATAGTTTTCGCTAGGAATGCAAAAAAACATTAAAAACGCGAAAATTTATATAAACCGGGTGATTACTTTACTTCACTTCACTTCCATTTTTCATGCGTGCGCCAGGTGAAAATAGTCTTAATAGACAGTCCGAATGCACCCAAGTATACGGGTCGCTAAGCTGTGGGTAAAATTTTCCTAAAAAATGTCTAATTTGAAGGGACCATAATATTGGTAGAAAATATATCATTACTATAATGATTAACATACTTCTAGGATGTGATCATGGATGCCAGTTATGGTAAGCTTCCTCAGAAGAAAAGATGATGCGAGCCACTCTTTTGGTAATACAATTTCCATGGAGGTAATTCAATAACAATAAACCGTAATTTTTCAACCCACATTAGCCGCCTCGATCCTGAACAATAACCGTACGCTATTATAAATCTCTCGCGATACCGATCCGCATGAGTCACTCATCCATAAACTTACCATTAACCCATTTCCACGTGCGCTGGGTGAGACCCGGTTCTTTCTGGGCGCCGATCCACACCAGCTGCGTCTTCAGGGTGGGCTTTCTCCTCTCCAACTCGGCGTAGAGAAACGACGTTTGCCCGGGACTCATTCCATGGACCAGGTCTCCGGAGTGCTTTTGGCAGTAGGCGCGGGCTTCCTGGAAAGACCCACCCCTTCCCACCCCGAATTCGTAGCAGGTCCTGGCGAACGCGGAAAATTGGGCCTCTTCGGGCGCGGATTTCGGGGCGCATCTGTCTACCGAAAATTCTGAAATGTAAAATGTAAAATATTAGAGAGTTGCAGGTATGGATACAGATACAGATTAATTAATTTATTTTAAAAAAATAATTCGATGCCTAAGTCGCATAATTCAACTATCTTAAGCCGTAATTTAATTTGAATACAAATTTCTAACCTCATGGGCTATGCACGTATTTGGTATAGGCTGTCGCCACCAAAACTTTGTATGACCCAAAAATCTTATATAACCATCAGCAAAAAAGCAAATGTCTGCACCTGACCTTCAGTGGACTAAGCCAGCCCCGGGCATTGTATGCAAACCTGAATTCATCAACAAAACGAAACTCGAGTCCATCCTGTCGTGGTTCTTGCGTCAGATGGCTTCCGAAGCCATAAACCGTGACTCGCGTAATTTATTTCGTCTGAGTCGGCGAGGAACGTTAATTCACTTTCGGTTATAAAACGGCCACTAATTAACCCGTGAGAATCAATAAAGACCATCCGCGATTATAATTACGATTAAATTGCCAACATTTCTCCATCCATCCACCAGTCATGATGAATAACAGTGCACTACACATCGTATCCCTAAAAATTTAGATCTTATACAACCGCCAATCATCAAAAATCAATGGAAATCGTGATTTACTTCAGGGAAATAATACAAATAAAAAAAAAAAAACCATATGGATTTGCTGTTATATAAGATCTTCTCCTTAATTTCTCTCTTGGCCATAGCAACTAGCCCACTTTAGCCAGTCCCAGTTCTAAATCATCCATCAAGCAATAAATCGTGGAAAAAACACGCTTAATAACATCGAAGAGATCTGGAACTCCCCATTTCGACGGCCCTTATTAACTGATTTTAAATGAAATAATTCCTGTCCCTGTTAATTTTGTATATATACTCTGGCCGCGCTATGAAGGCGTCTGAGGTGATTAACGAAGAGTCGGAAGGGTCGCCCTCATCTGAAGTGATTGGATTTTGTTACTTCACACTCACAGATGTTTACAGTTTACTTGCTAGCTATTGGTGCGACTCAGGGGCGGCTCGTTATATAGAGCCAAGGAGTCAAGGCACTACCTGTAGTTTTAAGCTCAGCAAGAATTTTTAATTAATTCTTAAAATTATTTTTGAATGATGGTGAGGTTACATGGAAGAAGAATGGTGTTACAGATTTAGTGCATGTCTGGGACAAAATGTAAACGCACGATAAATCGAAAGTACGCATAAATCATATTTTCAACTTGCTGTTTGAAATTATGAACCTTTACTTTACAACTCAAAATAATCTTGGACTATGAAGATTGATCGTTCTTTCTTTCTTCAAAAAAGGAGGGCCTCCCCATATTGTAAAAGTATCATCAACATGAGAGTCATACTAACCAAGTGAATTGTTCTATTTGAATTATTCAAAATGTTAAATAAAAAAAATAAATCTAAAGTTGTCGAAATTGCCGGCACTAAAGGTGAAACAATAAGGTGATCCCAACCAGGGGCGGCTCGTTATGTAGAACCAAAGAGCCATGGTACTACCTGTAGTTTCAAACTCAGCAAGAATTTTTAATTAACTTAAAACATTTATTTTGGCCGAGGAAGATAAATCGCTCTTTCTTTCTACAAAAAGAGGGGGGGGAGTGGTTCTACCATCAACATGTTCCACGAGCCGCCACTGATCCCAACAAAGTTTTATTTTAATTCTTTTTCAATTTAGTTTCACTTTTTTAGACAATTAAAGCAAAAATAAAAAAATGGTGATGTGGCCATCATGTTACTTTCTCCGACTTGATGGTATTTATATTTACGCTTCCATGGTTTATTTTTAATTTAAATCATATTTTAAGTGTACTTCGAGCGTTGCATAAACTCTGGTGAAACTGACGTTTAAAACGTCAAAATTATGAAAGATGGAAAAATTATACTTCAAATTAAAAAACTTGGTTTACTCAAAAACTAATGAGATTTAAAAAAAAACTTATTCTTTAGAAGTTGTTCATTTTGGCATTCTCTACAATTATTATTAACATAAATTTGCTGTAACTATTAACGTTTCATAATTATAAACCAAATATTTAAAAAAAATTAATAAATTTTTTTCTCGAATAGCAATGATTTTATGAAAAATATTTTTAAGCAAAAGATGTTCATTTCTTTGTTGTCTTCAGTGTTTGTTTAGATTTTTTTGTGATATTTTTCATATTTAAGAAAATATTGGCAAAAAACAAAAAACAGTTAAGGTAAACACCCACTTCCGGTGTACGAAATTTTACCAAAAGCTTTTCAGTTCTTCGGATTATCAAATAAGACGTATGTTCAAAGTTTCATATCAATTGCTCTGTTAGTTTTTGAGATACAGCGCACACAGACAGACACACACACAGACACACACACACACACACAGACACACACACACACACACACAGACACACACACACACAGACACACACACACACAGACACACACACATACACAAATTTTTTTTTTCCAGAAATTGTTGAAATGGCATCTAGGGACCCCAAAACGGATATTTCCGTAAAAAAAAAATTTGAAAAAAAAATCACGATCACAATACTTTCTCGTACTTCGTAACGGAGAAAGTAAAAAAATCCTTTTAAAAAAAATGGAAAATTATTTTGAACAATAGAGTGTGTTTTAGACTAATTTAAACCATTTTCTTACTAGAGTATAACAGTTTATTGTACTCGTGATACATCGATATACAACAGGCCATCGACCGAGGTCTTTCAGCCATCTTACTAGAATATTCTGCATTCTTTATTATTAAGTCTGTATTTTCGATTTTTCTTTGGCTAAATTTTTGATCATTTGGTGTAAATATTCTTTATTTTGACCTATATTTTCGTTTTGATTGTTAAAATTTTCGACTATTTGGTCCGCATTTTTTATTTATCCCGACGAATTTTTAGTTTTTAAATTTTCGATATTTTTGATCAAAATTTTTAACTTTCAGCCTAAATATCCTTTATTTACCTTTTACAATTTAATTCTTTAAATTTTCGCGTTTTTGATTTTCCCGCCGAATTTTTAATTTTTATATTTTATTTTTTTATATTTTCCATTCTTTTGGGTATAGTTTTTTGATCTGTTGACCTAAATATTCTTTGTGACATATATGTTCAATTCAATTCAATTCTTTATTTCACGTAGCCACCATACACAAAAAAACAAAAAGCCAAAGCAAAATGCAATTTGCAGTGGATGTGATTTCATTGTTTCAATTTTTGATTTTTTGGTCCGCATTTTTGATTGTTCGGGCCGATTTTTTAATTCCAAATTTTTTATTTGATTTTGGTTAAAATATCTATAACTTGAATTATTGATTTCTATGCGAGATATATTTTTATTCTTTTACTCTTTCGAGTTTAGTTTGTTGAAATTTTCAATTTTTTAGTCTGCATTTATTATCTTCAGGCCAGAGTTTTCATTGTACTCTCTAAATTTTCGACTTTATGGCCAACATTACAAATATTGATTATTTTTTTAAATCTTTTGACTTAATTTTTTTTTATTTTAACTTAACTTTTCGATTTTATTGTCAATTTTTTGGCCCCATATTTTTGATTTTTCGTTTAGTCTGCATTTATTATCTTTAGGGCCGAGTTTTGGATGTTTTGTCTTTCGACTTTTTGACCAACATTGTGGATTTTTTTAAATCTTTTGCCCTAAATTTTTCTTTTTTTGTCTGTTAAATTTTTTCTTTCCTTGGTCCACTATTTTTATTTTTAGGCCAGAATTTTAGATTTTTGGTTTCAATTTTTCATCGTATATTTTAGATTTTTAGTATATTTTTTATTCTATATTTTACATTTTTAACTTGGATTATTGTGAACATTAAATATTGTTCCCCCATCAGAACACCTACAGACCGGTTTCGACCTTTCAGGTCTAATCAGTGTAGTTAGTTGCTGATGGGGAAACGGAGATTACTATTGGAATATAAATATTCCAAACACCGTTAAAGGTGTTATGTCGGTGTTAAAGCCACCCGGATTTGGTTCAAGTACAGCATTCAGGCAATAGATTCCGCCACTTTGGATTATTGATTTTATTTCGTGAATTTTTTAATTTTTTGCAATTATATTCGAATTTCTGGTCAGAAACTTATTTTTTGCGGCTGAAAGTGGCAAATTATTTTGCTTCTACCTAAGTTTTCGATATTTTGTCTGCGTTTTTTATTTTTAGATCAGGATTCTTGATTCTTTGGCCCATATTTTAGATTTCTGTATTTTTTTGTTCCAATTTTTTTTATTTTTCTTTATTTTGACCAAAATATTCGATTGGTTTGTAGAAATTTTCGATTTTTTTTCTCTGCAAATTTTATCTTTACGCTCGTTTTCGATGTTTTGTCAAAATTTTCGGCTATATTGTAGATTTTTTATTTTTTGGTATAAATATTCTTTATTTTGACGAAAAAATTCGATTGGATTTTTTGTCTGAATTTTTTATCTTTACGCCCGAGTTTTTGATGTTTTGTCTAAATTTTCACCTTTTTAGGCCCTATTGCGGATTTTTACTTTTTTGGCTTGTATTTTGTATTTTCGATTATTTTGGTTACAATTTTAGGTCTTTCGGTCAAAATTTTCTTTATTTTCGATTCGTTTGTTAAAAATTTTGATTTTTTGGTCTACCGCTTTTATTTTTGGGTATGAATTTTAGATTTTTGGTCTTAATTTTTCATTTTTGTCCCATATTTTAGATTTTCTTGCGATTTTTTTTGTTATTTTTATTTTTGCTTTTATTTTCAAATTTCTCGTTGGAACTTATTTTAAGCTAAAAAGAGTTATTTTTCGGGCTTAAATGGCAAATTAGTTTTCTTTTTCTTCTATTTATGTCTAGCGTAGTTGCCGCAATTTTAAATTTTAAATTGTAATTTTAATTTTTGTATTTTTATATTTTATATTTATATTTTATTTTATATTTTGTTTTATATTTTATATTATAATTAATACTTGAATGTACAGGGTGAATCCCGTAAATATATTATTATTATTTTTAATTTTTTGGTCTGCATTTCTATTTTTAAAGCAGGATTATTGATTTTTTTGACAATATTTTAGATCTTTGGTTGTTTTGTTCCAAATTTTTGATTTTTTGGAAAAAATATTCGATTGGTCAAGGTTCTTTGTTTCTTCAAAAAAGGAGGGGGTATTGTATAAGTGGCTCTACCATCAACATGTCCCACGAGCCGCCAGTGGTGCGATTATCCGATTCTCTTTATACATCAGTGGTTTTTAAAAGGTTACAGATAGCACCTCAGATGCCTTCATAGCGCGGCTAGACTTTATCTCCTTGAGAATGACCTAAGGTCGAAACTAGTCGGAGAGACAAATAAACACAGTGAAACAAAACCAAGTGTTTTAATTAATCAAATGATCTAAATCATTCATCGTGTTATTGAGTCAGATTTGAATTTATAGAGTTATTCCCGCAGCTAGCAACTTACGATTATATGAAATTTATAATCACAAACCGTAACAAGAAAAAAATGTATGCGTTACTTTAATAAGAGCAAGAAATCTTGGAATTCATACAAAGAATTGAAAAATTTCACGCTTGCTTTTTTTTTGTTGTTATGGTTATGATTTATTATCATGACGACATGTGTCAACTGAGGAAGTGGCGTAGTGAAATTCGGTGCACTTGTTGTATAATTTGTTTGTTCTGCGTTTATAAAGGTGTTTCGCCTTGTTACCATTTTGCCGTGGTTGCACAAGGACGACCGTATCCTTAATTAATTTGCATACAAGCACCTACGAACCTCGAGAAAAGAGAAAATGTTGGGCACGCTCGCACATAATTCATCAATAGGAAAGCGTGAGTGAATTTATGGGTGTTTTCTCTTCAATTTTATAATTTGACATTCGTTGTTTTCGCTTACGTTGGTAATGAGTGACGGTACGCGGGTTTTTTTCTGGTACGGCCGAGGAACAAGAGGTGGCAATACAGATAGGTAGGGTCAGTTGCAGAGACCGCACCTATCTGTATTACCACCTCTTGTTCCTCGGCCGTACCAGAAAAAACCCGCGAACCGTCACTGTTGGTAATATATTTAGGAGGAATAACAAGGAAATATAACGCTTATGAGGAATGAAAATGGTGATGGAATCGATGAGCATTTTGAAGGAGTTTTGAACAAAACAACTATTGTTGTTGTACAGTTATTTCATTAACGAAATATAGAGCCTGAATATACACTGGTGGAAAAAAAATGAAACACTTGAAATTCGTGAAATTTCGAAATTTTCAAACCGACGTATTTTCAATCGATTTTGATGAATTTTTGAGGGCGAAAAACTTTGAAGTTTCTTCTTTAAATTCATGCATGCGAACTTAAGCGTAACCCCATCCGCCCCCTCTAGCACCCCTGTGAAAAAAAAATGTCCAACTTGGGGAGTCCTTTCAAATTAGACAAAAAAATGCACGCATTATTGGAAAAGTCGAAAGACCTATATCCATCGGAAATTTTCCGCTCTACAACTTTGGTCTATTATAATTTTTCCAGAAGATGCATGGTTTTGGCTGAAAATCGAAAAAATCCGCAGAAGGTCACAATTTGCGAAATTTAGCGAAAAATGCGCTCACTTTCGGGAAATCCAAATGACCAATATCAATCGTAAATTTTTTGCTCTCCAACTTTTATCTCTTAGAATTTTTCACCAAAATGCATATTTTTATCGCTAAGTACAAAAAAAACATGAAATCATATTATGTACTTTATTTTCCGCGCCCTCTAGCGGAAAAACGGGAAATTATAGAAAAACTCAAATGGCCGATATCGATTCGGAATTTTCCGCTCTACTACTTTTAATAGAAGTAATTTCTACCCAAAATGCATAGTTTTCGTTAGAAATGCAAAAAAAACATTAAAAACGCGAAAATTGATATAAACCGGGTGATTACTCCAAAACCACCATTTTTCATGCGTGCGCCATTTTCAAACCGCCCTAACTCGGCGTATTTTCAATCGATTTTGATGTATCTTTGAGGGCGAAAAACTTTAAAGTGTCTTCTTTAAAGTCATGCATGCGAACTTTCATTTTCAAACCGCCATAACTCGGCGTATTTTCAATCGATTTTGATGTATCTTTGAGGGCGAAAAACTTGTGTCTTCTTTAAAGTCATGCATGCGAACTTAAGCGTAACCCTTTTCGCCCCCTCTAGCACCCCTGTGAAAAAAAATGTCCAACTTTCACGATACCTACGGAGTTGGAAAAATTTTGTCGACTTGATCCACCATAAAGGCATTAAAATTTGATCAATTCCCTATGCATGACTCGAAGAACGATTTGGCACCAAGTTATGGGTGTTGAAAAAAAAAGTGCATTTTGAGGTTTTTCGCACATAACTTTACAACCAAATTTGATGATTCTTTCAGGAAAAAATCTCATTTTGGCTCTACTTTAAGGGGGTAAACTCAGATAGGAACGATCCCTTTTCGAACCCTTCAACACCCGAACAAAAAAAAACACGTTTTTGGGCAAACAAAATTTTGGCAACGTGTACCGAGTTGGAAAAAATGTGTCGACTCGATCCAACAAGAGGGCATTGAAATGTGTTCAATTACTTGTGTGAATCATAGAACAAAATTATATTACACTATTTGTTTCATTTAAAGCCAAAATTTAAAACTAATTACTAATTGTTGCGATCAAACACCAAATTTAAAAGGCAACTGTGATTAACACATTTTTTTTAAATTCAGTTTTATCACCGATGCTTTCGCAAGTTTCGCAAATTTCCAAGATTAGCTTTCCTTCATTTAAATGTTTGCTTGATTAATTACTAGAAAGTTCGCATTACCAAATAAACAATTTCTAATTAAATTGCAAACCAAATCGATTAAACACAATATAATTGTCTTTGCTGCAGTTAATGAGACCATTATGCGAACCTAATTGACATTATGTTAATTAACACACAATAAAAATTAGGTGCCACAACGAAAGACCATTTCCTGGATTTTACCTGAATTTCTTCACAACAAATTAATCTAAACTTATTTTCTGTACGGCTTTACAATACTTTGATCTATCTCTGAATTGTAGACATAATCAGAGTCTACTTTTTAAACAGTTTTTTCTACTCCCACCTCTAAAATGTCATTTTTCTACTCCCACCTCTAAAATGCCATTTATCGCATATGCTTCCATGACACTAAGCGATTCTTTAAATACACCTTGACAAACTGTGACTTTGTGCATTTTAGTCAAGTTAGCTCCAGATTTTTAAATCGCTAAAATCAATTGAAATTCAAAATCAAGTTAGTTATCACTTATCAACAATCTGTCAAAATAAAACAAATAAATGGAAGAATTAATACTTTCAACTTAAATCAAATAAATAATTCAAGAAATTTAGGAGAATCAATGATTTCATTTAGCAATTGCCATAATGTCTCTAAATTAATTGTTAATGTATATTTACCCAAGTAGACCAATTTAATAATATTGTACTATTACCATGTTCATTTAAGATAATAAAATAATTTCAAAATTTTAATAATTTAGTCGTAGAAAAAGTATAGTATGCAATTCGTGTTATAAACTCGTTATTAAACACTCGCTCCGCTACGCTCCGCTCGTGCCTAATTAACTCGTGACTAAAGTGCAGTTTATAACACTTGTTACATAATATACTATTATTACTGTAATGTATTTAAGAGTGGAATTATTTTGTAATTTGTTATTTACAAAAACGCGGACGAACATCTGCACAGTTTGCGAGCCACGGGGCAGTGTGTTGCCAGCCTGCAAAGAATAAAGTTTAGTTTTCATGGAAAGCAGAGTATTGAGTACCCCAAGTCAACCACCCTACGATAGATATTTGTATGTACCATCGGCCAGGTACCCCACAATTACGTAAAAAGATTTTCAAAAACTTCTTGACTGAAATTGTGCTGTAAATTTGCACAAGAGTCACATGAGTTACCCCTAGGAGTTGCCTCTTTGAGTCGACTCGCTCATGAGTTACCCACCTCTAGTCTACAAGTGTTCCGCGATCAATGAAACTGCGTGCTCAAACAGTGCCGTCTTAAAAAAAAACCTTAGAACAAAATCACCGCTGGTGAAATTTTTCAATAACGGTTACTGTTATTATTTCATAGTAACGGTTACAAAGTAGCAGTTAGTGAAAGTAACGCTCGACACTAGTCGTTCGCAGATGAAACAACGGTTCAGTGATTTAGATTCAAAGCCTTCGATCCCAAGCGCGATACTAAGGTTGCTTCATGCATGTTCTGTAATAAACAAAAACCTCATAACCTCCCTCGAAGTATGCGCACACAAGTGAAAAAGAGAGTCATTACGAGTCTACAGCGTACTGCTCATCACGCAGTTCTCCAAGGCCCACCCGTGTATTCGCTTGTTGTAAGAGGTTGACCAAAGACCCTTCCTTTTTTTCCCATCTAAGTCATCAACAATCAACAAGCCTTGGCCCCCACGGACGAAAAGCAATGCATCTCGCTCAAGCTTGGTCACTGTTAGCTTAACTGAAACACATGCTGAGTCGCCGAGATGCAGGGATGACAATGGCGCGATAAGCCATATTTTAAATGATCAGATTTGCTTTAGAACGTTCGAGTCTTTTTCAACTGAACACACAGTGACCACAGGAAATGGTGAGAAAATCGAAGCCATTGGAATACGTAAAGTAGAAGTTGGGGTAGCAATCCAAGGAAAATGGCACAAAATTACCTTGGTTGATATTTGATGTATACCCGGAATCAAGAGAAATCTGTTCTCTGTGCTTGCATTCTAGGATAAGTACTCGGATAGCCAATTCATCTTCATCAGCAACTTCCTAGTCAACAATTGGAGTGAGCTCGTCATGGAGGACTGTTGGCTGTGAGAAGTGCGAACCCTATCAAATGAGGTCTATGCAGTAAGTAAGGAAAATCTGCTGCAGTTGTACCATGAACGATTCGGAAGGAGCTTGACATGAACATAGAAATGCATAGTGAACTGTGTGAAGGTTGCATATATGATAAAGCTCATCGGCTACCGTTAGGCACGAGGTCCAGAACAACGGAACCGGGAGAGCGAATTCACATTTCAAGAATCGAGATCTGGATATCGATATTTTATTCTTTTCAAGGACGATTACATAAATTCAGGACAGTTTATTTTCTGCGGCAAAAATCCGAAATTGCTGAAAAACTGAGCCAGTTCCTAGCTGAGGAAGAAACAGTCTGGAGCTGCTGAGATGGCAGGGAGTTCGTTAAGAAACAGATCTGGACAGTTTACACAAGAAAGGTAACAGGCACTTCGGGCCGAGTTGATAGGCACATCACAGGTATCTGCATCCTTAACAGGGCAGGGCCTACTAAATCAGGTTAGAAACATTGCTGTATTCATGTATATTCTATCGAAGGAATGAACTAAATCTATCGAAGGAAAGACGAAAATGGATTCAAAGGCCATTAAAGGAATCCTCATCGGCTATGATAACGACGACGGACACAGTATCTACAGTGAAGAAGAAAACAAGCTCCATAGATCCAAAGGCGTCATCTTCGAAGAAAAATTGGTGGAAAACAGGATTATTATATCCCCAGGAAGCAACGAAGCTGAAGAGACTGACCAGAATGACAGCAAATCCCGGATTGAAGAAAACGAAGAAATATAATTCTGGAAACCTGATGACAGTGACAGTGATCGAACAATCTCAAAAATGCCGAAAATAAATGAAGAAGAGAATGCTGGTGAGACTATGCGGAAACTTCGTAACCGAGTGGATCTTATAGCTCCACAGAAATTCCAGGATTATGTGATGCTCACCTCGACGACCTTCGAGGAACCTACAACAATACTTTTTATGCAAATTGATCAATTACATTTGAAATATCTAATGTTTCACCGATCTCATTTTCAGTAGAAATTATGGCTGAATTAGCAAATCGCTCTTGTGTTATGGTTGACCGTAAATAATTTTTAATTAATTTTAATTTGGAAAAACTCCTTTCGCCACAGTTATCGGTATTGTTCAAAATATTCTTAGACTAATACTGAAATTTGGAAAACAAGGAACTAAGTCTTGGCTAATTAAATGATTTAAAATTTCTAATGGTTTTAATTGGGAATGATTAGGAAACGGTTCTCTAAAAGATAACAATTCTTTTAGGAGTTCCATCTAAATCTTTGGTCAATTTTCCGTTTTCGGTTACCTGTAATTTAATATCTAATTGCACACATTTTCTTAAATATGCGGATTCTGCAGAATGAAATGCTAGCAAAAATTTAAACAAGGAACAGCAATTTTCTAACAGCTCAGAACGTTCGGATATCAAATTAATAGCGATGTCCAAAATTTCAAAAGAAAAGTGAATTCTAAATTTTTCTCTAGGATCCAAAATACTTTCACAAGCGGTTTGTTTTTTCTTATACGAACTTCAAATGCTTTGCGACACTTCACTGTTTGGCAAAATCGTTACCCGGTTAGAAATCGGATACACTTCCAACAGGGGTCCAGGCTACTATTTCGGGGCGCTGGAACTAAAATTTACAGATTTCGGACGTCCCGCCAACACATCTCTCAATTTGGAGATATTACTTGTATACCACGTTTTTCTGACCTTCACATTTGCGATTTGGATCTTTTGAGGTATTTGCCGGGTAATAAGTTTTTGCCACTTAAACTTTGTCGTGAGCTGTTGTCCCGCTTTGTTGAAACCACAAACGCTTGTGGTTCCAACTTGTGAGCAACACCTGACACAGTGTTCGTTCGTTGTCAAAAGGTCATCACTAGCTTTGGTGATATTGCATGTAAGCCTCGTTTTCTGACCTTCACAGTTGCTATTTCTTTCTTTGAGTGTTTTTAAAAGAGAAGGTATATTATCAGACGGCACGCTGGAAGAATTAAGGAATTTAATTCACTCACTCAAAAATTGCTGTGATCGACAACAACCTTTTCCAAAGAATAAGACAGCTTCTATACATGATGTCATAGGTTTTGTGGGGTGGAGGGGGTCAGCGAAATTGTGACAGTCTGATTTCCTAAAACTAAATTCAGAGGTGCATGGTGTGACACCTTGTGGCATGGGAGGGGTACAATATAACGAAAAACCTGTGATATTTATGTGGAAGCTGCCTAATGGACGCGACTGCAAGACTTTGGTTACCAACTGTTTGACCTTACCTTTAAAATATGACATTTTATGGCAATATATTACCTTTATTTTAGTCTAATCAAATTATTTTTTCACTTATCTAAAATTATTTTTTCACTTAAAACAAAATTATAAGTAGTTCATGACACACATTTTTGTATCCAAAAAATATTTGTATGGGTATAATCCTGCTTCTTTAATTAAGGATAATTGATGATCTTCTTAAAACAGTTAATGAGGCATTGTTTAGATGCACATAAAATAGTAATCAGCGTATAAAACACGATCTATTTAACATATTTAACAATGTAAGGATCTACGATTAGCAGCAATTCGTTGCCGCAATCTGTTACACTTCCGTAGCTCTTATAAATCACTTTAATTTCAGGCAACATTTTCGTTACGCTTGGCTTATTCGTAGCTAGTCTGTTGAACCAGCAATTATTTACTAAAGTGGGCGCCAAAGATTCCCAAATATTTATCGTTTTGAATTTAATTTTACAAAGTAAGAAGAAGGAGGATTCATTACTCCTTTAACTTTTTTTAAAAGGTTTAATTTTTTAGGTCAGTATAATGCGTAAATTTACTATTTTGACTAAACTAAACTAAATTTATAACTTTGATATTGGTAAATAATACACGATAATACTTTCAAATATTTATTGTCTAAGTTCGACAATTATTTAGCCACACTGTGACTTCTTCAGGCGAAGAAATGGTAAAGTACTAGGCAGACAATACATATTAGACAATAAATATTTGAAAGTATTATCGTGTATTATTTAGCAATATCAAAGTAAACATGTACTTTCAACAACTATTCAATTATTAAATTTAAAACGTTCACTAGCGTTATAATTTTTGAAATTCTGTTGAAAATGTCATTATAAGGCGAAACTAGTCGAGAATTTTAAACATTCAGATTTTTTATTTTTGACGTGGGCAACTAGGCCATCTGCCACAACCGTTTCCTTGTAGGTTCCTTTTTTTTTCTTAATTTCAGTCTTAATTCTAAAGCACAAACTTGGGAACACAATTTAAACTTTTCGTTTTTTTGAATTTATTTAATGCTTTCTGCAACGTAAGGTTGTTTCTAATTTATTTAAACTGGGTTTTTATTTGATAAAATTAATGTTTATTTCATATCACTATCATTTATTATTATAAGTTATAATATGTATTAATTTAAGGACATAGCAGTTATTTTGAGTACTCTATTGAAACACTGAATAAAACACTTGTTTTATTCAGTGTTTCTATAATGAATTACCACGTAGTAACGGTCGCAACCATCACCATGATACTCTATTGAACTTTATAACTTGTATTGATTTAAGAAAAAAATAGTAATAGGGGAGGATATACTGGGTGACCTAATAAGGTTGGTCACCGGTGATATCTTCGAAGAAAAAATCCTTATGGTAAAAGTGCAAAAAAACTCTTTTCAACTTCCTAAACTAGCCGTAAGAGGGAGTAAAAATAACAATTTATTTATATAAATACCTAAACGGTTTACATAGCATCATCAGTCAGAAATAAAATTCTCTCAATCATTTGCTTATTACATGTGAGTCTAAAATATGCACGTTGTAAACTACACGTGATTTTGCATATTTTTTATTTCACAATATTTTCAAAATAAAGTTTAAATTTTAGTGTTTTAAAAAATTGGTCTCGCTGAAAAGGAGTTCTCTTCCTCTACTTTGCTGAATATTAATAACGCTATTACAGTTACCGAGGCGACCGCTAGATGGCTCTTTTCTGCAGCACAACCAAAATGGCCAGTTTCCCCAGATAAATTAAGAGCAACGCTAGCTCTTTCTTGAACTGGTTTTAAAGAATACAAAGATACTTAACTTTGGGCCGAAAATTCATATCGATATCTTTATTCGTTCTCGACTTATCACCAAAAAAATGTATTAACCATTATTTTGTTGTTAATTAATCAACACAGCCATTGAAAAAATAATTAATTGATAATTAAAATATTTAAAAATGTATACTCACCATCAGTAGTGAAGACCTCGACTTCGCAAAGTGATAACGATCCCTCGACTCCAACAAGTTGCAGAAACACGTACTGGCCGATAAGGGAACGGGCACACGTGAAAGTCTTCGTCACGCCTTCGTCTGCAAAGATAATTTTCATTAGCAATTAAATCGGAATTTAATTAATATTCAGCTCTTTCCTGAACCTTGAACTCAATCTACATAACCGTATAAACTATAAAAAAAATGTCATGTATACTTCTCGAGTAATTTACATAATTTCTACAAACTTTTGTAAATGAATTTTGTTTACATGATTCAAACTTAACTGGAATATCTTTTTTAGGTATCAATTGAAATATTGAAAAAGTCATTTAACATTAGTCAAATAAGCATGAATTGTTATAGACGTTATATTGAATAAAACATGGGTTTATAGGTTATGTTTCACTGGGTGTAAAGGGTGGTGGATGGGTAACCCAGGGTGAAGGAAAAATAAAACAAAAAGTCAACACTTTAATGATTAATTCGAGGTGTTCCTTGCACACGTTCTGCTGTTAGGAAGGTAAGATCAGGACCACCCACCGCCCTCTTAAACCTAACCTACAAACTCCGTTTCATTGACAGTTATTAAGTTTCCAACATTAGTGATGAAATGACAGAAATTAAATTAAATAAAACGGAGGTTTGTAGATTATCTCTAATTGGATACTAAGGATGGGGGTGGGCCTTATCCTAGAATCTAACAAGTTAAACATAATCCAAGGTTTTATAAAAATTAATTAATTATTAAAAGAAAAAATTCTCAAAGTCCACATTTCGAGGTTGAATTCATGCTTTTCCACTTGTGAAACTCTGGCGTGAATTTTACTGTTTGGAGGGTAGGATAAGACCCACCCACCTCCCTTCGTATTATCTTAAACCTAACCTACAAACTCCTTTTCATTTAAAGTTGTTAAATTTCCAACATCACTGATGAAATGATGGAAATTAAATTAAATAAAACAGAGGTTTGTAGGTTATGTTTAATTGGATACAAGGGTGGAGGGTGGGTCCTATTCTACAATCCACAAGTAAAACAAAGTCCAAGGTTTTGTAGTAATTAATTATTGAAAGAAAAAATTCCACATTTTGAGGTTGAATTCGTGGTTTTACACCTGTGAAACCCTCGCGTTTGTTCTGCTATTAAGAGGGTGGGATAAGGCCCACCCACCGCTCTTCGAATTCTCTTAAACCTGAGCTACAAATTTATTTTTATTGAAAGGAATTATATTATATAAAACATAGGTTTGTAGGTTATCGTTAATTTTATACTAAGGGTGGTGGGTGGTCTCTATTATACAATACAACCAGTAAAAGATATCGTAGGGTTTCTACAAATTAATTAATTAAATAAAAAAATACCACAAAGTCAACACTTTGATGTTGCATTCATGTAAAACCCTCGCGTAGGTTCTGCCGTTTGGAGGGTAGGATAGGGCCCACCCACCGCTCTTCGTATTCTTTAAAGCGAACCTACAAACTACTTTATATTGACAAAATTTGTTAAATTTCCAATATCACTGATGAAATAACAGACATATTAAATAAAATGCAAGTTTGTGGGTCATGTTTAATTGGATACTAAGGCTGGTGGGTGGTCCCTATCTCACAATCCAACCAAAAATGGATTATTTTTCTATAGATCTTTGAAGTAAATTCTTCGTTTGATCAATTTTTTACAATTTTTCAAATCGTCGAATTAATTTTTCGGTTGAAAGAAATTATATTATATAAAACATAGGTTTGTAGGTTATCGTTCATTTTATACTAGGGGTGGTGGGTGTTCTCTATTATACAATACAACCAGTAAAAGATATCGCAAGGATTTCTGCAAATTAATTAATTAATAAAAAATACCACAAAATCAACATTTGGATGTTGCATTCATGTAAAACCCTCGCGTAGGTTCTGCCGTTTGGAGGGTAGGATAGGGCCCACCCACCGCTCTTCATATTCTTTAAAGCAAACCTATAAACCACTTTTTATTGGTGGTAGTTAAATTTCCATTATCACTGATGAAATAACAGACTTATTAAATAAAATTCAAGTTTGTAGGTTATGATTAATTGGATACTAAGGGTGGTGGGTGGTCCCTATCTCACAATTCAGCCAAAAATGGATTATTTTTCTATAGATCTTAAGCCTTTGAAGTAAATTCTTCGTTTGATTATTTTTTTACAATTTTTTAAATCGTCGAATGTATTTTTCACACTTCGAATTTGGATGGTTTCTTCGTACGATAAAGTAATTATTTTATCGGGAAATCAAAAATTGTTATTATTCTGTAGATCTTGAGCTGTTGAAGCTAATTCCTCGTTTAATTAATTTTTTACAATTTCTCAAATCGTCGAATGCATTTTTCGTTTTCACACTTCAAATTTGGATGGGTGTCGTTTTGTTTCTGCCTATGATGGAGTAATTGTTTTAACAGGAAATCAAAAATTTATTGTTTTCTTGTAGATCTTGAACCTTTGAAGCTAATTCTTCGTTTCATTAATTTTTTACCATTTTTCAAATCGTCGAATGTATTTTTCGTTTTCACACTTCAAATTTGGATGGGTGTCGTTTTGTTTCTGCGCATGATGGGGTAATTGTTTTAACAGGAAATCAAAAATTGATTGTTTTTCTAAAGATCTTCAACCTTTGAAGCTAATTCTTCGTTTCATTATTTTTTTACCATTTTTCAAATCGTCGAATGTATTTTTCGTTTTCACACTTTGTATTTGGATGGGTGTCATTTTGTTTCTGCCTATGATGGGGTGATTGTTTTAGCATGAAATCAAAAATTGATTGTTTTTCTGTAGATCTTGAACCTTTGAAGCTAATTCCTCGTTTAATTAATTTTTTACAATTTCTCAAATCGTCGAATGCATTTTTCGTTTTCACACTTCAAATTTGGATGGGTGTCGTTTTATTTCTGCGCATGATGGGGTAATTGTTTTAACAGGAAATCAAAAATTGATTGTTTTTCTGTAGTTCTTCAACCTTTGGAGCTAATTCTTCGTTTCATTAATTTTTTACCATTTTTCAAATCGTCGAATGTATTTTTCGTTTTCATACTTCAAATTTGGATGGGTGTCGTTTTATTTCTGCCCATGATGGGGTAATTTTTTTAACAGGAAATCAAAAATTGATTGTTTTTCTGTAGATCTTGAACCTTTGAAGCTAATTCTTCGTTTGATTAATTTTTTACAATTTCTCAAATCGTCGAATGTATTTTTCGTTTTCACACTTCAAATTTGGATGGGTGTCGTTTTGTTTCTGCGCATGATGGGGTAATTGTTTTAACAGGAAATCAAAAATTGATTGTTTTTCTAAAGATCTTCAACCTTTGAAGCTAATTCTTCGTTTCATTATTTTTTTACCATTTTTCAAATCGTCGAATGTATTTTTCGTTGTCACACTTCAAATTTGGATGGGTGTCGTTTTGTTTCTGCCTATGATTGGGTAATTGTTTTAACGGGAAATCAAAAATGGATTGTTTTTCGGTAGATCTTGAACCTTTGAAGCTAATTCTTCCTCTGATAATTTTTTTTACAAATTCTCAAATCGTCAAATGCATTTTTTTCTTTTCTCAAAACGAGGGATACGATTAATCTGGGCTTCTGTCAGCAACCAGCTACACATCTGTAAAGTAGACATGCTCCAATACCTCAAATTAAAGTAGATATGCTCCAATACCTCAAATTAAAGTAGAGATGCTCCAATACCTCAAAGATAGTCTTTGATCAAACCGTACTACCAATACTAATGTAAAGCTGTGTAACGTGGTCCAAGGTAAGGGTAGCAAAACTCTAAACCACACAAAGGTCCATGGGAAGATTCTTTGACCAAAGCGTACTACCAACACTAACGTAAGGCGCTCTGTGGTGTAAACCCCAACAGTAGCATAACTCAAAGATCAATGGAAAGACCCATGCTGGGTATCTCACTCCTGGATCTCAAGCGTAACTCTTGGATTAGAGAACAAACAAAAGTTATCAGAATCGCTACGCTAAAATGGCAACGGACAAGGCATGTGGTGAAATGTGAGGATATTGGATGAGGTCGAAAAATCGAAGACTGGAGTTTGAGCACTGGTAAAAAAATCTTGTCAGGCCTAAAGCTTGATGAACAGATGACCTTGCAAAAGTAGCGAAGAAAGATCCATGCTCGGGCAAGGCATGTGGTGAAATGCGAGGATATTGGATGAAGTAGGAAAATCGAAGAATGGAGTTCGAGCACTGGTAAAAAAAAAATTGGCAGGCCTAAAGCTTGATGGACAGATGACCTAGCAAAAGTAGCGAAGAAATATCCATGCTTGGGCAAGGCATGTGGTGAAATGTGAGGATATTGGATGAGGTCGAAAAATCGAAGAATGGAGTTCGAGCACTGGTAAAAAAATCTTGTCAGGCCTAAAGCTTGATGGACAGATGACCTAGCAAAGTAGCGAAGAAAGATCCATGCTCGGGCAAGGCATGTGGTGAAATGTGAGAATATTAGATTGAAGACTGGAGTTCGAGCACTGGTAAAGAAAGTCTTATCAGGCCTAATGTTAGATGGACAGATGACCTAGCAAAAGTAGCGAAGAAAGATCCATGCTGCGTATCTCACAATGTAATGTCCAATGTTCAATCTGTGTTTAATACAGCCAAATGAATTAATAAATATTATTATTATTATAACTCCAGGAGTCACTGACATCGCTAACATAAAATGGGCAATGGGCAGGGCATGTGGTGAGATGTGAGGATATTCAAGAAAAATCTAGCCTTTTTCATGTGCAAAAATTTCTGTCGAACTGTTATGTGTTTTTTGGATGTTTGCACAGTGAAGAAAATAAGTAACAACAATAAAAATAATTTAGGTTACTTAACATCTATCTCAATCATCGACGTGCATCTGGAGGGGGCAGACCCATGTTTACTCATCACTCTGTAGGTCAAGGATGTTGTCGTGCACACTCTACATTGCAAAATTAGAATCCAACATTTAATTATTATTTTTTAAATATAGCTGTGCATCAATAAATATTTTCTTGCACTTTTTTGAGCATTACCAAAATTCTTCAAGGAAATCCAGCGACTTTTTGTGCTGACCTATAAGATTGTTTTTTTTTTGGTGCGAGTGTGTGTTTTCTACGGAATAGAAAGGTTCTGTTGTTGTTAAACCAGCGAAAACAAATAACCGTGCATAATGTGAATAAAGCAACGATTTCACGAATCAGTGTGAACGGATCAGTGAACAATGGCCAAAGCAGACACGACTGAACGCATCGATGGATTTTGCAATGAGGAATAATGATTTTTGTGTTGTTGAATTGCGGCTTGCGGAATGTTGGTCTTTGTTCCGGAATGTGTAAGTTGGATGATGGTAATTTGGAATGAAATACTTTTTTTTTATACCGACTATATAGTCCTAGTTATAATAATAATAATATAATAATAAAGTCTACAAAAATATCAATACAAAGAATAGTAAATAAATTTGAGACGACTTGTTGCAGATGCATTAAATAAATGTAATAAAGACGTCTTCATTTCATTTACAAAGAATAGGCGTACGTTTGTTCTAGGAACTTTTCAGTAAAGTATTTATATTTTGTTTATTTTATTTTTATTTACTTTCCCTGTAATTGGATGTTTGTGTCTGTTAGGAGAATAAACGTATTATTATTATTGTTATTATTATTATTATTAAAATGCACCATGTAAGGGTCGAAAATAATAATACAATGATAATAATACTCCCAAAAATAAAATACGTTTCTTATGCCAACAAAGAGCATTTTATTGAAAAGTTTCTGAATTAAAAGGCACCACAAAGTAATGGCCTCCCAAATCAACCATACTTTTGTTGTACATATTTACATAAGCCTATGTGGATTCTAGAAAGAGAACAAAATCAAGTTTGGCTAACAAAAATGGAACATTTATTCATAAATAAGTAGCATCAAATTTTGAAAAAGTTAAAAAAAAATTTTTTCAAAAACAGATTTTTTGTCCTTTTTGGTGATTCCCAGCGATATCACAAGCATTTAGTGACGTTAAAGGTTTGAGGCACCAAAGACCAAAAGGTAATCAAAAAGCAACAAAACGCCGTAATTTTTTACGCCCAAAATATCTCGCTCTTCTAAAAATGTTTCACAAATATTTTATGAAACAAATCAAGTCCTTTTCATTATTATTTTTTCATATGAAGAGGTAATTAGCCGCAATTAATGATCTTCTAGTTAAAAAAAGTAATTTTTGCTCTAAATTTACTCAAGCTTCAAGGTCTGCAATTACCAAAAAAACTTCATCACAAATCTTCTCGTGTTTGTCCCGCATCCTTTTTCGTAAGAAATAATTCACCACCGCTTTTAATTAGCGCACGCGTGTGTGGTAATAATTGCTTGCGCAACTTTTTGGCACTTTTTGTATCTTCACTGTAATTCGAAGGATCGCCTGGAAACTGAATGCTCTATTTCGTTATGCAAAGTGGGGAAACAAAAGGTCAAGAAAGCCAAGTGATATTGTGTGGTAAGGCAAGAAGTAAGGTTGTCGATGCATGGATTTACTTTCTAAAAAAAAAAACCGAAGGTTCCGACGCGGTCTCGCCTGCTAGCGGCTCTTCCAAAGGAATTTCCGAGGTTATTAAATCACATTATAATGATTTAAAAGGATAATGGTGATTTCTGGAGCAAGTTGTCGAGTACTTTTAAATGCTCAATATTATACAGATTTGAAACTTTCACAATCTTCATGAAATCGATTGCACTTATTGTTTTTTCAGTGATTCTGTTATGGATTACCACGTAGTAACGGTCGCAACCTTCATCATGAAGAAATCTACAATACCCCTTGCCTGAACTTTCATACAGAAATTTCGAATAAATAACCGCCAAAAATGATAATAAATAAAAATGGCATTTTTTGATATTAAAAAAAAATGGCAATTTCGAATGATCAAAAATTCTTCCTTTCCTCCACCGTAAACGGCACGATTCAACGGTAAATAAAGAAATTTGCAGCTGTCAAAAATTCTGCATTTTTGCCACCGCAAAGGGCACATAAAGAAATTTGCAGCTGCCAAAAATTGTGGATTTTTACAATCAAAAAGGGCATTCTTTGATATTAAAAAAGAAAATTGCCATTTTTGTATTGTTAAAAATTCTGCATTTTTGCCACCACAAACGATACGATTCAATGGTAAATAAAGAAATTTGCAGCTGCCAAAAATTATGGTTTTTTACTATCAAAGACGGTATTTTTTGACATTTAAAAAAAATTCAACTGCTAAAAATGACAATTTCGAACTGTCAAAAATCGCACTACTATCACAAATGGCACGTTATCAGTAAAAAGGAAATTTTTTATTGCTGAAAATAACTATTCAGTACTGTCAAAAATTGCTCATTACTGAAATCGGCAAGTTTCAACAATAAATAGAAAATTTCCAAATACCAAAAATGTTTAACTGTTTAACTGTTTAATTTGAGCATTTCTACTATCACTATCGGCATTTTTCGATATTAAAAAAGGGAAATTTCCAACGGCCAAAAGTAACAATTATAAATTGTCAAAAATTGTGTGTCAGAAACGGATTTTTCAATAGTAAAAAGATAAATTTTTAACCGTCAAAAATGACAATTTCGAATTGTCAAAAATTCTGCATTTCTTCCACCACAAACGGCACGATTCAACGGTAAATAAAGACATTTGCAGCTGCCAAAAATGGTGTTTTTTTACTATCAAGACGGAATTTTTTGAGATTTAAAAAAAGAAAATTTCAACTGCTAAAATTGACAATTTCGAACTGTCAAAAATCGCACTACTATCACAAATGGCACGTTAGCAGTAAAAAGGAATTTTTTTATTGCTGAAAATAACTATTCAATACTGTCAAAAATTGCTCATTACTGAAAACGGTTCAACAATAAAAAGAAAATTTCCAAATGCCAAAAATGTTGGACTGTCAAAATTTGAGAATTTCTATTATCACTATCAGCATTTTTCAATATTAAAAAAGGGAAATTTCCAACGGCCAAAAATAACAATTACAAATTGTCAAAAATTGTGCAATTCTACTGTCAGGAACGGCATTTTTCAATAGTAAAAAGATTTTTTAACCGTCAAAAAATGACAATTTCGAATTGTCAAAAATTCTGTATTTCTGCTATCACAAACGGCACGATTCAGCGGTAAATAAGGAAATCAGCAGCTGCCGAAAATTGTGGAATTTTCCTATCAAAAACGGCATTTTTTGATATTAAAAAAAAGAAATTTTAAACTGCTAAAAATGACAATTTCGAATTGTCAAAAATCGCACATATCTACCATCACAAATTGCACGTTGGCAGTAAAAAGGAAATTTCAATTGCCAAAAATAACTATTCAGAACTGTCAAAAATTGCTCATTATTGAAAACGGTTTCATTTCAACAATAAAAAAAAATTCAATTGTCAAAATTTGAGCATCACTATCGGCATTTTTCAACATTAAATAAGGGAAATTTACAATGATCGAAAGTAACAATTACAAATTGTCTAAAATTCTGCAGTTCTGCCGCCACAAACGGTACGACTGAACAGTAAATAAAGAAATTAGTAGCATCCGAAAGTTGTGGATTTCTACAATAAAAAATGGCATTTTTTTGATATTAAAAAAAATTCAACTGCTAAAAATGACAACTATCAAAAATCGCACATTTCTATTATCACAAATGGCAAGTTGACCGTAAAAAGGAAATTTTCAACTACCAAAAATAACAATTTACAACTGTCAAAAATAATTAATTTCTACTAAAATTAGTCAAAGCAGGTCATGAACAAAAAACCGCATGTATTTTCTTAGTTCCTAAATTTGAAAATATCAATATACGCCAGCTTGACTCTTTAGGAATTTTGGCTCATGGCCAACTTTGACTAAATTTTATTCGATCGCACTGTATTACACGCGTCGGGTGGAACCGTGCCCGGTCGTCGTTGTACGTCAACTTTTTTCGGATTCATGGAACATAACGTGGAACGCACTTTTTGTTATAATTTTTAATTTTAATTTAATAAATCCATTTTTCTGCCCCCACCTGCGGACGCCCATGCTACCATGATGGTTATGGTAGCGGTCGAGAAGTAAAAATAGGTTCAAAAACCCATCAAAACTTCAATCAAATCACATTTTTACAGCGAAATAGTTACACAAAGTAATAATTATACAAATACACCAGAAAATTTAAAAATCTTCAAACTGTAATTTTAAAATTTCAAAATTATCAATTTTTTACATCGAAATAGATTTATAAATGGACTATTAATTACACTTCCAGAAAATTTCAAAATTCCGAAATTATAAAATTCCCAAATTAAAAAAATTTAAATTTAAAATATTTTTTTTTTAATAATGGGCAGAAATACCTCAGGACGGTAGCCCGGACAGACCAACACCCATTTTTAATATAATGTTATTTATATTGTATACATATTCAGTCTGAATAAAGGTGATTTGTGTGTAGAAAAATAAAAAATTACAAAAAAAATAGAAAATTTAAAATTTATAAAATTGAACCACATCACATTATTACAACAAAATAAAGTTATAAATGAACGAATAATTATGCGAATAAACCGACTGCGAGTAAATAAAAAAATTCCCGTATCACATTTTCGCAAGAAAATAAAGTTATAAATAAAATAATAATTAAACAAATAAACCGACTGCCAGTAAATCACTTGAATCAATATTTGTTGTTTGATTATAACGAACAGTCTGAGCTGATAATCAAATTTCCCTAAAGCTATACAATTTAGCCGCAATTAATAAGACATTTGTGTTCAACAAAACCCATCAAATACCTATTATTTCACCGATTCTATCAATTGTAATCAATTTTTAAAATCGAAGAATTTGTTAATTTGCCAAATCGACAATTTTTATCAGATTTAAAAAAACAAGGTTGGCTCTGCATTTAATGGGCATTTCTTAAACAATATTATATGACGGTGTATTCGTTACACTTGCATAAAATCAACACGAATCCGTGAAATTTGTTACCATTAACCCAGTTAATCTGGTTAATGGAGGCTAGAAAATGCAGCCAGAAGAATGCGTGCAACAGCTTGGTAATTTTCTTCGAGTTTCCAAATGGTCGTTTTTATAATAAACCCCATTGCATGCATAATGTGGTCACGTTTTCTATTCCACGGGAAGAAAATATTTTCTTTGATGATTCGATGAGCAATTTATAACATCGTTATCATAGCTAACTGTTTCTTTGATGCATAATTGCGTAGTTGTTTTTATATTTATTGAAAATTATTATAATTTTTATTGCGATTTCAAATTTTCCAAAATTATTATAATTTTGGCATAATTTCGCAGTTGTTTTTATATTTATTGAAAATTATTACAATTTTTATTACGATTCCAAATTTTCCAAAATTATCATAATTTTGGTAAATTTATGTTCTTTACTTCATCCATGCGTTAAACATTTTCACAGAATTAAAGTTTGGCACGCGTAATGCAAAAATTTCAAATCGACTTGTAATAACTTTTTTCGATCAGCACAATTATTACTTATTTTTACAACGTTACTCTTTAGCGACATGCAATTATTTTTTTTCTCGGGACTTTCTTTCAGGACGTTTTTTTTATGATCTTTTTTTCAAGACGTTTTATTTCAAAACTACTTCAGGACTTTTTGTCGGGACCTTTTTTCAGGACTTTTTTTAAAACTTCCTCCTGGACTTTTCAAGACATTCTTCTCAGGACTTTGTTCACGACTTTTTTTAGTACTTTTTCAGAACATTTATTTATTTCAGTCCTTTTTGTCGGGACTTTTTTTCAAGACTTCCTTCCGGACTTTTCAAGACATTTTTCTCACGACTTTTTTTAGTACTTTTTCAAACATTTATTTATTTCAGGACTTTTTGTCGGGATCTTTCTTCAGGACTTTTTTTCAAGACTTCCTTCCGGACTGTTCAAGACATTTTTTTCAGAACTTTGTTCACGACTTTTTAGTACTTTTTCAAACATTTATTTATTTCTGGACTTTTTGTCGGGATCTTTTTTCAGGACTTTTTTTCAAGACTTCCTCCCGGACTTTCAAGACATTTTTCTCAGGACTTTGTTCACGGCTTTTTTTAGTACTTTTTCAAACATTTATTTATTTCTGGACTTTTTGTCGGGACCTTTTTTCAGGACTTTTTTTCAAGACTTCCTCCCGGACTTTCAAGACATTTTTCTCAGGACTTTGTTCACAACTTTTTTTAGTACTTTTTCAAACACTTATTTATTTCAGAACTTTTCCAGAACTCTTTTTTTCTGGACTTTTGTTCAAGACTTTTTCCAGGACTTTTTTTTCTAAGAACTGGTTTTTCAGGACTTTTTCTAATACACTTTCAGGGCTTTTTTAAGGGCTCCTTTCAGGACTTTTTTGAAGAATTTCTTTAGGACTGTTTATCAGAACTTTTTACAAGACTTCTTTCTCAGGACTTTATTCATGACTTTTTTCAGTACTTTTTAGAGCTTTTTTTAAGTACTCCTGTCAGGACTTATTTTTTCGGGACTTTTTTCAGCACTTTTTAGAGCTTTTTAAGTACTCTTTTCAGGACTTATTTTTTTCGGGACTCTTTTCGGAACTTTTTCAGCACTTTTTAGAGCTTTTTAAAGTATATACATCATGTATTTAAGTTAATTATTATTGTTAATTTCATGTAAAAGGTGTTTACCGTAATAAATATTATTATTATTATTATTATTAAGTACTCCTTTCAGGACTTATTTTTTTCAAGACTCTTTTCGGGACTTTTTTGCTTTTTTCAAGACTCTTTTCGGGACTTTTTTGCTTTTTTCAAGACTGTGTTCGGGACCTCTTCTTCAGTTTTTTTCAGAACTTTCTTAAGACTCCTTTCGCGATTTTTTCAGAGCATTTATTTTCAGGACTTTTTGACTTTTTCGGCACTTTTCTTAGGGACTTTTTTCTCGGAACTATTTTTATAGCTTTTATTTTTTTTAGGATTTTTCTGCGGGGACTCATTTTTTTCATGTCTTTCTGGACTTTTATCTGGACCTATTTTTTCAGGACTATTTTCAGAACTTTTTAGTTTTTTTTTAGGACTTTTTCAGGATTTTTTTTCTAGACTTTTCTCAAGATTTTATTTTTCTGGACTATTTCAGGAATTTTTTTCATCGGGACTTTTTCATAGTTTATTTTTTCAAAACTTGTCAGTACTTTTTTGGGACTTTTATTCAGGACTTTTTGCTAGACTTTCTTCTAGGACTTTTTTTCTCAGAAGTTTCTTTAGGACTTTTTTCAAGACTTATTTTTTCTGGAATTTTTTTTTGTACTTTCTTAAGACTTTTTTTTGTTCGAAACCTTTTTCTCGGGACTATTTTTCATCACATTTTTCAGGACGTTTTAGGTTTTTTTTTTTCGAGGCTCACCTTTTTCGTTACTTTTTCCGGACTTTTTTCCATAACTTTTTCAGGTTTTTTGTAGGACCTTTTACGTGACTTTTTGAGGATTTGACGTTCTAGGTCTTTTCTTCGAGGCTTACTTTTTTCGTTACTTTTTCCGGACTTTTTTCCAAAAGTTTTTCAGGTTTTTTCTAGGACCACTTATGTGACTTTTTGAGGATTTTTTCCAGGATTTTTTTCGCGGTTATTTTTTCAAAACTTTTGTCAGTACTTTTTTGGGATTTTTAATCTGGACTTTTTGCTGGACATTTTTTCTCAGAAGTTTCTTTAGGATTTTTTTCGCGCTTATTTTTTCAAAACTTTTGTCAGTACTTTTTTGGGATTTTTAATCTGGACTTTTTGCTGGACATTTTTTCTCAGAAGTTTTTTTAGGACTTTTTTCAAGACTTATTTTTTCTGGAATTTTTTTCTGTACTTTCCAAAGACTTTTTTTTTCTTCGAGACCTTTTTCTCGGGACTGTTTTTCATCACTTTTTTCAGAGTTTTAGGTCTTTTCTTCGAGGCTTACTTTTTTCGTTACTTTTTCCAGACTTTTTTCCAAAACTACTTTTTCATGTTTTTTCTAGGACCTTTTACGTGACTTTTTGAGGATTTTTCACAGGATTTTTTCGCGCTAATTTTTCCAAAACTTTTGTCAGTACTTTTTTGGGACTTTTTGCTGGGCTTTCTTTTAGGACATTTTTTCTTGGAAGTTTCTTTAGGACTTTTTTCAAGACTTATTTTTTCTGGAATTTTTTTCTGTACTTTCTTAAGACTTTTTTTTGTCCGAGACCTTTTTCTCGGGACTATTTTTCAACACTTTTTTCAGGACGTTTTAGGTCGTTTCTTCGAGGCTTACTTTTTTCATTACTTTTTCCAGACTTTTTTCAGGACTTTTTTCGAAAACTTTTTCAAGTTTTTTCTACGACCTTTTACGAGACGTTTTGAGGTTTTTTTTCAGGTTTTTTTTTCGCGCTTATTTTGTCAGTACTTTTTTGGGACTTTTATTCAGGACTTTCTTCTAGGACTTTTTTTCTCAGGAATTTCTTTAAGACATTTTTCAAGACTTATTTTTTCTACAATTTTTTTCTGTACTTTCTTAAGGCTTTTTTTCTTCGAGACCTTTTTCTCGGGACTATTTTTCATCACTTTTTTCAGGACTTTTCTTCGAGGCTTACTTTTTTCATTACTTTTTCCGGACATTTTTCCAAAACTTTTTCAGGTTTTTTCTAGGACCTTTTACGTGACTTTTTGAGGATTTTTTCCAGGATTTTTTTCGCGCTTATTTTTTCAGTACTTTTTTGGGACTTTTATTCAGGACTTTTTGCTGGACTTTCTTTTAGGACTTTTTTTCTCTAGAGTTTCTTTAGGACTTTTTTCAGGACTTATTTTTTCTGGAATTTTTTTTCTATACTTTCTCAAGTCTTTTTTTTCTTCGAGACCTTTTTCTCGGGACTATATTTCATCACTTTTTTCAGAGTTTTAGGTCTTTTCTTCGAGGCTTACTTTTTTCGTTACTTTTTCCGGACTTTTTTCCAAAACTTTTTCAGGTTTTTTCAAGGACTTTTTACGTGACTTTTTGAGGATTTTTCCAGGATTTTTTTCGCGCTTATTTTTTCAAAACTTTTGTCAGTACTTTTTTGGGACTTTCTTCTAGGACATTTTTTCTCAGGAGTTTTTTTAGGACTTTTTCCAAAAATAAATCACCTTTTTACAATATAATAAAAATAAATAATAATTCAAAAATTTAAAAACTAAAATTAATTACAATGAACAGGTATGCTACATATTAGACTTATATAATAAAAAAAATTACATAAATAACAATTAAATTTTGCTCAATTTACTTTTGAAGGATGCGTATGATTCCCTAAATACATCAAACCAAAAGTTGTTCCAATGGGTATTCGCAAGATTCAAGACTTATTTCTTCTGGAATTTTTTTCTGTACTTTTCTTTTTTCCTTTTTTTCCAAAACTTTTTCAGGTTTTTTCTAGGACCTTTTACATGACCTTTTGATAATTTTTTCCAGGATTTTTTTTCGGGACTTTTTAGGACTTTTCTCTGGATCTTTTTTTAAGTCTTATTGCAAGGACTTTCTTCGAGACTTTTTTCATGGGTTATTTTTTTCAGAACTTTTTGCGGGACTTATTATTTCAGCAATTTCTTTCTGTTCTTTTTTAAGCACTCTTTTGGCAGAACTTTTTTTATGAATTTTTTAATGACTTTTTTCAGAAACATTCAGAGAATTTTCTCTGGACTATTTTTCTCAGGATTTTTTTTCAAGACTTTATTTCGGGACTTTTATTGGGGCTTTCTTTCAGAACTTTTTCCGGACTTTTTTTAGGACTGTTTTTCGGAACATTTTTCTGGACTTTTTTTCAGGACTTTCTCAGGACGAGTAAACTAGCTTAATATAACACATCCTTGAAGAATTGCAAGGGATCTAGGTCATGGGTATTTAACGACCTCCCTTCCCAGGAGAAGTCAGGTCAAATTAAAAATATATATATTTAGATTTTTACTGCTAACTGAAGTGAAATTACTGTCACTTATTGTTTCATAAAATTATTTAATTAAATTGGACTTAAGTTGATTAAGTACGTTTCTTTTTTAAAGCGCGTTGACCTCCCTAGGAAGGCTTAAGAGGCTCTCCTATGCACAGTTTAATTATTATTTTCATTCTTCAAATTAAAATTTCTTTGTAGTCAGTAAGTTCCGTTCTGAACGATTATCTCTTCCGTCGAAATATTTTCCATTAAGTAAAAATGGTGATGTGGCCATCATGTTACTTTCTCCGACTTGATGGTATCATTTATATTTACGCTTCTATGGTTTATTTTCAATTTAAATCATATTTTAAGTATGCATCGAACGTTTCGTAGACTCGGATAAAACTGACGTTTAAAACGTCAAAATTATGAAAGATGGAAAAATGTACTACAAATTAAAAAACTCAGTTTACTCAAAAACTAAAGAGATTTCGAAAAAAACTTATTCTTTGGAAGTTGTTTATTTTGGCATTCTCTACAATTATTATTAACATAAGTTTGCTGTAACTATTAGCGTTTCATAATTGTATACCAAAAATGAAAAAAAATAAAATAAATTTTTTTGTCGAATAACAATGATTTTATGAAAAATATTTTCGAACAAAATAATTGAATTTCTTTATTGTCTTCAATATTTGTTAAAATGTTTTTGTGATATTTTTCATATTTAAGAAAATATTGGCAAAAAACAAAAAACAGTTAAGGTAAACACCCACTTCCGGTGTACGAAATTTTACCAAAAGCTTTTCAGTTCTTCGGATTATCAAATAAAACTTATGTTCAAAGTTTTATTTCAATTGATCTATTAGTTTTTGAGATACAGCGCGCACAGACACACACACACACACACAGACACACACACACACACAGACACAAAATTTTTTTTCCCAGAAATTGTTGAAATGGCATCTAGGGAACCCAAAACGGATATTTCCGTAAAAAAAATTTTTGAAAAAAAAATCACGATCACAATACTTTCTCGTACTTCGTAACGGAGAAAGTAAAAATTATGCATCTACTATTCTTCCAGTCGCGTTTACCAATAAATAAATAAAGTCGCGGTGAGAGCAGACGACTTCCGTCGTGGCGTCCAATTAGAAAGTGAACTTTCAATTTTTTTTTCGGTATTGTTATTAACAACTTACCTATAGTTCCGGGAAACCAGGCGCACAACGGGTTCCTCTGCAGATCCGAGCTGCTGTTGCCGACTCGGATCTCCAAGTCCTGGAGCGGTTGGTGGCCGCAGCAGCCCCTCGTCGTCACGCGCACCACCTTCACCGGGTACGGCCTGAGTAGGTCCACGTGCCACCAGGGACTCACCTCCTTCTGGGTCTCCGTGCACCTTTTGCCGTCGTGGTCGGTGTTTTTGTCGCCGTCGTTGGCGTTCAGGGCGCCTCCTCCGCGAACGGATGTCGACTGGTTGGCTGGTTTTCTGAACGCAATATTCGTACCTGCAAATGTAAACGGAAACGAATTACCTATTAAATCAATTATCTTTTTGTCGTACAGAAAAATAATAGTGCACGTTTGTTTGTGTAGATTTTTCATGAGAATGCATGTAATTGTTATTGCATGGTAATCCATAATTACCAGAAAATTCGATAAAGACGAAAGTAGCCTGAATATATGAATATTCAACCTGTTCGTAACTCAAAATTGAGTCTTCTTAGGACTACTAACAAATAACTTATTGTTAGGCCTAATAAATCCTAAGACTTAATTTTGCAGAGTTACCAAAAGGTTGAATATTCAGGCTACTTTTGTCTTTATCGAATTTATTTCATTCTTCTGCGACAAGTGAGGTTGTCTCAAATTTATTTATTACTAGAAAACATATTCATAAAAATTCAAAACAATTTAAGCATGAAAATAACGTTACTGACGTCGAAACTCAAATCGTATTTTTTTAGGGTGTCCCAAAATGAAATAATCCATTACTTTATCGGCCATTGTTAGGTCATTTTCGTCAACAACTCCAAGAATATGTTTTTTTTTAATTATCTGCGAATTATTTGTGAACACTTTATCCTTAAACCCCAGAAGATAAAGTCAAATGTTTTCATGGCGACGAAACTGTCCGTGCAATAAATTGGCAGTTTCTCCCGCAGTGTACCAAGTAGCGCCATCTTGCTAGAACATGTTGTTGTGGTCCATTTCGCCCGAAAAAAGCCATAAAATGTGCTCAACTGTTACCGTTTCCTCATTCTGATTTAAAAGAAAGCACACGGAGAGGATGAATCGTTTTCTCCACTATCTATAGAAGATTCTCATGTCACCAAATATGACAGTTTTGCTTATTAACGTGACCACCGAGGTGAAAAAGAGCTTTGCCGAAAAATATGATTTTTTTTTACAAAATTGCAGTGTGCACATGGTTTCCATGATTCGAGGGCTTCAGTGTAGGAGAAGGTCTTTCGTCAAAATTCTCTGTTTAGATGATTTTGAAATTCCTAATTGCTGTAAGGGATTGTAAAAGTAAAAGTTGACTAACTGAGGTCTTTGGACATTCTACTATATCTTCATATACCCTAGCTAAAAATTTTATTCCTCCACAAATTTAATTTTTTAATTTTGTTATATAAGATTGTCTTTTTGGAATTACTCCAAGTTACTTTGCAACTTGAATTCTTGTAAGATTACACTATTTTTTTATACTGTTTAGAAATATCAGTTTAACATTGTAATAAAGATACTTACCGCAAAAAGGTAGTTCTCCGCTCCACGCTCCTTTTGCCGAACACGTTAACACAGTACTCCCGAAGGTCTCGTAACCTTCATCGCAGACGTAGGTCGCTGATGTACCAGGTATCAAATTCTCTGAGCTTAAGGTGACTCTGGAATTTACTGGAACTGCCGGATGTCCACATTTTGTCTCTGCAAAAAAGAACAAACAACTTAGAAATTATTGAGCAAGATGACATTATAAATCACGTCGAAAGTACCGCAGAGAATTAAAAAGTAACTTTAGTTAAGACTTAGGTGTCGAGTAGTAGCGAATTACAAAAGAAAACGATGTCCACATTTTGTCTCTGCAAAATAAAAAGAAACAACTTCGAAATGATCAAGAAAGATAACATTATAAATCACGTCGAAAGTACCGCAGAGAGTTAAAAAAGTAACTGTAGTAAAGAATCAACACCTTCAGTAAAAGTGAATTGCAAAAAAACGATTTATTTGATTTGAGAATTTTAAAACTTTTTCCAAAAATACACCTTTTCGTTAAAAATGTTCTATATAAAAGTTGTAAGGTAACATTAGTATGACCTTGAACGACATTGTTAAGTTTAGTTTGGAGTTTTTAATGCCAGCTACGTTTCAACGATAATTTTGAAAAATTTACCAACATTTTCACGCATTTTGGAGGGTTAGCATTCATTAAACATACTTCAAAAATGTATTACATAAATAAAATTGAATATAAATTACGCCGAATTGAAGATGTTTTTATTGCCAGCCACGTTCGATAACATTCCAAAAATTCCTAAGGACTAAAACATTTTCGCGCATTTTTTATTTGAAAGTTATTATCTGTTAAACATACTTCCAGAAAGGCTAAAGTAAAATTGAACATAAATTACGCGAAATTAGAGTTACGATTTCATAAATGTCAGCTAAGTTTCAACGCCGAGTTTAATAATTTTGAAAAATGTCCTAAGGGCTTATAAAATATTTTCACGCATTTTAGAGACCGAATTATCTATCCTTCCAGAAAGGCACTGTGTAAGTAAAATTGAATATAAATTACGCCGAATTGCAGGTGCCTTTTTTTTTAATGCCAGCCATATTTCAAAAATTTTGAAAAATTTACTAAGGGCCTATAAAACATTTTCACACATTTGTGGACCTATATATCTTAAATATGCTTCCAGAAAAGTACTGTATAAGCAAAATTTACAGCAAACGTCGAATTTTTTTTTTATTGCTAGCCACGTTCGATTACATTGAAACAATTTCTAAGGGTTTATAAAACATTTTCACGGATTTTTCAGAGTTAGCATTCATTAAACATACTTCCAATAATGTACTGCATTAATAAAATTGAATGTATATTGCGCCGAATTAAAGTTAAGATTTTTTAATACCAGCTACGTTCCAATGCTTCGTTCGATATTTAAAAAAAATTCTCAAGCGCTTATAAAACATTTTCACGCAGTTTTGTGAGTATGTATCTGTTGAACATTCTTTCAAAAATGTGCTGCATTAATAAAATTGAATGTAAATTACGCCGAATTAGAGTTTTGATTTTTTAATGCTAGCTATGTTCCAATGCTCTGTTCGATATTTTAAAAAAATTCTCAAGCGCTTATAAAACATTTTCACGCAGTTTTGTGAGTATGTATCTGTTGAACATTATTTTAAAAATGTACTGCTTTAATAAAATTTAATGTAAATTACGCCGAATTAGAGTTATGATTTTTTAATACCAGCTACGTTCCAATGCTCCGTTCGATATTTAAAAAAAATTCTCAAGGGCTTATAAAACATTTTCACGCAGTTTTGTGAGTATGTATCTGTTGAACATTCTTTCAAAAATGTACTGCATTAATAAAATTGAATGTAAATTACGCCGAATTGGAGTTTTGATTTTTTAATGCCAGCTACGTTCCAATGCTCTGTTCGATATTTAAAAAAAAATCTCAAGCGCTTATAAAACATTTTCACGCAGTTTTATGAGTATGTATCTGTTGAACATTCTTTCAAAAATGTACTGCATTAATAAAATTGAATGAAAATTACGCCGAATTAGTTATGATTTTTTAATGCCAGCTATGTTCCAATGCTCCGTTCGATATTAAAAAAAATTCTCAAGGGCTAATAAAACATTTTCACGCAGTTTTGTGAGTATGTATCTGTTGAACATTCTTTCAAAAATGTACTGCTTTAATAAAATTGAATGTAAATTACGCCGAATTAAAGTTACGATTTTTTAATACCAGCTACGTTCCAATGCTTCGTTCGATATTTAAAAAAAATTCTCAAGCGCTTATAAAACATTTTGACGCAGTTTTGTGAGTATGTATCTGTTGAACATTCTTTCAAAAATGTACTGCTTTAATAAAATTGAATGTAAATTACGCCGAATTAGAGTTATGATTTTTTAATGCCAGCTATGTTCCAATGCTCCGTTCGATATTTAAAAAAAATTCTCATGGCTTATAAAATATTTTCACGCATTCTTGAGCGTTAATATTTGTTAAACACACTTCCAGAAATTTACTGCATACTTAAAATTGAATGTAAATTACGCCGAATTGGAGTTATGATTTTTTTACTATTTGCTGGGTGTCAATGCTATTTTTGATAAATTAAAAAAAGTTCTTTAGGGCTTATAAAATACAATCACGCATTTTTGAGCGTTAATATTTGTTAAACACACTTCTAGAAATTTACTGCATACTTAAAATTGAATGTAAATTACGCCGAATTGGAGTTATGATTTTTTTTACTGCCTGCTACGTGTCAATGCTATTTTTGATAAATTCAAAAAAGTTCTTTAGGGCTTATAAAATATAATCACTCATATTTGAGCATTAATATTTGTTAAACACACTTCCAGAAATTTACTGCATACTTAAAATTGAATGTAAATTACGCCGAATTGGAGTTATGATTTTTTTACTATTTGCTACGTGTCAATGCTATTTTTGATAAATTTCAAAAAAGTTCTTTGGGGCTTATAAAATACAATCACGCATTTTTGAGCGTTAATATTTGTTAAACACACTTCCAAAATTTTACTGCATACTTAAAATTGAATGTAAATTACGCCGAATTGGAGTTATGATTTTTTTACTATTTGCTATTTTTGATAAATTTAAAAAAAGTTTTTAAGGGCTTATAAAATACAATCACTCATTTTTGAGCATTAATATTTGTTAAACACACTTCCAGAAATTTACTGCATACTTAAAATTGAATGTAAATTACGCCGAATTGCAGTTATGATTTTTTTACTGCTTGCTACGTATCAATGCTTTTTTCGATAAATTTAAAAAAGGTCTTAAGGGCTTATAAAACATAATCACGCATTTTTAAGCATTAATATTTGTTAAACACACTTCCAGAAATTTACTGCATACTTAAAATTGAATGTAAATTACGCCGAATTGGAGTTATGATTTTTTTACTATTTGCTATTTTTGATAAATTTAAAAAAGTTTTTAAGGGCTTATAAAAGATAATCACGCATTTTTGAGCGTTAGTATTTGTTAAACACACTTCCAGAAATTTACTGCATGCTTAAAATTGAATGTAAATTACGCCGAATTGGAATTATGATTTTTTTAATGGCAGCTACGTTTCAATCCCTTGTTCGATAATGTTTGAAAAATTTCCCAACGACTTGCAAAACATTTTCACGCATTTTTAATAGTTTGTAATTGTTGAAGATACTTCCTAAAAGTTAAATTTATAATAAAGTGCGTCAAATTGGTGTTATTTAATTTTAAATACGAGACTACATGTGATCTGTGATTTATCAAAATTTCAGTTTCTTGACTGGATGGAGTGTACAACGTTGTTATTGTAATTTTGTAAAGTAAAATTACGTTGACATTTCACTATTGATAGAATTTGAGCTAAAATATAGATAATGAATTATGGTTAATAATAATTTATTAATATAACTTATTAACGAGGAGGAAAACCATTGTATTAGAAATACTGTGTCGTAACTTAAATTAAAAGCCGAAATAAAAAAATAGGCACGATACTGAATTCTATGGAGAAGACCACACAAAAACCCATTTAACTGTTTTTCTATATATCTTACAGTTAGCAAGAAAAAGATTTATTTTAAAATAGCCAAAAATTGAATGACGCCCGATATCTCCCATGATTTTTTTTTCCAAAAATTGTCGAAATCGTCTCGATTATAGCAAATTTTCACGATCACAATTCTCTCTCGCACTTCGTATGGAGAAAATGAAAACATAAATTTTATTATTTTTCAGTGTACTTTTCAAAACTAGACTTGCAATTCTTCTGGATTTAAAGTTTAAAAAAATCTCGGATTTTTGTTTTATGTTTTGTGGAACCAAAACACAAAAAATTCAAAATTGGTTAATTTGTTATTATAATGTTAATTTTTATATATTTTCCCTCTAATTAGATAACTGGAAATAAATTATTATTATTATCATTATTATTGCATACACTCATAAAACGCTTGTTGTTGAGCAATTAGTGATATTAAAAACATGATTTTTATTGAATTAGGTCCGCATTTATTTCACAAAAAATAATACATACAAAATTAAAACAAAATTATTATCATATTCTTATTATCCGTGTTGGCAAAAAGGATATGATCGTACAAGGTCGCAATATTATCTAATCACTAATACATGTGCATTTATTGTCTGCAACTACATAAAATATTATAATTACATAATAGATTCAAGCTCATTTGTCGAGCCCGCTTTCTTTTCGAGTAATTTTGCGAATTTTATTTTGTTGAAATTTGTAACGATAAATAATGTGATAATGGCCGCAAATAATAAGATAAGCAAAATATTCGTCGTTAATATAGAAGACAATTTGTTAACAATTGAATTATGGAAATTTTTAGAATTGTCTAAACTCTGTTTTTCGTACGCCATCATCGCCTTCATCAATTCTTCTAAGTAGTCGTCGTCCATTTTAACATCGCGGTTGTTCTGCAGAAATTTAATGAAGTTAGATTGCTTGAAATCCTCTTGAAAATATTTCTCCAGCACCTCTTTAGCGTCAGCGGTTGAAGTATTTGAAGGATCGTCGAAATCTTCGCAAGCGATTCCATAAATGCCGGTCTTTTCCAAAACATTTCCACGCTCCACAACAACGTCACGACTTTTTAGACTCCTCAGCAGTTTAGATAAAGTTGAGCACTTGAAGTGGTTGCCTTCAATATTCAAGAATCGAAGTTCGGTTAGCTCTTGAAGATTAAAATTCGTCAAACCGTTGAAGCTTATATCCAGATTAGAAATAAACGGAATATTGTGGAACGGGTATCCCGCTACTGAAGTAATTTTATTGTGGCTGATGTTTAACGAAGTCAAAGTGTGCAGACCTACAAATGTGTTTGTGCTGATCGCTGTTAACATATTCACTGATAAGTCCAAGGTGTATAAATGAGTCACACCGCTGAATACTCCCACATCCAAAGAAGATATGTTGTTCATGCATAAATCCAATTGTAATAAATTCGTTAAATTCTTGAACGCTTCAATTGAAATTTTAGTTATCGAATTGTTGCGTAAATTCAAACTATTCAACGCTGAATTTGCGAAGGCATTGCTTAAATTCGAGATAGCATTATTTGCTAAATTAAGTTCATGTAGTTCTCGTGATTTTGCAAAAGCTCCCTCTGGTATCGTTCGAATTTCATTATTGCCGACATTTAGTGCTACAAGTGTTGGCGAAAAATTTGTATCCAGTGATGTTAACTTATTGTGGGAAAGGTCAAGTTTCTTTAAACTTACTAATTGTTCGAAAACGCCTTCAACAGTGAATATCTTGTTTACAGATAAGTCAATTATTTCGATACTCGATAGATCCGCAAACGCCTCTATTTCAATGTTGCGAATTTTGTTATTGGAAATGTTTAGTATCTCTAGTTGATGTAACGATGAAAATGTGTGATTCTTCAAAACAGAAATGCTATTGTTAGACAAGTGGAGCGTTTTCAGTTTCACGAAATTTTTGAAAGCGTCGGCATCGATTTCCTGAATCTGAGAGCTATTTATTGTTAGATTTCTAATACGATCTGTCCCAGTGAATGTTTCGTAGCGTAGATTTGAGATTAAACTAGATACAATGTCCGCCTCTATGGTAACCTTATCATAGTTGTTATATTCAAAGTTTTCATTAATCGAATAGTTGTGGGGATTATAAATCATTCGATACGTACACGTTCTGTACAAGTAATTAAATGTACGGCAATAGTTATTGCAGCGCTGTTCCGTTTGTACAACATCTGTACATTTACTAATAAGTCCTATTATATTTAATTGAAAGATACAAAGCAGGGGAAATGTTGCCGATTTTAAATTCCTGAAAAAGCCGACATTTTTAGAAAGGTTTTTAAAATTAAATTAATACGTACATCATGTGTAAACTGCACTGTTCAAATGTACACAAACTACTGATAGTGAAATGCGGATGTCAGCCGATAGTGCTGATAATATTTATTTATATTATTCATAAATAATCTCCGTAAACATAAAAAGTGCACACTATGTATGTAAGCAGACTATATTATAGTAAGTGAACCAAATGCCAAAATTAAACCAGATGTCTAATGAATTTACAATTATTAGCTGGTACACCGTAAACAATCTAGTAATCAATTTTTCCAAAATAATCTGCCCCCTACGAGGGTTTTAGAAGTGATAACAAGAATATAAAATAGAATTTGAATTTATTTTGTAAAATATTTCGTTTGTGAAACACCCTGGATTTTATTGAACTGATTGGATTGTAGGATAGAGCCCACCCACCACACTTAACTGGTTGTATTATAGGATAGGGCCCACCCACCACACTTCCCTTTCAATTATATTCAAAGTAAAAATCGCAGATTAACATTCAATTTCTACATTCATTTAATAGAATGATGGGATTTAGTAAAATCACAAATAAAACTGTTTTATAGCTTAACATAAATAGATATTGAGGTGGGTAGGCCCTATTCCACAATCCAAACAGAAGAACAAAAAACGAGGGTTTTGCAAGTGATGGAAAAAAAACAAAAAAATGATTCTAGAATTTGTATTTATTTCGTCAAATAAGATTTCTTTCCGATTCATTGAGGATGTGTGAAGTTTATGAATCGACCGGAAACAGAGTTCGTAGTTTAAAAAAAAAGCTTCATAAATTTGAGATAACATTAATCATTTCATACCACTATTTATTTTATTTTCGATTTATGTTTTGTTAAGTGTTCAACAACTTAAAACATTAATTTCCAAACATTACGGAAAAAAACGGAAAAAGGTGTAACCGTTAATAAAAATAAATAAATAAAATTGTTAAAATCTGAAAATTTTCAAGGTCGACAAAATCGCGTTTTTGATTTTGGAAAATTGCTTAACTTCCGAACGGGTTATTTAATTTTGAAGATGTAAATGCCAAAATGTAGCGAATTTAGTGTGTTTGAAAAAAGTATTAGGAAATCTTTATGTCAAATCAATGAAAATCGCCAAAATCCAATTTTTCCAACTTTGGATTTAAAAAAAATATAATATGATATAATATTTTTAAGTTAAAAATAGAGAATTTATAGTGTTCAATGTGGTATTAGATATAATTAAAATTCCTAAAATTTTCCGAGCTCAAAACCAACGAATTCAAGTTTTTGATTTAAAAAAATGTTTAACTAACAAATGCAGTATTTAATTTTGATGATTTAAATGCCAAAATGTAGCGAATTTCGTGTTTTTTAATAGTTAAAAAACATGTATATTTAACGCAATTTCGAAAATTTGCAATTTTTGTAAAAAGTATTTAGTCAATAAAATTTGACAAAATCCCAAAATTTCCAAGTTGAAAGTCCACAAACTCTCGTTTCAATTTTTACAAATTGTTGAGGTGTTAAAAGCGTTTTTTGATGTTGATATTTTTTACATTAAAAAGGGGAGAATTCAGTGTGTTTTACATCATTAAAAATATTCATGTCGACAGTGGAAATTGCCAAAATCCGAAATTTCCAAGTTAAAAATCAACAAAAGTTTTGGATTTAGATAAATTGTTTAAATTACGAGCGCGTTGTCTGATTTTGATGGTACAATTTCCAAAATGTGGCGAATTTTGAGTTTTTTGAGCAATTTACTAAATTTGCATTTTTTTTATCACAGCAAAGTTATATACCATTTGGATCTATACAGTGCGAACGTTGGCTGTGGAACGCTCCAAATAAAAAATTCCCCGATCATCTACGGCCAAAATCCTCCGATACGTCAACCTTATTTTTTGAACGCGCATCTTTTCTGATAGTTGTCAATTTTCCATACCCCTTACCCCTTTGCGTAATGACATCATCGCCATTTTTTTAAATGGAATCTATTTTTTTTAATTCACTAAATTTGTAGTACTTTTTATTCTCTTTTAGAAACTTTTCACGATTTTGGCAATTTTTCCATAGTATTGTTCAGGAAAAAATATGCATTTTTTAAATGGAAACCATTTTGTTTTTTATTTCACTAAATTTATAGTACTTTTTATTCTCTTTACAACTGTGTAAAATTATTTTGTTTTTTTTTTTTGTTTTTTTTTCAGAAATTGAAAAAAAAAAATTTTAACGTTTCACGATTTTGGTCATTTTTTCCATTAGGAAAAAATGCATGAAAAATGTTGGGTCTCAGAAAAATCTGAAAAAATTAATGACGCTTCTTGATGACGTGAAGAAGCGTGTAGAGTAATTATTTTTCTCAGAAAAAATGTTTTTCATGATTTCAACATTTCACGATTTTGGTCATTTTTCCGTAGTATTATTATTCAGGGAAAAAATGCATGAAAAAAATGTTGGGTCCCAGAAAGATTTAAAAAAATTCATGACGGTTCTTAATGACGTGAAGAAGCGTGAAGAGTAATTATTTTTCCGAGAATTTTTTTTTCGCAATTTTCACGATAGGGAAAAAATGTATGAAAAAAATGTTGGGTCTCAGAAAGATTTGAAAAAATTCAGGATGGTTCTTAATGACGTGAATAAGCGTCTGGAGTAATTATTTTTCCCATAAAAAAATTTTTTTCATGATTTCAACTTGTCGCGGTTTTGGCCTTTTTTTCCGTAAAAAATGCATGCAAAAAATGTTGGGTCTCAGAGAGATTTGAAAAATTCATGACGGTTCTAAATAACATAAAGAAGCGTGCAGAGTAATTATTTTCCCAGATTTTTTTTTTCGCAATTTCAACGTTTCACGATTTTGGTCATTTTTTTCATTGGGCAAAAAATGCATGAAAAAAAATTTGGGTCTCAGAAAGATTTGAAAAAATTAATGACGGTTCTTAATGACGTAAAGAAGCGTGTAGAGTAATTATTTTTCCCATAAAAAATTTTTTTCATGATTTCAACTCTTCACGATTTTGGTCATTTTTTCCATAGTATTAAAAAATGGTGATGTGGCCATCGTGTTACTTTCTCCGACTTGATGGTATCATAGCCATTTATATTTACGCTTTCATGGTTTATTTTTAATTTAAATCATATTTTAAATGTACTTCGAGCATTGTATAAACTCGGATGGCTTTCATGGTTTATTTTCAATTTAAATCATATTTTAAATGTAAATAAAATAGAAACAACCTTACTTATTGCAGAAAGTATTAAATAAATTCAAAAAACGAAATATAGCCTGAATATATAAATATACGAACAGGTTGAATATTTATATATTCAGGCTATATTTCGTTTTTTGAATTTATTTTAAATGTACTTCGAGCATTGTATATATAAACTCGGATGAAACTGACGTTTAATACGTCAAAATTAAGAAAGATTATACTTCACATTCAAAAACTTAGTTTTCTCAAAAACTAAAGGGATTTCAAAAAAAAATTAAAAACATTATATTTTTTTTCTCGAATAAAAATGATTTTATGAAAAATGTTTTCAAGCAAAAGCTGATCATTTGTTTGTTGTCTTTCATGTTTGTTTAAATGTTTTTGTGATATTTTAAAATAAATACATTTTAATTTAAAAGCTGATCATTTGTTTGTGTCTTCAATGTTTGTTTAAATGTTTTTGTGATATTTTTCATATTTAAGAAAATATTGGCAAAGATCAAAAAAACAGTTAACCCTTTCGGCCCTGGTGGTGGCAATTTCCACCGCAACATTTACATGTCTCTACTTACTATGACAATTCATATTTTTGCTGTTTATCACAAGATGTCACTTCAACAAAGCCTCACTAATTAATTCCTATACTAATTAAGCAAATGAGTTCAAATTTGGTATTTATGGTCTTAAGAAGCTCCCCATCAATAATAATTAACGAAATTTTTTTTTTCAAATTTAAAAATCCAGGGCTGAAAGGGTTAAGGTAAACAACCATTTCCGGTGTATTTTTTTTTCAAAAAAAATGCTTATTGAAAAATTGTAATATTGTGATATACAACGCTTTTTTAAGATTGTTTGCAAAAAATTTTAAACATTTATAACTTGCACGAAAATTTCCGTATTAGTTTGGAGTGATTTCAATAGGAGACACAGAAAAGATGAACAGGAGGAAGTGTTGCTTGATTTTAAGTAATCGTAGAATATTTACATTTTGCTTGTTACCGGTGAGTAATGGCGGGCTTATAGTAAAAATCTTTTGAAACGAATCTTACAACGTTGTTACGCTACTGACTACAGCTGTTATGATGTGGGCATGCCCTTCGTATCAGTTATAATAAATAATAGTGACACATCATATTTACACTTTGTGAATTTGCTGTGGCGAGCGCTTCGAATGGTAAACCGTGATAATTCTGCTTATCGAACAGAACCGTTTCAGTGAGCGTCCTCAAGCAAGTGTGGCCAGTGTGAAAATTAATGTGGTGCAGTTAAGAGACCGCAAAAATATCATTACAATGACGTGAGTTACATTTTTTTTTTATAATCATGCATCATCATAGTACACTATCCTTATTTCAGACGCGAAAATGTTTATCTGCTGCTTTTATTATTGCTGCACGAATTGAAACAAAGTGTAGGAAGAAGTTGTGTTAGTACCGAAAAGCGAAACAATTACAATTATCATTATAATCAAAACGTTTATGCCGTTAACACCACCTGTAGATACCAAATGATGTACAATCCTCACCAGTATAATTTGAAACCAGAATACACTCAGCATTATGCTTCTTCAGTTGTTTTAAATGTAACTACGATAATTTCCTCAAGCTTAATTTCGAAGATTCAACGTGATACTTTTACTGGCGCCAGCACCTTAATCTCGCTAACAATTGAAAATTCGCAGATTTCAGAAATTGCCAACGGCGCATGGAATGGTTTTGTTGCTTTGAAAATTTTGAAATTACCCCATAACAACTTAACCACCTTGAAGGATAACACATTTTCCTCGCTTGTTCTCTTGGAGGAATTAAAAATACCGAACAATAAACTCCAAACGCTTGAAACGGATGCTTTTGCAAAATTAATTCATCTGAAAATACTGGACCTATCGTTTAATAACATCTCGAAAATCAATCATACTTTCGATTCCCTTAAAAGTTTAAAAGAACTGGACGTCTCGCATAATACTTTGACCTCATTAAAGAGTTTATCTTTTCAAAAAATGGACTCATTGATTAAAATTAACCTTTCGAAGAATGAAATATTTATGGTTGAAGAGAGTGCATTTATTGGTTTACACCAACTGAAACAAATTGATCTATCGAATAATAAAATTACAAAAATTGATTCTGGTGCTTTTAAAAATTTGGAATCCATATCGATTATTTATCTCTACAACAATAACATAACAGAACTTCGTGCTTTCGAGGATTTGCAGTCGCTAACTAAAATGAACGTGGATAATAATGCACTCCCGAAAATTGAGAAAACTGATTTTCAAAAACACTCGAAACTGATTGAGCTCAGTTTGCGGGAAAACCGGATACAATCCGTGGACATAGGCTCCTTTGGTGAGCTACACATTTTAACCCGTTTGGATCTTTCGAAAAACTTGCTCACCTCTATAAATACCGGAACGTTCTCCGGTTTACATGCGCTTCAACTCCTTAACATAAGTCGAAATCACATTGATACAATAGCAGGATTTCCATTCCACAACATACCCGAAATTAAGAATTTGGATCTTAGCAGAAACGAGCTAAACTATTTCGATCCTTCCGATTTACCACAAAGCAGCACTTTGGACATTCAAGGAAACCCAGTCAGCTGTTCTGCGTTGACCGACGTTCTGAAGAAATTGGGGAACGTCAATGCTTTCCTCGTGCGTGGAGACTCGTATGGTGAAAACAGCATCCATGGCATTCCATGCGAAGATGACGAGCGTATATCCAAACCCCTGAATGCCGAAAACCCGCTGGAAACTTACCTCGAGCGCGATTTTAAAAATTCGAATTTTGTTAAATACTTCGAAGACCGTTTCCAAACCGATTCCGAAAACAAACTCATGGCACAAATCTTCAAGAACTTCACTAACGCAACATTATCCAGCAGCAACGACAGCGTTTCGGCGCTAACATCCATCAGTAACAAATTGGATGAATTAATCAAAAATAAATCCATCAATCAAAAAATACTCGAACTCCTCAATCTAAACAAAAATAGACCTTTGCTTGAAAAACAAAATGCCAAATTAGAGCAATTGATAGATTTATTGGATGGCGAAAATAAATCGAAAAATGAGTATTTTGCAGAACTGGTCATGATTATGAAAAATACATCAATTCCAGAGAAAGAGAAAATGGGAAATTCAAAAGACGACGGGCGTTTAATTCAAGCGATTATAGCAACTAGACATGATTTGTATATTTTGGCTGTAACGAATATTACGATCATAATGATGCTGGGAATGTTCATGACGATATTTATTTACTTCAAATGCAGAACTTTTAGAAGAAGAGGATTCAGGGATAACGCTGAAGTAACATATTCGAATGAATTAAAGCCTATCGTAGAATGTTAGTATTATGCTGTACTCTTTAAAAGTATTTCTATAAATCGTTGTATTTCTATTAATAATCCTAGATATGTTAAAATATTCAAATACATGTAGAATAAATCATTCAATTCATGTGTCTTTGTATTTCCCCACTACACTTATCTTAACCAATCTGCAAAAAATTCAATTGATGAAATTTTTCAACGATTTAAATTTCAAAATGTAGCAAATTTGGTAAGTTTTACAAAAATATTAAGAAATATACATATCGTTTAAAACAAGTTGCCAAAATCTATTATTTTCCAAGTTTAAAGTCAACAAAATCGCCTTTTTGATTTTGAAAAATTGCTCAACTTCCGAAAGCCTTAATTGATTTTGCTGATTTACATTCCAAAATGTAGCGAATTTAATGTGTTTAAAAAAAATATAAAGAAATAAACATATCGTTCAAAGAAAGTTGCCAACATCTGTTGTTTTCCAAATTTAACGTCAACAAAATCGCGTTTTTGATTTTGAAAAATTGCTCAACTTCCGAAAGCCTTAATTGATTTTGATGATTTACATTCCAAAATGTAGCGAATTTAATGTGTTTAAAAAAAATATAAAGAAATAAACATATCGTTCAAAGAAAGTTGCCAACATCTGTTGTTTTCCAAATTTAACGTCAACAAAATCGCGTTTTTGATTTTGAAAAATTGCTTAACTTCCGAAAGCCTTACTTGATTTTGATGATTTACATTCCAAAATGTAGCGAATTTAATGTGTTTTAAAAAAATATATAAAGAAATAAACATATCGTTCAAAAAAAGTTGCCAACATCTGTTGTTTTCCAAATTTAAAGTCAACAAAATCGCCTTTTTGATTTTGAAAAATTGCTTAACTTCCGAACGCCTTGCTTGATTTTGATGATTTACGTTCCAAAATATAGCGAATTTAATGTGTTTTAAAAAAATATATAAAGAAATAAACATATCGTTCAAAGAAAGTTGCCAAAATCTGTTGTTTTCCAAATTTAAAGTCAACAAAATCGCGTTTTTGATTTTGAAAAATCAAAACTTCCGAACGCGCTATTTAATTTTGCTGATTCAAATGCTAAAATGTAGCAAACGCTGTGTGTTTAAAAAAAAGTACTAAGAGACAATCATGTCGAGTCTATAAGAATTACAAAAATCCAAAATTTTCCAAGTTCAAAAAAAAGTGACACTATTCCTGGTAAAAGACTATGTTCATTAGAGTCCTTTTTAACAAATAACTCAAAATCAATAAGTACCTAAAATGTCAAATGTTTCGATGATTCGCCAAATCTCGGATAAGTTGTGAAAATATTTTCGTGTTTTGTGTAAAAATTGATTTTTTTATGTTTCAAAATTGAAAAATTTTGAATCGCGTAATTTAGAAAATACTATTCTTTCAAAATCTCATCGTTTTTAAATCGCAGATTTTCATGCTCATAAAAAAAATAAATCAATCTTGAAAAACTTTGTTTTCGGTTTAGCAAACACTGTTTGCATTCTTAAATCACGGGAATAAAATTTAATTCAGAAAATATTATTCTCTCAAAATCTCATTGTTTTTAAATCGCAGATTTTCAAGCTCACAAAAAAAACCCTTTTAAAAAACTTTGTTTTCGGTTTCGCAAACACTGTTTGCATTTTTAAATCGCGGGAATAAAATTTTATTCAGAAAATATTATTCTCTCAAAATCACAGATTTTCAAGCGAACAAAAAAAATCACTTTTAAAAAACTTTGTTTTCGATTTCGCAAACGCTGTTTTTAAATCGCGGCAATAAAATTTAATTCAGAAAATATTCTCTCAAAATCTCATTGTTTTAAAATCGCAGATTTTCAGGCGCCCAAAAAAAATCAATTAAAAAAAATTGTTTTCGGTTTCGCAAACACTGTTTGCATTCTTAAATCGCCCGAATAAAATTTAATTCAGAAAATAATATTCTTTTAAAATCCCATTGTTGACATTCAGCTAAATTTCTTCGATTTCTAAGAAAATCCTTTTATTAATTTAAATTATGTTTTCAAAAATAAACATCGTAATTTTTCACATAAAAAATTTCTTTACGGGCTGGATTTTTCATTTGTAGTTAAATATTAAAATAATCGAGATGTTTTCTGGAAATTTGAAAATTCCGGCTGAATGTCAGTGTTATTAGTACGAGAAATACTTGGGGGGTCGTACAGACGACGAATTGTCAAGAAAAGAAAGCAAAAATTTGTCCTTGATTTATTTTTAAATTGAAATTCATAATAAACGACAAAGTTTTATATTCGGTGGTAATATACCAAGATCGAGGTTAATCATCAAAAATAGTTATTTTTGGGTACCTTGTGACCTAATAATTAACGAGACAATAACATTTGTTGTCTGGTTATTAACCGAGAGCTATTGTAAATGACTCTAACTATGAATACGAACTACCAATTCAAAAAATGTGTATACAAGGTGTTTCAAAATTAATGCGAAATATTTTAAAGGGTGATTTTTCAGAAAAAATTATTTCTAATTTTTTGTACAAAATTCCATAAAAAATCATCCTTAATGGCCGAAGGGCCGCTAATTGAAAATCGATTCAGTTTTTATAAATCCAACAATTTTTAATAGAGATATGGATTTTTGAAGATTTTCGTTCTAATTTTTTGAGCACTAGAATAAAAACATCGCAGAAAAAAATATAAAACGCGTAGAAAAAATTCCTTAAAACAATATCCTCAATGGTCGAAGTATCGCTTATTCAAAATCAATTTGGTTTTTGTTAATTCAACAATTTTTAATGGAGATATGAATTTTTGAAAATTTTAGTTTGATTTTTTGAGCACTTGAATAAAAACATCGCAGAAAAAATATAAAACGCGCAGGCAAAATTCCATAAAAAATCATCCTCAATGGCCGAGCTATAGGTAATTCAAAATCAATTTGGTTTTTGTAAATTCAAACATTTTCAATAGAGATATGGATTTTTGAAGATTTTCGTTTTAATTTTTTGAGCACTTGAATGAAAACGTCTCAGAAAAAAAATATAAAACGCGCAGAAAAAATTCCTTAAAACAATATCCTCAATGGTCGAAGTATCGCTTATTCAAAATCAATTTGGTTTTTGTTAATTCAACAATTTTTAATGGAGATATGAATATTTGAAAATTTTAGTTTGATTTTTTGAGCACTTGAATAAAAACATCGCAGAAAAAAATATAAAACGCGTATAAAAAATTCCTTAAAACAGCATCCTCAATGGTCGAAGTATAGCTAATTCAAAATCAATTTGGCTTTTGTTAATTCAACAATTATTAATGGAGATATGAATTTTTGAAAATTGCTTTATTTTTTTGAGCACTTGAATGAAAACATCGCAGAAAAAATATAAAACACGCAGACAAAATTCCATAAAAAATCATCCTCAATGGCCGAGGTATAGGTAATTCAAAATCAATTTGGTTTTTGTAAATTCAAACATTTTCAATAGAGATATGGATTTTTGAAGATTTTCGTTTTAATTTTTTGAGCACTTGAATGAAAACATCGAAGAAAAAATATGAAACGCGTAAAAAAAAATCCTTAAAATAATATCCTCAATGGTCGAAGTATCGTTTATTTAAAATCAATTTGGTTTTTGTTAATTCAACAATTTTCAATGGAGATATGGATTTTTGAAAATTTTCGTTTTAATTTTTTGAGCACTTGAATAAAAACATCGCAGAAAAAAATATAAAATGCGTAGAAAAAAATCCTTAAAACGATATCTTCACTGGTCGAATAATCGTTTATTCAAAATTAATTTGGTTTTTGTACATACAACAATATTGATTGAGATATGGATTTTTGAAAATTTTAGTTTTATTTTTTTGAGCACTTAAATAAAAGCATCGCAGAAATAAATATAAAATGCGTAGAAAAAATTTCTTAAAACAATATCCTCAATGGTCGAAGTATCGCTTATTCAAAATCAATTTGGTTTTTGTTCATTCAACAATTTTTCACGGAGATGTGAATTTTTGAAAATTTTAGTTTTATTTTTTGAGCACTTGAATGAAAACATCGCAGAAAAAATATAAAACGCGCCGACAAAATTCCCTAAGATATATACTCAATGGTCGAAGTATTTGGGGGTTGAAAATTCAATAATTTTCAATAGAAATATGGATTTTTGAAGATCTGTCAAATAACACCGGTATCACAAAAGATTAGCAATGGCGAGTCACAAAGCTAGACAAACAATATAATTGATGATTGTCCTTATCAGAAACAGAGTCCTATCGGTCAACCTCCACACACAACTATCAGTATCTTGTGGAAATTAGACTTGTGCGAGTGCAGGAATAAATTAAAATGAAGTAAGTTATTATCAATTTTTTACAATCTCGTTTAGTAAATTCATTTCAGACGTAAATCTATATATCTGCTGCTTATAATGCTGCAACAAGTATTCATACAAAGCGAAGGAAGTTGCGTTAGTGAATACTACACGGAAGAAATTATCTCAAATTACAGAAGAGTTCATGTGGTTACAGCTGTTTATACTAATTGTAAATATGAAATGATTTACAATCCACATAAGTATAGTTTACAACCAGACTACGATAAGAACTATCAGTATGGTGATTCAGTTTATCTTCATGTAACGACCGCAATTTCTTCAAGTTTAATTTCGAAGATTCAGGGTGATTCCTTTACCGGAACCAGCAACATAAAAACACTGTTAATTGATAAGTCGTATGTTTCGGAAATTGTGAACGGTGCGTTTGATGACCTTGAAAATTTGAAAATTTTAAAATTGCCCCGAAACAACTTAACGATTTTGAAAGATAACACATTTTCATCGCTTGTTAACCTAGAATTGTTAGAAATATCGAATAATGCAATTAATACCCTTGAAACGGATGCTTTTGCAAAGCTAACGAGGCTTGAAACATTGGACTTAACTTTTAATAATCTCTCGAAAGTTAATAAAGCTTTCAATTTGCTTGGAAGTTTGAAAGAACTGGATCTTTCGTATAACAGCTTGACGACAATAGAAAGTTTGACTTTTCAAAAGGATTTGATATCATTGAACAAAATAAATATTTCGAACAATAAAATACTGACGATAGGCGAGGAGGCGTTTAATGATCTAAAAGAACTGTCAGAAGTTGATTTGTCGAATAATTTGATTAATAAAATCGATTCTAGGTCTTTCCAAAGACTAGACTCCATTAATACTATGTACCTGAGCAACAATAACATTACAGAACTTGGCGCTTTTAAGAATTTACAATCGCTAATTAAACTGAGCCTGGATAACAATTCACTCGTGGAAATTGGAAAGTTGGATTTTCACAAACACACGCAGCTGATCGAGCTCAATTTGCGCGAAAACAGAATACGATCGGTGGACGTGGGTTCGTTTGCTCATCTAAAAATTCTGAAGCGGTTGGATCTTTCAAAAAATTTGCTCACCTCCATAAATACAGGAACATTATCCGGATTACTCGAGCTCGAATACCTCAACTTAAGTCGAAATCAGATTAATACGTTAGGATTTCCATTTCACAACACCCCAGTTCTTCAGAAATTGGACATTAGCAGAAACAAGTTGAAGTCTTTCGATCCGTATGTTATATCGCAAGCTAATAGGTTGGACATCCAAGGTAACCTAATTAGCTGTTCCGATTTGGCCGATCTCTTGAAGAAACTGAGGACTACTAATATTACGCTCGCACGTGGGAGCATGTACGGTGAAATCAGCATCCATGGAATCATTTGTGAAGAAGATGAACGAGTGACCAAAACCGACAGCATGAGGAAGGAAATAAGGCAAATCTTCAATGAAAGCGAATTGGCGCTAACTTCTATTGATGCTAAATTAGAAGAATTAATCAAAAATAAATCTATCAACGAGAAAATTCTAGATCTTCTCAATTTAAACAAGAATGAATCGTTGTTTGAAAAGCGAGAATTTGCCGAAAATCAATCCAGAAACGAGTATTTTACAGAACTCATTGTGATAATGAAGAATGCATCAATTCAAGATAGAGAAAACAACGGAAATTTGACTAAATTAATGAAGGAGAGTAAATGTTATTTGTACATTTTAGCTTTAACGAATTTTACGGTTATTGTTATGTTAGGAATAGTTGTAACAATTTTTATGTACTTTAGAAATAATGGAAATGTGTTCCGGAAAAATGCAGACACGACTTCAATGAATGAATTGAACCCTGTCACATACTGTTAGTAATATTTTGTATTCTTGAAAAGTGCAAATGTGTCATATTTTGTTTGTTAATAACTCTAGATTTTTTTTTAATATATGTATCTATGAATAATAATTTTAATTGCTGTGTTATATTTATTTCATTACCCTATTAATGCCAGATTAATTTTAATCATTTACTGGTATTTCAATCTAAATATGTTTATTCATATATATACAGGGTGTTTCTAAATTGATGCGAAAGATTTTTAAGGGCGATTTTTCAGTAAAAATTAAGGCAGGTCTTTCATATAATTTTTTTTCCTCTCCAAGTTACAGCCCTCTAAAGTTAAGGGAAAAAAATTGTTTTTATTTCATATACCCAAAATATATTATATTATTTATGTATTTGTATTTGAGAAAATAATATGACTTCATTTGACATCAGCCTACTTGATTTTTGTTAACAAATAATCAATCTGTGAATTTATGTCAAATGGGTCTGAGCATTATTTTATTTTTGAAAATGTCAAGAGACATCCTTCCTTAAAAATTGATATATCACAGCTGTGAACAAAATGGCAACGGGATAAACTTGAATTGAAGTGAAGAAAACTGCACGCGGCGATTTGAAAAATTGTAAAAAAATAATTTCAACTAGAGTTAGTTTCAAAACTTTAAAATACTTTTAAAAATAAATCTGTTTCTGATATCCTTCTCCAACAATTGATACATCACAGCTGTGAACTAAGCGGCAACGCTATAAACTTGAATTCAAGTGAAGAAAACTGCACGCGTCGGATTGAAAAATTGTAAAAAATTAATTTCAACTAGAATTAGCTTCAATACTTCAAAATACTTGCAAAATGAACCTGTTTCTGACATCCTTCCTCAAAAAGTGATATACCACAGCTACGAACAAAATGACAACGCTACAAATTTGAATTGCAGTAAAGAAAACTGCAAGCGACGATTTGAAAAATTGCAAAAAAATAATTTCAAGTAGAATTAGTTTCAAAACTTCAAAATACTTTCAAAATAAACAAGTTTCTGATATCCTTCCTCAACAATCGATATATAACAGCTGTGAACAAAATGGCAACGCTACAAACTCGAATTGAAGTGAAGAAAACTGCACGCGGCGATTTGCAAAATTCTAAAAAAATTAATTTCAACTATAATAAAAATAGTTTTGAAACTTCGAAATACTTGCAAAATAAACCTGTTTCTGATATTCTTCCTGAAAAATTGATAAATCACATCTATGAACCAAATGACTGCGCCACAAACTTCAAGTAAAGAAAACTGCGCGATAAAGAATAAGTTTTTTTCGAAATCTCTCGTTTTTGACAAAACTGACTGTTATAATTTGAAGTATAATTCAAATTTGTATCTTTCATTATTGTGACGTCCTTAAAGTCAGTTTCATCGGCTCGATTTACATTTAAAATATCATTTAAATTGACAATGAACCATAAAAGTTTGGATATAAATAACTATTATACCATAAAATCGGAGACCGTAACATTACGTGGTGATGTGGCACCATTTTTCAAATAATATTTTTGAATTAATGAATTTTGCTAATTTTATAAACATCGAATATTCGACTTAACGAATTTTATAAGTGAAGAATTTTCTAGTAATATTTTCCATAAGAAAAATGTTAAAATCTAACATTTTTCTAAATCCTAAAAGTATAAATATAAATAATATATCATCAAAATCGAAGAAAGTAACATGACAGCCACATCAGCATTTTATCAAATTACATTTTTGAATTAATGAATTTTGTAAATGACGAATTTTTATAAACATCGAATATTCGAATTAACGAATTTTATGAGTGAAGAATTTTCTAGTAATATTTTCCACAAGAAAAATGTTAAAATCTAAGATGTTTTTCTAAATCCTAAGAGTATAAACATAAATAAATATTATACCATCAAAATCGGAGAAAGTAGCGTGAAGGTCACATTACCATTTTTTAAATTATATTTTTAAATCAATGAATTGTGTAAATGACGTGTTTTTATAAACATCAAATATTCGATTTAACGAATTTTATAAGTGGAGAATTTTCTATTAATATCTTCCATGAGAAAAATGTTAAAATCTAAGATTTTCTACTTGCCGAAAAAGTAAATTTTTTGATGAAAATTTTTGAATTCGAATACGGAAATTTTCATTTTGAGGTTCCCCCAAGACGACTTTGAAATTTTTTTAAAGGAAATATGTGTGTTTGTCTGAGAGCCTAATACAAATTTGAATTAAATTTTTGAATCAATGAATTGTGTAAATGACGAATTTTTATAAACATCGAATATTCGAATTAACGCATTTTATAAGTGAAGAATTTTCTAGTAATATTTTCCACAAGAAAAATGTTAAAATCTAATATGTTTTTCTAAATCCTAAGAGTATAAACATAAATAAATATTATACCATCAAAATCGGAGAAAGTAGCGTGAAGGTCACATCACCATTTTTTTAATTATATTTTTAAATCAATGAATTGTGTAAATGACGTGTTTTTATAAACACCGAATATTCGATTTAACGAATTTTATAAGTGGAGAATTTTCTATTAATATCTTCCATGAGAAAAATGTTCAAATCTAAGATTTTCAACTTGCCTGTACGAAAAGTAAATTTTTTGATGGAAATTTTTGAATTCGAATACGGAAATTTTCATTTTGAGGTTCCCCCAAGACGACTTTAAAATTTTTTTAAAGGTAATATGTGTGTTTGTCTGAGAGCCTAATACAAATTTAAATTATATTTTTGAATCAATGAATTGTGTAAATGACGAATTTTTATAAACATCGAATATTCGAATTAACGAATTTTATAAGTGAATAATTTTCTAATAATATTTTCAATAAGAAACATGTTAAAATCTAAGATTGTTTCTAAATCCGGAATATTATACCATCAAAATCGGAGAAAGTAATATGACGACCACATGACCATTTTTTTAATTATATTTTTGAATCAGTGAATTGTCAATGAACATCGAATATTCGATACAAGTGGAGAATTTTCTATTAATATCTTCCATTAGAAAAATGTTAAAATCTAAGATTTTCAACTTGCCTGTAGGAAAAGTAATTTTTTTAGTGGAAATTTTATAATTTGAAAACGGAAATTTACATTTTGAGGTCCCCAAGACGACTTTGACAATATTTTTTAAGGAAATATGTATCTGTCTGAGAGGCTAATATAAATTTAGAAGAATAAAAATTGAATGGTACAGATTTGCTCACGGATTTTTTATTAATTTGAAAAATATTGTAACACCCACTGCATTTTTTTAAATTGGAGGTACTTTTTCGTTCTCTATGTCTACATTTTGCACGGGCTTTAACCCCAATGGTTCATTTTAAAGATTCGAACAATTCAATTAAGGGGAGATACATCTAGGTGTCGGAAAAAAGGTTATATACTCTTTTTGGCATTTTTTTTTAGTTCACTTTTTCAAGACTTTTTAGCATTTTTTGGGGACAATTTTTTTTAGTACTCTTAAGACTCCTTGGCATTTTTTCCAAGACAATTTTTTCCAGTACTCTTTTTGGCATTTTATTCAGGACAATTTTTTCCAGTACTCTTTTTGGCATTTTTTTTTTAGTTCACTTTTTCAAGACTTTTTAGCATTTTTTGGGGACAATTTTTTTTAGTACTCTTAAGACTCCTTGGCATTTTTTCCAAGTCAATTTTTTCCAGTACTCTTTTTGACATTTTGTTCAGGACAATTTTTCCAGTACTCTTTTTGGCATTTTTTTTTCTGGCCAATTTTTTGAGTACTCTTTTTGGCATTTTTTTTCTGGACAATTCTTTGAGTACTCTTTTTGGCATTTTTTTTAAATAAATTTTTTCAGTGCTCAATTGGCATTTTTTCAGGACAATTTTTTCAGTACTCTTTTTCAAGACTATTATGGCATTAAGACAATTTTCTTCAGTATTCTTTTCCAAAACTCTTTTTGGCATTTTTTTCAAGACAATCTTTTTAGTACTCTTTCTCAAGACAAAATCGTTACTTCTACAGCAGGCTTTCTATAGCATAACATAATTCAAAAATTATATAATTACGCAACACCAAGAATAAGAGTCTCTTTTAACCAAGTTATTTTAAGTTGTTTCGTGAATACATGTCTGAATTTAACTTTATGTATTTTATACCTGACGTGTCCAATATTGTAAAGGCAATATATTGATCTAATATAATTGTATTTTATTCTATTCTATTCTTAAGACTCTTTTAGACATTTTTTTTAGACAATTTTTTCCGATACTCTTTTTGGCATTTATTTTCAGTACTCTTTCAAGACTACTTTTGGCACTTTTTTTTTAGGACAAATTTTTTCAGTACAATTTTTTTAGTACTCTTTTCGGTATTTTTTTAGACAATTTTTTCCAGTACTCTTTTTGGCATGTTTTTTTCTGGACAATTTTTTTCAGTACTCTTTTTCAAGACTACTTTTGGCATTTTTTTTTAAAACAATTTTTTTCGGTACTTTTTTTCAAGACTCTTTTTGGCATTTTTACTTTCTTCGTTACGAAGTACGAGAAAGTATTGTGGTCGTGAAAAAAATTTCAAACATTTTTTTTACAGAAATATCCGTTTTGGGGTCCCTAGATGCCATTTTGACAATTTCTGGAAACAAAAATTGTGCTGTGTGTCTGTGCGTGTGTCTGTCAGTCTGTGCGCGCTGTATCTCAAAAACTAATAGAGCAATTGATATGAAACTTTAAACATAAGTCTTATTTGAGAATCTGAATAACTGAAAAGCTTTTGGTAAAATTTCGTACACCGGAAGTGGATGTTTACCTTAACTGTTTTTTGTTTTTTCCCAATATTTTCTTAAATATGATAAATGTCACAAAATCATTTAAACAAATATTGAAGACAACAAATAAATGAACATCTTTTGTTCGAAAATATTTTTCATAAAATCATTGTTATTCGAGAAAAAAATGTATAAATTTGTTTTTCATTTTTGGTTTATAATTATGAAACGATAATAGTTACAGTAAATTTATGAACAATAAAATGCACAACTTATAAAGAATAAGTTTTTTTCGAAATCTCGTTGGTTTTTAAGTAAACTGAGTTTTTGAATTTGAAGTACAATTTTTCCATTTTTCATAACTTTGAGGTTTTTAACGTCAGTTTCATCCAAGTCGACAAAACGCTCGATGCACATTTAACTTGAAAATAAACCATGAAAGCGTAAATATAAATTATACTACCAAGTCGGAGAAAGTAACATGATGGCAACATCACCATTTTTTTTTGAGTACAAGTTTTTCAGTACTCTTTTTCAAGACTCTTTTTGGTATTTTTTTTTCAAGACAATTTTTTCCAGTACTCTTTTTGGCATTTTTTTCGGGACAATTTTTTTTTTTCAGTACTCTTTTTCAAAGACTACTTTTGGCATTTTTGTGGGCAAATTTTCTTATTTTCAAACATTTTTTTAATATTGTAAATAACGTTCAATGACCTTGAAAAAATTCACCTAATTTGGTATTTGGGTCAGTAATATATGTGATTTTTTCAGATTTTTAAAATAATTTTTTAGTGGTGAAAAAAATTATATTGGAAAGAATCTTATTTTGGGGCTTCGCGGGTCATGTAGGGGTTTTTTGATATACGGCTACTTTGGTTTAAGGGCACAACTAATGATATTTTCATATTTATTTAAAAATCTGTGTCGGGTGGCATTTTGACCATCTTATCTCGGGATACTCTTTTATTAGCTCATAAATGGATTTTAAGGAGGAATGGGATTCGACCGAACTAAGCACCGACATGCGGCAGCATCCCTCTCCGATCGAGTTTCGCATTTGTATTTTCTCTGACTGTACCTATCGGCGTTTCTTCAAAAATCATTTGAAGCAAAAACCAAAAAGATTATTAAACCAGAAGTCTTTGTCGTAGCCGATTTTAAAAATATAGATTTTTGACAAAATGGCGGGCGTTTGAACATAACATAGCGATTTTCGATACAACAATTAGTTCTAATTTTGCGTATAAAGAAGAACAAAGAAAAATAAATCCTGCGACGAAGAATAGATAATTATGCACAGAATAACCACAAAAAAATTCAAGGTAATCGGTTCTGTGGTTTTTGAAAAAAAATGAGCACCGATTTTAAAAATGTGGTTTAGAGAAAAACGCTTCTGAAAATGTGTCAATTAACATAAAATAAATATAATTGCTATAACTTCATCATTTATTGAGATATTGACTTGAAATTTCTACCAAACATTCTTGAGATCGCAAACTTCAAGAAAATGCAAAAATTGAAACATCGATTTTTCGACCATGCTAGGTGTAAATCAACCCTTAAGTCTGATTAATTCAAGCCATAATGTCTGAAATGAACGAAACCAAAAGTTGATACTGGGCGCCAGCGGCGTCTTGTGGATGTTCGGCGACGAGGCTACGGAAGAAAATTTGAGCAATACAACAGCGGAATATTTGCCTCCTCTTCCTCTATAGGAGTAAGTAGTGCAGCATTTATTTAATGTCACATTCACGGATTTTTAATTTACACATATGTTTGCGTGCGAGTTATTACATGCGTGAGTCCCCTCCAAGCCAAATGTCTCATGTGCGCGTCTGGCAGCAGGAACTTGTTCAAGATCACCAGAAATTCCCCAACGGTTGGCAGCAAACTCTCAACTGTTTTGCCTTATAAACGCGCCCAATGACTCACATAAACACACTTTGATTTGAATTGCTGCGGTGAGCGTTTCGAATGGTAAAATATGATAATTCTGTTTATCGAACAGAACTATATCAGCATCCTCAATCAAGTGTGGTCAGTGTGAAAATTAATAAGCTTCCAGCATTACAATGACGTAAGTTGCAATTTTCATAATCACGCTTCAGCATACTACTACACTTTCCTTATTTCAGACGCGAAAATGTTTACCTGCTGCTTTTATTATTGCCACTATACGTCCTGAAACAAACTGTAGGAAGTTGTGAAAATCGAACAAATTTACAAATGCATTATGATGTATGTAGATACCAAATGATTTACAATCCACACCAGTATAATTTAAATGGTTCAGTTGAAACGATAATTTCCTCAAGCTTAATTTCGAAGATTCAACGTGATTCTTTTACTGGCACCGACACCATAATCTCGCTGTCAATTGAAAATTCGCAGATTTCAGAAATTGCCAACGGTGCATGGGATGGTTTTGTTGCTTTGAAAATTTTGAAATTACCCCATAACAACTTAACCAGCGTGAAGGATAACACGTTTTCCTCGCTTGTTCTCTTGGAGGAATTAAAAATACCGAACAATAAACTCGAAACGCTTGAAACCGATGCTTTTGCAGAATTATTTAAACTGAAAATACTGGACCTATCATTTAATAACATCTCGAAAATCAATCACGCTTTCAATTCCCTTCAAAGTTTAAACGAACTGGACATCTCGCATAACAGTTTGGCTTCATTAAAGAGTTTCTCTTTTCAAAAAATGGACTCGTTGGTTAAAATAAACCTATCGAAGAATGAGATATTTATGATTGAAAAGAGTGCATTTATTGATTTACACCAACTGAAACAAATTGATCTATCGAATAATAAAATTACAAAAATTGATTCTGGTGTTTTTAATAATTTAAAATCCGTGGCGATTGTTCATCTCAACAACAATAAAATAAGGGAACTTCGCGCTTTAGAGGATTTGCAATCGCTAATTACACTGAACATGGCTAATAATTCACTCCCGAAAATTGAGAAAACTGATTTTCAAAAACACTCGAAACTGATCGAGCTCGATTTCCGGGAAAACCGGATACAATCGGTGGACATAGATTCCTTCGGTGATCTGAGTATTTTAAAGCGTTTGGATCTTTCGAAAAACTTGCTCACCTCTATAAACACCGGAATATTTTCCGGTTTACACGCGCTTGAGTACCTTAACATAAGTCGAAATCAGATTAAGGCGATATCAGGGTTTCCATTGCACACACCGGTACTTCAGAATTTGGATCTTAGCAGAAACGAACTGAACTATTTCGATCCTTCCGATTTGCCACAAAACTGCACTTTGGACATTCAAGGAAACCCAGTCAGCTGTTCTGCGTTGACCGACCTTCTGAAGAAATTGAGGACTGCCAATGTTACCCTCGTGCGTGGAAACTCTCCTGGTGAAAACAGCATCCATGGCATTCCGTGCGGAGCTGAGGAGCGTACACCCAAACCCCAAAATGGCGAAAATTCTCTGGACGCTTACCTCGAACGCGATTTCCAAACTTCGACTTTCGTTAATCACCCCGAGGCCCGTTGGCAAAGCGATTCCGCAAACACCACCCAAATCTCCGTAACATTACCAAGCAACTCATCTCTAACAAACAAAGACATAACCGATGAACCCACTCAAATATCCTTAACATTACCCAGCAACTCATCTCCAACATCCACCAGTAACAAATTGGATGAATTAATCAAAAATAAATCCATCAGCCAAAAAATACCGGAACCAAATTTAGAACAATTGATAGATTTATTGAATGGCGAAAATATATCGAAACTGGTAATAATTACGAAAAATGTATCGATTCCAGAGAAGGAGAAAACGGGAGATTCAAGCGACTGGAGTTTAATTCAAGCGATTAAAGAAATTAGATATGATTTGTATACTTTGACTGTAACGAATTTTACGATTATCATTATGCTGGGGACGTTCATGGCGACGTTTATTTACTTCAAATACAGAACTTATAGAAGAAGAAGGTTCAGGGAAAATGCTGCAATGACGTATTCGAATGAATTAATTCATATCTCAGAATGTTAGTATTATGGTATAGTGTTATTATTTATTTAAATACATGTAGAATAAATCATTCAATTCATGTGTTCTTTCTATTTCCCTACTATCTGCAAAAAAATAGTATTGAGAACATTTTTTTTATGCCGCACGGCACGCATGTTGTGCCATCGGGCGTTTCCGATCGCAACGTCGGGAGCGAACATGTTAAGGTGAAGCCAATAATAATAATAATTTTTATTGGTGCTAATAACATAGTTTTACACAGGTCAAGGTAATGTTGATAAATGAAACAGTTTACACATAGATTTATAAAAAAAAAGTGTGTACAAAACATAGATGGCGAGTTTATCAGCAGACAGGTCGCTATTGGTATTAATATTAGCAAGATATATTATTTTAATTGTAAAAACATAAGTTGACCATTAAAATAAAGGCAATACAGCAGGTAGTGAAAATATTAAAATATAAACATGTTAAAATATTTAAAATGAAAGATAAAAAATATAGTTTAAAATATTAAACTGTAAACTGTAATTAACCAAGACTGTACATCAGGTAGTTAAAAAAATAAAAAATTTAACAATTTAAAATATTTAATACGTAAGATAAAATATAAATAAATAAATAAAATAATATAATTAAAAATAATAAAAATCCCGTTGGTACAATTTAAAATATTTACAAACGGTAATAATTAGGGGAATTGGCTAGAAGTAGTTAGCACGATGTCAATATGTTTTCTTTCAGTTTAGTTTTCAAAAAAATTTTATAAAAATTTATTTCAACTTATTAGTCACTATAATGAATGTACTATTTGTAACATACAAAGACTTATTCTTTTCATACATTAATTGTTTGCTTGTAATATTAATTTTTTTTCTAAAGCCCTCCGAAAAAAAATTTCACATGTTAAAAATTATTCAAATTTTTTCATGCTTCACTGAAATTAACATTATTTGACTGTTTTGACCAGGGGCGGCTCGTCATATAGAGCCAAGGAGCTGTGACACTACCTCTGGTTTCAATCTTAGCAATTTTTTTAAATCACAAGATGCAAATTTCGTTTTTCTAAAAATCAGGTTTCTAGTGCTGACATTTTATTTCCAGTTGGGTTACATCGATCATTTTCCAGTATGTCAAAAATACAATATTTCTTGATGTATTTGGGAAATTTGAAGCTGATTCTGGTAGCCACTATTTTTTTTATAATTTTTTAAATCACAAGATGCAAATTTCGTTTTTCTAAAAATCAAGTTTCTAGTGTTGACATTTTGTTTCCAGTTGGGGTACGTCGATAATTTTCCAGTATGTTAAAAATACAATATTTCTTGATGCATTTGGGAAATTTGAAGCTAATTCTGGTAGTCACTATTTTTTTTTAGAATTTTCGAGTGTTGTCATTTTGTTTCCAGTTGGGGTACGTCGATAATTTTACAGTATGTTAAAAATACAATATTTCTGGAAGCATTTGGGAAATTTGAAGCTAATTCTGGTAGTCACTATTTTTTTTTAGAATTTTTTAAATCAAAAGATGCAAATTTCTTTTTTCCAAATATCAAGTTTCGAGTGTTGACATTTTGTTTCCAGTTGGGTACGTCGATAATTTTCTAGTATGTTAAAAATACAATATTTCTGGATGCATTTGGGAAATTTGAAGCTAATTCTGGTAGTTACTATTTTTTTAGAATTTTTTAAATCACAAGATGCAAATTTCGTTTTTCTAAAAATCAAGTTTCGAGTGTTGACATTTTGTTTCCAGTTGGGGTACGTCGATAATTTTCCAGTATGTTAAAAATACAATATTTCTTGATGCATTTGGAAAATTTGAAGCTAATTCTGGTGATCACTACATTTTTTAGAAATTTTTAAATCACAAGATGCAAATTTCGTTTTTCTAAAAATCAAGTTTCTAGAGTTGACATTTTGTTTCCAGTTGGGGTACGTCGATAATTTTCCAGTATGTTAAAAATACAGTATTTCTGGGTTCATTTGGGAAATTTGAAGCTAATTCTGGTAGTCGCTATATTTTTTAGAATTTTTTAAATCACAAGATGTAAATTTCGTTTTTCTAAAAATCAAGTTTCTAGTGTTGACATTTTGTTTCCAGTTGGGGTACGTCGATAATTTTACAGTATGTTAAAAATACAATATTTCTGGGTGTATTTGGGAAATTTGAAGCTAATTCTGGTAGTCACTATATTTTTTAGAATTTTTTAAATCACAAGATGTAAATTTCGTTTTTCTAAAAATCCAGTTTCTAGTGTTGACATTTTGTTTCCAGTTGGGGTACGTCGATAATTTTACAGTATGTTAAAAATACAATATTTCTGGGTGTATTTGGGAAATTTGAAGCTAATTCTGGTAGTCACTATATTTTTTAGAATTTTTTAAATCACAAGATGCAAATTTCGTTTTTCTAAAAACCAAGTTTCGAGTGATGACATTTTGTTTCCAGTTAGGATACGTCGATAATTTTCTATTATGTTAAAAATACAATAATTCTGGATGCATTTGGGAAATTTGAAGCTAATTCTGGTAGTCACTATATTTTTTTAGAATTTTTTACATCACAAGATGCAAATTTCGTTTTTCTAAAAATCAAGTTTCTAGTGTTGTCATTTTGTTTCCACTTGGGGTACGTCGATAATTTTACAGTATGTTAAAAATACAATATTTCTGGGTGTATTTGGGAAATTTGAAGCTAATTCTGGTAGTCACTTTTTTTTAGAATTTTTTAAATCACAAGGTGCAAATTTCGTTTTTCTAAAAATCAAGTTTCGAGTGTTGACATTTTGTTTCCAGTGGGAGTACGTCGAACATTTTCCAGTATGTCAAAAATACAATATTTCTAGATGGATTTGAGAAGTTTGAAGGTAATTGAGGCAGTCTCCAATTTCCAGCTAATGTTATTTTGGTCTAGGAAGATAAATCGTTCTTTCTTTCTTCAAAAAGGGGGTGGGAGTATATTGTATAGGTGGCTCTACTACCAACATGTTCCACAAGCCGCCACTGAAATTAAGTACAGTTTTTGAAAATCCACGAGTTGTGAATTTTTGAAAATTTTAATTTTCGAATTGTGTAATACTCGAGTTAAAAATTTAAAAAAATATATAAAACGTGTCTACTAAATTCTACAAAAATTAAATTAGGTTTGCAAATCATCGTTTTATCAAATTAAATAGAGTTTTTGAAAATCCGGCAATTATTTCGTAAATATTGAATTTTTGAAAATTTTAATTTTTGAATTGTGTAATACTTGAGCAAAAAAATAAAAGAAAATATAAAACGTGTCAACGAAATTCTACAAAAATTAAATTAGATTTGCAAATCATTGTTTTATCAAACTAAATGGAGTTTTTGAAATTTCACCAGTTATTTCGCGAATTGTGAATTTTTGAATTTTTTTTATCTCGAGTTAAAAATTTAAAAAATATATAAAACGTGTCTACTAAATTCTACAAAAATTAAATTAGATTTGCAAATCATCGTTTTATCAAACTAAATGGAGATTTTGAAAATTCACCAATTATTTCGTGAATTATGAATTTTTGAAAACTTTAGATCTCGAATTGTGTAATACTCGAGTTAAAAATTAAAAAAATATATAAAACGTGCCTACTAAATTCTACAAAAATTAAATTAGATTTGCAAATCATCGTTTTCTCAAACTAAATAGAGTTTTTGAAAATCCGGCAATTATTTCGTAAGTATTGAATTTTTGAATTGTGTAATACTTGAGCAAAAAAATAAAAGAAAATATAAAACGTGTCACCGAAATTCTACAAAAATTAAATTAGATTTGCAAATCATCGTTTTATCAAACTAAATGGAGTTTTTGAAAATTCACCAGTTATTTCGCGAATTGTGAATTAAAAAAAAAATATCTCAAATTGTGTAATACTCGAGTTAAAAATTAAAAATATATAAAACGTGTCTACTTAATTCTACAAAAATTAAATTAGATTTGCAAATCATCGTTTTATCAAACTAAATAGGGTTTTTGAAAATCCACCTATTATTTCGTGAGTTGTGAATTTTTGAAAATTTTTTATCTCGAATTGTGTAATACTCGAGTTAAAAATTAACAATATATATAAAATATGTCTACTAAATTCTACAAAAATTAAATTAGATTTGCAAATCATCGTTTTATCAAACTAAATGGAGATTTTGAAAATTCACCAATAATTTCGCGAATTGTTAATTTTTGAATTTTTTTTATCTCGAATTGTGTAATACTCGAGTTAAAAATTAAAAAAATATATAAAACGTGTCTACTAAATTCTACAAAAACGAAATTAGATTTGCAAATCATCTTTTTATCAAACTAAATGGAGATTTTGAAAATTCACCCATTATTTCGCGAATTGTGAATTTTTGAATTGTTTTATCTCGAATTGTGTAATACTTGAGTTAAAAATTAACAATATATATAAAATATGTCTACTAAATTCTACAAAAATTAAATTAGATTTGCAAATCATCGTTTTATCAAACTAAATGGAGATTTTGAAAATTCACCCATTATTTCGCGAATTGTGAATTTTTGAAATTTTTTTATCTCGAATTGTGTAATACTCGAGTTAAAAATTTAAAAAAAATATATAAAACGTGTCAACGAAATTCTACAAAAATTAAATTAGATTTGCAAATCATCGTTTTATCAAACTAAATGGAGATTTTGAAAATTCACCAATAATTTCGCGAATTGTTAATTTTTGAATTTTTTTTATCTCGAATTGTGTAATACTCGAGTTAAAAATTAAAAAAATATATAAAACGTGTCTACTAAATTCCACAAAAACGAAATTAGATTTGCAAATCATCTTTTTAACAAACTAAATGGAGATTTTGAAAATTCACCCATTATTTCGCGAATTGTGAATTTTTGAATTTTTTTTATCTCGAATTGTGTAATACTCGAGTTAAAAATTAAAAAAAAATATAAAACGTGTCTACTTCATTCTACAAAAATTAAATTAGATTTGCAAATCATCGTTTTATCAAACTAAATGGAGATTTTGAAAATCCACCAATTATTTCTTGAGTTGTGAATTTTTGAAAATTTTAATTTTCGAATTGTGTAATACTTGAGCAAAAAAATAAAAGAAAATATAAAACGTGTCAACGAAATTCTACAAAAATTAAATTAGATTTGCAAATCATCGTTTTATCAAACTAAATGGAGATTTTGAAAATTCAGACATTATTTCGCGAATTGTGAATTTTTGGAAATTTTTTTATCTCAAATTGTGTAATACTCGAGCTAAAAATTAAAAAAATATATAAAACGTGTCTACTTAATTCTACAAAAATTAAATTAGATTTGCAAATCATCCTTTTATCAAACTAAATGGAGATTTTGAAAATTCACACATTATTTCGCGAATTGTGAATTTTTGAAATTTTTTATCTCGAATTGTGCAATACTCGAGTTAAAAATTAAAAAAATATATAAAACGTGTTGACGAAATTCTACAAAAATTAAATTAGATTTGCAAATCATCGTTTTATCAAACTAAATAGAGTTTTTGAAAGCCACCGATTATTTCGTGAGTTGTGAATTTTTGAAAAATTTTTATCTCGAATTGTGTAATACTCGAAATAATTCACGACATTTACACAGTGGCGGTTTCAGGGGGAGTTAATCAGTAAAAAAGGAAAATAAATATTACACATCAATTTAATTATTAATAATATTTTGAACATGTTCAATGCTTAAACTAACACTACAATATATAAAAATAAAACAAAATTAACATTGTGTCGTGGTCTCCAATTCATTCACTGAATTTTCCCGAAACATCTGTCTTCCGAAACTTCTGCGCTTAAGGTAAATTACAATCGTTAAGAACATTCCCAACACTACAATAATGATAACATTTGTTATGTAAATATTAAAATCGTATCTACTTTGAGTCGAACGCGCGTCTTTTAAATTTCCCTTTTTTTCTTTCTCTTGAACTGCTGCTTTCTTCATTATCATAATTATCTCGGTGAAATACTCGTTTCGGGATTTATTTTCATCGATCAATTCCTGCAGTTTGGCAATTTGGTTTTCATTCTTGTTTAAATTCTGAGTGATAGATTTATTTTTTATGAATGCCTCCAGTTTATTACTGATGGATATTAGCACTGATTTGCTTTCGTTGGAATTGGTTAATGTTCCGTTAAGGAGTTTCTGATTGCTTTTGATTAGTTCTTCTAGTCTGTTACTGATCACTGACAACGCCGATTTGCTTTCGTTGTTGTTTAATAGTGCGCCATTTGTGAGATTTCCAAAGATTTGTATTAGTGTGCTTATTTCGGATCTATTTTTGTGATAAGTTTCGATCGCATTTCCAGTGGTTATTCGCTCGTCGTCTTCGCACGGAATTCCGTGGATGCTGACTTCACCGTAGATGTCTCCACGTGCGAGAGTAACAAAGGTATTCTTCAAAAGATTTGATACAGCTGAACAACTTAATGGATTACCTTGAAGGTCCAAAGTGATGCCATGCGGTAAATCGAAAGCAACGAAAGATTTCAACTCATTTCTGCTAAGATCCAAAAACTGAATGGCCGGTGTATTGTGGAAAGGATATCCTATTAATTTGTTAATATGATTTTGACTTAAATAAAGACGTTCAAGCGCGATCAAGCCGGAAAAAGTGCCCGTATTTATAAACGTAAGCAAATTCTGCGAAAGATCCAAACGCTTCAGAGTTTGCAATTGAGCAAACGCACCCACCTCCACTGATCGGATTCGGTTTTCACGCAAATTAAGTTCAATCAGTCCTGTTTTATCTTGAAAATCTGACTTTTCTATTTTCACTAGTGAATTTGTCATCAAAGACAGTGTAGTTAACAATCGGAAATCCGAAAATGCGGGAAGTTCTGTAAAGTTATTGTTGTTGAGCCAAACAATCATGATGGACATGGACTCCGACCTTATAAAAGTCTTATCTTCTATTGTTCTAATCATATTATTCGACAAATTAATTTCAGTCAGTCCATATAAATCTACAAAAGCCGATTCTTCCACCGTTAATATTTTATTATTCGAAAGGTTTATTTTCTTTAGCCTATAGTTTTTTTGAAAAGTTAAACTATCTATTGCGCTCAAGGTATTATGCGATATGTCCACCTCGATTAAATTTACAAGATAAACAAAATCGATATTAATTTTGGAAAGGTTGTTATACGATAGATCTAATATTTCGAGATTTACTAGTTTTTCGAAAGCGTATCTTTCAATCGTATTAATTTTATTGCGAGGTATTTCTAACCGTTCCAAGTGAACAAGCGGGGTAAACGTGTTATTTTCCAAAATGGTCAAGTTATTCAAGGGCAATGTTAACTCTTTCAATTCATTAAAATTATCAAACGCTCCGTTCTCAATTCCTGAAATTTGAGAATTTTCAATTGACAGTGTGGTAATTCTACCGGTGCCGGTAAACGAAGTACGTTGAAGTTTGGAAATTAAACTTGAGGAAATTGTCGTCGTTACAGTAAGACCATCGAGTCTTTGGCATTCTGGGCTCAAATTATAAAAATTAGGATTGTAAATCATTTGATAGTTACAATCACACACTGTAGAAACAATGCCATCATAATCATCATAATCATAATGATTGAAACAACTTCCCTCACTTTGTATCCATACGTGTTGCAGCAATAAAAGCAGCAGAAAAATATGTTCACGACTGAAATTAGCAGAATGTACTATGCATTATTGCAGAATAAAACAAAACTTACGTCATTTTAATTTTTTCCAGCACTGTTTTAACTGCAACAGATTAATACCCACAGGATACTGACAACATTTGCATGAGGAATTTATAGATACGACGCTGCATCCGATAAACAAAATTATTATCAAAGACGTATTCACACACTATTGCCGATTTATAAATGGCAAACATATTAAGTCATCAAATATTTGTAAGGCATTAATAAATGATGTCAAACTTTGGTTGTAAATTGTAATGTAATGTAATGTAATGATTCAACTTGTTTCCAGATCATATCATTATGATTCAGACAAAGAATCATCAGGTGCTAACAAACAAAGATTTAGACGTAAATCTAAAAATCCTATTTGTGCAATGTATATATGTATAGTTGCCTGCAAATGCCGCTAGTATGAATAAACTTCTGGACCTACCATCACATTCCGAGAATCCCATGACCACATTTAAATATCACGATTAATGCATTGAGACAGAGTACTTTTAGTATTGATAAAAACAAATTTTGAAGAATGTACATTAGAGTGGTTCTTATTTTAGAAGTATGTGAAAATCAACGGGACAACCCGGAAACTTGTTCATATAGACAAAAAACTAATAACTGTAAATTTTGAGCCATATCGAACATTGCGTAACCGGGCCCCAGCCCTCTAAATTTGTAAAAGTCGGTTTATTCCCTTTTTTCATTTTGGTTCACCCTAATATTAAACGATCCACCCTAATGGCCAAATTATATATTATGTCCATAGAGGACGTTAATGTGAATCCGAGACGTGTTTATTTGTTGTAATTGGACTAAAATTGACGAAGTTATGAATGTTTTAATTCATTGAAATTGGAATTACTTTATAAGAGAGCCACGACTAAGTGAACCAGACGCTTGACGTCAATTGGTAACCCAATCTCCTTTTTATCTTTTGACATTTGGTGATATTAGTTTGATGCAGAGGTTTTAGTCTGCGCCACAGTCCGCAAGAGAGTAGAGGGGTAATTTTCTTGTGACCTCTGGTTTGATGTTTTCGGTGGCATTTTGTAACGAAATTATAAAGTTACTTTCAAAATGAGTGAAAGAACCCTATCTCCAGATGAACTTTATTTGATCAAAATCAAAACTTTGGAACAAAAAACGAAATTACAGGCCAAAATATCGGCCACAAAATCAAAAACCCTGGACTAAAAGTAAAAAATGCAGATTGAGGATTCAAGTAAAGGAAAATTAATTTGCCATTTTCACCCTTAGCTCAAAGTAAGTTTCCGACCAGAAACTCGAAAATAATAGCCAAAAAAAATAAAAAAAGGTCACACAACAAAATCAAAAATATGGCAGAAAATCATAAATTTAGACCAAAAATCGAATATTCGGGACCGAACATCAAAAACGCAGATTCAGAAATTGAACAATATTTCGGCCAAAATAAAAAAAAACTTAGGACAGAAGATCAAAAATTTAGACCGCAAAGTCGAAAATGCAAGTAAAAAATCTAAAATATAGGTCAAAACCTTTTGACCCAAAATCGTAAACTCGGGCTAAAAACAAAATTCAGACCAAAAAAATCGAAATAATCAACAGACAAATCAAAAATTTCTGTCAAAATAAAGGAAATGTAAGACAGAAGATCAAGAATTTAATCTACATAATCGAAAATACAGGTTAAAAGTCTAAAATATATACTAAAAAAAATCCACAATCGGAAACAAGAAATCAAAAATCGAAAACCCGGGTTTAAAAATAAAAAATGCAGACGCAATAATCAATCATTCAGGTTAAAATTCAAAATATAGGGCCAAAAATAAGAAATTCGAGCTTAAAAATAATAATAATACCGACAAAAAAATCGTAAATTCTAACAAACAAACCGAAAATTTAGGCCAAAATAAAGAATATTTGGGCGAATGATCACAAAAGACAAAAAAATTAGTCAAAAACCGAAAAAAAAACAGGCCAAAGATCTTAAATATGGGCCAAAAAAATTGAAATTGAAGTAAGAGAAAAATTTCTAGCCCCAAAAATAACTCTTTGGTCCAAAATAAGTTTTTGACCGGACACTCGAAACCCGCCACAAAATAAAAAAAAAGGAGAAAGAACAATATGCAGGTTACAAAATCTAAAATAAAGGGCAAAAAATCAAAAATTTAGACCAAAAAACTCGGAAATATCAACAAAAAATAAAAAAATACGTGCAGAACAATTATAATAATAATAATAATATTGTTTATTAATTCATTACGCTATATTAAATGCAGATTGAACATGTCAAAAGAAACACAATACAATCATTAATCATTCAGGTCCAAAATATAGGGCAAAAAATCAAAAATTCGAGCCCAAACGGAGCAAAAAATCGAAAATTTTAACAACAAATCGAAAAATTGGGCCAAAATAATCAATATTTAGGTAAAAAAAAATAGTAAAAAATGGGGAAACTGGCCCGAAAATCAAAAATCCCGGTCCAGAAATAAAAAAATGCAGACCAAAAAAATTGAAAATTCAAGTAAAAGAAAAATTTGTAGCCCCAAAATTAAATTTCTTGCCTAAAATAAGTTTCCGACCAGTATACTTTTATATTGTTTTATTATGTAACATATTATTTAGCACTACATTGCATCTCATTGTACGATTTTTGTGACTTGTGTGAACCGTTTGGTAATGGTATGAATAAAGTATTATTATTATTATTATAAACTCTGAAATAATTGCCAAAAAATTAAAAAATGCATACATAAAGAACAATATTCAGATGACAAAATCTAAAATAAAGGACAAAAAACTCGAAAATACCGGCAAAAAATAAAAAATGTACGCAATATAATCAATAGTTTAGTTTAAAAAATCCAAAATATAGAGCCTAAAAATCAAAAAAGTGTTGATATGGCATAAAGAATGGCAAAATTTTAGTAAGCACTCTTCTTGAAAAAACTGCAGTACATGTAAATAAAGAAAAATAATTTGTAAAAAAAAGATTTTTTTAATGTTGCTCCTGAAAATGCATTGCAAACAATGATAATTGAAGAAGGCAAACAATTTCTATGAATGCGGAGAGAGAATGGAAGATGACAGATAAATCTCAAATAATGCACCTTTATAATTACCCAAAGAAAATGATTCTAACTTGAGAATAACAAACTAACTAACTTGCGTTTGAAAACAAATTAAGTGGTATCATTCAATTTAATTCGGGGAAGTAGTTGTTTCAATAAGTTATTTGTTTATAGTCTTAGTCAGACTTAATTTGCAGAATCACGAACAGGTTTAATATTCATGTATTCATTATTTAACACGTTGACTGCTGACTTGGTCTATAAGATCAAGTGTTAAATTGTTATGTAACGCCAACTCTGTCCAAAAACAAAATCCTGAATTATGTATTTAGCCAATCACGGCATTATTCTATTGAGAAGAATCACTTGTGATTCTTTCCGGAAAGAATCTCATGTAGAAATGTTTGACAATTGATTGACTATTGTTCAGCTGTTCCGTGGTCTATTGCAATTCGGAAAATCGAGAGGATGAGAAAAAACAACGAGCCCGTGGAGTATCGAAAAAAATAAACAACGCCGTTTTCACGACTCGCCATATTCTTTCGCCGTGTGTGGGCCCAAAAAAAAAACGATTCTGTTCGCTCATTGGCACCAACCCCATCACTTCCAGAAATCTGGTATCCAAGTTTCCAGGTTAAAATTTATATCTAGTGCCCGAAGAAATATATTAAAAAGATTTTGAGGAAAAGTTTTATCTTATAAATGGAAGTATAAGAGATGGAACGATCAAATCAATTAAACGTTTCTTTAATCTATTAAATATCGTAATTTTCGAAATGGTCGGAATCGTTCAAATGGATATTTCTGTTGAAATTTCGAATTTCGAAACCTTCGTGCAGAGCCAAACACTGTCGCACATTAACATATAAATAAAATTGGTTTTCCAATCAAGTATATAATTCTTACGTCTGATGAAAATGTACATATTGGGCTGTTGCTCCTACTAATTTATTTTAAAATTGTAACTTTATTTACCGCGTTAAATTTAATGAAAGAAATATTAATGCTGTTATAAAAAATACTTTGAGGTGAAATTTCCCAAAAACAATTAGTAGACCCCTTACTAGACCATAACATCTTCTACTCGGTGAAACCGAAATTTAATATAATAACCCGTTTAGCTTCAATTTATGTTAACAATTCACATGCATTTACATATAGTTTATAGTTTTCCGATACTCCCAACGCTCTTAAATAAGGACTACACTAACTCGAGTGAAAAGAACACTCCCCCAAATAAGGAAATACATCTAAAGACATGCAGGATATGATTCGGCGCGAAAATTTAAACAGAGAAGAATGAAAATCGGGAAAGGCTTACATCCGATAATAGATGGAAGAGTTGGTCTAATTGGTAATTTACATACTGTATATGCAAAATCCATGCACACATAGAATGAGATCAAAATAAACAAATTCGCGTTTGTGTTTATTAAATCCGCACACGGAATCACTTTTACAGTTATGCGAAAAAATGTCGATTCTCTTTGTTTTTTCAATTTTCGTACGACTGCTAACCTATTTAGAAGACGATGGCCTCGGTATGTACACAGCATGCATGTGAAATTGTGATTTTTTTTTAAATAGCCCGTTACATTATCAGTATTACATATTCAGCTTGTTTACTGAACCATCTTTACAACTGCAAAATTTCCTGCAATTTTACAGGTTTGCTGTTACAGTTAATAACTTTAAAGCTGTTACTCAATCGAACCAGTTGAACACACTCGAGGATTTCTGTGGAAAATTTTATTTTTAAAATAAAGATAATTTTTTTTTTGTCTTTGGGATACTTCAAACTTCAACTAAGGGACATGTTGGCTTTCAAAATTTCCTGCGATTTTAAAGGTTTGCTGTTACAGTTAATAAATTTTAAAGCTTTTACTTAATCTAACCAGTTGAACACACTGAAGGGTTTCTAAGGAAGATTTGATTTGCAAAATGTTGGCTTTCAAAATTTCCTGAGATTTTAAAGGTTTGCTGTTACAGTTAATAAATTTTAAAGCTTTTATTCAATCTAACCAGTTGATCCCACTGAAGGGTTTCTAGGGAAGATTTGATTTGCAAAATAAAGATAAAATCTTTTTTTTTTGTTATTTCTGTCTTTCAGATACTTCAAACTTCAATTAAGAGACATGTTGGCTTTCAAAATTTCCTGCGATTTTAAAGGTTTGCTGTTACAGTTAATAAATTTTAAAGCTTTTACTCAATCTAACCAGTTGAACACACTCAAGGGTTTCTAGGGAAGATTTTATTTGCAAAATAAACATTTTTTTTTTGGTTATTTCTGACTTTCAAAATTTCCTGCAATTTTAAAGGTTTGCTGTTGCAATCAATAAATTTTAAAACTGTTACTCAATCTAACATGTTGAACACCCTCAAGAGTTTCTGTGGAAGATTTTATTTCTAAATTAAAGATAAAATCTTTTTTTTTTTTTGTTTCAAATACTTCAAACTCAAAAATCCTTTTCATTCATATTTGAAAAAAAAATTGCCATATCTTCTAAACGCGTTCAAAATATGTCAAAATTCCTTGATGTTTGTAAAAAAAATATATTCAACTGTCAAAATACCATTCTTTCGAAGCCACCTTTGTTTCCTAAAATATACCAATAATCAAGAGAGTTTCGAATTTTTGAAAATTATATTTTTCGGACGTAAATGAAGCGTTGGATAAAAAATTCTAAAAAAAATATAAACCGCGGAGAATAAATTCCAAAAAAATTATATTCAACTGTCAAAATATCATTATTTGAAAGCCACCTTTGTTTCCAAAAATATACCAATAATCAAGAGAGTTACGAATTTTTTAAAATTATATTTTTCGGACGTAAATGAAGCGTTGGATAAAAAATTCTAAAAAAAATATAAACCGCGGAGAATAAATTCCAAAAAAATTATATTCAACTGTCAAAATATCATTATTTGAAAGCCACCTTTGTTTCCAAAAATATACCAATAATCAAGAGAGTTTCGAATTTTTGAAAATTAGCGGAGAATAAATTCCAAAAAAATTATATTCACCTGTCAAAATATCATTCTTTCAAAACCACCTTTGTTTCCAAAAATATACCAATAATCAAGAGAGTTGCGAATTTTTGAAAATTATATTTTTCGGACGTAAATGAAGCGTTGGAGAAAAAACTTCTAAAAATATATAAACCGCGGAGAATAAATTCCAAAAAAATTATATTCAACTGTCAAAATATCATTATTTCAAAGCCACCTTTGTTTCCAAAAATATACCAATAATCAAGAGAGTTACGAATTTTTTAAAATTATATTTTTCGGACGTAAATGAAGCGTTGGATAAAAAATTCTAAAAAAAATATAAACCGCGGAGAATAAATTCCAAAAAAATTATATTCAACTGTCAAAATATCATTATTTGAAAGCCACCTTTGTTTCCAAAAATATACCAATAATCAAGAGAGTTACGAATTTTTTAAAATTATATTTTTCGGACGTAAATGAAGCGTTGGAGAAAAAAATTCTGAAAAAATATTAACCGCGGAGAATAAATTCTAAAAAAATTATATTCACCTGTCAAAATATCAATCTTTCAAAGCCACCTTTGTTTTCAAAAATATACCAATAATCAAGAGAGGTACGAATTTTTGAAAATTATATTTTTCGGACGAAAATGAAGCGTTGGAGAAAAAAATTCTAAAAAAATATAAACCGCGGAGAATAAATTCTAAAAAAATTATATTCACCTGTCAAAATATCAATCTTTCAAAGCCACCTTTGTTTTCAAAAATATACCTTTAATCAAGAGAGTTACGAATTTTTGAAAATTATATTTTTCGGACGTAAATGAAGCGTTGGAGAAAAAAATTCTGAAAAAATATTAACCGCGGAGAATAAATTCTAAAAAAATTATATTCAACTGTTAAAATACCATTCTTTCAAAGCCACATTTTTTTTCAAAAATATACCAATAATCAAGAGAGTCACGAATTTTTTAAAATTGTGTTTTCGGACGTAAATGATGCGTTGAAGAAAAAAATATAAACCGCGGAGAATAAATTCTAAAAAAATTATATTCGCCTGTCAAAATATCAATCTTTCAAAGCCACCTTTGTTCCCAAAAATATACCAATAATCAAGAGAGGTACGAATTTTTGAAAATTATATTTTTCGGACGAAAATGAAGCGTTGGAGAAAAAAATTCTAAAAAATATAAACCGCGGAGAATAAATTCTAAAAAAATTATATTCACCTGTCAAAATATCAATCTTTCAAAGCCACAGTTTGTTATAAAAATATACCTTTAATCAAGAGAGTTACGAATTTTTGAAAATTATATTTTTTGGACGTAAATGAAGCGTTGGAGAAAAAACTTCTAAAAAAATATAAACCGCGGAGAATAAATTCTAAAAAAATTATATTCACCTGTCAAAATATCAATCTTTCAAAGCCACCTTTGTTTTCAAAAATATACCTTTAATCAAGAGAGTTACGAATTTTTGAAAATTATATTTTTCGGACGTAAATGAAGCGTTGGAGAAAAAAATTCTGAAAAAATATTAACCGCGGAGAATAAATTCTAAAAAAATTATATTCAACTGTCAAAATATCATTCTTTCAAAGCCACCTTTGTTTCCAAAAATATACCAATAATCAAGAGAGTTACGAATTTTTTAAAATTATATTTTTCGGACGTAAATGAAGCGTTGGAGAAAAAAATTCTGAAAAAATATTAACCGCGGAGAATAAATTCTAAAAAAATTATATTCAACTGTCAAAATATCATTCTTTCAAAGCCACCTTTGTTCCCAAAAATATACCAATAATCAAGAGAGGTACGAATTTTTGAAAATTATATTTTTCGGACTAAAATGAAGCGTTGGAGAAAAAAATTCTAAAAAATATAAACCGCGGAGAATAAATTCTAAAAAAATTATATTCACCTGTCAAAATATCAATCTTTCAAAGCCACCTTTGTTTTCAAAAATATACCTTTAATCAAGAGAGTTACGAATTTTTTAAAATTATATTTTTCGGAGGTAAATGAAGCGTTGGATAAAAAATTCTAAAAAAAATATAAACCGCGGAGAATAAATTCCAAAAAAATTATATTCAACTGTCAAAATATCATTATTTCAAAGCCACCTTTGTTTCCAAAAATATACCAATAATCAAGAGAGTTACGAATTTTTTAAAATTGTGTTTTCGGACGTAAATGATGCGTTGAAGAAAAAAATATAAACCGCGGAGAATAAATTCTAAAAAAATTATATTCAGAATATCAATCTGTCAGAATATTAATCTTTCAAAGCCACCTTTATTTCCAAAAATATACCAATAATCAAGAGAGTTACGAATTTTTGAAATTTATATTTTTTGGACGTAAAAGAAGCGTTGGAGAAAAAAATTCGAAAAAAATGTAAACCGCGGAGAATAAATTCTAAAAAAATTATATTCGCCGGTCAAAATACCATTCTTTCAAAGGCACCTTTGTTTTCAAAAATATACCAATAATCAAAAGAGTTGCGAATTTTTGAAAATTATATTTTAAGGACGTAAATGAAGCGTTGGATAAAAAATTACAAAAAAATATAAACCGCGGAGAATAAATTCCAAAAAAATACATTCAACTGTCAAAATATCATTCTTTCAAAGCCACCTTTGTTTCCAAAAATATTCCAATAATCAAGAGTAACGAATTTTTGAAAATTATATTTTTCGGACGTAAATGAAGCGTTGGAGAAAAAATTCTAAAAAAAAATATAAACCGCGGAGAATAAATTCTAAAAAATTATATTCACCTGTCAAAATATCAATCTTTCAAAACCACCTTTGTTTCCAAAAATATACCAATAATCAAAACAGTTACGGATTTTCGAAAATTATATTTTTCGGACGTAAATGAAATAGTCAAACATTATGATTTAATTTCATGTACTAAACAATTTCAGAGTTTAGAATTTTGTAATTTGTAATTGTGTCCGGTAGTGTAATTCCCGATGCGTGAGATTTTCTTTTTTGTTTCCTTTAGTATTTAGAGATTTATTAATACTGAAGGAATATAAATAATTCCCGTGGCGTTTTATAGAGAAATTTTGTGTAGAAATCAAAGACTGTCAGATGGAATAACAATGAGGATCGTTGTACCTTTCCACGGTGGACTTTCTCTGTATTATTGAAAATAAAAGCGCGAGACTCGGTGCAAAATGCGCCTAATTAGCATTACGCCAGCGACACAGCAATCAACTGATTATGTTTAATTATCGTGGGAGCGCTTAAATACTGTACGATTCTGAAAAATTATAAAAAAAAAAATGTTCGCATTTAAAGTGGAAAACTTTTCACATCAACGATTTGCATTAAATATACTGCCTTAAGCTAGTTCAACTTCGATTTTATGTTGGTGTTTCTAATAAAAGTCTACAAACAATTTTCTTCTTGAGTGATGATTAAATTAAATACCAAATGTTTGCTTTAACGATTTATAATAAATCATCTTTCTCTTACTGCAAACGTGTTTCTACTAAAGGTATAGAAATATATATCTTAGAAAATGAAACCAATTTTTATGTTCATCCAACTGATAATACCTTTCTTGAAGCCACATTAAAGATGCGACAATAAAAAAATATTTTAAAGTGTAGTTATGGGTTTAAATCTAGAAGTCACATTAAAGATGCGACACTAAAAAATAATTTTAAATTATAGTTTTTGGTTCTAATATTCGTAGTAAAATAAATTTTCTTTTATACATTTTGGACGTAATTTTTCCTCCAGATCAAATTAGTATTATATTGGCGTAAAGAAGCTCTGGTTAATGTTTTTACACCTAATTATGACTCGCCCTGTATACAAAGATATCTATTCAAAGCCGTATCTTCTTGACGATTCAAAGTCTTTCCGCCTGGAGAAATATATTTTTCACGTCTCGCGTAAATCCCGAACGTACGTTATAATTACGGCAATAATTAACCATTAATTATCACATTCCAGAAATTGCACATTAAGTCAAGGGCCGCGTCGGTGAAACTTAATGAAGCCCGCATAGCCGAGGAGAAACTAAAAACGCAAACAGTTTCCGACTCTAGGAAGTGATCCGAATGACCCAGCATTGAAATCACCAGCGAACGCAAACCAGTAACCAAAAAATATCGCACCCTGAGGCTATACTGTGCGTTCAAGGCCGCTCAGCGATTTCATTTTCGTTCGAACACGATGACAAATAATGTCCCAGATAATAATAATAACAATAATCGTAACATCAATTCTGTTATCAAATCCGTGTAGTATTTATATCTTTAGTGAGCAATTTATTGACGTACGAGGATGAAATTATGTAAGTCATCATTTGGTGGTTTTCGAATTCTATTTCGCGAGTTGATTTTATTGTGTCAAAATCAACAAAGAAAAATGCTTGTTTTATCCTTAACTAAACAGCTGTTTGTTTGGTTCAAGATATAGTAAATTTTTAATTCAGTTCAAAAAATTTTGGGTTTAGGGCGCTTTGCAAATCAACAATTTGCGATATCCAGTTTCAAATCTATAATTTAAAGTTGCGGTGTTAACTACCTTGTGCGTGGACATAGCGTAAAAATCCAAAAAGAGTTATCACAAACACACTGATCCACTGGTCATTCCTCGCACATTTCCAGGCAAGAAGCATAGTTACACTTAAAATCACACAAACACTTTCGAAATCGCGTGTCGGTCGGTTATACCATCGTTGAAAATTTTCGAAAAAGTCAGACGGTTTCGCGGAGGCGCGCTCGCGGTTCGCACTGGAATGAAAGTCTTCGGATTGTTGTTGGTCCGCGGCGGACAGGTGAGAGCCCCCCATTCGACGTGTTCCAGTCACGTGTGTGGTGTTTATGTGTTACGCATTAAGGACTAACGGTCGGACCTGTAATTGCTAAATTACAACTGTTCTGGGCCACCAAAGACATCCACGGACGTGGACGTGGACGTGGTCTCGATTCCTTAGTTTACATTTGTTACAATTCGTGAATTGACTACCAATAATAATAAAACCGTTACCGCCGTGTTTGTGACCATTTTTTTTTCATTCATCCAAGGATTACCACAGCCAAAATTCTTCAACTTCCGATGACTCATGGTTTAAAACTGGGTGCCATGCGATAACAACAGCCGGAGCAGGTTTATGCAAATTAAATTAAAATCTTTAGACAAAATCTGTACACGAGAACTAGAGACTAGAGAATCGGATTGTTTTAAAGGGAACTTTGTAGTTTAATAAATCAGAAATGCATAATTTGTTTATGGGTCTTCCATGGATGCTTCCATAAGTAATGCCAAAGATTTAGGAAAAGGGGGAGGACTCGGCGGAATTGTGACAGTTCGTGTTCCTAAAACTAAATTGAAAGGTGTTTGGTGTGACACCTTGTAACGCCAGTTTCAATTGAATCCAACTAGTTTCCATACGAAAAGCACAGATTTGCAATCCGCACACCATTTTGAGTTTTTGTTCAGCTACAGTGGTTCAAAGATAAAAAAAATCGAAATCCGCCTAAAGCAGCTTTACAAATCATAGAAGACAATTTTCGATTTCCCAGTTCAAGTTTCTTTTGTTGCTATTTTGTTTCCAGACATGGCAACTGGTTTTATGAAGAAGAATGTTGGATTTAAGACGCACCGACAGCTTAGGTCATTGATGGAAAATCAAAAATACTTTCTTGTTTTTTCTGGTCTTGAACATTAAAGCAAATTCCTTGATTATTATAAGATAATTATTGTTGTTTTTCAGCGTCCGGTTTGTGAGATCGCCCAGGATTTGAAGACCGACCCATTTCCAGAGTGGATCTGCAGTAATTCAGTGAGGATTTTTTGGTCGGAATTTTCGAAGACGTCAATAAAGCAAATTCCTTGATTGATTTATTATTACAAGTTAATTGTCGTTGTTTTTTCAGCGTCCGGTCTGTGAGATCGCCCTGGATTTGAAGACCGACCCATTTCCAGAGTGGATCTGCTGGAATCCAGCCAAGATTTTTTGGTCGGAATTTTCAAGATGTCAACATCATGCCCTGGAACATCCAGTTAGCCAGGCACATGCGTGGAGGAGGATCACTCGCTACTCTCGTCAGCAGATCTGACCGGTTCTTTTAAGAACCACAAAATACTCGATAATTCTGGGATTTGACATTTGTCCAACACACATTTTTCGTTTATTATTTAATAAAGTACCTCTTTCCGTTCCTAGTCTCTTGTGTGTGTGTGTGAGTGTGTGTATCTCAAAAACTGATAGAGAAATTGATATGAAACTTTGAACATAAGTCTTATTTAATAATTCAAAGAACTGAAAAGCTTTTGGAAAAATTTCGTACACCGAAAGTGGGCGTTTACCTTAACCGTTTTTTGTTTTTCTCCAATATTTTTTTAAATATGAAAAATATCTCAAAAACATTTAAACAAATAAAGACAACAAAGAAATGAACATCATTTGTTTATGAATATTTTCGATAACATCATTGTTACTCGAAAAAAAAATTATTATTTTTTTTTCATTTTTGGTTTATAATTATGAAACGATAATAGTTACAGCAAATTTATATTAATTACAGAGAAAGCCAAAATGAACAACTCTTAAGGAATAAGTTTTTTCGAAATCTCAGATCGCAGAAATGAAAAGAGTAAATTGGGCGAGAAAATAATTTCACATTTTTAATTTATTTTTAACAAAATTATAACACAAAAATTTCCACCAGGAGTAACAGGATCGCAGAAATGAAAAGAGTAATTTGGGCGCGAAAATAAAATAAAATTTTATTGAATTTTTCGCACAATTTTTGCTCGAAAATTTGGATCAGGAGTAACAGGATCGCAGAAATGAAAAGAGTAATTTGGGCGCGAAAATAAAATAAAATTTTAATAAATTTTTCGCACAATTTTTGCTCGAAAATTTGGATCAGGAGTAACAGGATCGCAGAAATGAAAAGAGTAATTTGGGCGCGAAAATAAAATAAAATTTTAATAAATTTTTCGCACAATTTTTGCTCGAAAATTTGGATCAGGAGTAACAGGATCGCAGAAATGAAAAAAATAATTTGGGCGCGAAAATAAAATAAAATTTTAATGAATTTTTCGCACAATTTTTGCTCGAAAATTTGGATCAGGAGTAACAAGATCGCAGAAATGAAAAGAGTAATTTGGGCGCGAAAATAAAATAAAATTTGAATGAATTTTTCACACAAATTTTGCTCGAAAATTTGGATCAGGAGTAACAGGATCGCAGAAATGAAAAGAGTAATTTGGGCGCGAAAATAAAATAAAATTTTATTGAATTTTTCGCACAATTTTTGCTCGAAAATTTGGATTAGGAGTAACAGGATCGCAGAAATGAAAAGAGTAATTTGGGCGCGAAAATAAAATAAAATTTGAATGAATTTTTCACACAAATTTTGCTCGAAAATTTGGATCAGGAGTAACAGGATCGCAGAAATGAAAAGAGTAATTTGGGCGCGAAAATAAAATAAAATTTTATTGAATTTTTCGCACAATTTTTGCTCGAAAATTTGGATCAGGAGTAACAGGATCGCAGAAATGAAAAGAGTAATTTGGGCGCGAAAATAAAATAAAATTTTAATAAATTTTTCGCACAATTTTTGCTCGAAAATTTGGATCAGGAGTAACAGGATCGCAGAAATGAAAAGAGTAATTTGGGCGCGAAAATAAAATAAAATTTTATTGAATTTTTCGCACAATTTTTGCTCGAAAATTTGGATTAGGAGTAACAGGATCGCAGAAATGAAAAGAGTAATTTGGGCGCGAAAATAAAATAAAATTTGAATGAATTTTTCACACAAATTTTGCTCGAAAATTTGGATCAGGAGTAACAGGATCGCAGAAATGAAAAGAGTAATTTGGGCGCGAAAATAAAATAAAATTTTATTGAATTTTTCGCACAATTTTTGCTCGAAAATTTGGATCAGGAGTAACAGGATCGCAGAAATGAAAAGAGTAATTTGGGCGCGAAAATAAAATAAAATTTTAATAAATTTTTCGCACAATTTTTGCTCGAAAATTTGGATCAGGAGTAACAGGATCGCAGAAATGGAAAGAGTAATTTGGGCGCGAAAATAAAATAAAATATTAATGAATTTTTCGCACAAATTTTGCTCGAAAATTTGGATCAGGAGTAACAGGATCGCAGAAATGAAAAGAGTAATTTGGGCGCGAAAATAAAATAAAATTTTAATGAATTTTTCGAACAATTTTTGCTCGAAAATTTGGATCAGGAGTAACAGGATCGCAGAAATAAAAAGAGTAATTTGGGCGCGAAAATAATTTCACATTTTTAATTTATTTTCAACAAAATATTCACACATAAATTTCCACCAGGAGTAACAGGATCGCAACAATGAAAAGAGTAATTTGGACGCGAAAATAAAATAAAATTTTAATGAATTTTTAACAAAATTTTCAAACAAAAATTTCGACCAGGAGTAACAGGATCGCAGAAATGAAAAGAGTAATTTGGGCGTGAAAATAATTTCACATTTTAATTCATTTTTAAAATAATTTTCATACAAAAATTTCGACCAGGAGTAACAGGATCGCAGAAATGAAATATGCTCGTTGTACAATATACTATTATTGTTTATTATTAAACCATTAATACCTCTGTAAATTACAATTTGAATCATTAAAATCAATTTAACCATTAAAAAATTGCTGCGGCAATATTTATTATTGCAGGATTTTTACAGCTCTTTTATTTCAAAAGATTAAAGGATTATATGTTTGGCGGTCATTTAATGCTTACATTATCAAAATCATCCCTTAGAATTGCTATTTAGAAGCTTTTAAACCTTTTTCGTTCGGATTTCCCCGCCTCGTCGCCATCTATTAGACGGTGGCTGAACTGCTAAGTGATGTTTTTGAACAGCGCCAAAATGCTCGAACTTTATACTTATTGTCAAAGTGTTAATATTCAGCAATGGGCTGTGCATGAAACGGTAGACGATTTAATTCTGAATCGAATGGTGTATAAAATAGCTGAGGAAATTTAGCGATTTTCCTGTAATTTCCGAATGAAAATTAAGCACGACACACTTACCGACATTTACAGTTCACTGTAACATAAAAATTCAATAAAGGAGGATTTGCTATATTCTTCAATCAAATACGGGTTACAATACTTATTCCTGATTAATCATTCAACTATTTATATTGTTAATGCATTACAATAAGAGAAATATACGAGAAATCATAATCTAAGTAGAGGGCTCTACCTGTTATCGTGGGGATAAACTACTTAATAATTTGTGGATGTAATAATTGTTGTAATAATAAAAGAATATTTAAAAACTTAAAAAGAATGTTGTCTTATGATTAAATAAATTCACTTGTGGATTTTTACGTACCTAAATTGCAGAAACATAATTTAAAATATACACGCCTAATCCTAAGCAACCCGATATACGCATAGCACGAATTAATTTATTATTAAAAACTTCTTATTTTATACGTAACAGGGACAAAACCATAAGTGTAATGCTGAGTAAAGCTTCAAAAATAGTGGGAATATTTAAGTATTTAAATTGCAGAAACAATGGTATTATATAAACGCCTACTTATAGGCAACCCAATATACTATAACTAATATTATTTTTTATTAAAAACTTCTAATTTTAAATATAATAGGGACACAAGCATGAGTGTAATGCTTAGCAACGCTTTAAAAATTTTACACTTATGGTTTTATCCCGGTTACGATTAAAATTTGAAGTTTTAAATAATTAATCATTATTAGTTATACATATTTAAATAATAGATTTATTTAGTTGCGGCGAACAAAGTCTAGATGCCGCCACATATTGCATTATCAATGTATTATCTAATTGCGGCGAACAAAGTCTAGATGCCGCCACATATTGCATTATCAATATATTATTTAATTTGGACTTATTTTTAGCAAAATATTCACACAAAAATTTGAACAGGATCGCAGAAACGAAAAGAGTAATTTGGGCGCGAAAATAATTTCACATTTTTAATTCATTTTTAACAAAATTCTCACACTAAAATTTCCACCAGGAGTAACAGGATCGCAGAAATAAAAAGAGTAATTTGGGCGCGAAAATAAAATCAAATTTTAATGAATTTTTCGCACAATTTTTGCTCAAAAATTTGTATCAGGAGTAACAGGATCGCAGAAATGAAAAGAGTAATTTGGGCGCGAAAATAAAATAAAATTTTATTGAATTTTTCGCACAAATTTTGCTCGAAAATTTGGATCAGGAGTAACAGGATCGCAGAAATGAAAAGAGTAATTTGGGCGCGAAAATAAAATAAAATTTTATTGAATTTTTCGCACAAATTTCGCTCGAAAATTTGGATCAGGAGTAACAGGATCGCAGAAATTAAAAGAGTAATTTGATCGCGAAAATAAAATAAAATTTTATTGAATTTTTCACACAAATTTTGCTCGAAAATTTGGATCAGGAGTAACAGGATCGCAGAAATGAAAAGAGTAATTTGGGCGCGAAAATAAAATAAAATTTTATTGAATTTTTCGCACAAATTTTGCTCGAAAATTTGGATCAGGAGTAACAGGATCGCAGAAATGAAAAGAGTAATTTGGGCGCGAAAATAAAATAAAATTTTATTGAATTTTTGGCACAATTTTTGCTCGAAAATTTGGATCAGGAGTAACAGGATCGCAGAAATGAAAAGAGTAATTTGAGCGCGAAAATAAAATAAAATTTTATTGAATTTTTCGCACAAATTTCGCTCGAAAATTTGGATCAGGAGTAACAGGATCGCAGAATTGAAAAGAGTAATTTGGGCGCGAAAATAAAATAAAATTTTATTGAATTTTTGGCACAATTTTTGCTCGAAAATTTGGATCAGGAGTAACAGGATCGCAGAAATGAAAAGAGTAATTTGAGCGCGAAAATAAAATAAAATTTTATTGAATTTTTCGCACAAATTTCGCTCGAAAATTTGGATCAGGAGTAACAGGATCGCAGAAATTAAAAGAGTAATTTGATCGCGAAAATAAAATAAAATTTTATTGAATTTTTCACACAAATTTTGCTCGAAAATTTGGATCAGGAGTAACAGGATCGCAGAAATGAAAAGAGTAATTTGGGCGCGAAAATAAAATAAAATTTTATTGAATTTTTCGCACAATTTTTGCTCGAAAATTTGGATCAGGAGTAACAGGATCGCAGAAATGAAAAGAGTAATTTGGGCGCGAAAATAAAATAAAATTTTATTGAATTTTTCGCACAAATTTCGCTCGAAAATTTGGATCAGGAGTAACAGGATCGCAGAAATGAAAAGAGTAATTTGGGCGCGAAAATAAAATAAAATTTTATTGAATTTTTCGCACAATTTTTGCTCGAAAATTTGGATCAGGAGTAACAGGATCGCAGAAATGAAAAGAGTAATTTGGGCGCGAAAATAAAATAAAATTTTAATGAATTTTTCGCACAATTTTTGCTCGAAAATTTGGATCAGGAGTAACAGGATCGCAGAAATGAAAAGAGTAATTTGGGCGCGAAAATAAAATAAAATTTTATTGAATTTTTCGCACAAATTTTGCTCGAAAATTTGGATCAGGAGTAACAGGATCGCAGAAATGAAAAGAGTAATTTGGGCGCGAAAATAAAATAAAATTTTATTGAATTTTTCGCACAATTTTTGCTCGAAAATTTTCATCAGGAGTAACAGGATCGCAGAAATGAAAAGAGGAATTTGGGCGCGAAAATAAAATAAAATTTTATTGAATTTTTCGCACAAATTTTGCTCGAAAATTTGGATCAGGAGTAACAGGATCGCAGAAATGAAAAGAGGAATTTGGGCGCGAAAATAAAATAAAATTTTAATGAATTTTTCGCACAATTTTTGCTCGAAAATTTTCATCAAGAGTAACAGGATCGCAGAAATGAAAAGAGTAATTTGGGCGCGAAAATAAAATAAAATTTTATTGAATTTTTCGCACAATTTTTGCTCGAAAATTTTCATCAGGAGTAACAGGATCGCAGAAATGAAAAGAGTAATTTGGGCGCGAAAATAAAATAAAATTTTATTGAATTTTTCGCACAATTTTTGCTCGAAAATTTGGATCAGGAGTAACAGGATCGCAGAAATGAAAAGAGTAATTTGGGCGCGAAAATAAAATAAAATTTTAATGAATTTTTCGCACAATTTTTGCTCGAAAATTTGGATCAGGAGTAACAGGATCGCAGAAATGAAAAGAGTAATTTGGGCGCGAAAATAAAATAAAATTTTATTGAATTTTTCGCACAAATTTTGCTCGAAAATTTGGATCAGGAGTAACAGGATCGCAGAAATGAAAAGAGGAATTTGGGCGCGAAAATAAAATAAAATTTTAATGAATTTTTCGCACAATTTTTGCTCGAAAATTTTCATCAAGAGTAACAGGATCGCAGAAATGAAAAGAGTAATTTGGGCGCGAAAATAAAATAAAATTTTATTGAATTTTTCGCACAATTTTTGCTCGAAAATTTTCATCAGGAGTAACAGGATCGCAGAAATGAAAAGAGTAATTTGGGCGCGAAAATAAAATAAAATTTTATTGAATTTTTCGCACAATTTTTGCTCGAAAATTTGGATCAGGAGTAACAGGATCGCAGAAATGAAAAGAGTAATTTGGGCGCGAAAATAAAATAAAATTTTAATGAATTTTTCGCACAATTTTTGCTCGAAAATTTGGATCAGGAGTAACAGGATCGCAGAAATGAAAAGAGTAATTTGGGCGCGAAAATAAAATAAAATTTTATTGAATTTTTCGCACAAATTTTGCTCGAAAATTTGGATCAGGAGTAACGGGATCGCAGAAATGAAAAGAGGAATTTGGGCGCGAAAATAAAATAAAATTTTAATGAATTTTTCGCACAATTTTTGCTCGAAAATTTTCATCAAGAGTAACAGGATCGCAGAAATGAAAAGAGTAATTTGGGCGCGAAAATAAAATAAAATTTTATTGAATTTTTCGCACAATTTTTGCTCGAAAATTTTCATCAGGAGTAACAGGATCGCAGAAATGAAAAGAGTAATTTGGGCGCGAAAATAAAATAAAATTTTAATGAATTTTTCGCACAATTTTTGCTCGAAAATTTGGATCAGGAGTAACAGGATCGCAGAAATGAAAAGAGTAATTTGGGCGCGAAAATAAAATAAAATTTTAATGAATTTTTCGCACAATTTTTGCTCGAAAATTTTCATGAGGAGTAACAGGATCGCAGAATTGAAAAGAGTAATTTGGGCGCGAAAATTATTTCACATTTTAATTAGTTTTTAACAAAATTTTCACACAAAAATTTCAACCAGGAGTAACAGGATCGCAGAAATGAAATATGCTCGTTGTACAATATACTATTATTGTTTATTATTAAACCATTAATACCTCTGTAAATTACAATTTGAATCATTAAAATCAATTTAACCATTAAAACATTGCTGCGCCAATATTTATTATTGCAGGATTTTTACAGCACTTTTATTTCAAAACATTAAAGGATTATATGTTTGGCGGTCATTTAATGCTTACATTATCAAAATCATCCCTTAGAATTTCTATTTAGAAGCTTTTAAACCTTTTTCTTTCGGATTTCCCCGCCTCTTCGCCATCTATTAGACGGTGGCTGAACTGCTAAGTGATGTTTTTGAACAGCGCCAAAATGCTCGAACTTTATACTTATTGTCAAAGTGTTAATATTTAGCAATGAGCTGTGCATGAAAAGGTAGACGAATTAATTCTGAATCGAATGGTTTATAAAATAGCTGAGGAAATTTAGCGATTTTCCTGTAATTTCCGTATGAAAATTAAGCACGACACACTTACCGACATTTACAGTTCACTGTAAGATAAAAATTCAATAAAGGAGGATTTGCTATATTCTTTAATCAAATTCGGGTTACAATACTTATTCCTGATTAATCATTCAACTATTTATATTGTTAATGCATTACAATAAGAGAAATATACGAGAAATCATAATCTAAGTAGAGGGCTCAACCTGTTATCGTGGGGATAAACTACTTAATAATTTGTGGATGTAATAATTGTTGTAATAATAAAAGAATATTTAAAAACTTAAAAAGAATGTTGTCTCATGATTAAATAAATTCACTTGTGGATATTTACGTACTTAAATTGCAGAAACAATATTTAATAATATACACGCCTAATCCTAAGCAACCCGGTATACGCATAACTCGAATTAATTTATTATTAAAAACTTCTTATTTTATACGTAACAGGGACAAAACCATAAGTGTAATCCTGAGTAAAGCTTTAAAAACAGTGGGAATATTAAAGTATTTAAATTGCGAAAACAATGGTATTAAATAAACGCCTTCTTATAAGCAACCCAATATACTATAACTAATATTATTTTTTTATTAAAAACTTCTAATTTTAAATATAATAGGGACACAAGCATAAGTGTAATCCTTAACAATGCTTTAAAAATATTACACTTATGGTTTTGTCCCGGTTACGATTAAAATTTGAAGTTTTAAATAATAAATCATTTTTAGTCATACGTGTATCGGGTTGCCTGTAAGCAGGCGTTTATATAATATAATTATTTCTGCAATTTAAATACTTTAATATTCACATTATTTTTTAAGCTTTACGGAGGATTACACTTATGATTTTGTCCCTGTCACGTTTAAATTTGAAGTTTTTAGTAATAAATTAATATTATGTATTCGTGTATTGCATTGCCTGTAAGTAGGTGTTTATGTAATATAATTATTTCTGCAATTTAAATACTTAAATATTCGCACTATTTTTGAAGCTTTAGTGAGGATTACACTGATGGTTTTGTCACTGCCACCTTTAAAATTGGAAGTTTTTTTATGGTACTTAAGTGTTTATTGGGTTGCCTGTAATTAGGCGGATATATTATAATGTATTGTTTCTTCAATTTAAATACGAAAATATCTACAAGTAAATTTATTTTATTATAAGATAACAGCCTTCTTAAGTTTTTAAATATTCTTTCATTATGATAACAATTTTTAAACCCACAAAAAAAAACGTAGTTTATCCCCACGATAACAGAGGGTGCCCTCTATGAAGATTAGGATTCCTCATATATTTCTGTTATTGTAATGCATTAATAATATAAAAAGTTAATTGAATAATCAGTAATAAGTATTGGGACCCGTATTTCATTGAAGAATATAGCAAATTGTTGTGCATTTAGGTTTTAAGTTACAGTGAACTGTAAATGTTGGTAAGTGTGTCGTGCTTAATTTTCATTCGCAAATTACCAGAAAACCACTAAATTTCCTTAGCTATTTTATACACCATTCGATTCGGAATTAAATAGTCTATCGTTTTGTGTACAGCGCATTGCTGAATAATTACACTTTGATTATAAGGATAAAGTTCGAGCATTTTGGCGCTGTTCAAAAACATCACTTAGTAGTTCGGCCATCGTCGAATAGATGGCGCAAGACGTGGGAATGCGAACGTAAAATGTTTAAAAGCTTTTGTTCACGAAAATGTTATAATGTGCGTATTATTTAATTCTACGGGCAGCATTAATGGGGTACATTTAACACTCAATTTCATTAAACACGCATTTGCGTAATTACTTCACTCCGGTCTTCGTATGCATCGTGGTTGTGGCCCTCTGGTGTGATAAAATTTCCCCACGCAAGACAGTTTTCTCCCAACATCAAATTAAATGTCAAATGAAATGTCAAATTCTTAACCTATAAATTTATAACAATAATAAAATGTGTAAATATAGAATATAGAGATGAATAGACAAATTAACAAGCTTCAGATACCGTTTAGGTTTATATTAAATAGTGTACGCAATTATAAAGACTTGGGAAAGTTACGAAATACTGGTGATGTAATTCAACCGAAGGGAGTTTTTACACATAAATTATTGAAACCGATTAATGCGAAAGTAAGTTTATTATATTATAGAGTAATATATTATTAAACAAAGATTTTACAAGTTCTACTCTTAAGTGTAGATATTTGGCAGTCGATGAAAGATTGTCGATTATAGTAACTAGAATGTCGATTATAGTAACTAAAAATGCTATTTGCTGCATTAATTAAGATTAATAATGATGGTATTAAACAGTAATAGTTATGCAAATACACTCAGTCTGAAGAGTGTCCGTACGTGGAAGTTTTTAGTGTGGTTTTATAAATACAGTTGGAAATTAATGTTAATATTTGTTATTTGAGCAAATTCAACAGTAACAACAGAAGAAAGTAACAATAAATTAATAAGTTGCTGTACAGTAACCTCACAGAAGTAATTGTACATCTGAAATAGAACAGCAATTTCCTGATATCGTTTGAAAGTTGCGCTTGTAAATTCCGTATGTCTAAACTGTCAGCATTTAATTTAATCATTGGAATTAAGTTTGAGAAATACTGGTCTTCATGTCTCTTCTGGGATGGGTATCCCAAGTCGACCGTAACAACATTAATATATATTTTCCAATAATATTAATTCGATTTAATAAATAACATTGTGCAGAAACACCTATCGTCGATGGCCCAGTCAGACTAGTCAAACCAAGTTTATTATACACGCAAACAAATTACTGTTTATGTAAAAGTTAGTCTAAATAAAGATGTATGTATGTAAATTACATTACCTGTAATAATTCCTATGAATTTTTTTAATAGGTTACATCGAAAATCAATGATGAATATTCAGCTGTATGCTCGCTCATAAGACGCTCGGGTTTAAACGATTTGAACACATTACCGAGGTATTTGTCGTGTCGGCAATTCCACAGTACTCCGCAACAGTATCAAAAACCCACACCTGATCGGAACGCCCCAAAAAAGCCTAACAAAGATGACGACGAGGATAACAAGATATCCTCCTTGCTGGCGAAAGCCTTCTTGTGGATGTTGTCAGCATACATGGTCATCGCTATCATTTCTTTGATGTTTCCAAGCAGCAATCAGCCAGAGGTACATTTTGATTCGCAATATTTTGTAAAATAGTAATATTCATTTTTCAAAGGTTGTTAGATACGTGTCCTGGAATGAATTCCTCTACCAAATGCTGGCGAAAGGCGAAGTTGAGGAGATTATTGTGAGGCCTGATGTGGAGATTGTGACGATAATACTATACGATGGTGCAGTTATCAAAGGCAAAAAGGTGAGAAAAATTGTCGTACGTTAACTCACTTTCAATATCTGCTGCTGGCTGAAAATAATATGAAGGGATTTTAGATTTAATGTAATTTGCAAATAGAGTAGATAGGATTAATTGTGACCGGACCCTGTCCGGATTATCAAAATGTCTGGAGCCAAAAAAGGTTATTTGAATTCATAACACAAAAAGAAAAGTTGCTAAAACTGTTACTAATTCAGTTTAGTGGTTAAATAATCGGAGCAGATAAGTAAAGCCATTGATTAATATGAACTTGTAATTAATTTTGATGTACAATACAAATCTATTTACTTCAACTTTTTTTCCACTGGAATTAAATCCAGATTATCGACGGTCCGGATTTTTGATGTCCGTATTATCGACGTTCTATTGTAGAAACATTTTAACATTTAACGCAAGGACTATTGTAATGTGATACAATATTTAATAGTACAATAAAATGAGAACACAAATATGCAAAAAATTAACTAACAATAAGATTTTGAAAAATTGCAACTAATCATCAACTCTGTTTAGAAACAATCATCAATGGATAATATTGAGGTATTTTTCTGGCTAATATACATGGACGATGTGTTATTTCACAGCTAAACATTAAATTGTGTATTTATTTAGGTAGATCACAAAACCTACCATATGAACGTAGTTGACATACACAGATTTGAGGATAAGTTAAGAGAAGCGGAACGAAGGCTGGGGATTCGAGACGGTGTTCCTGTGGTCTTCGAGCGTGGCGGAGACACTGCCGGAAAATTGTTGATCTCCTTAATCATCGTTGGTATCCTTGTGTCCATTCTTGCAAGGAGCAGGAGCATACGTCCACCACTTAGCATGGATAGCTTTGTAAGTCGAATTTTTGTTTATCAATCATAAAATTGTGGCAGCAATCCCATTACTGTTGTATAGCGTGTCAGTGGCGGCTCGTGGAACATATTCATGGTAGAGCCACATTTATTATCTACCTAGACCAATCGAATATTTTGGCCAAAAAAGTCAAACATTTGGAACAAAACAGCCTAAGATCTAAAATATCGGCCAAAAAAATCAAAAATCCTGGTTTAAAAATAAAAATGCAGACCAAATATTGAAAATACAAGCAAAAGAAAAATAATTTGCCATTTTCAGCCCCAAAAATAACTCCTTTTTGCTTAAAATAAGTTCCAACGAGAATAGCAAAAATAAAAAGAAAAACAAATTCGCAGAATAAAATCAATAAAAATCAAGTTAAGAAAATATGGGACAAAAAATAAAAAAATTAGGACCAAAAATCTAAAACTTGTACCCAAAAATCAAAGTAGTAGACCAAAAAATCAAAATTTTTAACAAACGAATCGAAAATTCAAGTCGAAACAAAGAAAATTTCGGCCAAAAGACCTAAAATTGAAACCAAAACAATCGAAAATACAAAATATAGGTCAAAAAGGTAGGGCCTAAAAAGGTGAAAATTTAGACATAACAACGAAAACTCGGGCGTAAAGATAAAAAAAGCATCTACAAATATCTACAAACCAATCGAAATTTTTCGTCAAAATAAAAAATATTTGGACCAAAAAATAAAGGAATCTACAATATAGCCTAAAACGGTAAAAATTTAGACAAAATATCGAAAACGGGCGTAAAGATAAAAATTGCAGACAAAAAAAATCGAAAATTTCTACAAACCAATCGAATATTAAATAAAGCAAAATAAAAAGAATTGGAACAAAAAAAATCGAAAATGCAGAAATCTAAAATATGGGTCAAAGAATCAAGAATCCTGATCTAAAAATAAAAAACGCAGACAAAAAATTAAAAACTTAGGTAGAAGCAAAATAATTTGCCAAAAATAAGTCTCTGGGCAGAAATTCGAAAATAATAGCCAAAAAAATAAAAAATTCACGAAATGAATTACAATCCAAGTTAAAAAATCTAAAATATAGGATACAAAAATAGACTAAAAATCTAAAATATACGATACAAAATTTAGACCAAAATTCTAGCATAAAAATAAAAATGGAAAGAAAAATTTGAACAGACAAAGAAAATTTTAGGGCAAAAGATAAAAGAAAATAAAAATCTACAATGTTGGCCAAAAAATTGAACATTTAGACCAGGGGTCTCCAAACTTTTTCTATCGCGGGCCATATGTACAATTCTTCATAATCTAGTGGATCAAGATATAATCAATTTTATAACTCATTTCAAAATCTATAACGAAAAATCGTTATAAATTTTTTAAATGTGACGTTTACGCAAAATGTAACTGCTTGTCGCGGGCCGGACTCGTTGAGTTCGCGGGCCAAACGCGGCCCGCGGGCCGTAGTTTGGAGATCCCTGAATTTTAGACAAAACATCGAAAACTCGGGCCTAAAGATAATAAATGCAGACTAAACGAAAAATCAAAAATGCGGACCAAAAAATCGAAAATTTTGACAACAAAATCGAAAAGTTAGGTCAATATAAAGAAAAATTTAGATTAAAAGATTAAAAAATTTAAAAAACAATAATGAAAATTTGTAATGTTGGCCAGAAAGTCGAAAACTTAGACATTGTATAGAAAATTCTGTTTTAAAGATAATAAATGCAGGCTAAAAAATCGAAAATTTCAACAAACAAAACTCAAAAATACCGGAAAAAATAAAAAAAATCTCGTATATAAATCAATAATTCATGTTATAGATATTTTAATCAAAATCAAATCAAAAAAACTAGAATTAAAATTTCGGCCCGAAAAATGAAAAATGCCGACCAAATAAAAAATTTGAATTAAATCGAGAATTTAGGCCAAAATAAAGAATATTTAATATATAAAAAAAAATCGAAAATACGAAGATAAAATATTTTGACCAAAAATACAGATCAAAAATTTAAAATTCGTCGGGAAAAATAAAAAATGCGGACCAAACAATTGACAATTTTACCAATTCAATCGAAAATTTAGGTCAAAATGAATCATTTTTGGGCTAAATAATCAAAAATTCAGGTCGAAAATCTAAAAATTAAAAATTCGTCTCGAAAAATCAAAAAATACGGACCAAAAAAATAGAAAATTTAAACAATTAAATCGAAAATTTATGTCAAAATAAAGAATATTTAGGTCAAAAGATCAAAAATTTAGACCCAAAAGAATAGAAAATACCGGTCAAAAATTTAAAACATAAAAATTCGGCGGGAAAATCAAAAATGCGGGCCTAAAAGTTCAAAATTTAAACAATTAAATCGCAAATTTAGGTCAAAATGAAAGATATTTTGGACAAAAGACAAAATATTGTGACCAAAAATATCGAAAATACAGAACAAAAATTTAAAATTCGTCGGGAAAAATAAAAAATGCGGACCAAATAGTTAAAGTAAAAAAAATTATGTCAAAATAAAGAATATTTAGGCCAAATGATCAAAAATTTAGACAAAAAAAAATCGAAAATACAGGCTTAATAAAAATTGCAGAATATTCTAGTAAGAAAATGGTTTAAATTAGTCTCAAAAATCACTTCAATTTTTTTTTAATAGCAAAACATTTTTTTTATATTATTGCTTTAATTGTTCAAAAATGGGAAACTTATTCGAAAAAGAATTCTAATAAAACCATTAACTTTGGGATCACCTTATTGTTTCACCTTTTGTGCCGCAGTTTCGACAACTTTAGATTTAGTAGATACATTTTAAAGACTTTTTAGACTCTCAGTAGCGGCTCGTGGAACATGTTGATGGTACTTATACAATATGGGGAGGTCCCCGCCTCCTTTTTTTGAAGAAAGAAAAAACGATTCTTCAGGGTCCAAGGTTATTTTGAGTTGTAAAGTAAAGGTTCATAATTTCAAACAGCCAAACAAGCTAAAAATATGATTTATGCGTACTTTCGATTTATTTAATAAAACACTAACACAGTGTATGGTTTCAAATTAACTTTATTGTTCTACGACAATTGTTTCACCACACTGTGTTAGTGTTTTATTAAATAATACCATGGAGTTTCAACAAGTAACAGCCTCATCCATCCAATACTTTCGATTTATCTTGCATTTACATTTTGTACCGGACATGCACTAAATCTATAACACAATTCTTCGTCCAGGTAACCTCACCATCAAACAATACACACGGAAAACAAAACAAATTTTTTTAGGAATTGATTAAAAATTCTTGCCGAGCTTGAAACTACAGGTAGTGCCGTGGCTTCTTGGCTCTATATAACGAGCCGCCCCTGTAGTGTGTTGATAAATTAGGTATTAATACTATCAGTTTTTGTGAAAACAAAATTCAAAAAGCCTGAACACATTTAAATGGATATTTTCACGTTTGGTCAAGGTTTATGAAAAAAAATTGCTACTAGTGGTCAAGGTAATGAAACTTATGAACTGAATTGGAAAATACACTGTTTTAACTATAACTAATTATTCTAAAAAATATTATTAAAGAAGGTCAATCGATGTGGCGCCACCAGACGAATGTATTAAGTGAAATGGAACATAACACACCTGGTATCAGATTGATGGCGCCACCACTCTGGTTGCGCCACCAGTCTAACCAGGATGCCGACTGCCTGGTGCCTCGACTGGTTGCTTTACTTGGTGGCTGGACCCAACATGGTGGTCTGGTGTCACTGAAGGAGTGTTTATTGCAGAAGAACAACCAACTACCAAAGTGTTCAAAACAGAAAAATAATAGACTGTTTAGTGATCGGATTGCAAGCATAATTTTGCTGAAATAAAAAAAAATTGTTTTCCCATCACATTTCACTTCACTAGTTTCTATATTTATTAACAAAATTCCTATATCCAGACACAAATGGGTAGGGCTAAATTCACCCTCGTAGATCCTCTTACCGGTCCAGGGAAAGGCGTTAAATTTTCCGATGTTGCCGGTCTAAGAGAAGCCAAACAGGAAGTGATGGAGTTTGTGGACTACCTCAAAAGACCGGAGCACTACAAAGCCTTGGGAGCGAAGGTGCCAAGAGGGGCGTTACTTCTGGGACCGCCCGGTTGCGGAAAGACCTTGTTGGCCAAAGCCGTTGCGACGGAAGCGAATGTGCCGTTCTTATCGATGGCCGGGTCAGAGTTTATTGAAATGATCGGTGGCTTGGGAGCGGCAAGGGTCAGGTAAGTTTACAGGAAAGCATCGAGGATGTGAGGATAGTTTATCGACTGTATTCCAGAGATTTGTTCAAAGAGGCACGCAAACGTGCTCCTTGCATCATTTATATAGACGAAATTGACGCCGTGGGGCGCAAGAGGAGCGGAGAAAGTGGTGGAAGTCCGACCGGTGGCACTGGTGAGAGCGAGCAGACTTTGAACCAACTTCTTGTGGAAATGGATGGGATGGCTTCGAAGGAAAACATCATCATGTTGGCTTCCACGAACCGTGGAGACATTTTGGATCGGGTGAGCGGTTAATTGTACTTGTTTCAACATCATAAAAAACAATTTTGAAAAAATAAATCATCTGAATCAATTCTATAAAAATAAGAACCACAATATTTTATTTTTTTCTGATTGAAACAATATTGAGTGATATTGCCTTCGTTACGATATGTCATAACGCACTTATATTTCCCTAGGGAAATATGAAGTGCTCATATTTCCCTAGGAAAATATAAACATCAAAAAAATGTCATTAGGAGCTTCCCGCAAGAATTGTTTTAATTGCTCTCGGGACAACACCTCCGATTTCTTAGGAAGGTATCCTTTATGGATTTTACAGCTTTGGATTTTACCGGAACCAAACATTCACGGTCTTTCGTCGCTTGCGTTAACACACAGTTTGACATTTCACCAATTTATGAAACAACGCAAATACCAAAACAAGTCAACCATGATATTTACAAACAGGGCCCTTAGCAACGTTACCAATCCGATAAATTCAAAAAGGGGGTGGCGGGATAAGATGGTTGTGGCGGCCCTCGCGCGATTTGAGTTGCAAGTGTAGAAACCTTGTTTTGAGTATTAAAAAAATGCTCATTAACTGTCATTTTTGACCTCTACCAAAAATGTGGTAAAAAATGCGTTTTTCTTAAACTATTCCACTGTAAAATTGTGTGAATTTTTTTCCGGTCAATTGTGTGATCGGATTTAATTGATTTAATTTTATTACACCCAAAACTAGAGAACGGCATTTTTTCCAGATTTTTTACGGGTCATGGAACTCCAAAAACTGGGTGTAAACAGCAGAAAAACGTGAAAAAAATAGTTTTTCAGGAATAATTGTTTTTTTTTTAAACCTTTCTTGTGCGCTTACAAAAAGGGGCCAAATAGCATAAATAGCCAAATTAATGACCTTCATTATCCCCTTCACCGCGTGTTAATATCTTCACTTCTTCGCGCGAAAATTCAAATTAAGTAAATTTTGTTTTTCATAACTTGGTAATAAAAATATACTTACACGAGTAATTGACAAAGTATAAATCGTATATAACATTTTTAGGATACAATGCATTAATGTAGCATATACAAATGTTAGAATACATACAGGGTATTTTATTTTAAATTGCCACCCCAAATATCTCGAAACCTGAGCTACATGACAAAAAATGTTTCAGATAAAAGTTGTAGGGTTCGGAGGGAGACCTTTAAAATGACCTTGGCGTTAATTTTCAAGGTCAAACGAAAGTCAACTTTGATTTTTCAAATAGAACCCGCTATTCTATGGGAAAAAACACAAACTTTTTGTAGGAAACGTTTCTTTTAAAAATGCTTTTTTTTAAGAGTTTTTTTACTAGGTTTGTCCGTCATGTTGTTTGAAATCTCAGATGAATCCAGGCTATGATTCATGCATTACTCTCGGCATTAGCATCAAAGATCCCCGGATGTTGCTCCCCGTGACTTTTTCCTCTGGGGACTAGTCAACGAGAAAATATTTGCTGAAGCTCCGACAACAGTGCAGAACATGAAGGAGAGAATTAGGGCTGCATTTCGAGTAATTTTCATCCAAACCCTTCGAAACGTTCAAGTAAACTTTCGCCAGCGGGTACAGAAGTGCATTGACGAGGATGGACACTTGATCGAGCATTTGATCTAAAAACGAGATCGAACCTCCAGCCACTAAAACCATCCACAGCCTGAGATTTCAAACATGATGAACAAAATTCGTGAAAAAACTTTTACAAAAAGCATTTTCAAAAAAAAAGTTTGTATTTTTTCCCGTAGAATAAGATCCCGCAATAAAAAATTGGGGTTCTATTTGAAAAATCAAAGTTGATCTTCGTTTGAACTTGAAAATTGACCCCAAGGTCATTTTCAAGGTTACCAGCACATGTCATCCTCAAAACCCTACAACTTTGATCTGAAACAATTTTTGCCATGTTGCTCAGGTTTTGAGATACTTGGGGTAGCAATTTAAAATGGGACACCCTGTATAGGAACTTTATTTGTCTTCGTTTTTCGCTTAAAATATGAGTCACAACAATATTTGAAGTTGTACTGTTTATATGACCTGAACGGTCGAGTTCAGACGACTATTATCCACTACGATATCTTTGTTTATATAATCATCAAATATAGATTTGGCGGAACATGAAGAATTAGATGTGTTTGTTGACACCGCCGAACATGGGGTAGTTGTAACCATGGTGCAAAGATTACATAGTGTGCCTAGACGGCCGCGTTCTCACTCTAAAATCTTCCCCTCTCTCATTTGGCCGATGCTCAGCGATGCAACCTTGTAAAACTACTTGCTAAGCTAAAAAAAAGTCGATATAACTAATTTAAATGTCTGTCGCACTTACATTATTTACATTTTATCATATTTTTTCGTACTGTTTAGTGTGCAAATAGCAAATTAAACATCTAAAACCACATTTATTAATTTTCTTACCAACCTAATTGCTTTAAATAAAAAAAAAAATTTAAAGCTCGTGATATTTTAATATATTATTGTGTAATAAACTAAATGTTTTATCGTGTTTTTATGTCGAAATCTAATTTTAATGTGTTTTGCAATTTATTTTCGTTAGTGTTGATTTTTATAGTTTTATTTTTCATGGTTGGTAATTGCAGCATCAAAAATATTCAAAAGGGGCGTGGTACGGGAGTTATAGGCACACCATGTAATCTTTGCACCATGGTTGTAACCCCGAGTATGCGCAATGACATGCGCAATCGCTGTACAGCAATACCATTAATCTCCTTTACCGACATCGCGCCAAATTCAAATATTATCGTATTGTTGGGACTCATATTTTAAGTGAAAAACTAAGACAAATAAAGTTAATATATGTATTCAAACATTTGTATATGCTATGATAATGTATTTTATCCTAAAAATGTTATATACGACTTATACTATGTCAATTACTCGAGTAAGTATATTTTTATTACCTAGTTATGAAAAACAAAATTTACTTAATTTGAGTTTTCGCGCAAAAAGGTGCAGATATTAACACGCGGTTAAAGGGATAATGAAGGTCATTCATATGGCTATTTATGCTATTTGGCCTCTTTTTGTAAACGCTCAAGAAACCTTTCAAAAAAAAATTATATTCTGGAAAAACTCATTTTTTTCACGTTTTTCTGCTGTTTACACCAATTTTTTGGAGTTCCATGACCCGTAAAAAATCAGGAAAAAATGCCGTTCTCTAGTTTTGGGTGTAATAAAATTAAATCAATTAAATCCGATCACACAACTGACCGCAAAAAGATACACATAATTTTACAGTGGAATAATTTAAGAAAAACGCATTTTTTACCACATTTTTGGTACAAGTCGAATATGACAGTTAATAAGCATGTAAATCTAATTTTTTTAAATATTTAAAACAAGGTTTCTACACTTGCAACTCAAATCGCGCGAGGGCCGCCACACCCATCTTATCCCGCTACCCCCTTTACAATCCAATATTTTCCCATTTACAGAACAATATTCTTTCAATCAGAAAAAAACTATTGATTACAACATGGGAAATATGAATACATTTCCCTTGGTTGTCTATACATCTAGCTAACTAGCCAACCTCGGGAAATATACTATTCATATTTCCCTAGTTGTAATAATAGCTATATTTTATCTTTTTCACGGCTAACTGTTTTTTAAATTTATAATAAAACTTAAAAATGACTGCATCTCACTTATTTTTAGAAATAACTATGTCATATATGAAATCAGATTAAAGATAAAAAACTAGTCTTTTGAATGAGTTCATAGCCAATCATTTAAAAAAATGTAAGTTTGCAACTTATCTCCGAAAATAATGGCTTTAAAAATTTTCTGAATTTATTTTATTAAGCTGCGTAAAATTATCTACAACTGTGTCCTTTACAGTTTTTTTTTTCTATCTGTCATAATAATCAATAAACAAAAATTGACACTTTTTACATTTTTAAAAATATCTAGTTACTCTTAACTTCTTTGAAAACTTTAAACGTGTTATTTTATTGGGCTCATAAAACTACACATCTTTGCCCGTTCAACCGTTTCTCTATCTCTTATAGTTTCCGAGATCCCCATAGAGAACATCGAAAAAAACTCACCCTGTATATTTCAAAAATTAAAAAAATCTTCAAATCCCCTTATTAAGATGAGTGGTTTTCCTTTTGCAGTTATTTACTGTATTTCCGTAGGCATTATTACGACCGGGAAGATTCGACAGACACATTCTGATCGACCTGCCCGACCTGGAGGAGCGCAAGCAGATATTCGAACAGCACTTGAAGGGAATCGCTTTGGAGCACTCTCCCAAGCATTATTCGCATAATTTATCCTACTTAACGCCGGGCTTCAGCGGAGCGGACATTGCCAACGTCTGCAATGAAGCCGCTCTGCATGCGGCAAGGCTGAAAAAGGTCCAGGTCACCAAGAGCGATTTGGAATACGCAGTTGAAAGATTAGTAGGTAAATCAAATAATCAAATGCTTTTAAAATCAATGGTGTCGGGAAGTGAATCAAATTTTTTGGTTATTCCAGGTGGGACGGAGAAGCGTAATCACGCAATGTCTCACGAGACCAAGCGCGTGGTGGCGTACCATGAGTCGGGGCACGCTTTGGTCGGTTGGATGTTGAAGCACACCGATGCCTTACTGAAAGTCACCATAGTTCCCCGTACTAATCTAGCTCTAGGGTTTGCGCAGTATATACCCAGTGATCAGAAGTTGTATTCCAAAGAAGAGGTGAGTAAATCTAGTAATAATAACTATTAGTCATCCCGAGCAGTTATTGTGGAAATGCGGTAACATCTCTCTTACAAGGGGAGGATCAGATGTGTGACTCACCGATTTCATCCATCTTTGGCATACGTGAAGGTCATAACTAGGAGTGTAACAGGTGTAAGTAATAGAGCGCACTATTCAGCTGTTTTCGAGAAAAAATGTTTATTTAATTTGTTATTCATTCGTATGTTTATATACTTTTTGCATTAACAAACATATACCGACCTTTTGGCGCATCGATAAAACCTCCGATTCGTAGTCGAGAGGTCGAAGGATCGAACCCCATTGTTGAAGTTGGGTTCATTCATTTTCTTTTTATAGTTTTTATAAATCCATGTATATTTAAATATCCTAATTTTAGAATCAATCAATTTTTTTTCTCGAAAACAGCTGCACCTGTTACACTCACAGTCATGACCTACACGTGTGCCAAAGATGGATCAAATCGGTCAGCCACACATCTGATCCTCTCCTTGTTAGATCCTTTACTATAATTCACAAACCGTCACTGCTAATGAATGATAATGAGTCATTACATCGATTTATTCGCTGTATTTTTCAAATAACTATAACCTATTTGTGCTGGGCTTTATTTAATGTTTTTGATATTTACCCTATAACATACATTTTTTCTTGTAGTTGTTTGAAAGGATGTGCATGACCTTAGGAGGCAGAGTGGCAGAGTCGTTGACATTCAACAAAATCTCAACGGGGGCTCAAAACGATCTGCAAAAGGTCACTAAAATGGCGTACGCTCAAATCAGGGTGTTCGGAATGAGTCAGAAGGTCGGTTTGATCTCATTTCCCGACGATGAAAGCAAAGAGTTGGGCAGGAGACCTTACAGCAAACTACTGGCCTCAATTATCGATCAAGAAGCAAGGACGCTGATCGTTCAAGCTTACAAGAAAACTGAAGAAGTTTTGATGGTTAACAAGGAAAAATTGGAGCTGGTAGGAAATTGAATAATAGTTATTTATTATACCGTATGTTCGATAAAAAACGCCCAACACCATAACTTTGTTATTTATTGACTGATATGAATGAACTAAAAACCAAAGTCAATGGTAGGTTAAATACCAACAAATTACATCAATATTAACTTTTTTCAATAATAACTTCATTGTCAAATGATAGCCAACTTAAAATTTTTAAATGGCAGCATATAATGTTTTAATTTTTTTACATTCGACTTTATTTTTCTGAATCCAATAATGCCAAATATGTTGTTTGGCGTTCAATATTTTGGTCGGAAATAATTAAAATAAATCTTCCATTTAAAATTATATTTTTCAAAAATTATAATTAGTGTGCCTTGGAAAAAAGTGACAAATGTCATTTGTTGTAAGGTTATGTCAAACATGAATAATAAAGACCCAATAAAAAGTACCTATGTTAAAACTCAAAGTAGAATAGAATAAATAAGTATTAATTCACTTGCGATTTAGATGTTCTGTGATTATTGTAAACACTAAGTAAAACGTCTAACTCTGCAAGTCCACGAAATTGTCGATCTACTGTCTTCGACTTTTTAAAGGCTCCATATCATCTCAAATTTCCTTCTAATTCTGGTATTCGCCGCTCTGGAAACCGTAGATGATAAATTCGTGTCGCAGCTCTTCAAATAAATTTGCAACATGTTTGTTAATTCGCTATTGTTCGTGATTATGTCTGCAACACACACTAATAACAAATGGTTGATATTACATATACAATAAATGACATTTGTCGATTCAAATTTTTTTCAAGGCACACTACATTTATTACCAAAAAAATCAAGATTTATTATTATCTTTTTCTGGCATAAATATAAACTTAAAACTAACATAACGGGCATTTTGTTTTGAACAAAATCAACACTATATCATCCGCATGACACCGTTCATTGTTGACCTATATGACGCTGTTCAAAGTTAAATTAAATTAAATAAAAGGTGTTGATTATAAGTGTGTAGTAATAAGCTTGTGATACATATGTTATATCGTCGTAACATCACGTAGGTAAAATTATTTTCAATAATTTATTAAACTAACCTACAAATAATACACACTTGTGTGTGAGAAATTGCCGCTGACCAATTCAATTAATATTGGTGACATTTGCCGAGGCAAATCATTCGGACATTAGCGATTTGGCGCACACGTTAACGTACTCAGCTTTGGATCTGAGGATCAGTGGATCGAATCCCGATTTCAGTAACATTTTTATTTAATTTAATAGAGCAATTATTTTCCATTGTTTTCATTTTGTTACCTTTCCGTCGCCTAGTCTATGTATGTCGAATATTATTAGTCACAACCACGGGCGCGGTGTGTGTGAAGAATTGTAAGAATTGTGTAATTTAAAAATTTGGCAATGAAGTTGATTTTGAAAAAATATATAATTACCGTAATTTTATAGTATTTAAACAGCCATTGACTTTATTTTTTAGTTCATTCAAATCGGTCAATAAATAACAGAGTTGTGGCGTTGGGCGTTTTTTATCGAACACACGGTATGTAATTAATGCTGCAAGAAAAGGTTTATTTTACGAGTATAATATAACATTTTATCCAAAATCGTCCGTATTTGTATTAAATATTGAAATAATGTTTATAAAATTATGACAAGAAATTTTGACATACGTGTTGCCAATTTGAATGATTTCAAAAATCTTACGTAGGATCTAATTATTCCGTGAGTCCGAGTTATTCTCTCGCTAGTGGGTAATGTACAACATTACTTCTCTTAAATGGCCGCAGTAATAGATAAAAGTTATTTCTATAAGTGAAAATTTTAAAAATGTTTAAAATTTTAAGACATGTTGATCCGTTTCAAACTTACGATAGTGCATGTTATATGAAAATGTATCCCTAAACATAACCACAATCCATTTTGATTAGTTTAGAACAGGGGTCTCCAAACTACGGTCCGCGGGCCAGATGCGGCCCGCGACCATAACGAATGCGACAAGCAGTTACATTTTTCATAAATGTCACATTGTAAAAAATTCTATAACGATTTTTTTCTTGTTATAGGTTTTGAAATTACTTATAAAATTGATTATATCTTGGCCCACTAGGTTATGAAGGATTGTATATATGGCCTGCGATGGAAAA